>CM067343.1:15490361-15721562 GCA_034190875.2 Urechis unicinctus
GATACTAAATGTAAGTTATAAGATTGCAAAGAGCTTCCACGTGATGATTGTTGACGTCGTTGAGATAGCAAATTTGTGTGGCTGCATAAAGCATTCATTCAAATTATTGGATCACAGTCCATTGTGAATGCCCGAAATACAAGTTTGTCACGCACACTTAGCGATTGAGGCATAATGTGTTAACAAAAGTGGGGACATCCAGCAACGACCCAATAGATGATAATCATAAGCTTTTTGAGACGCGAGTACAATTAAAATGAGTGGGTACAGGACATATCCACTGCGGTTACGGAGCAAGGAAACTAACAGCAATAAGAGTAAACAGGACATAAATATGTCATGGCGCGACGAAATGGGTCAGGACTCAGCACGGACAAGTAGTGGTCACCTCTAATTACAAATAAAGCCCGCTTATAATGACAGGCGGCTCTGGTGTACTGTATTATTCGGGCCCTGCCAATGATGTGTTCCTACGACGATCGCATGACTGCATGTTACGACGCACACGTCTCAGCATGCTCATTTCCTTCTTAGAAGTACATCGGTTACTTATCGTGATAAGCGTATTCATGATGCAACATTATACGCTCTGTCTCTATGATATATCTCGCAATTATAACTTTTCTTCATTCTATCAGAAGAACAGTGACCTATCTCTCCGTTTTACATAGTAGGCGCTAGGCATGTACGCGTGAAACAGGCTCGCAATATTCTGGATATTCTGAATGTAGGCGTAGTTTTCCTAGAAAACGTAGGGTGGCAATGAAAGAGGCCAACGCTCTGTGACAATCGTTCAACGACATATTTTGAAGAGGGCGTCACGGCACGAACAAGCGACAGCCACGCGTGGACAAGGGTACGGAGATGATAGAGTGAATATCACGCTGGTAGAGTTGGATTTTAATAGAAGCAATTATGTCTTCCAGAGGATGAAGCTATTGGTCTCCAATCTGCTCCCGTGTATAACTAAAAACGTAGGAATCGGTCTTGTGACGTGACGGCCTTGACATCACACGCGCTCAGCTAGCCTTATTTAATGTAACATGATTCGTTGTCCACAACGGCGATGTGGGGTCCTCCGTTGCCAGTGCTCACTCAAGGGAATAACCACGGGTAATAGTGCTAAAACATGCGTCTGCATGAAAAAACAACAACAGCTATATGTGTACGAAGCACGCTAATACCATGAAGATAGTGCTTGCTTGATAAGTATGGGTTGAGTAATCTGAACAAGTAAGCAATGTAACGACATATGGTTGTAGAGCTAGTCGGAATAGGGGTCAGGGCAACGTCGCGGTCGAGCTGAGCTAAACCATGGGGGATGCTAAGAAAGGAAGCACAGATAAAGACGGTGAATAACTGGTTAAATGTGATCGAATATACCCCTAAACATTACATCTGTAACTTCATACTCTTGTGTGTTGATGGAAGTTGATAGCCTGTAACGGGCAAAGTTGATTAAAGCTCTCTCTCCATTTCGGCAACCCTTTAACCCTTTAGGACAAAAATAATTCCAGTCTATACTCCTGGTGTCTCAGCTCCTATTTTTCGCCCTGCAGCGGTAGCTCACTTGATATTGTCTTGGATTTGCGTAGAAGCCACGAATCTCAAAGAAATCGTTGTAAATGCACCTATGCTGCTGGAATCAAACGTCATGATAGAATTGACTTCAGCTGAAGTCAAAGTTGAGCTCGTAACGGACGCCATAGTGCTTTAAGAGCTCCATGGTGACCCTTCGGCGGTAACAAAAAAAGTGCTGCAAAGCCATGATACCAATAATATAGCAAATAGTCGAAGAAGGGACAGCAGATTGATACAAGTCCAGACACAACAGAGAGTAACCGAAAGAGGCAGCGCACCGGGATAAACGACAATAGTAAACCCCGCTAGGGGTGAGATGAAGCAGGACAAGGGATCGCAAGGTAGCCGAACAGAGAGAACGCCAGATGGCGAGACACATGAGAGAGGCTAATTACTTACTATTAAAAAATAATAGCGTTATAATGAAGTCAAAAAGAGAGCGTACACATATACAGATTTTAGCGATGAGATGCACTCTTCAACATCAGAGTATCCAATCAGAGCGTTATTATGTCATTGTATATTACAGATGATGCAGCGCCGTATGCATTAGCTCCGTTAGGAGAAGCTCACATTGACTTAACAGCTAGTCAGGCTGGATAGATTGCTACGTTTACACAGGAACATGTCGCCAAGTGTTATCATTGTCTTCATTTGTATTATGCACCGCTAGCGAGTTGAATAGCATTTATAACTCACGTACCTTTGACAACATATATATTGAGCTAGGCATAGCTGTTAGTTTGCCGAATATCGACAGCCAAAAGGTAAAATATGTGTGTTATTGCTGTTATATGAATTTATGCATCGTACATGGAGTAGATGCAATCATCCGTGGCGCGCCGAACCCTCGATAGGTACCCTGCTTGCAGTGTGGATAAGTTCTGTGTCTGCCTACAAGGCTACCCCTGCTATTTTCTCTTTAACGGATCAATGCAAATGACCCACTTCCCAAGCGGCTACACAATGACACACGTAAGGCTTGACAAAGGCTCCCTCAACCATCTTTTATGGACTTATTAATGACTACCCTAATTTCTTCTAGGACTAAGCTATGTTTGGAAAATTACGTGACAAAATAACAATTGAGCGTCCACACATTCCATTCAGACGCGTGATAACAATTAACAACTTTTGCATTTCAATGAAAAGCTGCTGCTGCAGCTACTGTTGCTGCTGCAAAGAAGGGTTTTGCTAGATTCGGTAGCATGAAATATATAGCACTTGTTCATACAGGTACTATTTGTGTATTGCTTGCTATGTGTACAACAAAAGACAGCAAAACATAGAAAGTATGCACGTTAAGGCCATGGACAAGACACTCGCTACGCTAGTCCTATGTAACGTAACATGATCCATTGTCCTTGTGACCAATGAGCGGTCTCTTGTTTGAGTAGCTCTGTCACATTAGAAAGCTGGCGTTGATTAATTACCGCCAACGGTTATTATTCGAAACAGGAATGTCTACGGAAATTGGCTATCCCCAATCCACTACAGCGGCCTTTTATACCGTTTTGCATAGCCAAGACACATTATCCATTACAATGTTTTATCATGTTCGTCGTTTGCATTCTTCGTGGCTTTCGCATTTAATAGACACGGACTCGGTCTCACATAAATATTTTATTATTCGACCAGGCGGCGATAGGGAGAAGGCAATCGTTAAAAGTAAAGATAACATGTAGCTTTATACTTCAGATAAATATATTAAGGCATTGCACTGATATGCCAACACAACGGACCAATTATATAAACACTCCCGGAGGGCACAATATATCACATGACAAACACCGCCCTATTGGCAGCTGCGCATTCGCAATAAAAATTACGTGCAATTCTCAGTATTAAGCGGTTGTTTAACATATCTCACATTTCAAATATATCAATGATGTCGTTTGCTATGAGCACAAAGATGGGCGCATTGTATTGAACGGACGACAGCATGGCACGTGCGACATGATTATTGGGCCAATAGTTCCATGGGGCATGACTATTTCCAGGTAATCGATCTGATAGTTCCATTTTCCGATCCACGTCTGTTTTCATTTTGACGGCACTATCCACCAAAGATTCGAACAAGCCATTGCCTCATCGTCAAAACACATTAACCACAATATCATTTACTCCTTAGATTCGTCACACATATGTCTTTTTATGTATAACATAACAAAGGTATATCTGTTGGACAAGCCCACATTTCTTAGATGATAAAAAAACGCTACCGATGGGTACGATATATCTGTCGATGATATGGGCGGCAGGGTGCGCTGTCAGGAAAAGTTCGTTATGATAAGGGTAGTCCCATGTCGAGTTATAATTAGAGTTTGTAAATGTTGGCCAGGAGGTACCGTTACAAGTCCACGATTGTGCTTATGCATACGGTTCCACCAAACTCACAGCAATGCCCAGACTGAAGGTTCTATGTTGCAAGACTCGGCGTATTGTCCCCCTGTCAGTACAAGCCACAATCGATGTCAGTTTCTACAACACAAATAATGAATCGAACATAACCAGAGAGGTGGCATAAATTATTGGCATATAGCAACGCAACATGGACACAGCTTGAAGCAAAAACAGGTCGTATTGTGGAATCTACAAAACAGTATTGTGGCCCGTATTGTGGTAATAAAGTGCTATGATGTTCCTTATCTACACATTGTAGAAAGTATACCTTGCATTACTTCTGTATAAAGAGGTGATTGCTGCTAGTGCTCTCTCACTAAGCTAAGTTGAACAAGGACTGTTAATAATGCTAAAATATGTGACTTTATGATATAAAAGCGTCTGATTTACTGTTGTGGTCAAGCTTCCTTGGGCAATCGGGGTGAGCACCTGTTCCGCACTATGCAGAATAATAGCTCTAGTTGGTTAACAGATGGTACGCTTTGTGTTAGCATAACTACGTTAATTCAGGTATCGATTCATCAATGCATTATAATGGTTAACATTTAGATAACAGATAAGTCACTGTGTTATGCAGCGCAACGGTGGTATCAAAAAATCATACATATAAATATAAATGTAGTATCTATTAGACGGATCCTTAATTGTGATCGTTAGCCAATACTGTACAATGTCAGGTGTGACAGCAACGCATTTACCAAGGCCATGTTAAGACTGCCCTGTGTATTAGACATTGCAAGAAGTAATTATCAACAATAAAACCAACTATGGGTGACACATTCCTGTAAATAATAGAGTGATACGAAACTACAGAGCTGGATAGCGCCTCGTGGTTACAATCTCATGAAGACACATAACCACGGATATACAATAAACGAAAACCGCGAGTCTCATTTCATAACGAGCCGTGCGAAGTATGAACCAAGTCCTAAATTCAGAGTACGCTGCACCGTCGCAAGTAGGAATTTTACGTCTGCTCTACTCACATGAAATGAACTAAAAGGGGCTCATATATTACAATTGTTGGGGGGGGGGGGGGGGTAGAGGGTCAAGTTGCTAGGTTCTTTGTCGTAATTCAATTGTTTATTCATGAACGAATAAAATAACGATTATAACTCACCGTACATATGACAGCATATATATTGAGCTTGGACTCATTGTTAGTTTTCCGATCATCGACGATCAATAAAGTTAGTGAGGTGATTAATTGTTGTCATGTAAATTAATGCATCATACCTGAAGTAGATTCATCCATTCGCGGCACGTCGATCACTCGATGGGGACCCAGCTTGCATTGTGAATAAGTTATATGTGTGTCTACGAGACTTCCCCCACCTATTTTCTGCATAACAGATCAATACAATTGACTCACAGTCCAAGCAACAACGCAATGACGCAGGTACGGCGTCTACAAAGGCACCCTTGATGATCACCCCAACGATCGAACATTTCTGTTCAATCAGGATGATACTGTAAATAATTAGCCAAATAGTTCATACTAGCGAATATTCTCTTTGTAGCATGCTGGATGACAGTCGACTGAAAGAAAAGTGGCTATTGCAAAGGCACCTTCGCTTGGTGTATTAAGTCTATGAACTCGGGACTGAGTAAAAATAGAAGTGCGTGAAATTGACTCAAGTGAGCGATCTAACACTCGATAAAGAAGCTGATCTAGATTTGGCTAACTGGTCGATATCGACTAGTCTTGATAAGTTGATGCTTGGAATATTGACACTTGGACGATAAGCAGCACAATGGTTTCCCGTCATTAGATTGTAAATCTAACTGTTTCACACATGGGTAACGAGTACAAAGGTGTAACAACATAGGGGGAGTGACACCACCACTGGCCGCGCTCCAAAAATGCATCCCAAAATGAAATATGCATACCATCCCGTACTCAATATATGAGGCTGCAGCGAGGCACCTATTGACAATACCGTTAATTGCCAATAATTGTTCTCGCTTTGTGGTCAGTATAGATAGCAACGATGAGCGGGGATGCATGGCATTATTCATCGGCCAGCTGCAAAACAAACGTTATCAGAGACCGGCAAGTGATGATTCTTGTATTGACACCGACCTTACTTAGCTTGACAAAGAGAGAAAGCTAATTGTGAAACTACCGAATGGATAAGATTAATTAGCATATGCGATATATCAAGGTGATTTCAGCTGTGTGAGATAGGTGGGTGCGGGACCTATCGACTACAGTAACGGTACAAGGCAGCTAACAGCAGCCTATCTCATCAATTGACATGTTTTGTAGGAATATACCTTGCTGCCTCTAACTAACACAAAAAGGATGAACAGAACATAAGTATGTCATTGTGAGGCGAAGTGGGGCAGGGCTAGGCGGGCAATATGATCAGTCTAGAAATTCAGTTGCCACCTCAAATTACAAATAACAACCGCTTATAATGACAGTCGGCTTGGGTGTTATATACTGCTCATCGTTTGTATTTAGTTTGTATAAGTGGCATTCGCGTTTCATAAGTTCAGGTTTGATCTCGCATAAATATTTTATGTTTCTAACAGCCGGAATTACGGACAACGTGAAGCTGTATAATTCAGAATAATAAATTAAGGAAAAGTACTTATATGCCAACAATAGACAAGTATGATTGGCTTACCAGTTTTGAAAACTCTGGCTCCATATGCTAAGTCAATATCCAAGGCCCCAACCCTAGAACATTTAGTGTATATGTAAGGCTGACCATAAATATGGCACAGACTCATAGGCGTCCGTTGAATTAAGGGAACCCATATAACAGTAACAAGTCATTCGATTTAGCCGGTGTTGAGGAGAAACAAATGTATTCAATTCTTTTAAGTTCAAAATAAGCATAAAAGTACCCTGTTTCTTGGGTCTAGAAACGTCTGAAGAAGTTAATTCCTCGAGAACGTGCATCGACTCTACAATGGCATCTTTACCCAATAATCGGCTAAAATTATGTTTGAACTCGAATAAATGTTTAAGGTTTATGCTTACATAGAAGATAGCAGTCATCGCACAGTTGGCACTCTTAATCTCACATTAATGTCCAGCTAAAAGTACACAAAACAAAACACAAAAAACAGCCAATCATAAACTCAAAGATAACATTCAGAGAACTGGGGAATCCAAGCCTGTGTGAAGCATGAGTGAACTCCCTGAGATAAAACACGCCAACGATATTCAGGCCCTGCCGCGCGCTCTCTCAAGTGATCTAGATGTGCAGATGAAATTGGTCGAATATCACATGAACCATGACCTAAGCCAAGAGTACGTGGTGCCGTTGAACATATGAATTTTTTGTCTGCTCTGTAAACATGAAATTAACTATAAAGGGTGCATATGTTGATGCAACAACACATAAACTCCTGGACAGCAACTCGTCGGATGAACGTAAATTGATACTGTAATCCTTCACAATAAGTGCCGGGGTGAGTCTCCTCAACAATACCATCTCTTACGCATTTGGGTGGAATGAGGCCCACGACAGCATACACACTGATGGTCTTATGGCACGCGATACACACTGAAACATCAGAGAAGTCCATCAGAGCGTTATTATAGCACTGTATACAACATATGAAGCAGCGCTGTACGCAATGTCGCTGTTAGTACATAGGCTCACAGTGATTCAGCAGCACTTAACGCAGTAACGATTTATGGGTAACATCAAGATGACGGCTCTTCTATACTCTAGGCAAGGGTCAATGTCTATCTACACCAGACACACGAGGTGTTAGTCTGCCTAGATAGCACTCTACCTGTTCATGGTAACACGTTACCTGCATTTGTATTATGCATCATTGTTGTATTTCTGACAGGGCGGCAACCCCATGCAACATCCGGAGGGCTGATCGATTTCCCGATGTATTGTGGTGGTAGTTGGGGGAGTGGGGGGGGGGATACGGTTGACCGTACCTATGATCGCATATGTACTGAGCTAGGTATTATTGTTAGTTTATCCAACATCGACAGCCAATAATGTAAATTAGTTGTTTTATTGTTATACTAATATATGAATCATACTTGGAGTAGATGCATTCTACAGTGGCGCCGAATCCTTGGTGGGAACCCTACATGCATATTGGAAAAGTTATGTATCTGCCTAGAACTCTTCTTCTCCCTTCTTTTTCCCCACAGCGGATCAACTAAGTGGCTCACTGTCCAATTGGTAACACAATGACACATGAGCGTCCAGAAAGACTCCCGCAATGAGCTATGTTCGGTATGTTTGACAAATAACATGACAAATATGAATTATAAATGAGGTAATAATGTTGTGGCAGTCGACAAAATCGAAAAGACGTCTTGGGAGAGAACAGGTGTGACAGCGACAGTACTGGGAATTGGTCATTAGCATGTCGGTTACGACATAAGGATTAAGCATCAAACACATTCGATTCAGACGCGGGATAACAAGAAACCACATTAGCATCGGAATAACGAGTACCTGCTGGGATAAAATTGTTAAAGTGATTCAGTAACACGAAATGTATATAAATTATAAAAACGGTTGCCAGTCTAATGTTATTAATGACTCAAATGCTATTGATGTTTTATTTAATTAACTCGAGGGGTGACTCTTCAGCCTTCAATTTGCTTCCAATACCTCGTTAGTTATTGTACCAACTAATACTGGCAAGGTAGGCTTAACAAACTGTGATAGCTGATCGAACAGCCATGAAGGCTGGCATGAAATAACGCGTCATAATAATATACCAAGTTGTAACAATGCTGAACAAGTGTTAAGTTCTGGACAACTGGACCTTAACAACAATAGATACACGAATAACATTGATAATGCATGATGTAAGGAGGGCGCATCGATATAATACGATCAATTACTCTACTACGAAGGAGACAATGAAAATTTCATTGAAACAAATTCATCGGAGGTGCAGAAGCTAGTATCATACCTCTGCCACGTACAAAATAGCACATTAGTGCATTATTATGCTGATGTAGTTTACAGATGAAGCAGCGCCGTATCGCGTTAATAGGCTTCAGACGCACGGGGTGCTAGTCTGCATAGATAACATCCTACCGTTACAGGATAACACGTAGCTAGGCGCTAATATTACCTGCATTTATATGATATATCACCTTTGTTATTTTGACAAGGCGGCCACACTACGACCCAATTAGACGACTAACATATGGTGGGGAATGTGAAACTGAACAGTTCGTTTCATAAGTCTTATTAATAAGCGTATAATATAACAAATATAACTCACCGTATCTAGTACAGCATTTCTATAGGGCTAAGCCGCATTTTCAGTATGCCGGAAATTGACATCCACTATTGTAAATGAGGTGGTTCATTGTTATCATATTGATTTATGCATTGTATATAGAGTATATGCACCTATCCGTGGCGCGTCGCACACGTGAAGGGTGGGGGGGGGGGGGTGCTAATACATGGCTTCGCTAATCCCAATATTACTAAGCTTTGTTTGACAGGATATGTCCTTGAAGTGACAAGTTAGAGCCTATCAAGTTATGTGGTACGAGAAATATTTTCCTCAATGAAACCTTTCATGTTCAGCAATATGTTGAAGCATTGTCCGGGAAGTGTTATGGTGGGTGATCCTGATATAAGCCCTTTCCTCGATCCGTAATGGTAAAGCCATGACTAGAATGTTTTGTGGTATGTCACAACAATAGCTGCCTGAAAAGTGCAGAGCACCAACCACCATCAATATTGTTCGTGCCATTAACTGTTGGATGCTCATCAACACAAGAGGCAGAGAGATCTAGTGAAAGCGTCCAGGCCTATTTGTAGTGGCATTAATGTATGCGTTGTTGGTAAAATGTATTTGGGTCAATTACATATTTATTGAGTGCTGATAAGCAGAATCATCAGCCAGTCGATCACAGAGTTATTGCGTGGAGATAATCACCAGAAACATTTACTTCGTTCCCTGCAATGACATCTTTTCCCAATAAATGAACCTTTTCTTCATTATGAAACACGGCTTCTTTCCCTGTGTAATGTGAACGCCGTGGTTCATACCTTTGTACTGGAATCAGATTCAATAGATAGACCTCGTACAATGTACGCTGAAACAGCGTTTGAACTCGAATAAATTCCCCTCTTTTCATGGCAAATATCGGGGCGCATGGTTTTGTTAGGTAGAACGACATGTTCTCAATGGACGTAGTCGCAATATGCTCATAAACGGGATTTAAGATTGTTGAAGCTGATGGTAATTGGTGAGCTTGCGGCGAAATCGCTGCCCCCCTTAGGTTTATGTTTACAAAGAAGATTGCGACCCGCCAGCCAATTCAGACTGTGCGAAGACTGTTGAGTATATGGGGCACTGGTACCTTTTTGGTCATTAATGCTAATTTCACTTTGCTCCTACTGTGAACACACATGAGACGCGCCGTCTCCCATGAGCTCGTTGGAGGCAAACGGACCCAAGTCATCTTGATAGCCCCCATACACTACCTGGAGGTCACCGACCACGGAGTTGGGGCTTTAAGTGACTCAGTTAGCGCAGCCAGCGAGCTCATGATGAACGTCATATCATCTTGAAAAGCAGCGGCCGAACGTTGGGGTCAAAAGCTTCTTTGATTGTGTATTGCTGTTTCTACTGGCAGCTTTTTCATGAGCAGAGTCTGGCTCGATTGGGATGTAGGCAATGTCCGCAGACACTACAGATTCAGAAGCCCTTAAGCTCTTTTTTGTGCAATTGCGATTTGAACAGTTGGCTAACTCTTAGTATTCCGTGGCGGTAATGGCCGCCAACAAGGTCAGCAATCGATTGCTAAGTGAAGTTTTTAGTTCAATTCTTCATTACACATCAACGTCCAGCTTTAAGTACACGGCTTTAAGTATTGAATCAAAAAAACTTTTGGTAACAGTTACATAACTGAGAAATCCAGAGGCAAAACATGCTAACGATATTCAGGCCTTGCCGAGAGCTCTCTCATGTGATATTATATGATGATTAGATTGGTAGAATATCTTATGAACCATGACCTAAGCAAAGAGTACGTGTTGCGGTTGATCATATGAATTTGATGTCTGCTCTATATACATGAAATGAACTATAGGGGGAGTTTCCTCAGCGATACTATCTCGTATGCATTATGACTCGCAAGTAAGCTTGTGGGTGGAATAAGGTCCAACTGACAGCGTACACATAGACGGTATTATGCCGAGCGATACAGTCTGCAACATCAAAGCGTTATTATCAGATTATGTCAATGTATGTTACAGATGAAGCAGCACCGTATGTAATAGCGCTATTATGAGAAGCTAACAGCAATTGGGCAGCACTTAACGGCACTTCTTTATTTTGCCAAGGGTAAATGCACATCTGCACCAGAAACACGGGGTGCTAGTATACGTAGATTGCACCCTACCTGTACACGGTAACACGTCGCCAGGTGATAACATTGTCTGCATTTGTATTTTGTATCACTGTTGTACTTCCGACAAGGCCGCAACACCACGCAACCACCGGACAACTAATCGATGGCCCGAAGTTTGGTGATGGGAGCGGAGGAAGGGGGAAGAAACTCTTCAGTTCGTTGTCGCAAGTCTTAAATTATTTAAAAGCATATCAAATAACAATTATAACACACGTTACCTATGACACCATGTGTATTGCGCTAAGTTTTATTGCTAGTTGGCCGAAGATCCACAGCAAATAATGTAAATGAGTTATTTTTATTGCTTGATTAATGTATGCATAATACTTGGAGTAGATGCATCCATCCGTAGTGCCGATCCCTTGGTAGGAACCTTACATGCATATTGGATAAGTCTACAACGCTTCTCCCTTCTTTTTTCTCACAACGGATCAAATAAACGTGACAAATATAAATTACAAATGAGGTAATTATGTCGTGGCAGTCGACCAAATCGAAAAGTTTTCCGGGGACAGAACAGGTGTGACAACAACAGTACTGAGAATTGGACATTAGCATGTCGACTTCGACATAAAGATCAAGCATCAAACACATTCCATTCAGACCCGGGATGACAAGAAACCACGTTTGCATTGGAATAACGAGCAGCTGCTACTGGGATGAAGTTTTGCAAGTGATTCGGTAACATGATATATATATATATATATATATATATATATATTATATATATATATATATATATATATATATATATATCTATATATATATATATATATATATATATATATATATATATATATATATATATATATATATATATATATATATATATATATATATATTAATTATGATATGGCAACAAGTATGCCATCCACCCTGACAATACTAGTCATTTTCAATAATTGTTCTCACACAGTGGTCATTATTAACAGTAACGAAGAGAGGGGCGACTTGCCATAATGCAAAGCTCAGCTGGCATGACAAGCGTTATCAGCGACCAGCCAGTAATGCTTATTGTAGTGACGCCGACCTTAATCAGCTTTGCAAAGTGGGAAAGCTAATTAAGGAACGACCCAATGGATGAAATTCATTAACATATGCGATATATCATGGTGATATAAGCTGTGTGAGACGCGAGAAGATGATAACAAGTGGATACCGGACCTATCGAAGGCAGTTGACAGCAGCCGCCGACTGTTACCTATGAACATACTTTGCTGACGCTGACTTACGCAACAAGGATGGAGTGGACATTAATATGTAAAAGCCAGCCGAAGTTAGCCAGAACTACGATGGCTATATTACCAGCCCGGACCTGCAGTGGTCATCCCAAATTAACCATAAAACCCGCTCATGCTGACAGGCTGTTTGGGTGCGCTGCACTGCATGATTTGTGGCTCAGCGTCCTTCACTCTCGAGGCAAGGGGATTTGGCGGTGGAATTTCTTGAACGAGGATTAAACGTCGAAGAAAATGAGGTAGATTGTGACCATTGAATGTAACAGGCTCTGGCAGCTACATCCACGTTCAATCAAGTACGTAATAATTGTACATATCACTCTGCACAGTGATGCTGATCGAAAAAACAAACAGGTTATGTCCGTGATATGCCAAGTTGAAGCTATTGTCGTAATGTGGCATAAAAAGCCTTGTCCGCAGTACGGTGTGGTGAAACCGTGCACGTGAAGGGATATGGTGCATCCCTCTCCGCATTGTTTTATGGTGAAACGGTCTCTCTGATGTATTTTGATGAAGCCCTGCCACGGATGTGTTACAGTGAAGCCATGTACATGATATGCTATGCTGAAACCCTGTACATGAAGTGCATTGGTGAAGTACTGTACATTAAATGATATGGTGAGGCTATTCCATGATATGGTATGTAACGGCTATGTCAATGAACAAGTATGGTGGGTTTATTTCAACGATGTGGTATGTTGGGGCTATGTCAATGATTTTTACGTTGAGTCATTTACAATGATATGGTATGGTGAGGTCATGTCCGTTATATGGTATTGTGAGGTTATGTAAATGATATGGTACGGTGAGGCTAAGCCAATGATTTTGTATATTGGTGCGATCAATTACTTTACTACTAGGGTGGCAATGGGGAATTGCATGAAAACAAATACATCGGAAGAGCACAAGCAAGTATCACACCTCTGGCTAATGCAGAATAACACATTAGTGCGTTATAATGCCGCTGGATTTTACTGAAGAAGCAGTGTCATATACAATAGCCCTAATGGGCGAAGTCTCAGACGCACGAGGTGCTAGTCTTCCTAGATAGCATCTTCCCGTTACAAGGTAATACGTTGCTTGGCGAAAACATTGTCTGCATTGATATGTTACATCACTGTTGTATTTCTGACAAGGCGGCAACAACTCGCGTCAACCGGATGACTTATATATTGCACTAAGGTTTATTACACCATTGGCTAACAGGGGATAGACGGCCTTAAATCTGGTACGGTAAGTAAAGTTGGCCCTTATCTGTAAGGTTACAGTTGGGTTGTTGATACTGTCAATCGCCTTGACAAACGGCACTGGACAGAAGCAGGGTATTTGCACAAATGATGATGATGATAATGACGATGATTACGCGGGCTTTTGTAACCGTGCATATTTTCCCCTGGGGAATTGGTGAGAAATTACAATGTGGAGGTCCACAGCCAACATTACCATATCGAGGCCAACAAGAATCTCAGCATGAAGCTACTAGGAAAGTAGACATAGTATCTGTCATAGCCCTATGCGGCTTGTCTCGTTATGTGGTGTTCTATTCGGTTCAAGGAGAGCAGCGTTACGAATAGGGAAGTGTGCTGATGCTAGTGAGATCAGATGCTAGTGGATGGAGGGGCACATACTCCTACGACTGAGAACAATAACAGCAGCTATTTATGGGTACGATATATCTATCGATGATATGGGCGGCAGTATCACCACCGGAGAAAGTTGGTTGATATAAGGATAGTCCCTTGTCATGCTATAAGTAGAGTTAGTAAGTGCTGGCCAGGAGGAACTGTTCGAGTCCCACCATTGGGATTATGCGTACGGTTCCACCAAACTCAGGGCAAATGCCCAGATTGATGGTCCTTCATTGCGTTACTTGGCGCGTTGTGTTTCTTTTAGCTCTAGCCATATTAAGATGATTTGACAACAAAGATACATCAACATATTTAATGTTGCCCAAAATTCGGACATAACGCACTAAATATGGCAGCGCAACATAGACAAGGGTGGTGGTAGAAATTTGAAATTGGTCTAAATGAGCGCAGAAGGTTGTTTCTGTTCAACCAAGTGATGGTTGCGTATCACGTATATAACAGTATTCCGTTCTGGCAGTATTCATTGATGCTCTTATCTATCATGTGATCAGTCAAGACCATGAGATCAATAGAACAGTGTAAATAGCTACATTCGTTGCATTCTTAGTTCTAAATCTAGACACCTTAGAAAATGAATCTTGCGGTATTTCTGTAGGAGCAGACTGTTGCCTGTGCTGCCTCACCAAGCACAGTGGGAACAAACACAGGCAATGATAAAACTACAATCTGAGATTGTGTTATATTGTAGCTTCATGATTTCCTGCTGTGATTTCGTTAACTATGGCGACTGTGATGCACACCTGCTCCGAGTCGTCCAGATTGTTGGCTCTTACCGAATGATAATTCATTAAATTTTAAGCTTAGAACAGTGTTTAATCAGGTTATGACATATCATCATATTTGACGGCTGTGAATCATGAGATGGCATTGTAATAATATATAACACCCCGTCGATCCAAAAGACTGCACTTAATTAAATCTAAATAAAAATCCATTAACAATATAGACGGCACCCCGATTGTGATCTTGAGCCAATCCTGCACAACGAGTCAAGCAGCTCACCAGGTGTGACAGCTACGCGTTAACCAAGGCTATATGAAGGGTAATCTGTGTATTATACCTTGTTGGTAATAATGATCAACAATAGATCCAATTATGGGAGGCACGTGCCTGCACTATCAGGAAAAACAGCAGTGAAAAATCCCAAATAAAACTGATTCCCAAATGGCATGGCCAATTACTTAATGAGCCATGCAACTGATGAACCATGGCCCTAAGCACATGGTCCTTGGTGCCATCGCGGGCTGGAGTTTTATGTCTGCTATATTAACATGAAAGAAACTACAAGGGCCATATATATTGAAGCAACCACACCCAATCTCCTCTGCATCAACTCGTTTGAGGAACGTTAGTTGGTACTGTTATTCCTCCTGATAATTGCCGGGGTGGGTCACATCAGCAATATCATGTCTAATATCACATGACACACACGTAATCATAAAGGGGGTAATGAAGTCCAAATAACAACGGGTACATAGTCGGTCTTATGCAAATCGATGCAGTCTGGTGCATCAGAGAAGCCCATCTTTGGCGTTATTATGTCCAGGTATATTACAGATGAAGCAGCACCGTGTGTAATAGCACAGTTAGGAGAACCTCACATTGATTGGGCAGCACTTAACGAAGTCGCGATTTATGGGTAACATCCAGACGACGACTCTTCTAATATCTCGACAAAATGAGGGCACTTTTGCACTGGACAAATGAGATGCCTAGAAAGCACCCTGCTAGTTCACGGTAACGCGTCGCCAGGCGATAACGTTGTCAGCAAGTGTATTAAACATTACTGTTGTATTTTTTTCAACTCGCCAATGTTGTCATATTTATTCATGCATCGTACATGGAGTAGATGCATCCATCCGTGGCGTGCATGACACTCGGCCAGGGAACCTGCTTGCATTGTTGATAAGCTATGTGTCTGCCTACGAGGCTTCCCACTTTTATGTTCTCCGTAATGGATCATATTAACACTTGGTGTAAAGCAGTACAACGGTTTCCGGTCATAGGTTATTGACCTACACATTCAGCTACGAACTGTTGACAGAAGGTCTTTACTGACAAAAAGGTTACACCGAATGCCGCATTGGGGAATCTCTTACTTGGAGATTGAGCTTTTAAAAACCACAATCCACGACTTAACTTGATCTATGGACTTCACGCAGCGATTATCCAACAATTGTATCTATGTTTTAGCTCAGTGGTGACGACGCCAAGCTGTTGGTAACGTGTATATGTATACGGGGCATTAACACATAGAGGCCTCGCATTCCAATCGAAGCAGTCAGGCTGATATCGTTTAAATGACGGAGTGCATCGTGTTTCTCACAACAGTAGAGAATAGGGACTGACCAGGTTTAACGAGGAGCGCGAAGTGACAACGCAGCACCCGTGGATATATATATATATATATATATATATATATATATATATATATATATATATATATATATATATATATATATATATATATATATATATATATATATATATATATATATATATATATATATATATATATTATATATATATATATATATATATATATATATATATATATATTTTATATATATATATATAAATATATTAGGTAATATCTATGTAAGCAGTATTACAGATATTTTACGTACACATAACTACAGCAATGCGCGATTACTTTCCGGATAAACGGCAATAAAAGCATGTAGTCGACATATATGATCTTGGTCGGTATCTAATTCAGCAGCCTCGCTAATTCATTTCCTTATTATCATTGACAACGCGCGCATAACCGTTGGAGAAAATCTACATTTTCTTTATGACAAAGTTTTCAAAAGACGAAGAAGTAACATTTAGACTGGCAATGAATATGCTCGTAGCTCACATACCCGGCTCAAAGTTTGCTTTGCAAGATTCATAGTGTTTATCAGTTGCTGTACGCATCGAATAAGACATTGGTTTACGACTCTCCAGAACAGAAGTACGTACAGTCAATCACTTTGCATTGACGCCTGCAGAAGACACCTGTAAGAATTCTTATACATTGGACTTGATTTGCGAGCTAGGGAAAACTAAATATTGTTTTTAGCCCCGCATTTTCGTTGCTAACAGCTGATATGTTTACTTAATACACCACACAGTAAAAAACTGTATCAAATAGAGCAGATTTAAGAAAGACAAACCCAAGGAGTAATTACAGAGAGTCATTCACTAAGTAGTATCAGCATGTCATCCCATGAATGCCTCATTATGTGTTTAAGAAATGGATGCTGTAAATTGTGTAACTGGCATGTTTGGGTCTTACGTTCGGATGTAGCAAAGAAGGCCCAAGGTTAAAACAGATATGTTGCTTTTCGCATTACCTTACTTGAACGTAATAAACCATCACTGTGCCTGCATTGTCATTTTGCGAAGGAAACAAAAGTTCTCAGCATGGAGCATTTTTTGCTTGACATGCGTCCGGTTAGTCTAGCAACATATTCATCACCAGTATACGTTGCTAATTACATAACCTATTACACAAATCATGCAGTGCTGTGATTAAAATTACCTCCGATGATGAAGGCGACAGTACAGCAGCATTATACGCAAATCATAGCATCAGCTGTCATCATTAGTACATGAATCAGCTGTATCTTGAAATTGACTTTGCTTCTGATGTTATTTGCCTAGTACAGTTGCAGCACACATACAATATTCACGCGGTATGTAACCAGAATGCTTAGCAACGACACGTCGTAGTTTATCCATTACAAGTTAGAGCATACACGTCGTTTGTATCGTACGTGGCTTTCACATTTAATAGAACAGACATGATCGCACATACATATATTATTATTCCACCAGGCGGCGATAGGGAGGAAGCAATCTTTAAAACTAAAGATAACATGTAGCTGTATACTTAAGTTAAATGTACTAAGGCATTGTACTGATATGCCAACACAGCAGACCAATAAAATTCGCGCTCCAGGAAGAAACAATATGTCACTTGACAAACACAGCCTCTACTGGTAGCAGCGCATTCGCAATAATTATTACGTGTAATCTTCCTTCCTAATTGTGTAAAGACAGTATTGATCGGTTGCTCAACATATCTCACACTTCAAATACATTAATATTGCCGTTGGCTATGAGCACAAAGACGGACGCATTGTATTGAACTGACGACGGCGTAAGCTATCGCAGATGATGCGAATAGGTGAGGCAAAGAGCTTCCTCATATATATATATATATATATATATATATATATATATATATAGATATATATATATATATATATATATATAGATATATAGAGAGATATATATATATATATAGATATATATATATATATATAATTATATATATGAATACATATACATATGTATATATATGATATATATTTATATATATAAAAATATATATATAAATATGTATATATATATATATATATTTATATATAAAATATATATATAAATAAATATATTTATATATACTTATATATATTTATATATACATATATATATATATATATGTATATATATATATTTATAAATACAGTCGCTATAACGACCTTAATAGTGATCACAAAACAATACTGTACAGCGGGTCCAGCACAATCCTTGTGGTGGCAGCACCGCATTAACTTAGGCCATGGGAAGGCTGCCCGGTGTATTACACCATGCAGGTTCACGGTAGAGTCATTCAAAACTATAGGGCTGGATAGCGCCTTAATTTAATGAAGACACGTGTCCACGTATTGCAATATAAGAAATACCGCAACCTCAAATATGAAATAGACCTTCAAGACATCCCATAACTTAACACAACATGCATCCTATGAACAATGCTTTGAGCAGGATGGTACGTGGCGCAGTCGCAGGGGACTATTTCATGTCTGCTCGCTTGACAAACAATGAACTATAGGGGGCGTATATGCTGAAACAATTACTGTTAATCCTCTCCTCAGCAACTCTTTGGAAAAACGTAAATTGGTACTGTCTGGGCAAAGGTGAATGCACACGACGTGCTAGTCTGCCTTGATAACATCCTACCATTACACGGTAAAACGCCAGGCGATTACTTTGTCTGCGTTTGTATAAGATATAACTGTTGTATTACTGACTAGGCGGCAACACCAATAACAACGCCGACTAATCGATGACCCGATGTTTGAGTGGGAGCACTATGCGGTTCTTTGTTCTAATTCGTTTGTTTAATTCATAAGCGTTTAAAATGACAAATATGACACAATCTATAGATCTAGGCATTATTCTTTGTACTCGACATCGACAGTTAATAATGTAAACGAGTTGTTTTATTGCCGCCATATTAATTTATGCATCCAACATACAGTACATACACCCATCCGTGACGCGCCGAGCACTCAATGGCGGCCCTGGTTGCATTGTGGAACATATCTGTGTCTACTTACAACGCGTCCTCTCCCTTTTTACATCTATAACGAATCATTACCCGAGACTCAATGTCCACGCGGTTACACAATGATTTATGCACGGCGTCTAAAATGCTTCCCTGAATAAGCTTTAACGAACTTATAAATGACTTCTTTAATTCTTATTTGACTTAGCATTGATTGACAAATAACGTGACGCAGTAAAAATCATAAATGGGACGTATGGATGCCCACTACGAAATAAAAATTGTGCTTCAACACATTCCATTCAAACGCGTGATAACAATAAACTATACGTGTATTGGAATAAAGAGCTGCTGCTATGATAAAGGGTTTGTGAGCTATTTGGTAGCTACTCCAATGGAATAAGAGCTTGTATTTGTGTTGGATGAGGGAACTTAATCACAGTCGTGCAAATATTGAGCAGGAAGTGGCGTGACATACTACGTTATCAGGGTGTCAGCCTTCACTGTGAGCTGCTCATTCGCAGCTAATATTACTTGTTATCCTCCTTCTACAATAGTGTACAGACAGTATTGAGCGGGTGTTTACTATAGCTCAAACTTCATATACATTAATGTTATCGTTGGCTATGTGGACAATGATGGACGCTTCGTATTCAACTGACTACGGCATATGTCTCATTCCACATGATTATCCGTCCGTAATCAGGGTAACGGCTTCATTTTTCGATCCACGACTCTTTGCATTATACGACATTATAGACCTCAGATTTGTACACCATAGCTACATCATCAGAACACACTTACTCCGATATAATTTACTTCTAAGTGTCGTCATTCAGATCTCATTAATTTTATAACACTATTAATTTATAACGGTGTCATTTGGTTGGACCAGCACTCACCATCACAACGTTCTTAGTGCTTCCTGAACAACGCCCCTCATTGAAACGCACGATGATTGTTAATTGCTTCCATTCTCAATTAACATCTCACCACAGCAATGACATCAAATTTATCACAAAATAATATTATACAGCATAAGGCCCAGCTTGACTGCACATTCAAGTACATTATGAGCAGGCCAGATGGAACAACGGTTTTCATGTTAACGCCGATTAGATAAAAATAAAATATAGAAATTGTTTACTAACCGGTAGTTTACTCCTCATGGCAGCCTCAACAAAGATAAATGTTTCCAAGTAATAAACCGACATACGATATTGAATATTTCGCAGACAATTACTATTCATATAAAGAACACAAAGAGGCTAAAACATCAATGCAATCCACTATAGCAAGATAACCTTGCTAAATAATCCCTAAAAAGAATTCAAAACGCCGAATAATTTCTTAGATGATACCAACAATGACTTGAAAGATAGATTTCCATTCCAACAACTTCAGTGCCAAGATACGATGAAAGGTGTGTTAAGGCAAAAATGGTATCAGCATTGCCTCACAAAAGCATTGGCTCGATCGAGTCGTAAATGAAACCTTAAATAGATTGATTCATAAAAGATCCTACAATGAAAACAATGGCAGTGGTACCAAAGGTGTGATACGAAATGTAAGTTATAAGGTTGTAAAGAGCTTCCACGTGATGATTGCTGACGACGTTGAGATTTGTGTGGCCTGGTAACTATTGAGGCTCCCGTAGCTGCATCAGGCATTCAATCAAATGATCGGATCACAGTCCATTGTGAATGCAGAAATAGTCACGGCAAGAAAGTAACGTGGTGAAAAGCATGCGGTGAAAAGTATCAAGGAATTGACTGAGAAACGAGTCAATTGATGATAATCATTAGCATATTAGCTTTGTGAGACGCGAGTTGAATTAAAATGAGTGGGCACGGGACCTATCCACTTCAGTTACAGAGTACGGAAACTAACAGCAGCAAGAGTGAACAGAACATGAATATGTGATGGCGCGACAAAATGGGTCAGGACTAGCATGGACAAGTAGTGGTCACCTCTAATTTCAAATAAAGCCTGCTTATAATGACAGGCGGCTCGGATGTACTGTATTATTTGCCCCCCTGCCGCTGATGTGTTCCTACGACGATCGCATAACTGCATGTTACGACGCACACGTCTCAGCATGCGCATTTCTTTCAATGCGGTTTTTAATACTGCTTATAATATACATACCATATACTAACACCACCTATCTAATATGGGGGAACTAGAAAATACTAAGGCAGGACCAGCGTAGATAAATATCATGATTCTTACAGCATTGTATAAGGTGGGGACCAATGTTTGTCGGAAAGGCGCTGCAAATCAACTTGACGGTTGCTTTGCTTGCAATTTGATCTCAGATAGTGACCATGAAGGAAGAATGTACCTCCAATCATCCAGTTTGCTTTGATACCTACCTTAAACACCCGTATGAATTATCACACTTTGGTCTTGGTTTGTTTGCAAGCTGTGGAAAACCCAAACTTAATTGGTTAACAATCTAGTAATGGTGTTTTATACACTGCTAACATCGTGTAGATAGTTCTTGATTGGTTAGCATGAGTTGAATGATCTGCACAAGTAAGCAATGTATCGACAGGTAGATGTGAAGGTAGTAGGGATAGGATTCAGGCCGCAAGACATGATGCAAATTCGTCACTGAGATGCAGCTTTCTACGAACCTCAGCTGTCAAAACAACCGCTGTGTAAATGGTGACCTACAACGACATGAGTTTTAGGCGTGTGATGCGCCCTCGTTATCCACTGCTTTGACTATGCGTTGATGCTCCAATAAAGGACACGACCGGTAAAACACTTCTTAGCCACAGACATTAAAGGCGAAACTGTTCGAAGCTAATTGATTCTTGGGAAAGTGACCTATAATTGCCCCCTTGTCGATCTCTGTCATAATAAGGGGTCAATGTGTATAACATTGTCTGCATTTGTATAAGGCATCATTGTTGTATTTCTGACAAGGTGGCATCACCATGCAACATCCGGACGACTGATCGATTGCCAGATTTATGGTCGTTTTGTTCGTGGGGGGGGGGGGGGGGGGGGGAGGGGGGGGGGGGTTAACCGTACCTATGACAGAATATGTATTGAGCTCGGTATTATTGTAAGTTTGTCCAACATCGACAGCCAATAATGTTAATGAGTTGCTTTATTGTTATATTAATCTATGCATCTTACTTGGAGTAAATGAATCCATCCGTAGTGCCGAACCCTTCTTGGGAACTTTAATTGCATATTGGGTAGGTTATGTATCTGCCCACATCGCCTCTCCCTTCTTTTACCCCACAACGGATCAAATAAGTGACTCACGGTCTAAGAGGCAAACCAATGACACATGAGCATCCACAAAGACTCCCGCAATGAGCTATGTTAACTATGTTTGACAAATAATGTGACCAATAATTAAAAATGAGGTAACAATGTGTTGGCAGTCGACAAAATCGAAAAGTTTTTCTAGGGACAGAACAGAACTAATACGGGCAAGATAGGCTTAACAAACTGTGACAGCTGATCAAGCAGACGTGAAATATGGCAAGACATAACGCGTTATAATGATAGTCCAAGATGTTACACTGCTGGACAAGTGCTATATATGACACCCGTTCATACAGCTGTTAGTCAGAGATTCAGATATTCAGAATGGTTTGAATTGTTATTGCGCAGAATGACCTTGATCATATATAGTTACTATCCCGCAATAATGCATAAAGTTGTTTTGCAGTCATGGAACCGTTCTAAAAATATGCGCACAAAGATTGGTAAATCTCAAGAAAGTATGCTCAAATAAGAGAATATTGGTTGATTAACCAAATGCTACACACACGACAATTGTCTTGATGAACAGATACATTGGCAATAGGTGTATTAAATCGAGAGAGAGTAGAAAGAGAAGGGTGTTTAACTGATGCGATCTAACACCCGACATGTTAAATGATCTTGACCGGCTAACTGGTCGACGAAGACCAGTCTGAATTTGTTGATGCCAGGAACCTCAAAATGGGGTGTAAGTAGTGCTAAGTTTTCCGATCATTATACCTCACAATGTATTCCACTACGAACTGGTATGATAATAACGGTTGAATGACGGAATATATCGTGTTTTTTGCATTGTTTGAGAATAGCGACTACAAATGTATAAAAGTTCAACCCTCTGCATTCAATACACATGGCTGCAGCGAGGCACCTGTCCCTAATGTTGGTCATTTCCAATAATTGTTCTTGTAAAGTGGGCACTCTACGGGCATGGGGATATGTCAGTGGAAATGCTTTGACACGTTGTTAACGCTGAAGAAACGTCTGAGGCATATTGAACGACCAATAAGGTGACCACTGATTGTAACAGGCTCTTGATGATGAATACACAATCGACCGAGGGGGATGGTTCAAATGGATATGTGACTGCGATCTGTAAAACTTTTTGGAAAACGAATGGAATATGTCCGTGAAATAACATGGAGAAATAGTTTCCACAGTGAAACCTTTCATGTTAAGCGATATGTTGAAGCCCTGTCCGTAAAGTGTCATGGCAGAAAGATGTAATATGGTGTGGCCTTAGCCCTGTCCTTGATGCATAATGGTGAAGCCATGACTAGTATGTATTGTTGTATGTCACAACAATTGCTGCCAGAAAAGTGCGAACAAACGACAAGTCCTGTCAAATCATCGATATCCTATGTAACAGGGCACCAACCACCATCAATATTTTCCGTGCCATTACCCGTTGGATGCACATCCACTCAGAGGCAGAGAGATCGTTTGAAAGCGTCCTGGCCCATCCGTAAGGGCATTGATGTATGCATTGTTGTTAAAAATTTGGTTCAATCACATATTTATTGCGTGCTAATCAGTAGAATCATCAGCCAGCGTTATTACGTGCTGGTAATCACAAGAAATGTTCACTTCGTTCCACGCGCTCCCACTTCAGCCAGAAAAGTAATTGTTGACATACCGTTATATTATTAAATATTTCAGTTGCCAGTAGTTCAATCAATTGAGTGACATGTTTCAACGTTTGACGAATATACATAAGCTCAACAACAGGCACATATATTGATTTAATTGCATGCCAACATATGGAAAACAACCTATTGTGATAGTCACGATCTCCCGCATATTCGTCACTCCGATATTAATTATAATATAACATTACGAAAGCATAACAGGTCAATCTCGTTGCACAAGCCCTCATTATCACACCGTTCTCTCGGGACTACATCCCAAACAACGCCGCAATAGACATCTCACTACAGCAATAACATTCGATCCATCTTACACAATAGTATACAGCGTGATGCCCAGTTTTACTGCATAGTCAACATTATCGTAAGTGGCCCGCTAAACAGTGGTTTGCAGCAACCATGTTACAACTAAGTAGATAAAAATATGATATACAAAGAGTTAAATAACTGGGTTTGCACTCCTTATGATCGCCGAAACATACATTATTGTTCCTTTGTGATTAACAACTATACCACTACCAACTCATAGAGCGGATAAATGTTCATAACACGAAGACACAGA
The DNA here is from genome assembly GCA_034190875.2 of Urechis unicinctus. NCBI lineage: Eukaryota > Metazoa > Annelida > Polychaeta > Xenopneusta > Urechidae > Urechis > Urechis unicinctus. The sequence continues at coordinate 15,515,439 of CM067343.1, forward strand.
ATACTTAAACATCAATGCAATCCACCAGCCTCCGAGTGACACGGCGTGTTACATATTGCATGGTAACTTTGCCAACCATTCCATTAAGGTAACAAAAATCAGTTTCTTACATGATACACACAACTGAGGGGCCAAAATTAAATGAAAAGGTGGGCAATAAATACGTTGATGTGCTCTTAGAAGTCGATACAAAGCATCACAATGGCATCGGCTATATAAAATCCTCGTTGATGGAAATTTAGTTAAATTTCATCAAACAAATCTCGAGTAAGCTTTGTCGGAGATTACACATGCGTGATATTTCCTGTCAGTTTATAGGTTGCAAAGTGCTTCCACGTGATGATTGAGGACGACGTTGAAATGGCCAATTCGCGTTCTTGTGACCTGATAACTATCAAGGCTGCCGTAGCTGAATAAATCATCTCATAAAAATATTGGACCGTAGTCTAATGTAAATGCCCGCAGGTTGGTCCCGCAAGCAGAGCGATTGAGTCTCAGTTGGGTAACAACGGTGTCTCAATTAAGCAAAGACACGCAGCCACGGAAAACAACGGCAGAAATGTAATGCCTCGTCAGCAGAAATACACTCGACAAGAAAGTAATGTATTGGTCACAGCACACGGTGAAAGGTGTCATGCAATTCACTTGTAATGAACAATTGATGGAGCTTACTCTACGGTGTAATGCTGTGTGGCTGGGTGGGTGAAACTTTTGTCGGCTTCATCGAAGGCTGTTCGCTATGAATACTCACCTGCATATGTGCACTATTTTCCGACCCACGTATTGCATGAGCACATTCCTTTTTCTTCAGTTTTTGTCATATGAGCGTGCCTCTTGTACAATGCGATTGTCGACGAAGGTTGTAACAGCTGCCTTATTGGGAAGTTTTGAGGTGCACAAGCATTTGAGTACCTTTAGAGTTAGATGACTCAAAGGAACCCAAAAACCAAAAAAATTGGGTACGATATATCTGTTGATGCTATGGACGGCAAGGGTAGTCCTACGTTATGTAATGAGCATAATTTGTTAGAGCTTGTCAGGAGGAACCGTTCGCGTCCGCCATTGTGTTTCGGTGAATGGTTCCACAAAACTCAGAGCAAATGACTAGACTGAAAACCCATTCATTGCAAGTCCCGGCGCGTTGTACTCCTCTTACTTAATCGAGGTCCAATTCCGCTACGAAGAGAAATCAAACATAAGCAAGGACAAAATATATGTTGCACGCCTGTCGCACTTGACGCACTGAATATGGCAACGCAACATGGATACAGCTGGTTGCAGAAGCCTGCAATTGGTCTTAATGAGGGTAAAATGTCGTGTCTGTTCGACCAAGTGTGAGGGGCGCAACGTAAATAACAGTATTCCAGTCAAAACCAAGCCATGCGACATGATATTTCCTCCAAACATCTCTGCTTGACTAGCAGACGTGTTACAGTAGGTCCCGAACTATGTAAAAATGCAGAGCTGATTAGATATCAGTATCGGGACCCAGTTGCCCTTGGCAGCAATATAGTCGAACTCGAGATGAACGTTCAGGCAGTATCTCATTACGCTCTTGTTCCATCATGCGATCCGTCCAGGCCCAAATCTTGAGATAAATAGAACAGTGTCAACTTCTACATCAGTTAGGTTCGTGCTTGCATATTAAAACATCTTTAAAAATATATTTTTAAGGACACCTCACCTGTTGCCAGTGCTCACTCATGGGAATAACCACGGGAAATAATGCTAAAACATGCGTCTGTATGATAAAACAACAACATGACTTTCTGTTGTGCTCAAGCTCCCTGTGGCGATCGTGATGAACACCGCGCTGTCCAGATTGATGGTTCTGATGGATAGATAACTCTCGAAATGTTAGCTTAAATACTGTGTTCATTCAGGTATTGAAATATCTTTACATTAAAATGTCGTTAACACTTACATGACACTGGAGCCTTAATAATATATAGCATCTAGATGATCAAAAATACTACTCTTGGTTAAATATAAATCCATTAACTATATAGACGGTGCCCCGAGTCAATATTGCATAGCGAATCAGGCGGGACAGTTACGCGTTAACAGAGGCTGATATATGTATATGACCCTCTATGTAAGAATGATCAACAATTAGACCAATCATAGCAGAACAACGGCTATGACAAATGGATTAAACTAGGCAAGGCGCTCGTACCGGGTTTTTTGATGATCATCTTCAGCTTGGATATGAGAGATAGTTAGTAGGATTAAAAGTGCTAGATTAAAGGTGCTTGGTTTTGTGAGATCAATGCGAATCGCCCAACATCGAAAGATAAAATAGTTACGTGCAGTGATTCTTATTGCAATGGGACTCATTAATCAATGTTTTGAAGACTATGTTCTGATTATCTCTTCTTGGAAAACGAGAATTAGTCATGTCACTGTCAGAATCGATAGCGCTGTTTTCGGACATATATGGTTAGAATCTGTGCAACAGAATACCAACTGCATTATCTGGATTGGAAGGCTCAAGCATTTGAGACCACTCATAACTCTATTGCAGAATCGTCCAACTCAAAGTTGATTAAAGTTCTCTCTCCATTTCGGCAACCCTTTAACCCTTTAGGACAAAAAATAATTCTAGTCTATACTCCTGGCGTCTCAGCTCCTCTTTTTCGCCCTGCAGCGATAGCTCACTTGATATTGTCTTGGATGAGCGGAGAAGCCACGAATCTCAAAGAAATCGTTGTAAATGCACCTATGCTGCTGGCATCAAACGTCATGATAGAATTGACTTCGGCTGAAGTCAAAGTTGAGCTCGTAACGGACGCCATAGTGCTTTAAGAGCTCCATGGTTTAGCGTGACCCTTCGGCGGTAACAAAAAAGTGCTGCAAAGCCATGATACCAATAATATAGAAAATAGTCGAAGAAGGGACAGCAGATTGATACAAGTCCAGTCACAGCAGAGAGTAACCGAAAGAGGCAGCGCACGGGGATAAACGACTATAGTAAACCCCGCTAGGGGTGAGATGAAGCAGGACAAGGTATCGCAAGTTAGCCGAACAGAGAGAACGCCTGATGGCGAGACACATGAGAGAGGAGGAGGCTAATTACTTGCTATTAAAAATTAAATAGCGTTATAATGAAGTCAAAAAGAGAGCGTACACATATACAGATTTTAGCAATGCGATACACTCTTCAACATCAGGGTATCCAATCAGAGCGTTATTATGTCACTGTATATTACAGATGATGCAGCGCCGTATGCATTAGCTCTGTTAGGAGAAGCTCACATTGACTTAACAGCTAGTCAGGCTGGATAGATTGCTACGTTTACACAGGAACATGTCGCCAAGTGATATCATTGTCTGCATTTGTATTATGCATCGCTATTGTATTTCTAAACTGTTCGGTTCTTTGTCGTTATTCGCACGTTGAATACCTAAGCGAGTTAAATAGCAATTATAACTCACCGTATCTATGACAACATATATATTGAGCTAGGCATAGCTGTGAGTTTGCCGAATATCGACAGCCAAAAGTTAAAACATGTGTGTTATTGCTGCTATATTAATTCATGCAGCGTACATGGAGTAGATGCAATCATCCGTGGCGCGCCAAACCCTCGATGGGTACCATGCTTGCATTGTGGATAAGTTCTGTGTCTGCCTACAAAGCTACCCCTGCTATTTTCTCTTTAACGGATCAATGCAAATGACCCACGTCCCAAACGGCACCACAATGACACACGTAAGGCTTGACAAAGGCTCCCTCAACCATCTTTCATGGACTAATTAATGACTCCCCTAATTTCTTCTAGGACTAAGCAATGTTTGGAAAATTACGTGACAAAATAACAATTGAGCGTCCACACATTCCATTCAGCGTGGAGGATTATTTGCTTGACATGAAAGCAAAGCTGCGGTCGACATATTTATCAACAGTATACGTAGCTAATTAGATAAACTATTTCGCGAATCTTGCTGTGCTGTGATTAAAATTACCTCCGACGGCGACAGTTCTTATGCGCTTTCCTGATAGCGTACACAAACCACGAAACCGTTTCATTAACCCCCAATATCAACTGACCGTTCCCACTGCAACAGAATACGTAAATTCACAGTAGCAGCTTTGGCAGTATTGATATTATCATTAGTACATGAATCAGCTGTATCTAGAAATCGGCTTTGCTTCTGATGTTATTTGTCAAGGGCAGTTGCAGCTCTCATTCAAGATCCTCGAGGTATGTTACAAGAATGCATAGCCAAGACACATTATCAACTACAATGTTTTATCATGTTCGTCGTTTGCATTCTGCGTGGCTTTCGCATATAATAGACATGTATGTTGGGGCTATGTCAATGAATTTGCATGGTGAGTCTTTTACAATGATATGATAGGGTGAGGCTATGTCAGTAATATGGTAATGTGAGGCTGCGTAAATGATATGAAACGGTGAGGCCAAGCCTAATGAAATGGTATGTGGCGGCTATGTCAATGATAATGTAAGATAAGCCTATGTCAGTGAGGTGGTATGGTGAATGAATCCACTTACATAGCTTTTGCAGTCGACTAAATCGAAAAGTTGTCTAGGGACAGAACAGGTATGACAAAAACAGCACTGGGAATTGGACATTGGCATGTCTGCTACTAAATAAATATTAAGCATCAAAAACATTCCTTTTAGAGGCGGGATAAAAAGAAATCACGTTTGCATTGGAATACAGAGCAGCTGCTGCTGGGATGAAGTGTTTTTGTAAGTGATTCAGTAACATGAAATATATATAAATTATTCAAACAGCTGCAGTATGTCGGAGGTTAGGAATGGTTCTATTGGTTCAATTTGCAGTATGACTCGACGGCATACATTACCTTATAGGCATGAATGCATACCGTTGTTTTGGGGATGTGCGATACAATTGTGAACCAGCGAAATTTCGAAAAATTATGCAACCACCCTAACAATCCTAGTCATTTTGAATAATTGTTCTCACACAGTGGTCATTATAAGAAACAACGAAGAAAGGGGCGGCATGCCATGATATTGCTTACCTGGCAATACATTCAGCAGAGGTATTGCTTATTGCAGTGACACCGACTCTAATCAGCTTTGCAAAGGAAAAAGCTAATTGAGAAACGACCAACTGGATGAGATTCATCAGCATACGTGATATATCATGGTGATATAAGCTATGTGAGACGCAATAAGATGATGATAAGTGGGTACGGGACCTATCGACTGTAGTTACGTAGCAAGGCAGTTGACAGCAGCCGCTTTCACCCGCCGACGTTTTACCTATGAATGTACTTCGTTGAAGCTAACTTGCACAACAAGGATTGAGTGGACATGAATATGTCAAAGAGGGTTATAATACCAGCCCGGACATGCAGTGGCCACCCCAAATTACAAATAACACACGCTTACGCTGACAGGCTGTTTGGGTACGCTCTCCTGTATGATTTGTAGCTCGGCTTGCTTTACTCTTGAAGCATGGGGATGTGGCGGTGGAATTGCTTGAACGCGGAGTGAAAGTCGGAGTAACGAGGCATAATGTGCCTAGTGAACGTGACTGGTTCTAGGAGCTACATCCACGGTCAACCGAGAAGGACGCAATAATTCTACATATCACTGTGCACAGAAAGGCTGATCGAAAAATAAACAGGTTATGTCAGTGATGCGACAAGTTGAAGCTACTGTCATAATATGGAGATTTGTCCGCAGTAAAGTGTGGTGAAATTGTGCACGTGAATTAATATGGTGCATCCCTGTCCGTATTGTTTTTTGGTGGTGAAACGATCTTTCTGATGTATTATGATGATGCCCTGTCACAGATGTGTAACAGTGATGCCCTGTACATGATATGCTGTGGTGAAGCCCTGTGCATGAAGTGTTTTGGTAAAGTACTGTATATTATTTATTATGGTGAGGCTATTCCAAGATATGGTATGTTGCGGCTATGTCACTGCAATAGTACGATGGCTCTTTTTCAATTATATGGTATGTTGGGGCTATGTCAATGAATTTGTATGGTGAGTCTTTTACAATGATATGATAAGGTGAGGCTATGTCAGTAATATGGTAATGTGAGGCTGCGTAAATGATATGAAACGGTGAGGCCAAGCCAATGATATGGTATGTGGCGGCTATGTCAATGATAATGTAAGGTAAGCCTATGTCAATGAGGTGGTATGGTGAATGAATCCACTTACATAGCCAAACACACCTTCACTACTGATCACTGCGATCGTTGTCCAGCAGGAGCAGATCATTACATTGACACATATGCTATTCCTGTGTAACATAATTGTGTTACTGTATAATTTAAACTGGCTGGATAGGCTTAACAAACTGTGACATCTGATTGAGCAGACACGAAACCTGGCATGAAATAATGTGCCATAATGACATTCCAAGTTGTAACACTGCTGGACAAGTGTTATCGTCTGGACAACAAGACCTTTGCATCAAGAAATACATGCGCAACATTGATAACGCATGATGTAAGGAGGGCGCTAAGAGGTGCTGCATCAGTTACTCTACTGCTAAGGAGGCAATGGGGAATTGCATTGGAACAGATACATCGGAAGTGCACAAGCTAGCATCATACCTTGGTAATTACAGAGTGACACATTATTGCGTTATAATGCCGCTGTATTTCACTGATGAAGCAGCGCCGTATACAATAGCGCTAAAGGGCAGACGCACGAGGTGCTAATCTGCCTATATGGCGTCCTACCGTTAAAGGGTAATACGCAGCTAGGCGAAAACACTGTATGCATTCATATGTTACATCACTGTTGTATTTCTGACAAGACGGCAACAACACGTTTATTTATGGCATGAAGGTTTATGGAGGGGGTGGGAGGGTGAAACTGTTCCGCTCTTTCCATAAATCGTAGCTTGTACAATTCATACCGTATAAGATAACTATTATAACTCACCGTAACTATGAAAGCATATCTATAGAGCTATGCAGCATTGTCAGTATTTTAACCGCGAATGTCGGCACTCTTTGTGGTTGTAGTGATGACGACGAGACGTCGATTGAATGGTAACAGAAAAACTGATGTTTATTTGTGAATTTGGGACTATGGATTCCATATCCTGCAAGTCTTAATATAAATTACATAACTGTGGTATGGAGTAAATCTGGTGATGTCCAGAGGCAACTGCTGAGCTGGAATTCCAGTCTGCTATATGCTGTACGGAATTGGCCTTCCAAGTTAGTGATTTTAACTTCTGTGGACGGAGGTATCTATAAAAGTGTGTGGCGTCGTCAGCAAGCGTGGAGGTACAATTACTTTCAGCAATTAGCTTTAATTGAAGATCAAACGAGCTGATGTTAATTGTTATGAGAATTGACGGGTTTGGAATGTGTACTTCAAAGGGCTCCACTCGCTCCGAGTGGACTATCTAATTTGGAAATTAATCCGTTCGGAACATTAACTTCGGAAACCAAGGATTAGTATTTGAGAGGTGGGGGGATTATGACTCCACACTGGTTGATGACGATTATTACGGTGAATACATACAATCTAACTGATAAGGACGGTAAAGCATGCCGGAAATTGACAGCCATTAATGTAAATGAGGTAATTTATTGTTGCCGTATTGAGTTATGCATCATATATAGTGAATATTCAACCATCCGTGGCGCGGTGAACACTCAAAGCAGGCTCTGCACATAAATTGCTTCCCTAATTCCCATTATACTATGCTATGTTTGACAAATAACGCGTCAAAATATGAATTGTAAATAAGGTAACAATTCTTAATCTGGAGGTTCTATATAACAATTGAGCATCAACATATTCCATTCAGACACATTATAATGACCAATTTGGTAACATGACATATATAACACTTGTTCATACGGCTGTTTGTCAGACTTTCCGAATGGTTTGATTTGTTACTGCGCAGAATGGCCTTGATCATATGTAGCAGCTATTCTGCAATAATGCATACATTTGTTTTGCAGTCGTGCGATATGTTTGCGAACCATTTTCAAAATACGCACAAAGACTGTGAAATCAAACAAAAGAATTCCTGCAAACCCCAACAAACAATCATTAGTGTTTAAATAAGAGTTTATAGGATGATTAACTAAATGCTATGTACTGGCCAACTTTCTCGCTGTAGCTTGCTAGAAGACAGTTAACTGACCAACAAGTTGTGATTGAACATGTTCATTCACTATGTGTATTAATTTGATTTACTCGAGACCGAGTAGAAATAATGACGATATCCAACACTCAACATCGTTCATAATATTGACCGGCTAAGTTGTTCCTGGGAACATCTACTTGCGGTGGTAAGTAGTACAAAGGTTTAGTCAACTACGAACTATTACGAAAGTAACGGAGCATGACGTAATGTACTGGTTTTGCGCATGGTTAGCGAAAACGCAAGTATAACAGCATAAGAATCCGCATTCATTACCACATGGTGGCAGCGAGGCACATATTGGACATTTCCAATCATTATTCAACTACTAACTGATAATAACGGCTAAATGACGGAATGTATCCTATTGTTCGCAGTTATAACATCTCAAGTCTCCGCTTTCAGTACACATGGCTGCAGCGAGGCACCTATTGGACTTTTCCAATCGTTGCAATCGTAAAGTGGTCCGTATCACTGGAACTGAACAGAGCGGAGGCATGACATCATACATAGAACAGCTGGAAAGACAAACGGGGAGAAAATTTCCCAACGGGTGAGATTTATTAGCCTACGCAATATATCAAGGTGATATAAGCATTGAGAGACGCAAGGAGGACGAACATAAGTGGGTGCGGGACCTACCCATTCTAGTCGCAGAGCAAGACAGTGACATAATCCGCTCTCATCCAACGACGAGTTACCTCGAACTTACACGACAAGGATGAAGAGGACATGAACATGTCGTCGCGAAGTAAGTGGGTCAGGACTAGGAAGGCCATTTGACCAGCCTAGACAAGTAATGGTCTCCTCATATTACACGTTACCCCTGTTAATAATGGCAGGCCGCTCGGATGTGCGTTGTGGTGTTTTTCTTTGTGGCTCGGCGCCCATCACCCTCCGGGCAAGGAGATATGACACTGCGATCTGAATGTCTTATCGGAAAACTAACGGGATATGTCTGTGATACGATAAGCTAAAGCTAATAAGTGCGAATTAATGATACCTACCCATTCACTGGCATCATATGCAACAGAGCACGAACCACCATCAACTATTTTTGTGCCATTACCTGTTGGATGCTCATCTACCCAAGTGGCTGGGAAGTATCGTAAAGCCTCCTGGCCAATCCGTAAGGGCATTGATCTCGGTGTTGTTAGTAAAATTTATTTTGATCAATCAAATATTTTTTGCGTGCTGATCAGAAAAGTCATCCGCCGGTCATTGACGGCTTGCTAATCATAACATGAAATAGTCAGCCAGTCTTTATTTAACATGTTTTTATCGTCCCACTCCAGTCTGAATGGTTATTTTAGACAGGTCGTTCTAATATTATTTTTTTCGGTGGCCAATAGTTCCATCGACTGAGTGACATATATTTGCCCATGTCACGACTTTACATAAGCTCGCCAACAGGAACATACTCGTTATTAAATTGCTTGCCAACATATGGAAAACAACCTATCGTGGTAGTCACGATCAATGAATCGCTTGTTCGATCACAAGCACAGCTGATGGTGTTAGCTTTGAAATGTTATCTTGAAGAACTTCTGCGGGAGCAGGTGACTGGTGTAATTACTCACTCCCCATGCCCAATAGGAACCAACAAAGGGTAATAATAGTAAAATATGGGGACTGTATGATATAATTGCAACATGATTTCCGTTGTGATCAAGCTCCCTGTTGTGATCGTGATGATCATCCGTTCCGCGCTGTCCAGATTGATGGCTCTTAATAAATGATACGCTAGATTTTAGCTTAAATACTGTGTTTATTCAGGTATTGACATATCTTTACATTAAAATGTCGTGAACGTTGAGATAAAACTGGAGTAATATATAGCATCAAGTTGAATATAAACCCATTAACTATAGAGACCTTGCCAATACTGCATAGCGAATCAGGCGGGACAGCTACGCGATAACAGAGGCTGATATGTGTACAAGACCTTGTAATTCAGAATGGTCAATTATGGGGAGCAACGGAAGTGACACAGAGCGGCTTTGAGATCAAAAGTAGGAAGTTATGTGGAATTTAAGAGTGGCACAGTACTGTTCTTCACAATACACGCGCTTCAGACAGGCCCAGAACTTCTCGCTTTATCAGCAGTTGATAGATCGATAAGTTCAACGCAATCAAATATACTGCTATATCATTGAACAGTTCCGGCACACTGGTGACCTTACGAATGCCCAAAATCAGCATGGCCATGAATACAATACGAGGAGCTTGGAAGGGGAAGAACATAATGATTATGCTCATCAATATAAGTGTAATGTAACTCCTCCTTTTGACTGTTCAAATCTTGTTACCTACTACACTTAATTGAATATAAATACATCAACTATTTAAACAATGCCCCGATTTTGATATTGATCCAATGATGTAATGTGAATTACTCGGAACAGCTACGTGTTAACATAGGTCATTATAAGGCTGACCTGTGTATAAGACCTTGCAAGTAAGAACGTTCAACAACACGACCAATTGTGGGAGAACAACGACAATGACAAATGGATTATACTACGCAAGGTACTCGCCCCTGGTGTTTTGATGACCTTTTAGAGCGCGGATTTGAAAGATCAAAAGTAGGATAAAACGTGCTAGTTCAAAGGTGTTTGATTTAGTAACATCGATGTGAATTACCCAAAATTCAAAGATAAAATAGTTACGTACAGAGATGACAATTGCAATGGGACTCATCAATCAATGTTGTAAAGAAAGTCTATGTTCTGATTACAGCTTCTCAGGAAACGAGAATCAGTCCTGTCACTGTCAGATTCGATTGCGTTTTTATCGTACAGATATGGTTCCAATCTTCACGACCCAATACAAGATTCATTCTCTTGAGACTCTAATATATATATATATATATATATATATATATATATATATATATAGATATATATATATAGAGATATATATATATATATATATATATATATATAGATATATATATATATATATATATATATATAGATATATATATATATATATATATATATATATATATATATATATATATATATATATATACATATATACAAATATATATATATATATACATATATACAAATATATATACATGTGAAAAATCTACACTTCTTTTATGCATGACGATTTATCATACACGTGCACTTTTGGGTTTTTTTTCCCTATTGAATAAGATTTTATATTTGTGTATGATATCGGGCGATAGGTTGAGTGACCTGCTACATTATTGGAGTGTTAGGTCCCTAAACCCATATCTAAGCAGGCTGCGTCTACACGAACTCAGATTAGCCTAATACACATTCACTGTGTAAAATTGGCTGTGATACGCATGTCAGGTCAGCATATATATTTTGATTATTGGGCATAGCTACCACCATGTATAACTTTTAATTATCTTAAAATTCGCCAATATGCGTCTTTTTGCGATACTTGGTCTTGGCCTCAATTCAAATTTGTTCATTCTACGCCACACATCATTATGATGGCCACTTGGTCTGACACACACGACCTTTTGTCAATGTAAAATGTCTTGGTTCGCTGCTATACCTAGCGCCCTACGACCGACATGTGTGCAATTATCAATTCGACCTTTCTGATAATGTTATTTCCCTTTGTTGTAGAAACAGACATCGATTGCGGCTTGTACTTAAACGAGCACAACGGGCCCAATTACGCAACGAAGAATCTTCAGTCTCAGGGTTTGCTGTGACTACACATAATCTCAATGGCGGACGCGAGGAGTTCCTCACTGCCAGCATTAATTAATTCTATTCATAACATGACATTGAACTACCTTTACCATGACGAATTGTCCCCGGCAGCGCACCCTGCCCCCCTTATCATGAACCGATATATCGAATATATAGTTTGCGGTTTTGAATCCTGGGAATCATCCTTGCTGTAATAGTTCTCAGCCGCACCTCCACTAACTCCCATCTGATCTCACTAGCATCGGCAGAATACATCAAGGTGATATAAATTTGGCGAGACGCAAATAGAAAAAAATGAGTGAGTAAAGGATGAACAGGACATGAATATGTGATGGCGAGGCGAAGTGGATCAGGACTAGGAGGTCCATTTGACCAGCCTGGACAAGTAGTGTTCACCTCAAATTACAAATAATGGGTGTACTGTATGATTTGGCCCCCACCGCTAATTTGTTTCTACGACGATCGCATGACTGCATAATACGACGCACACATCTCAACGTGCGTATTTCCTTTTAAGAATAACATCGGCTGCATATTGTGATAAGCGTATTCATAATGAAACTTTATACGCTCTGTTTCTCTGATATATCTCACAATTAATCTTCCATCCTTTCATGCCGATGCGCAGTGACACGGCGCTCTGTATCTACTTATCACATAATAGGCGCTCGGCTGGTAGGCGTGTGTCAGGCTCGCAATAATCTTGACATTCTGTAGGCGTGTTCCAATTTTTCCTAGAAAACATGAGGCAGAGTCAAGAGAGGCCAACGCTCCATGACAATCGAGCCTTTTCCACGAATAACGATATATTTTGGAGGAGGCATCCCGGCACGAACAAGTAAAAGCAACGCCAGGACAAGGGTTCGGAGTAGACAGAGGGAGTATCACGCTCCTAGAGTTAACCTTTAATTGAGGCAATTAAATCTGGAGAAGTTACTTGTAATGTTTCAAGATCCACAGCCCGTGATGATAGGATCATATATGACGAATAGTTCCGGGGGAGGAAGCTATTTATGCTAGGCAATCTGTGTACGACTGCAGAAGCAGGAATCAGTCTTGTGACGTGACAGCCATGGCCATGACACGCGCTGAGCTAGCCCTCTTTGATGTAATATGGTTCATTGTCCACAACGGTAATGAGTGGTTCTCCGTTCAAATAGCTCTGACACATAAAAAAGCTGGGGTAGGTTAATGCCGCCAGCAGGTGTTATTAATGGTAGGAAAAAACATTAGCGATCTCCCAGTTGTCCCTGGCAAGTAGGTGAAGCAGTCGGACAAGTGAAGCTGCCATCTAACTTGCCTGACGGGACAAGTCGTTTTTATATTCTATTTTTGGGGGGTCTTAAACAAAGCGTATTAAGATCGATCGGCAATTCCTGGGAACGTGCGCTCATTTTACCGAGATAGTTGCTAGAAAGACAGGCACGACCCTCTGTGATTCTCTCGGTGCGTTCTTAGAACAGTGAATGAGGTGGGGACCAATGCTTCCTGTAAATGCGCTGCAAATCAACACGACCGATGGTTCGCTTGCTTTGTGATCTCGGATAGTAAACACTTAGTATCAATTAAGATATTTGTACTTATCAAACAGTTGATTGCCTATATAAACGATTACCCCCTCAAATGTAAATTAATCGAAGAGCTGAATGTAAAATAATGCGGCTAGAGGGCGCGGCTATATACAAATATATATATATATATAAATATTTATATGTATATATATATATATATATATATATATATATATATATATATATATATATATATATATATAGTCTATATATATATATATGTTTTAATGTATAGTATATATATATATATATATGCATATATATATATATATATATATATATATATAGATATATATATATATATATAGATATATATATATATATATATATATCTCTATATATATATATATATATATATATATATATATATATATATATATATAAAAAGCTTGCCTCTACTACATCACCATGATGCTGTATCAAATAGGGAAATCACTATTGTCTAAATTTTCACGGCCATGTATTAGACAACGATGTGTCAATACCTGAATGAACACGTATTTAGGCTAACATTTAGCGTACCATATTGTTACCAATTAGAGTCATCAACCTTTATAGCATGAAACATTTGGTCATTACGATCACCACAGGGAGCTATACCGCAACAGGAACCCATGCCGCTATTAGGTCATACTGTCGCAGATTTTCTCATTATTAGCCGTGTATGCTTCAGCTGAGCTTGGTGAGTGTGCACTAGCAGCAGTTATCTACTCCTGTAGAAGTACGGCATAACATATCTTCGAAGATGTTTAGAACAAGAAACTTGAAAACAACTTCTGTCGTTAATGGCACTGTTCTTTTGATCTCAAGATCTTCGGCAGGACTGATCGCCTGTACCAGAGCGAGATCAAATACTACCTGAACATTGATCTCGACTATATTGGTGCCAGATGTGATTAGGTCCCTAAACCCAAATCTAAACAGGCTGCGTCTGCACGAACTCAGATAAGCTTTATACACACACTGTGTAAAATTGGCTGTGATACGCATGCCAGGTCAGCATATATATTTTGATTACCTATCTCTTTGGGCATAGCTACTACCATGCATACTTGGTCTAACAGACACGACCTTTTGCCAATTTAAAATGTCTTGGTGCGCTGCTATACCTAGCGCCCTACTACCGACATGTGTGCAATTATCAATTCGACCTTTCTGTTAATGTTATTACCCTTTGTTGAAGAAACAGACATCGATTGCGCCTTGTACTTTGATGAGCACAACGGGCCCAATTACGCAACGAAGAATCTTCAGTCTCAGGGTTTGCTGTGAGTACACATAATCACAATGGCGGACGCGAGCAGTTTGTCATTGCCAGCATTAATTAATTCTATTCATAACACGACATTGAACTACCCTACCACAACGAATTGTCCCCGGCAGCGCAACCCTCCCCCCCCCACCCAACGTATCATGAACAGATATATCGAACATATAGTTTGTGATTTAAAATCCTGGGAATCCTTGCTGTGATAGTTCTCAGCCGCACCTCCACTAACTCTCTTTTGATCTCACTAGCATCGGCAAGACTCTCTCTTCTGGTTTTGCTCTCCATCAATTGCATTAAACACCACTTACTAGGACAAGCCTCATATAATTATTCCACGTGTAATGCCCATTTAGATGATGTTACCATACATATTTTCTTGATTGCCTCGATATGGTGAAATTGTGCCCTATTCTGAATACTATTGTGATGTTATATATTTGATGTTATTGCTGTGATGAGATGTTAATTTAGGAAGGATGACAGCTATTAACAATCATCGTGTGTTTGAGTGAGTGGCGTTGTTCGGGATGTAGTCCACAGAAAAAGTTAGAATAATGAGTGCTGGTCCAACGAAATTGACCTGTTATACTTTCGTAGTGTTATATTATAATGGGAATCTGAGTGACTAGCCCTAGATGTAAATCATGCCCTGGTAAATGGTTTCCGATGATGTGTCTATGGTATTTTAATTGGTTGGGGATAAAGAAATGGCCCGAAAAAAGGACCTATTAGCCCGATTTCCTGACCATAGTGATGCCGCTTGCGATTAAGTAAACACCCGATCAATACTGTCTGTATACCATCAGGGTAGAAGTATAACAAGTAATTATTACTGGGAATGAGCGTATACCAGTGTAGTCTGTTTCTGCAACCTGACAGATTTTTCCCCCTGATATGAGAATATTATTGGTCAGTGGTGTTGGCATATCAGTACTATTCCTTCTAATATTCATCTTAAGTATACAGCTTCACGTTGGCTTTATTTTGAGGGTTCGCCTCGTCACTAATGTCTGCCGCTTGAGAGAAGAAATAATTATTTGAGACCGAGTCTGCACTTATTAAATAAGAAAGCCACTTATAATACAAGCGATGAGATAACACTGTAATTGATAAACTACGCCGTATCGTGGCAATGCATTCTGGCAACCAAAGGGCTTAATGAGGCATCTTTGGAATGAAGCACACAATTTACAGCATCTCTCTCCTAAACACATTATTATGTTGATACCACATAGCGATTGACCCCTAAAACTGTGCACAGGTTTTGCTTTTCGAGAACCTTCTCTCTCAACATGGTGTAGTGTATAAAGTAAGATAATCAGACACTGGGCTGAAATAAATGTTCAGTTTTCGTCAGCTTACAAACAAATCCGTGCATCATAATTCTTACAGGCGTCGTTTGCAGACGTCAATGCAAATTGGAATATTGGCTATATGTACTTCTGTCATGGCCGGCAGAAAGCCAATGGGTAATGAGATACACAAAGCAACTCTTAAACACTCCGAATCTTAATGAGAAGGTCGTGAGTCGGATATGTGAGCTATGAGAGCATTTATTGCCTGTCTAAATGTTACAGCTCTGTTTTTAAAGCAAATTATGAGTTCTCACAAGGGTTTCTCACATTGTCACAAATAATAACATAGTTTCTTGAATCGGATATCGACATGGATAAAGTGTGTCAACCGTATGTTTATACTGCAGTTTTTCCTCAAGATAATCGCGCATAGGTGTAATGATATGCGTAATGAGTGACCGTAACACTGACGTCATAATCGCTTAACCCCATTAAGATCATAGCGATCACACAGCCAGCGTAGCAACGGCCGTGTTGATTTGCAGCTCATTTCCCGGACACATTGGTCACTGCCTCTTTAAATGTTGCAAAAATGAATTTGTACCTAGACTAATTACAACACATTGGATAGGTGGTGATTATATATGGCATGTATGTTATGAGCAGGCTTTTCGGACGGGGAAAATACCGCCCCGAGAGAATCACAGGGTGGTCGACTTCTTCAAGACGGGACGCAGGAAATGCTGATTAACGTGGCTGTCTTTCTAACAACAGCAAATGGGACCGCCCAATGCTTTTGCAGACAATGGATCATGTTACTTGAAAGAAGGCTTGCTCGGTGCATGTCAGCTTCAAGGCCGTCACGTCAAAATACTGATCCATCCTTCTGCAGTCATACACGAAAGCAGATTGAAGATGTTAATTACCTGGTATCATTAGCTTCTATCACCCGGGCTTATAATTTATATATCATCATATCAGCATGGGTTGTGGAATATTACAAAAAACTTCTCCAGATTTACCTTTGACATAATTGTCTCCCGAGAATTAGAAGTCAAGTTATGGAGCCCGATATCCTCTCTATCCTCTTTGTACGCTTGCGTTCATTTTACTTGTTCAGGCCTTGATGCGTCCTTTGAAATATGTCTTGCTGCCTCTGTTTATTGGGTGGCAATTGCTCGATTGTCATGGAGCGTTGGCCTGTATCAATACCACCCCACGTTTTCCAGGAAAACTAGAATACACCTACATTCAGTATCAGCTTGATATTGCGTGCCTGATATATGCCTACAAGCCGAGCGCCTACTATGCAATACGTCGACCACAGTGCGCTGTGTCACTGCTCGTCGCAATGATGAAGGAACAATATTTTAGTTGCAAGATATATCACACAGACAGAGGGTATAAAGTTTCATCATGAATACTTTTATCATGAACTCACCATAACACATCACAGGCTTGCTAAGCACTCAATATCACTGACATCATATTATATAAAAGAACTCGACTTACCGTACCATATAATTGACAACCGCAACATACCGTATTATTGACATCGCCTCTTCATACGTTATCGTTGACATAGGGTCACCATAGTACATCATTGATATTGCATCACCATACCGTCGAATAGACCTTGACTAACCATACTACATCATAGATATATCCGCATCATACCATATCATAGACATATCCTCTTATTCAGCATCATTAACTTGGTCTTACTACACACCATAGCACACATTATTAACATGACCTCCCCATAACACCCCCAGTGCATGGTATAAGCCCACCACATCACTGACATAGTCTTATCAATACACCTAGTCTTCTCGGTATCTCAAATATCGACTCACCATGCATGGCCTCAGCAAACCGCATTTATGATAATCTCACACGATACTACAACTCGGGCATAGCTTCACCGTTCCACATCTTGGACATGGCTGCAACTTATGACATCATGTACATGGCTTCATCACTGCACATCATGTACATGGCTTCAACATGGCACCTCATGTACAGCGCTTCACCACAAAAATTCACGTACATGGCTTAACAATAACACGTCATATACAGGGAATCACAACAACGGATCATATACTTATCTATACCATAATATATCATGTACTGGGCTTCACCATAGCACACAATGGGCATGGCTTAACCATGACAAATCATTGAGATGACTTCATTGAACCACACAAAAATACATCGTTTTACAAAGGCTGAATCATATTACTTCGCGACGAGTGACAAATCAAACTATACAGAACACACAAGCCGCCTGTCACTATAAGCGATTATTATTTTTAATTTTAGGTAAAAGTTTAGACTGATAATATAGCCCACCTAGTCCTGACCCACTTTGCCTCACAATGACATATTCATGTTCTCTTCATCCTTGTTGCGTTAGTTAGATGCAGATAAGTATATTATTACTTAACACGTCAATTGATGAGAGTGGCTGCTGTTAGCTGCCTTGTACCGTTACTGCAGTCGATAGGACCCGCACCCACTTATCTTCATTCTCCTCTCGTATCAAACGGCTGAAATCACCTTGATATATCGCTTACGCTAAAGAATCTGATCCATCGGGTAGTTTTTCAATTAACAGTTTCCTTTTTTCAAGTTAAGTAAGGTCGGTGTCACTATAAGAATCATCACTTCATGGTCGCTCATAGCGTTTGTCTTGCCAGGTTGTCGATGAATAATGCCATGCCGCCCTTCTCATGGTTGCTAGTTATACTGACCACAATACGAGAATAAATATTAGAAATAAACGGCATTGTGAATAGGGACCTCACTGCAGCCACATCTATTGAATGCAGGATGGTATGCATATTACATTTTGGATGCATTTTCTGAGCGCAGCCAATGGTGTTGTCACTCCACGTGCGTTATTAGATATGTGTAGTCGTTGCCCATTTGTGAAACGTGATCACTGTTTTAATGGAATTGAGCGACGTTTATATTGACGCATGGATAAATATACATGTTAACAACAGCTAGCCATCGTCACCATCGTGCTAAAACCCAATTATTGTGTAGTCGCGCAGTAGAGTCCATCGGTCAAGTTGAATCGGTAATTGGGGTTTTCACAAGCTCAAGCCCCCTGTACGACATTCCACCATGCGCCCTTTGGTGTTACCCGTTTGTCAGTAAAGACTCTCTGTCAACATTTAGTAGTTGAATGCAATGTAAGATTTACAAGCTAATGACGGGAAACCTTTGTACTGCTTACCGTTCCAAGTCAATATTCCCAGCATCAACATATCAAGACTGGTCGATGTCGACCAGTTAGCCGATCAAGATCAGTTACTTTATCGAGTGTTAGATCGCTCACTTGCGTCAGTTTCACGCACTTCTATTTTTACTCAGTCCCGAGTTAATGGACTTAATACACCAGGCGAAGGCACCTTTGCAATCACCACTTGTCTTTCAGTCGACTGTCATCTAGCAAACTACAAACAGAATATTCGCTAGTACGAACTATTTGGTTAATTATTTACAATAGTATACTGAATAAACAGAAATGTTCGATCGTTTGGGTGATCATCAATGGTGCCCTTGTAGACGCCGTACCTGTGTCATTGCGTTGTTGCTTGGACCGTGCGTCAATTGTATTGATCTGTTATGCAGAAAATAGTTGGGGGAAATCTCGAATTCGAATGAAGAGCTGCTGCTGCAAAGGAGGGTTTGGCTATCGACTCGGTAACATAAAATATATAGCACTTATTCATACAAGTACTAGTCAGAGGTTTATTTTCGAATTGGTTACAACATAAGACAGGAAAAAAGAATGCGATGAAGGAATTACATGCCAACTCCTGTAGGAGCTGTAATATGTGTCAAAATATCTCTGCTGACCTGCTACAGCAGACCCTGAAATCTGCGAGTATAAAAAGCTAAACCGATATTGTACAAATATAATATGTTTTACATATCGGTATCAGGACCTAATTGCCCCTGGCACAAGTTTAGTAAAGCTCTAGAAAAATGTTCCGGCAGTAATTTTTAACACTCTTGCTCCATCAGGCGAACAGTCCTGACGGAAATCTTGCAATCAATAAAGCAGTGACATTAACTACTGTTGATCCTACTCTACACATTGTAGAAGACATTTCCTGGATTACTTCTGTTGGAGCATGTGATTGCTGATAGTGTTCTCTCACTAAGTTCAGTGGGATCTAAGACTGCTAATAATGCTAAAATATTTGATTGTATGATATAAAAGGAATTTTACGTCTGCTCTACTTACATGAAATGAACTAAAGTGGGCTCATATATTCAAGTTGGTGGTTAGGGGTGGTGGTGCCGTACATCTGACAGCATATATATTGCGCTAGGCATCATTATTGGTTTGCCGAACATTGAGGGCCAAGAATGTTAATGCAGTGATTTATTGTTGTCATGGTCCAAGTAACACATAAAGGACGTCTACTAAGGCACACCTGATGAGCATCCAAACGATCGAACATTTTGGTTTAATCAGGAGAATATTGTGATTAATTGATCAAATCCTTCATACTAGAGAATAGTTTGTAGCTTACTAGATGACATTCGACTGAAAGATAAGTGGTGATTACAAAGGTGCCTTCGCCTAGTATATCATGTCTGTTAACGTGGGACCGAGTAAAAATAGAAGTAAGTGAAACCTGACGCAAGTGAGCGATCTAACACTCGATAAAGTAACTGATCTGGATCGGCTAATTGGTCGACATTGACCAGTCTTGGTATGTCGATGCTGGGAATATTGACTTATGGACGGTTAGCAGCACAATTTTTTCCGTCATTAGATTGTAAATCTTACACTGTACTCAACTACGAGTAAACGGGTAACACCAAAGGGCGCAGGGTGGAATGTCGTACTTGGGGATTGAGCTTATAAAAACCACAATTAATGACCCAACTTGACCGATGGACTTTACGCAGCGACTACCCAGCAATTGCATTTGGGTTTTAGCACGATGGTGACGACGGCTAGCTGTGGATAACATGTATATTGAACCCAGCTTCAATTTAAACCTCTCAAAATTCCATTAAAGCACTAATCACGGTTCACACATGGGTAATGACTACACAGGTGAAACAAAATACGTGGAATGACAACGCTATTGGCGGCGCTCTGAAAATGCGGCATAAAATTAAAAATGCATTCTATCTTTTATTCAATACATGTGGCTGCAGCGAGACACCTGTTCACAATGCCGTTCATTTACAATAATTGTACCAGTATAGTTGTCAGTATAACTAGAGATGTAAGGTATGGAATTATACATCAGTTAGCTGGCAAGACTAACGCTATCAGCGACCAGCAAGTGACGATTATTGTAGTGACACCTACCATACTTAGCTTGACAAAGAGAGAAAGCTAATTGAGTAACTACCCGATGGATCATTAGCATATGCGCTATATGAAGGTGATTTGATGATGATAATTTGGTGTGGGACATATCGACTGCAGTTACGATGCATGGCAGCTAGCAGCAGTCACTCTAATCCTTTGACAGTGTTACGTATGAACATACATAGCTGCCTCTGACTAACACAACAAGGATGAAGAGAATATGAATATGTCATAGCGAGGCGAAGAGGGTCAGGACTAGGTGGGCTACATGATAAGTCTAGACATTCAGTTGTCACCTCAAATTACAAATAATGACCGCTTATAACGAGAGGCGGCTTGGGTGTTCTTTATGGTGTGATTTGTCGCTCGTCGTGAAGTTATATGGTTCTGCCTTGGTGAAACGATGTTGAGTGGCACAGTGAGGTCCTCTCAATGATGTGCTATGGTCAAGCCATGCCAATTATGTGCTATGGTGGAAGCCTAGATCATGTTAAATCTTGGTGAAGCTCAGTATATGATGCGTTGTGGTGTACCCATGTACATTACGTGTTGTGATGAAGCCCCGTGCATGATGTGTTGTGGTGAAGCCCTGTACATGACGTGTTGTGGTGAAGACCTGTACATAATGTGTTGTGATAAAGCCCTGTACATGATGTGTTGCGATGAAGCCCTGTAGGTGATCCGTGTGATGAAGCCCCATACGTGAGGTGTTGTGATGAAGCCCTGTAGGTGATCCGTGTACTAAAGCCCTGTGCGTGGTGTGTTGTGATGAAGTCCTGTACATGAGGTGTTGTGGTGAAGCCCTGTACGTGATGTCGTAAGTTGCAGCCATGTCCAAGATGTGGTACAATGACACAATGGTACGATGAAGCCATGCTCGAGTTGATGACCGTGTGAGTTCATCAAAAATGCGATTGGGTGAGGCCATGTATGGTGAACCAATATCTGAGATACTGAGTGTTAAGGCCATGAAGACTATGTGGATTGATAAGTCCATGTCAGTGGTGTGATTGGGTTAGATCATGCCAAGGGGGTGATATGGTGAGGTCATGTTAATTATGTTTTATGGGGATACCACGTCAACTACGTGGTGTAATGAGACCATGTTAATGATACTGTATAAGAGGATATGTCTACGATATGGTATGATGTCAATATGTCACTGATTTGGTGAGTTCAACTGTAAGTACTTCGTTTCTGTCGCTGCGGTCCTCTTTCATCAATCAATTTTCACGCATAGCTATCGCAGCATAATTTTTTTATTCTTAATAGCCCATTGTTATATCGATAACAAGAGACGTCATTACTTATCACCAATGCCAACCACACACTTGCTCACAAAAATTCCTAGTCTCGTCCCATACAGACTTCCGTCTTGTCTTGGTTTCTATGAATGCATTACCCGACGCACACGTCTCAGCATGCGCATTTACGTCCAGGAAGTACATCGGTTTCATACTGTGATAAGAGTATTTATCATGTCTGTATGATATATCTGGCAACTAAACCTTACCTCCATTCATGCCGATGAGCAGTGACACGGCACCCTGTGATCGACGTATTGCATAGTAGGCGCTCAGCTTGCAGGCATATACCAGGCACGCAATGCTCTGCTGATACTGAATATAGGTGTATTCTAGTTTTCCTAGAACACGTGGGGCGTATTAAAACAGGCCAACGCTCCATGACAATCGAGTCTTCTGTTGCGCAATTAAGAGAGGCAGCATGATATTTTTCAGAGGAGGCATCACAGCCCGAACAAGTAAAAGGGACGAAAAGTACAAAGTGGACAGAGGGGATATCAGGCTCCATAACTTGACTTTTAATTATTGGGAGACAATTATGTCGAAGGTAAATCTCGAAAAGTTCCTCGTAAAATCCTACACCCGTGCTGATATGATGATATATAAAGAATAAGCCCGGGTGATAGAAGCTATTGACGCCAGGCACTCGAAATCTTCAATCTGCTTCCTTGTATGACTACAGAAGAAGGAATCAATCTTGTGACGCGACGGCCTTGGAGCTGACATGCACCGAGCAAGCCCCCTTTCAAATAACATGATCCCATGTCTGCAATAACATTGAGCGGTGCTCCGTTCGAAAAGCAACGACACAAAACAAAGCTGGTATAGTAAATTTCCGTCAGTAAGTTTATCAATGATAATTATTCGAGACAGGAGTATCTACCGAAATTGGCCATCCCCAATCTAATACAGCGGCCCTTCATGCCGTTTTATATTGGTCATAAAATAAAGTTGGCTGCTCCGTTGTTATTACATGAATACAAGTGGATGTTCTACAAAGAATTAACCCCATATAGACGGGTTAACAAGGCCACCAACGTAGTGTTTGCTGTTGTTAGAAAGACAGCCACGTTAGTAAACATTTTCCGGGCCTCGTCTTAAAGTAGCCGACCCCCTGCGGTATTTTCCTTGTCTGGATATACTGCTAATAACATACATGCCTTATATTAACACCACCTATCCAATGTGGGGTAATTATTCTAGGATTAAAATCCTCATTCTTACAACATTTAAAGAGGCATGACCAATGTTTCCGAGAAATGAGCTGCAAATCAACACTACCGTTGCTTCGCTGGCTGTGTGATCTCGGGAGGCCTAATTGGGATAAGTGATTATGACGTCAGTGAAAAGGTTACTGTTGATGCACATCGCTACACCTATGCGCAATTACCTTGAGGAAAAACAGCAAAATAAACATGCAGTGCATATACTCTAGCCAAGTCGGTATCTGATTCTAGAAACTTCGCTCATTCTTCGTTATAATCAGTGGCAGTGAGAGAAACCCTTGTGAGAACGCATACATTTTTTAAAGACGAAGCTGTAATATTTAGACAGGCAATGAATACGCTCATAGCTCGCATATCCGACTCAAGACCTGCTCACATCAGTCAAAGTGTTTAACAGTTGTTATGTGTATCTCATTACCCATTGGCTTACTGCCGGCCATGACAGAAGTACATACAGCCAATCCTCCAATTGCCATTGACGCCCGCAAAATACGCCTGTAAGAATTATGATGCGTCGATTTGTATGCAAGCTATAAAATAACATTTATTTCAGCCTACCGTCTGATAATCCCACTTTTTCCACTGCACAGTGTTTAAAGAGAGCGGGTTCAACAAATACAAAACCTGTGCACAATGTTAGGGGTTAATCACTATGTGGTATCAACATATCGTCCCACGAATACCGCATGATGTGTTTAGAAGAGAGATGCTGTAAATTGTGTGCCTGATATATTCTGCCTCATTCCAAAGATGCATTATTTGGCCCTAGGGTTGGATATAGCCAGGAGGGCAAACAGGTATGGTGTAGTGTTGCCGTTCACACTACCTTACTTGAACGTGATCCATCCACTCATTCATACACAGGATTATTATTAATAGCTGTCATCCTCAATTAACATCTCATCACAGCAATAACATCAAACATATTACATCGCAATAGTAAACAGAAAAGAGCACCGTTTGACTGCCGTTAAACGTACATTTTAAGTGGCCCGATAGAAAAGTGGTTTGGAACAACCATGTTCATGCCAATTAGATATTAATGTAATTTAAAAAGACTTTAAAAATCGTTAGTTTACTCCTCGTAGTAGCTGCAACATACATGATTGATTTTTAGTGATAAACAGCTACACCATTATCAATTCTAGCAGCCAAGGTAAGTTAGTGTAGGCTTTAGCACAGCATACCATCAATACACACCTGCACAAATGCGTTATTGTTTGAAACTTCTTCTTCAGTAATTGTCTAATAAGCGTGTCCAATGCATAATGTTCCTATTTCTCAGGTTTTGTGAGGATTCAGACAAGCACAGTACTTACAACACACACGCTTCAGAAAGCTCAAGAACTAAACCAACAGAAGACAATAAAATGGATAGATGACATTAACGCGATCAAAATGAACAGTTTCATACCGCTGGTGATCACGCAATTGTAGGATTATATTAACTACAGAATTAATTAGCCATGCACTTAGTCATTTATTCCCTAGGTGGGCTCGTGTCAGAATATTCATTTTCGGTAGCACATAATTCTTACTTAAAACTGACCGTTACCAATGGTTTCGTTGAGTGATATGTGTTACCTCTTCACATTAATATTTATAAGCTCAACAATAGGAACATACTTTATATCCTCGCCAACATATGGAAATCGACATATGTTGATCGTGATGTTCAGTCGATCACTAGCCAGGTAAACAGATCTAAGGGTCTCGCTAGTGCAAAAGCTATGTGCAGAAGCTGCCTTAACCAACCTTGGCATGATTTCATGTTGCTAATACCACCAATATTTGAACAATCAAATTAATTATAGAATACACAGCCAATGACAATGATATATTAGTAGAAGCACAATGTACATCATATTTTGTCACGAAACTAATTTAAACGCAAGCGACGTTCATATTTGTATGATTCTAAAGTGTCCTGCAATCGAATTACACCAGGAAAGCTACATGTCGCATTGTTCACTTTCCAGTTTCCAATTTAAGTGCAAATGCTTCATGCAACTGAGTACTACTTCAACGGTTTCAGATTTGAAATAAAATAGCAAAATAAACCGCCCATTTTATCGTCATTACGCTACCACTGAATGTTTCCATTGATAGATGATTAATTGTTTCATGAATGGTTCCAATCACAAACCACTGTAACTGTACATTCACCTCACGGGACGCTTAATTGGGTTAAATAATTAATTGGTCAGTGATGCGGATACTCTTCGTGTGCATCATTTCACCTATGGGCGATATTGTTGAGGATACGTTACACCATTAACAATTCTTGCAGCCAATAAATATTCATGAAAAGAACACCGAGCAGACTAAAACATCAATGCAATCCACCGACAATAATGTGACACGGTATGTTACTTATACCATGATTACTCAGCCAAACATTTCCTAAAGGGAATACAAAACACCAAATGATTCATTCCATGATGCAAACAATGACAGGTGTTAGATTTCCAACTTTAGGTACAGAATAGGATGAAAGGGGTGTTTATTGGACAGTAATGAACTTTAAGAGGTCATAGTGATTGATACATTGGCTCAAATCGCATTGGCTTTATTGAGTGCCCGTGGATGAAAAGTTAATATGAATTACGTCAATAAGGCTAATCCCGTGTAAGCTAAGGCGGAGGATGTAAATAGATGATGTTTAATGTAAGTTGATAGGCAGCAAAGACGTTCTACGTGTTGAATGTGTAACTTTGTGTGGCCCATAACTTATGCAGCGTCCAGCATCCAATCTTAGTATTTTGAGAATGCCCGCATACAAGTTTGTAACACACATTTAGAAATTTAGACTCAGCAGCAGCGTCCACGTCAAGCAAGGACATGATGTCATCTGAATTACAAAAGCCGAATAGTTACGAAAAGCAAATAAAGTATTGGTCACAGCACACAGTGAACGGAATAAGGCATTAGACATATCATTACCAGATGACTAGCGGCGCTTGCTCCACGGTGTGATGGTGCGTGTCGCCATAAATACACACCTGTATAGGTGTGTTATCCATGAAGCGATCCCTTCTTCTTCAGTATTTGTCAGATGAGCGTGTCCCGTGTACAATGTGATGAAGATTGTAATAGCTGCCATTTTGGAAGGTTTTGGGAGGATTCAACGTAGCGCAGTACTGTTCTTAACCAAAATACGCTTTAGACCGTCCATTATCTTCTCTTCAAATCACAAGTAGACAATATAATTGATCGACGACTTAAAAGTAATTGAATATGCTTGCTATCTCAATTACTAGTTTCAGTCTGCTGGTGATCACACGAATGCCTGAACTCAGCATGGCAATGTACACGACATAAGGAGCTTAGCAGATGAAGAACACAACGATGATGCTCATTAACACGACGGTAATCTGGAATTCCTCTTTCTGGGCAGCTCCGGTCGTGTTACCAGATTGATTACTGATCATGTTACACTGCAGATAGTGTGTAGTGTGTGTGATGAGACATCCATTGAGCACAAGAAGCCGGCAAAAGGGTACAATGAACACGATGAAACCATTGAACAACCAGGGATAGACAGCTATGAATCCGGCGCCATAAGTAGAGCTGGCCCTTGTTAGAGAAGTTACAGGGTGTTGGTGATACTGTCGATCGCGGTGACGAACCGTACTGCATATAAGTTAGGTATAGGCACCATGAAGGAAACGGTGAAGATGATGAAGTTAATTATGGACGCTTTCTTAACCTGGCATATTTTTCCAGCGAGGAATGGTCGACAAATGGCGTTGAAGTTTTCTACAGCCAACTTTATAATCAGCCAAACCGAGGCCATCAAAAACTTCTGCATGAAAATACCGACAATGTGGGCATAGTACGTGAAAAAATTATATGAGGCATGTCCTGTGAAGTGATGTTCAATGTATTTGATGGAGAGCAAAACCAGGACCAAAAGTTCTGCTGATGCTAGTGGAATTAGATGAGAGTTGTTGAGTATTCATAACCGCCAACAATTGGTTCGATGTATCTGTTGATCATATGGGGGGGGGGGGGGGCAGGGTGCGCTGTCTGGGACATTTAGTTATGGTAAGAGTAGTTAAATATAATGTTATGAGTACAGTGAATTAATGCTGGCCATGAGGAACTAATCGCGTCCGCCATTCTAATTATGTGGACTGTTCCACCAAACTCACAGCAAATTCTGAGAATGAAGATTCGTCGATGTTGGATAGGCCACTTTGAACAAGCCGCAATCGACAACAAGAAGAAATAAACTTGACAGCAAGGATGAAATTGATGATTGCACACATGTCGGACTTGGGCGCTATGTAAGGCAACGCACCAAGGAAGACATAAATAAAGGTAAAATGTTGTGTCTATTAGAGCAAGTGACAACCATAATAATGTTGCAAAAGGGCACATTTTGACGAAATTTAGGATAATCAAAATTAATGCATGGTGGTATCTATGTCCCATTGCGATGTAATTCAAATATTTCTGCTGGCCTAGCAGGCGTGTCACAGCAAGTTCTATACAGTGTGTGTGCGTATTAAGCTAAACTGAGTTTGTGCAAATGCAGCCTGTTTAGATATCGGCCCAATCACTCCTGGCACCAATAGAGTCGAGCTCGAGATCAATGTTCAGGCAGTATTTGATCACACTCTGGTTCAGGCGATCAGTCCTGCCGACGGTTTTGAGATTAATAGAACAGTGCCAATAACCACAGGAGTTGTATTGGTGCTTCCTTATCATAACATCTTTGAAGATAGGTTATGCGGTACTTCGGCAGGAGCATGTCACTGCTGCTAGTGCTCACTCACTAAACGGGTAATAATGCTAAAATCGGCGACTGTATGACATAATAGCGACACAGGTTTCTGTGGTCAGTCTCCCTGTGGCCATCGTGATGACCAAATGATCCATGCTATAAAGTTTGATGGCTCTAACTGGTAAAAATATGGTACGCTAAATGTCAGCATAAAAATTATTGGAAACATCCACAAGACGACTCTCTATAATCTGGGCAAAGGTGAAAGCACACATGGTGCTAGTCTGCATAAATAACCGTCCTACCGTTACACGGAAAAACGTTTGCTGGGTGATAAATTTGTCTGCGTTTATAGAAGACGTTACTGTTGTCAAGATTTATTGGATAGATCCAGACGACGGCTCTCTATTATCTGGGCAAAGGAGAATGCTTACGAGGTACTAGTCTGCCTAAATAGCTATCCTACTGTTACACGTTAGAACATCGCCGGGCGATAACTTTGTCTGCGTTTGTATAAGACATATCTGTTGTATTTCGGGCAAGGCGGCAACACCAATAACATTACCGACTAATCGATTGGACAAAGTTTGAGTGGGAACACTGCTCAGTTCTTGTTTAATTCATAAGCGTATTAAATGACAAATATGATTTATTGTACTTAAGACAGAGTATCTATAGATCTAGGCATCATTGTCTGTACTCGACATCGACAGATAATGATGTAAACGAGTTGTTATATTGTTGCCATATTAATTTATGCATCCACCATAGAGTACGTGTATCCATCCTTGGCGCGCGGAGCGGTCGAAGAGGGTCCTGGTTGCATTGTGGAACTTTTCTGTCTTGATATCCATAACGGATCAATAGAAGTGACTCAATGTCCACATGATTGCACAATGACTTATGCACGGCGTCTACAATGGTTCCCTGAATAAGCGTTCACGAACTTATAGATGACTTCCCTACTTCTTATTTGATTTAGCTTTGTTGGAAAAATAATGTGACGCAATGTAAATCATAAATGCGGTAACAATTCTAAATATAGACGTCCATTCCGAAATAAATATTGAGCCTCAAGACATGCGAATACCCAAATGATAAACAATACATGGCTTGGAATTAAGAGCTGCTGCTCTGATGGAATAACATTTGAGCGATCTCGATCACAATCGTGCGATTATTGAGCGGGAAGTGGCGAGGCCTACTACTTTATCTGAATGTCAGATCATCTGCATTTGGCCTCGGGACATATTCTCCATTTCAGCAATAGCAAAGGTCTAATGATAACGTCAATCACCGCATGAGATTGATGAGTGTTTATGACGGCAACATTACAAATATTGTTTATGCACATTACTGCACCTAGACTCGCATTGGTTCACTGATGACCAAGACAGACAGACGTTCCACCAATCTTCATGAACGAGAGCAGCTCCGAGAAACACAAAAGCTGTGCATTATTTGAAGGGTCATTCTGCGTGTGGCAGCCAGCTCAAAACACTATGCTGGATATATTCATTCCACTGATGCATAATTCAGCTCGAGAATTGGATGTAGCATAAAACGCTAACACATGGCCAAAAAAACACAGTGTCACGTTGCATAACCTAACGTGAACGTAATTCAACCATCACTGGACCAACATTGTTAATTCGCGAAAGACGACAAACAAGTTGTCAGCATCAAGCATTATTGCCTGAACGGAGAGGAAACATAGGGTTGAGGAGTCTGACAACATGTTCATAAACAGGAAACATAGCTAATTAGAGAAGCTATGACATCAATCATGCTGTGCTGTGATGTAAATGGACACCCACGACGAGAATGGCAGCTCTTATGCGCTTTCTTATCGACTTGGAATACATAAACAATGAAACAGTGACAACAACGTCCAATATCAACGGACCATTTACATAACAGCACTATACGCAGTTTACATTAGTAGCTGTGGCATAATTAATAGTAGCAATTGTACATGAAACAGCTGGGTCTTGAAATTCACCTTTCTTAAGATCTTACGTAATTGAAGGGCAGTTGGTGAATACATTCCATATCAGATCCGTCTGTTACCAGAATGCATAGCCAAGACACGTTGTATTTTATCCATTACAATGTTATATACTGCTTATCGTTTTTACTATAAGTGGCTTACCAGTTTTTAATTAACCTGTCTTACTAGTCAATTTGGCAAACAAGTGTGTATGTAAGGCTAACCATTAATATGAAACTTTCGGATATTTCTGATCACTTTTTGCCGCTGGCAGGAACCATAGGCGTCCGTTGAATTAAGGGACCCATATAACAGTTCCGAGTCATCAAATTCAGGCAGTGTTGAAGAGTAACAAATTAATTCAATTCAAAATCAGCATGTTTGGTCTGGAAAAATATGAAGAAGTAAATTCTTCGGGCACGTACATTGACTCTACAATGGCATCTTTACCAAATAAATGATCCATTTCCTCATAAGAAAACACGGCTTCTGTCTTTGTGTAACATGAGCGTAGCTCATATATGGTTAGTCACGCCAGACCAAGCGATATCTTAACGGGTACAGACAACTAACTAACCGGCTATAATTGCGTTTGAACTCGAATAATCTTTAAGGTATATGTTTACATAGAAGATAGAAGTCATCACCCAGTTGGCGTTCCTAATTTCACATCAAAGTCAAGCTAAAAGTACCAAAACATAAAAAATAACATCCAATCAAAAACACAAAACTCAAAACAGTCAGAGAAATGATGAAGCAGCGCTGTATGCAATGTCGCGGATAGAATAGGCTCACAGTGATTCAGCCGCACTAAACGCAGTAATGATTTATGGGTAATATCAAGATGACGGCTCTTCTATACTCTAGGCAAGGGTCAATGCCAATCTGCACCAGACACACGAGGTGGTAGTCTGCCTAGATCGCACTCTACCTGTTCACGGTAACACGTTATTTGCAAATGTATAATGCATTATTGTTGTATTTCTGACAAGGCGGCAACACCATGCAACATTCAGAGGACTGATCGATTGCCCGATGTATGGTGGTGGTAGTTGGGGGGGGGGCGGGGGGGGGGGCGAGATAGGTTGACTGTACCTATGACAGTATATGCATTGAGCTAGGTATTATTGTTAACATCGACAGCCAATAATGGAAATTAGTTGTTTTATTGTTATATTAATATATGTATCATACTTGAAGTAGATGCATCCTACCGTGGCGCCGAACCCTTGGTGGAAACCCTACTTGCATATTGGATAAGTTATGTTTCTGCCTAGAACTCTTCTTTTCCCTTCTTTTTCACCACAACGGATTACACATGAGCGTCCACCAAGACTCCCGCAAAGAGCTTTGTTAGCTATGTTTGACAAATAACGTGACAAATTGGAATTATGAATTAGGTAACAATGCAGTGGCAGTCGACAAAATCGAAAAGTTTTCTGGGAATAGAACAGGTGTGACAACAACAGTACTGGGAATTGGACATTTGCATGTCGGCTACTGCATAAGGATTAAGCATCAAACTCATTCCGTTCAGACGCGGGATAACCAGAAACCACCTTTGCATTGGCATAAAGAGCACCTGCTGCTGGGACACATATGTAAATTATTCCAACAGCTGCTACTCCAATGTTATGAATGGTTTTATGTTTTCAGTGTGCAGCAATGATATAAATGATCTTACGGGCATGAATGCACACCGTTGTTTTGGAGATGTGTGATACAATTGCGAACCAGTTACAAAAATGTAGATAAGGAGACTGCGAAATATTGAGTAAGTGCGCAAGCCACCCTAACGATCCTAGTCATTTAAAATAATTGTTGTCACACAGTGGTACTTGGTGATAGCAAAGTGAAACCAGAGTATAGCCGAGTATACCAGGATCTTATTGCCCCTGGCACAAGTTTAGTCAAGCTCGGCAAGAATGTTCAAGCAGTATTACGCATGCTCTGTCAGACGATCAGTCCTGACGGAAAACTTAAAATAGGTGGGTAGGGTTGCGGGGTAAACCTGATCGGCTCTTGTCGTAAATCGATTGTTAATTCGTTTGTTTGTCTAACATCGACGGCCAATAATGTTAATGAGGTGTTGTCATGTAAATTTATGCATCGGGTCTGAAGTAGATGCATCCATCCTTGGCATGTCGATCACACGATGGGGCACCAGCTTGCAGTGTGCATAAGTTAGGTGCATGCCGAAGAGACTTCCACTGAATGACATATCAATACAATTGACTCATGGTCTAAGCAACAACGCAATGACACGGGTTAGCCGTCTACAAAGGCAACCTTAATGAGCCCAAAACGATCGAACATTTTTGTTTAATCAGGATAATATTGTATATCATTAAACAAATAGTTCATACAAGAGAATAGTCTGTCTGTAGCTTGCTAGATGACAGTCGACTGAAAGACAAGTGGTGATTGTAAAGGTGCCTTCGTCTGATGTATTAAGTCTATTAACTCGGGACCGATTAGAAATAGAAGTGCCTGAAACTGACACAAGTGAGCGATCTAACACTCGATTAAGTACCTGATCTTGATCAGCTAACTGGTAGACATCGACCAGTCTTGATATGTTAATGCTGGGAATATTGACTTTGGACGGTAAGCAGTACAAAGGTTTCCCGTCATTGGAAAGTAAATCTTACATTGTATTCAACTAAGAAATGTTGACACAAAGTCTTAACTGACAAACGAGTAGCACGAAAGGGCGCATGGTAAAATGTAATACTTGGGGATTAAGCTTGTGAAAACCAATATTAACGACTCAACTTGACCGATGGACTTTATGCCACGACTACCAAACAATTGCAGTTGGGTTTTAGCACTGTGGTGAAGACGGCTAGTGTTGATAACATGTAAAATTATCTATGCGTCAATATAAATGTCTTTCAATTCAATTAAAGCAGTGTTCACGTATCACACATGAGCAGCGACTCCACAGGTATAACAGCAAACTTGGAGTGGCAACATCATTGGCTGCACTCAGAAAATGCATTCCATAATGTAAAATGCATATCATACCGTATTCAATACATGTGGCTGCAGCGAGGCACCCATTCACAATGCCGTTTATTTCCGATAATTGTTCTCATATTGTGGTCAGTATAACTAGCAACAATGAAAGGGGCGGCATAGCATTTGTCAACGGCAAACTGGAAAGACAAACGCTATGAGCGACAATCAAGTGATGATTCTTGAAGTGACACCAACCTTACTTAGCTTGACAAAGGAAGAAAGCTAATTGCGAAGCTACCAGATGGATCAGATTGATTAGCATTAGCGATATATCAAGGCCAACGCTCTATGACAATCTAGCCTTCTGCCGCACAATAAACAGAGACATTATTCGGTAAAGGCATCAAGGCCGGATCAAGTAAAAAAAAAACGTGTGAAGAGGATAGAATGGATATCACGCTCCATAATTTGACTTTAATTTTCGGGAGGAAATTATGTCGAATTTAAAGTTGGACAAGTTCCTTGTAAAATCCTACACCCGTGCTGATACGATGATATATTAAGTATAAGCCCGGGTGATAGAAGCTATTGACGCCTGGCAATCGTCATCTTTAATCTGCTTCCGTGTATGACTACGTAAGTAGGAATCAGTCTTTTGACGTGACGGCATTGAAGCAGACATGCGCCGAGCAAGCACTCTTGCTGATTGGATGATATGTAAAGAATAATCCCGTGTGATAGAAGCTATTGATGCCCGGCAATCAGCATCTTCAATCTGCTTCCGTGTATGACTACAGAAGCAGGGATCAGTATTTTGACGTGACATGCGCCGGGCAAGCCCTCTTTCAAGTAGCATGATGCATTGTCTGCAATAGCATTGAGCCGTCCTCCTTTCGAATAGCAATGGCACATAATGAAGCTGGGGTAAGTACATTTTCAACAGTGAGTGTATCAATGGTAATTATTCGGCACAGAAGTATCTACCGCAATTGCTCATCCCCCATCTATCACAGGGGCTATTCATACCGTTTTACGTCGGTCATAAAGTGTAGTTGGCCACTGAATTTTTATTACACCAAATAAAATAGATGTTTTACAAATAATTAGTCCAACAGAGACGAGTTAACAAAGCCACCATCGTATATTTTGCTGTTGCTAGAAAGACAGCCACGCCTGTCATCAATGGTGTATACCCCGAGCCACATTTTAAGGTGGGCGACCCCCTGTGATTATTTCGGTGCGTTCTTAGAACAGTGAATGAGGTGGGGACCAATGCTTCCTGGAAATGCGCTGCATATCAGCACGACCGCCGGTTCGCTTGCTATTTGATCTCGAATAGTAAACACACTTAGTATACTTAGAATAGTAAACACTTAGTATATATATATGGATATATATATATATATATATATATATATATATATATATATATAAAATATATACATATATAACCTTTAACTATATATATATATATATATATATATATATATATATATATATATATATATATATATATATATATATATATATATATATTTATATATATATAGTTAAAGGTTGCCTCTGTTACATCACCATGATGCTGTATCAAATTGGGAAATCACTATTGTCTAAATGTTCACGGCCATGTATTTGGCAACGATGGGTCAATACCTTAATAAACACGTATATAGGCAAACGTCTAGCGTACCATATTGTTACCAATTAGAGTCATCAACCTTCATAGCATGAAACATTTGGTCGTTACGATCACCATAGGGAGCTATACCGCAACAGGAACCCATGCCGCTATTAGGTTCTACTGTCGCAGATTTTCTCATTATTAGCCGTGTTTGCTTCCGCTGAGCTTGGTGAGTGTGCACTAGCAGCAGTTATCTACTCATATAGAAGTACAGCATAACATATCTTTGAAGATGTTTAGAACAAGAAACTTGAAAACAACTTCTGTCGTCAATGGTACTGTTGTTTTGATCTCAAGATCTTCGGCAGGACTGATCGCCTGTACCAGAGCGTGATCAAATACTACCTCAACATTGATCTCGCCTATATTGGTGCGAGGAGTGAATTTGTCCCTAAAACCATATCTAAACAGGCTGCGTCTGCACGAACTCAGATTAGCTTAATACACACACGCTGTGTATAATTGGCTGTGATACGCATGCCAGGTCAGCATATATATTTTGATTACCTATCTCATTGGGCATAGCTACCACCATGTATACCTTTTAATTATCTTAAATTTCGCCAATATGCGTCATTTTGCGATACTTGGTCTTGGTCTCAATACAAATTTGTTCATTCTACGCCACACATCATTATGATGGCCACTTAGTCTGACACACACGACCTTTTGTCAGTTTAAAATGTCTTGGTGCGCTGCTATACCTAGCGCCCTACGACCGACATGTGTGCCATTATCAATTCGACCTTTCTGATAATGTTATTTTCCTTTGTTGTAGAAACAGACATCGATTGCGGCTTGTACTTAGACGAGCACAACGGGCCCAATCCCGCTACGAAGAATCTTCAGTCTCAGGGTTTGCTGTGAGAACACATAATCACAATGGCGGACGCGAACAGTTCCTCATTGCCAGCATTAATTAATTATATTCATGACATGACATTGAACTACCCTTACCATAACGAATTGTCCCCGGCAGCGCACCCTGCCCCCATATCATGAACAGATATATCGAACATATAGTTTGTGGTTTTGAATCCTGGGAATCATCCTTGCTGTAATAGTTCTCAGCCGCACCTCCACTAACTCTCATCTGATCTCACTAGCATCGGCAGAACTCTCTTTTCTGGTTTTGCTCTCCATCAATTGCATAGAACACCACTTACTAGGACATGCCTCATATAATTATTCCACGTGTAATGCCCATTTAGCTGATATTACCATACATATTTTCTTGATTGCCTCGATATGGTGAAATTGTGCCCTATTCTGGACACTATTGTGATGTTATATATTTGATGTTATCTCTGTGATGAGATGATAATTTAGGAAGGATGACAGCTATCAACAATCATCGTGTGTTTGAGTGAGTGGCGTTGTTTGGGATGTAGTCCACAGAAAAAGGTTTAATAACGAGGGCTGGTCCAACGAAATTGACCTGTTATACTTCCGTAGTGTTATATTATAATCGGGATCTAAGTGACTATCCCTAGAAGTAAATAATACTCTGGTATATGGGTTCCGATGATGTGTCTTTGGTATTTTATTGGTTGGGTATAAAGAAATGGACCGAATAAAAGACCTATTAGCCCGATTTCCTGACCATAGTCATGCCGCTTGCGATTAAGTAAACACCCGATCAATACTATCTGTACACCATCAGGGTAGGAGTATAACAAATAATTATTACTGGGAATGAGCGTATACCAGTGTAGTCTGTTTTTGCAACCTGACAGATTATTCCCCCTGATATGAGAATATTATTGGTCAGTTGTGTTGACATATCAGTACTATTCCTTCTTATATTCATCTTAAGTATACAGCCTCACGTTGGCTTTATTTTGAGGGTTTGCCTCGTCACTAATGTCTGCTGCTTGAGAGAAGAAATAATTATTTGAGACCGAGTCTGCACTTATTAAATGTGAAAGCCACTTATATTATAAGCGATGAGCATTAGATAACACTGTAATTGATAAACTACGACGTATCGTGGCAATGCATAATGGCAACATTACGCGCAGACCCCAATGTCTGGATACAGCAGATTCACAAACTAATGCTACATTTAACAATGTCACATCTGCTAAAGAATGTTATGTATACTGAAATGTGAATAATCAGTTGATAATGGGCGTTGTTGTCACCTTTTTGCGGCGTGCTATCAAGTGTTGAATGGCGACAGGAATGCGCATAACAGCTTACATCCTCTTCATGGGAGGTAATTCACATCGCTGCACAGCATGGTTTGTGTCATAACTGCTCTAATTAACTACGTTTCCTGTTGATGAATATGTCGCCAGACTTTACAACAAAAGGAATGTTTTTTGTTTGGGCAATAATGCTCCATGCCAAGAACTTGTTTGTTCTCTTTCGCAAATTAACAATATTTGTACAGTGATGGTTGGATAACGTTCAAGTAATGCAATGCGAACGGCAACATTACACCATATCTGTTTTTGAGTCGGTCTGTTGGCCCTCTTGGCTATATTCAAACCAAGGGCTTAATGAGGCATCTTTGGAATGAAGCACACAACATGCAGCATCTTTCTCCTAAACACATTATGCGGTATTCGTGGGACGAGATGTTGATACCACAAAGTGATTGAACCCTAAAACTGTGCACAGGTTTTGCTTTTCGAGAACCGTCTCTCTCTCTCAACACGGTATAAAGTAGGATAATCAGACACTGGGCTGAAATATATGTTCAGTTTTCGACAGCTTGCAAACAAATCAGTGCATCATAATTCTTACAGGTGTCCGTTGCAGACGTCAATGCAAATTGGAATATTGGCTATATGTACTTCTGTCATGGCCGGCAGAAAGCCAATGGGTAATTAGATACACATAGCAACTGTTAAACACTCCGCATCTTAATGAGCAGGTCTTGAGTCGGATATGTGATATATGAGCGCATTTATTCCCTGTCTAAATGTTACAGCTCTGTTTTTAAAGCAAATTATGAGTTCTCACAAGGGTTTCTCACATTGCCACGAATAATAACATAGAGGTTTCTTGAATCATATATCGACATGGATAAAGTGTGTCAACTGCATGTTTATACTGCAGTTTTTACTCAAGATAATCGCGCATACGTGTAATGATATGCATAATGAGTGACCGTAACACTGACGTCATAATCACTTAACCCCATTAAGATCATAGAGATCACACAGCCAGCGTAGCAACGGCCGTGTTGATTTGCAGCTCATTTTCCGGACACATTGTTCACTGCCTCTTTAAATTTTGTAAGAATGATGTATTTTAGCTAGACTAATTACCCCACATCGAATAGGTGGTCTTAATATATGGCATGTATGTTATTAGCAGGCTTTTCGGGCAAGGAAAATACTGGAATAGGAGAATCACTGGGGGGTTGACTTCTTCAAGACGGGACAGGTAATGCAGATTAACGTGGCTGTCTTTCTAACAACAGCAAACGGGACCGCTCAATGCTTTTGCAGACAATGGGATTATGTTACTTGAAAGAGGGCTTGCTCGGTACATGTCAGCTTCAAGACCGTCACGTCAAAATACTGATCTCTGTTTCTGCAGTCATACACGGAAGCAGATTGAAGATGTTGATTGCCTGGCATCAATAGCTTCTATCACCCGGGCTTATTCTTTATATATCATCATATAATATTACAAAGAACTTCTCCAGATTTACCTTTGACATAGTTGCCTCCCGAGAATTAGAAGTCAAGTTATGCAGCCCGATATCCTCTCTATCCTCTTTGTACGCTTGCATTCCTTTGACATGTTCAGGCATTGATGCCTCCTCCGAAAAATGTCTTTCTGCCTCTGTTTATTGCGTGGCAAAATACTCGATTGTCATGGAGCGTTGGCCTGTTTCAATACCACCCCACGTATTGTAGGAAAACTAGAATATACCTACATTCAATTTCAGGCGATTATTGCTTGCCTGATATATGCCTACAAGCCGAGCGCCTACTATGCAATACGTCGACCACAGTGCGCTGTGGCACTGCTCATCGCAGTGAAAGGAACAACATTTTAGTTGCGAGATATATCACACAGACAGAGCGTATAAAGTTTCATCATGAATACTTTTATCATGAACTCATCATATCACATCACAGGCTTGCTGAGCACTCCATAACATTGACATCATATTATATAAAAGAAATCGACTTACTGTACCATATAACTGACAACCGCAACACACCGTATCATTGACATCGCCTCTTCATACGATATCTTTGACATAGACTCACCATACTACATAATTGATATTGCATCACCATACCGTGGAATAGACCTCGACTAACCATACTACATCATACCATATAATAGACATATGTTCTTATTCAGCATCAATAACATGGTCTTACTACACACCATAGTACACGTATCTCCTTAGAACATTATTAACATGACCTCACCATAACACCCCCAGTGCATGGTCGAAGCCCACCACATCACTGACATATCCTTATCAATACACCTAGTCTTCTTGGTATCTCAAATATCGACTCACTATGCATGGCCTCAGCAAACCGCATTTAAGATAATCTCACACGGTACTACAACTCGGGCATGGCTTCATCGTACCACATCTTGGCCATGGCTACAACTTATGACATCATGTACATGGCTTCATCACAGCACATCATGTACATGGCTTCAACATAGCATCTCATGTACACAGCGCTTCACTACAACAATCCACATACAAGGCTTCACAATAACACGTCATGCACAGGGCAACACAACAACGGAACATATACTTACCTTCACCATAATATATCATGTACTGGGCTTCACCATAGCACATTATGGGCATGGCTTAACCATAACAAATCATTGAGATGACGTCATTGAGCCACACAAAAAGACATCGTTTTACAAGGGATGAACCATATTACTTCGCGACGAGTGACAAATCAAACTATACAGCACACACAAGCCGCCTGTCACTATAAGCGAATGTTATTTTAATTTGAGGTAAAAGTTAGACTGATGATATAGCCCACCTAGTCCTGACCCACTTTGCCTCGCAATGACATATTCGTGTTCTCGTCATCCTTGTTGCGTTAGTTAGACAGGTATATTATTACGTAACACGTCAACGGATGCGATTGGCTGCTGTTAGCTGCCTTGTACCGTAACTGCAATCGATAGGTCCCGCACCCACTTATCTAAATGCTCCTCTCGTTTCACACGGCTGAAATCACCTTGATATGTCGCTTATGCTAATGAATCTGATCCATCGGGTAATTTC
The DNA here is from genome assembly GCA_034190875.2 of Urechis unicinctus. Classification (NCBI taxonomy): domain Eukaryota; kingdom Metazoa; phylum Annelida; class Polychaeta; order Xenopneusta; family Urechidae; genus Urechis; species Urechis unicinctus. The sequence continues at coordinate 15,555,885 of CM067343.1, forward strand.
TGAATTAACATTTTCCTTTTGTCAAGTTAAGTAAGGTCGGTGTCACTATAGGAATCATCACTTGATGGTCGCTCATTGCGTCTGTCTTGCCAGCTTGTCGATGAATAATGCCATGCCGCCCTTCTCATGGTTGCTAGTTATACTGACCACAATACGAGAATAATTATTTGAAATAAACGGCATTGTGAATAAGGACCTCACTGCAGCCATATGTATTGAATGCAGGATGGTATGCATATTACATTTTGGATGCATTTTCTGAGCGTAGCCAATGGTGTTGTCACTCTACGTACGTTGTTAGATATGTGTAGTCGTTGCCCATTTGTGAAACGTGATCACTGTTTTAATGGAATTGAGCGGCGTTTATATTGACGCATGGATAAATATACATGTTAAGAACAGCTAGCCATCGTCACAACCGTGCTAAAACCCAATTATTGTGTAGTCGCGCAGTAGAGTCCATCGGTCAAGTTGAGTCGGTAATTGGGGTTTTCACAAGCTCAAGCCCCCTGTGCGACATTCCACCATGCGCCCTTTGTCGGTAAAGACTCTCTGTCAACATTTAGTAGTTGAATGCAATGTAAGATTTACAAGCTAATGACGGGAAACCTATGTACTGCTTACCGTTCTAAGTCAATATTCAAAGCATCAACATATCAAGACTGGTCGATGTCGACCAGTTAGCCGATCAAGATCAGGTACTTTATCGAGTATTAGATCGCTCACTTGTGTCAGTTTCACGCACTTCTATTTTTACTCAGTCCCGAGTTAATGGACTTAATACACCAGGCGAAGGCACCTTTGCAATCACCACTTGTCTTTCAGTCGACTGTCATCTAGCAAACTACAAACAGAATATTCGCTAGTACGAACTATTTTGTTAATTATTTACAATATTATCCTGAATAAACAGAAATGTTCGATCGTTAGGGTGATCATCAATGGTGCCCTTGTAGACGCCGTACCTGTGTCATTGCGCTGTTGCTTGGACCGTGAGTCAATTATATTGATCTGTTATGTCGAAAATAGTTGGGGGAAGTCTCGAATTCGAATGAAGAGCTGCTGCTGCAAAGGAGGGTTTGGCTATCGACTCGGTAACATGAAATATATAGCACTTATTCATACAAGTACTAGTCAGAGGTATATTTTCGAATTGATTACCAAGTGTACAACATAAGACAGGGACACGTATAGAAAGTATGCACGTTTTGGCCATAGACATGACACGCGCTTAGCTAGCCCTCTGTAACGTAACATAATCCATTGTCCTCAACGCCTATGAGTGGTCATATTTGAAAGCTGACGTAGATTAATTCCCTCCAGTAGTTTAATGTTTATTATTCGAGACAGGAGTGTCTATGGAAATTGGCTATACCCAATCTACTACAGCGGACCACTTTACCTTTTTACATCGGACATAAGGTGCAGTTGGTCACTGGATGTTTAATATGCAAACAATAACGGTTTACGAATAATTAGTTATTAGAAAGAGACCAGTAAACATGGCCACCAGCGTAGCGTTTCATGTTGCTAGAATAATAGACACGTCTATCATCAATCATGTACTTTCACTGTGTCTCGTCGTAAGGTGGCGACCCCTTGTGATTCTGTCATAACTGATAAAACTGCTAATAACATGCACACCATATATTAAGACCACATAACCAATGTGGTGAAAAATTAGTGTGCACAAGAGCAGGTTCAGTCTCGATAAATATAACCATTACTTCTGCATTTAAAGAGGTAATGAGCACGGTTTCCAGGAAATGCGCTGCAAAATTAACACGACCGTTGCATCTAATAGTTGATAGCCTAATTTACGTTGATCCCAATATAAGTCAAATATTTATATACGACTAGAGAGCGCGACAAAGTATGTATCGTGCTGTTTATGCCCATGAGATGAACAATATGATCAGTCTGCTACTGTATTCTGCCCGAAAATCTGATATATCGGTCTCAGCTAGTGCAAAAGCTAGGTGCTGAAGCTGCCCAAGCCAGCCTTGGCATGATTTCATATTGCTAATATTACTCTGTTTTACCTAACCAATGAATGATAGAATACACAGCTAATGACAATGATATATTAGTAGAAGCACAATATACATCATATTTGTCACGAAACCATTTTAAACGCATGCTGCGTTTATGTTTGTATGACTCGGAAGTGCGCTGCTATCGAATTACATCATGAAAAGCTATATTAAGTATAGTTCTCTTTGTAGGTTCCTATTTCTGTGCAAATGCTCCTCACAACTGAATAATGAGAGGGTACAAGAAAACAGCACAGCATACAACCTATATCTTACTCATTACGCTACCACTTGATGTTTCCATTGATATATAATGTATGAGCTCATGAATGGCGTCAATCACTAGCCGCTTAAACGCCGGAACGCTTAATGGGGTAAATGACTATGACATTTTTTAAAAAGATATTTCATGCACACAACTACCACTTCTACCAGCGTGGCTCACCCATTTGTATGATCAGCGGAAATGTGGGACATCCCTCATGAGAACGCATATATGTTTTTAAAACGTAGCTGTAACATTTAGACTGGCAATGAATATGTTCAAGTATCCGGCACAAGATCAGGCAAACAACATTCTGCGCGTTTAACAGTTTCTATATGTATATCATTACATATTGGTTTACTGTTGACCATTATAGAAGGACCTAATACCAATCTTCCAATTGGCTCGATGTCTACAACATAAGCCTGTACTAATTCTGATACATTGGTCAGGCTTTTTTGGCAGCCCATGTAAAACTACAAATTCATTTCAGCCCAATGTATTTATTTGTTAACATCTGATGATTCTGTTTGATACACTACACTATGATGAAAGTGTGCAGCTTTGAGAAACACAATAACGGTGCATGATTTAAGGGTGTCATTCACTATGTGGCATCAACATGTAATCCCAATAACACCGCAAAATGTATTAGGAGCGAGATGCTGCTGTAAATTGTATGTTTGATATACTGTGCTTAATTTCAAGATGCATTATTGGGCACTGAGATTGGATGTATCAAAGAAGGCCGGCAGACAGACACAAAAACAGATATGGTGTTACGTTGCTTTTCGCCCTGCCTTACTCGAACGTAATCAGCCATCACTCTACCAACATTAATAATTTGCGGAAAACATCAAACAAGTTCTAAACATAGAGCATTATTGCCTGAATTCATAAACAGAAATCGTAACTTACAAGATATGCCACCGCATGTCTTCGAACTACAAGTTGGACGACCAGCAATACAGTATCAACAATATTACACGAACAAATGTTATATCCAAACAAAATACTTGACCTATTAGTTCAGCATTCACGACTGCGATTGCGCCTTGTTTACATAACTTAAGGTTGGTTTGAAGGCACCCAATGCGTTGCAAACGTTTACGATAAATGTCAACGAGGGGAGCTTGTAACACGCACTATTTTAGGATAGATGTCACAAGCTGCTGCAGCTTAGATGTTTTCACCTGACCACTTAGCCAATTCAATGCAAAGCCATGGGAAGCAATTAATGTCTCTGGGCGATTACGTAAGGTTAGGTCTACTTAAAAATGTCAAGATTGAAGAAAGCCTACTCGCTAAGCTGACGCAGTAGAAAACATTCAAACTAAGCCTCATTTTTACCAGTTTTTTTACTGCGAATGCTTAAAATACTGTTAGAATCATTATCACGAGGCCAATTTATAAATACTGACAAAATTTCATGTACGCAAATACAGCCGTTCCAGAGATATTAGCGAGGAGAGAACTCGTAGCGAAAATCGCGATAGGTACTGTAGAACACATGTCATTATACAAAGTACAAAAAAGTGAAAGCATTTTTCCGTCTGTTCAATGCTACAAAAGTTGCTTGTTACAACCATATTATTCATATGGCTGTAACTGCAACTATCGTTGGAAGACATAATAAGAGAGGCTATAACACCTGTGTGTTGTGTTGTGTTGTTAATTACCTACAACGGTGAGGACGACAGCTCTTGTGCACTTTCATGTGGACATTCAATACTTTATGGCAACATAGACAATGCCCAGTATCTGCTGACCACTTACATTGCAGCAGTATAAGCAATATACAGCAGCAGCTTTGGCATTGTTAATTGTAGCATAAGTACTTGAATCAGCTGTGTCGATAAATTGGCTTCTGCTTTCGCTACATAGGATAGCTGCTACAAACACCTTAGATCCGATCGATATGTTACCAGAATTTGTGATTCTACCAATAGAGGCGATGCAAACCTGTTAGGAAAAGACAACAAGTAGCTGTATACTGTACCGATAAATGTACTAAGGAATAATACCTGCATGCAAACACAACGGACCAATAATATTCGTATACCAGTAGAACAGAATCTGTCACATCGCAAACCCAGTATCAACTTTAACTTGGAATCATCTTACCCCAAGGAACAGTATTGAGTAGGTATTTACTAGATCTCACACTTAAATGGCATTAATTATATTGCTGGCAATGGTGGCGCATTGTATTCACCCAACAATGTCTCAAGCGGAATGGTAATTGTCCGGTAATTTGTCTTAAGGCTCCATGTTTCGATCATCATAGGTTTACATTTTACGGCGTTATCCCCAACGATTTAAACACCATAGCCACATCATAGGAACACATTTATTGCGATACAATTTTCTTGTAAGGGACATAACTCGTGTTGTCTAACATTGCGAAAGCATAACAGGTCATTTTCATTGGACCAGCTCTCATTATCACAACGTTCTCTGTGGAAAACAAAACTTCTAATGCTACGCTGCAGATAGCGAGTAGACTTACGCACCTCCCGGATAAGGCATCGATTGTGCACACACAGTTGGCAGAAGGGTACAATAGACATGATGACACCACTGGCCAACAAGGGATAGACGACCCTGAATCTGGTAAGGTAGGTGAAGCTGGCCCTTATTTGAAAGGTTACAGTGGGGTTGGTGATACTGTCAAACGCCTTGACAAACTGCACTGCACAGCATCTGGATATTCGCACGGAAGATGATGATGATGATGATGATGATGATGATGATGATGATGATGATGATGATGATGATGATGATGATGATGATGATGATGATGATGATGATTATGATGATGATGATGATGATGATAATGGCGTGCATCCCCACTCCCTCCACGGGAATGGGTGAGATATGGTGATGTAGAGCTCCTCAGCCAACATTACAGTTATCCATATCAAGCTCAACAAAAATATCTGCATGAAGCTACTGGCAGTTTGGGTATAGTATGTGGTATTACCATGTGTCGTTATTTGGTGTTCCATGTGTTCGATGAAGAGCAGCATCAGGAATAGGGAAGTGTGCTGAGGCTAGTGATATCAGATAACAGTTAACAGAGGTGCGCATACTCCTGCGGCTGACTACTATTACAGTTAGGATGAATCTCAGTATTTCAAAATCGCCAACTATGTGTACGATATATCTGTCGATGAAATGTGCGGCAGGGTGTGCCACCGGGGAAGGATGGATGATATAAGGATAGTCCCTTGTCATGTTATGAGTATTGTTCGCGTCCCATCATTGTGATTATGCGTACGGTTCCAGCAAACTCATAGCAAATGCCTAGACTGATGATCCTTTGTTGCATAACTCGGCGCGTTCTGCTCCTCTCTAACAAAAAGAACAAATTGAATGTGGTCCATAAGTCGGACATAATGCACTAGATATGACAGCGCAACATAGACACAGGTGGAAGCAGAAATTTGAAAATGCTCTTAAAGAGAGCAAAAGGTCGTTTCTGTTCGGCCCACTGGCTGCTGATGTGATGTGTGGCGTATTACGTTGATAAAGTGTTTTCTCTTCTGGCAGTATTTATTCACGCTCTTATCTAACATGCAATCAGTCCAGAACTACTTATTGAGACCAATAGAACAATGTCAATAGCTACATTAGTTGCTCTCGTAGTTCTATATCTAAACATCTTTGAAAATATATCTTGCAGTACTTCTGTAGGAACAGGTGACTGGCAATGAATATGTTCAAGTATCCGGCACAAGATCAGCCAAACAACATTCTGCGCGTTTGACAGTTTGTATATGTATATCATTACATGTTGGTTTACTGTTGACCATTGTAGAAGGACCTAATATCAATCCAATTATTAATGTTACAAAGCGCCGTATGAACAAACACAAGCAATTATAATGCTAAAGTCTGAGATTGTATGATATTGTGGCGACTTGATTTCCTGCTGTGATCAATTTACCTATGACGATCGTGATGAACACCTCGTCAGTGCCGTCCAGATTGTTGGCTCTTATGGATTGATAATTCTCTACATGTTAACTTAAGAACAGTTTTCAATCAGGTAATGACATATCATTATATTTAAATTACGAGAATCTTGCGACGACATTTTTCATTATAATAATATCAATATTATGTAGTACCACATCGATTAATAAGACTGCACACAATTAAATTTAAATACAAATCCAATAACAATATAGACGGCGCTCCGACTGTGATCTTTAGCCAAACTTGTACAGCGAGTCAGGTGTGGCAGCTACGCGTTAACCAGGCCTATGTGACGGCTAACCTGTGTATCAGACATTGTTATTAAGAATGATCATCAACGGCACCGAATTATGGGAGACAAATCTTAAATAAAATTGAATCCCAAACAGTATGGCCTATTACTTAATGGGCTGTGCAACTGATGAACAATCCCCTAATCACAGGGTACGTGGCGCCATCGCAGGTGGGAGTTTTTATGTCTGCTATATGGACATGAAAGTAACTATAAGGGCCATATATATTGAAGCCACCACACCCAATCTACTCCGCAGCAACTCGCTGGAGGAACGTTAGTTGGTACTGTTAATTATCCTGATAATTGCCGGGGTGAGTCTCTTCAGCAATATCATGTCAAATACCTTGTGATACACACGTAAATATACAGGGGGAAATGAAGTCCAAATAACAGCGTACTCATAGGCAGTCTTATGCAACGCGATGCAGTCTGGCACATCAGAGAAGCCCATCTTTGGCGTTATTATGTTCATGTATATTGCAGATGAAGCAGCAAAAGGGCAGTTAGGAAAATCTCACAGTGATTAGGCAGCACCTAACGAAGTCAAGATCTATGGGTAACATCCAGATGACGACTCTTCTAATATCTGGACAAGGGTGCGTGCACATTTGCACTGGACAAACGAGGTGCAAGTCTGCCTAGAAAGCACCCTACCCTACTTTGCTGTTGTATTTCTGTCAAGGAGACAAAACCACTCGCCAATGTTGTCATATTTATTCATGCATCGTACATGGAGTAGATGCATCCATCCGTGGCGCGCATAATACTCGGTGGGGAACCTGCTTGCATTGTTGATAAGTTATGTGTCTGCCTGCGAGGCTCCCCACTGCTATGTTCTCCATATCGGATCATGTTGACACTGGGTGTTACGCAGTACAAATATTTCCGGTAATACGATTATCGAACTAACAGTTTATACAGCTGCGAACTGTTGACAGGACGTCTTTACTGACAAACGGGTAACACCGAAAGACGCATGGATAATGTCTTACTTAGAGACTGAGTTTGTGAAAACTACAATCGACGACTTAACTTGAACGGTGGACTTAACGCAGCCATTATGCAACAATTGTAATAATGATTTAGCTCAGTGGTGACGACGGCAAGCTGTTGATCCAGGCATTAACATATAAACGTCTCTAAATTCCATTTATGCAGTTAAACTAATATCGTTTGAATGACGGAGTGTATAATGTTTCTCGCACGGGCAGAGAATAGCGACTAGCAAGTTATCATGAGGAGCGCAAAATGCAAATGCAGCATCCGTGGCTGCCATCATAGATGGATCCAGACATAAAATATGCCTATCTTACCCCATTCAAAACATTCGGCTGCACCTTATCGTAACGCAGTTCGTTTCCAATAATTGCTCACATACAGTGGTCAGTTTCACTACCTATGTAAAGAGGGGCAACATGGGGCGTAAACAAGTCATTGTACATGGTCAGCGGCCAGCTGACAAGACAAAAGCTATCAGCGACCAGTCAGTCAGAATTTGATCATACAAGTGCACTTTGGTTTTTTTCCCGTGTCGAATAAGATTTTATATTTGGGTATGCTAAAGGCACCCGAGCCCAGTCGTTTGCGCGGCATACTGCTTTATTACGATTTCGGAGCATCTGCAATTCGACACTGGTCATATCATTCATTTCAGTCTTAAGAAAAGAGAAATGATAGCACCAATAACCTGCTGCTGTAATTTTCAGTCAACGCACGAAAACATGAATGGGGTAAAATGTTTACGATGGCGATATAACAGGTATTTCACATAAACATAACAACTACGCCAATGCGCGGTTACTTTCCCAATAAACGGCAATATAAACATGTAGTTGGCATACTTGACCAGAGTCGGTATCCCAATAAACCGCCTGGCTCATTCATTTCCTTTTATCATCGGCAACGTGCGCATACCTTTGTGAGAAAATGTACATTTTCTTTATGACATAGAGCTTTTTTAACAAGACGAGATGTAACATTTATACTGGCAATGAATATGCTCACAGTTCACATATTCGGCTCAAGGCCTGCTTAACAAGATTCATAGTGTTTATCAATTGCTGTATGCATCAAATTATATATTGGTGTACGGCTGACTATGTAAAAAGTACATACAGCCAATCTTGCAGTTTGCTTTAACGTCAGCAGAAGACACCTGTAAGAATTCTCCTACATTAGACTTGTTAGATTTGCAAGCTGTGGAAAACTAAATATCTATTTCAGCCCCGTGTTTTACTTGCTAATAGCTGATTTTTTTTTCACCACACAGTAGTAAAACAGCGGTGGTTTGAAAAACACAAAACCTAGGAACAATTTGAGAGGGTCATTCACTAAGTAGTATCAAAATGTCATCTCATAAATGCCTCAGGAGAGGGATGCTGTATATTGTATAACTCATATATTATGCTTCCTTCCAAAGACGCATTTTTATGCCTTAAGTTCTTAAGCGATATGTTTCGTTTCGCATTATCTTACTTGAACGTAATAAAGCATCACTGTTCCCACGAAGTCAATTTGGGAAGGAATCAAAAACAAGTTCTCAGCATGGAGCATCATTTGTTAGACATGAAAGCAAAGCTGCGCTCAGAAAGTCTAACGACATATTTATCAACAGTATACGTAGCTTATTACACAAATCATGCTGTGTCGTGATTAAAATTACTTCCGACGATGAAGGCGACAGCTGTCAGTCGAATTCCTGTCCACTTTGAACAATTGATGGTGTACACAAACCACGAAAACATGTTATCAACCCCCAATAGCACACTGCGGCAGCATACGCAATTCACAGTAGCAAGTGTGGCAGTATTGATATTATCATTATTACATGAATCAGCTGTATCTAGAAATTGGCTTTGCTTCTGATGTATGCATAGCCACGACACGTTTATCCATTGCAATATTTTATCATGCTCGTTGTTTGTATTCTACGTGGCTTTTACCTTTAATATACACAGACTCGGTTGCACATAAATATTGTATAAGTCAACCAGGCGGAGATAGGGAGAAGACAATCGTTAAAAGTAAAGATAACATGTAGCTTTATACTTTAGATTAATATACTAAGGCACTGTATTGATATGCCAACACAGCGCACCAATAACATACGTACTACCGGAGGGCACAATATGTCACATGACAAACACCGCCTCTACTGGCAGCGGCACATTCGTAATAATAATATCGTGTAATCCTCAGAAGTAAGCAGTGGCGTAACATATATCACATTAAAATATATCAATTCTGTCGTTGGCTATGAACACAAAGACAAGTGTATTGCATTGAACTGACGACGGCTTGTGCGACATGATTATCGGACTAATAGTTCCATGGGGCATGACTGTTGTCAGGTAATCGAGGTAATAATTCCTATTCTACGACATTATCCCCCAAAGATTCGAACATCGTCAGAACACATTAACCACGATATCATTAACGTCCTAGATTCGTCACACCAATCTCATTTTAATATAACCTTAGTTGATGTCGTAAGTTGTAGCCATGTCCAAGATGTGGTACGATGAAGCCATGCCCGAGTTTTAGTATCGTGCGACATTTTCGAAAATGCGGTTTAATGAGGCCAAGTGTGGTGAGCCGATATCTGAGATACTGAGAAGACCATGTGGATTGATAAGTCCATGTTAGTGTTGTGGTGGGGTTAGACCATGCCAAGGGGATGTTATGGAGAGGTCATGTTAATTATGTTCAATGGAGATACCACGTCAACTATGTGGTCTAGTAAGACCATGTTAATGATGCTATATTCGAGGATATGTCTATGATATGGTATGAGGCGGATATGTCAATGATAGAGTATGGTTAGTCGATGTCTATTGTATAGTATGGTGATGCAATGTCAATGATAGAGTATGGTTAGTCGATGTCTATTGTATAGTATGGTGATGCAATGTCAATGATAGAGTATGGTTAGTCGATGTCTATTGTATAGTATGGTGATGCAATGTCAATGCTATAGTATGATTTGGCGATGTCTATTGTATAGTATGGTGATGCAATGTCAATGATATGCATGGTTAGTCGATGTATATCATTAAGTATGGTGATGCAATGCCAATGATATAGTATGGGTAGTCTATGTCAATGATAACGTATGGAGAGCCGATGTCAATGGTGCGGTACGTTGCTGTTATGTCAGTATTGTTGGTTCTGAATGACATTAGAATGGCATGTGATGGAGTAACTTCATTGGTTGATATTAACTATCAGAGCATTTCATCTAGACGACTGAGGTCAGTATTTGGTGAGTGATTCCTTGTCAGGCCTAGTAGTACATTATATAAGCCTCACACCATCACGTCGTTATACCGAGTTTACATATAATGGTCCTAAGGTCCCGTGATGATAAGGTTGGTTCAAAGCTGGGAGAAGGGTTGGATTAAAGTAGGGATGTCACGGATTAGATAGCGATCGTGTCATGTTGGGGATTGTGCGATCTTACAATTATCTGCCGGGTCACGCTGGGAATCAGACCTGAATATGCCTTCATTAACGAATATTCTGGTCTATTGTTAGAGATTTGTCAGTTAAAAGCAGCGTCGTATATTCAGTAAGCATGCTTAACTAGCAGGCAACGTAGATATTTGCATCTTTATCCCCACTATGACCCTACGTAAAATCCTTTTTCCCTTCCCGGCCAATTCCTTACTGTTACTCTACTCTAATACCCGCCATTATTCCCACTTTACCCCATTTTAACGCCGCTTTTAACTCACAGTGCATATAGATTTGTCTTGCTATGAATAAAATTTATAGTGTACATGCTCGAAACTATGCATAACATTGTCAACGCCAGGAAGCTATAGCCAATTTTGACCTCATTTTGCCCTTTTTAGAATGTCGCTAAGTGAAATTCACAATTATCTCAACTGAACCTCTTTGTTTATTTATAGAGAGCTGCATATGGTACGGTAAGCCTGTGTCTATTATATAGCATGATGCCAATGATTAAGAGTGCTTAGGCTAAGCCTGTGCTGTGTTATGGTGAGTTCCACGGTAAGTACTGTGTTTAAATTGTGTTTACTGTGTTACTGGCCACTTACCTGACGAGTATTGTTATTGAGGAATGCTGACCTCACGAGTATTGTTATTGTAGCGCAGTACAACGCCCTGACTAAGAATTGTTTTGAAAACATGTTCAATTTCTAGATACAGCTGATTCATGTAATAATAATATTATCAATTATCTGTTGTTATGGCGGGGTATCTCAATGACTATCCTCTTCCATCATTCAATTTTCACGTATATCTTTGGCAGCCTCATTCATGATTCGTAACAGCACGTTGTTATATCGATACCATGAGACATCTTAATATATCAAACATTCCAACCCGACACTTGCTCACAGCAAATCCTAGTCTCGTCCCATACAGACTTCCAAATTGTCTTGGTTTCTATGAATGCATTACACGACGCACATGTCTCAGCATGCGCATTTCCGTCTAGAAAGTACATCGGTTTCATACTGTGATATGAGTATTCATGATCACACTTTATACGCTATGTCTGTGTGATATATCTCGCAACTAAAACGTTCCTCCATTCATGCCGATGAACAGTGACACGGCGCCCTGTGGTCGACGTATTGCATAGTAGGCGCTCAGCTTGTAGGCATAAATCAGGCACGCAATATCAAGCTGATACTGAATGTAGGCGTATTCTAGTTTTCCTAGAAAACGTGGGGCGGTATTGAAACAGACCAACGCTCCATGACAATCGAGCCTTCTGCCGCGCAATAAATAGAAGCAGCAAGACATATTTCGGAGGAAGCATCAAGGCCTGAACAAGTGCAAGAAACGCAAGCGTGCGAATAGGATAGAGGGATATCACATTACATATTTTAACTTTAAATAATCATGAAGCAATTATGTCAAAGGAAAATCTGGAGAAGTTTCTTGTAATATGCAACAGCCCGTGCTAATAGGATGATATATCAAGAATAACCCCGGTGATAGAAGCTATTGACGCCAGTCAATTAACATTTTCAATCTGCTTCCGTTTATACCTACAGAAGCAGAAATCAATCATGTGACGCGACGGCCTTGGAGCTGAAATGCGCCGAGCAAGCCCTCTCACAAGTAACATGATCCATTGTCTGCAATAGCATTGAGAGGTCCTCTGTTTGAATAACTATACCACATAATAAAGCTGGGATAAGTACATTTCCATCAGTAAGTGTATCAGTGGTAATTTATTTTAGACAGGATTATCGACCGAAATTGGCCATCCACAAACTACTACAGCGGCGGCCTTTAATGTGTCGTTTTACGTCGGTGATAAAGTGTAGTTGGCTACTGAGTTTTTATCACACCAACAATTATGGATGTTTTACAAATAATTAGTCCGATAGAGACATGTTAACAAGGCCACCAACGTAGCATTTGTGAGAAAGACAGCCATGTCAGTCAACATTCCCCATTCCTCGTCTAAAAGTAGTCGACCCCCCTGTGATTCTTCCGGCGCGGTATTCTGGAAAAACCGCAAATAACATGCCTGCCCTATATTAACACCACCTATCCAATTGTGTTGTAATTAGTCAAGGTAAAATTCATCATTCCTACAACATTTAAGGAGGCAGTGGCCAATGTGTCCGGGAAATGAGCTGGTAATCAACACGACCGTTGCTACGCTTGCTGTGTGATCTCGGGATGCTTATTTGGGTTAAGTGATTAAGAACGCTTACTTTTCGTAAAAGACAAAGCTGTAATATTTAGACAGGCATAGCTCATATATCCGACACAAGACCTGACAAGATTTGGAATGTTTAACAGTTGCTATATGCATCTCATTTACCCATTGGCTTATTGCCAGCCATGACAGAAGTACATATAGCCAATCTTCCAATTTGCATTGAAGTCTGCAACAGACGCCTGTAAGAATTACGATGCATTGGTTTGTCTGCAAGCTATGGAAAACTTAACATTTGTTTCAGCCCAGTGATTATCCGACTTTATACGATACACAGTGTTGAAGAGAGTCGTTTCGAGAAACACAAAACCTGTGCACAATTTTAAGGGTCAATCACTTTGCGGTATCAGCATCTACTACCTTGTATACCGTAATGTGTTTAAGAGAGAGTTTCCGTAAATTGTGTGCCTGATATATTCTGCTTCATCAAAATATGCCTTATTTGCCCCTTGGGTTAGATATAGCCAAGAGGGCCAACAGACCGACTCCAAAACATATATGGTGAAACGTTGCCGCTCGCATCACCTCGTTATCCACCCATCTGTGTTCAAATACTGTAAATTTGCGAAAGAGAACAAACAAGTTCTCGGCATGGAGCAATATTGCCTGAACGTAAAACATTCCTGTTTTGGGGAACGCTGACGACATATTCATCAACAGGAAATATAGTTAATAAGAGAAGCTATGACATACACCATGCCGCGCAGCGATGTTAAATTACCTCCCATGAAGCTCTTATGCGCATTCCTGTCGTCATTCAACTCTTGATGGCACACATAGACTGCAAAAAGGTGACACCAACGCCCATTATCAACTGATTATTCACATTTCAGCAGTATACGCAGCATCCAATAGCAGATGTGGCATTGTTAAATGTAACAATAGTTCGGGAATTAGCTGTGTCTAGACATTGGGGTTGTTTACGTGTGGTTTGTTCCCAGGATGCATAGCCACGATACGTCGCATTTTATCAACTACCATCTTACATAACTCTCATCTTTCATCTTTCAGACAGCCAACACCAGAGACGAGGCCTACCCTCAAAGTAAAGCCAGCGTGCAGCAGTATACTTAAGACAAATAGAAATAGTACTGATATGCCAACACTACAGACCAATAATAATCGCATACTTATTAAGGAGGACATAATTTATTAGGTTGCAAACACAGACTCCACTGGCATCTGTTCATTCACAATGATAATCAGTTGTTATACTCCTACCCCGATGGTGTGCAGACAGTATTGATCGGGTGTTTACTTGATACCATGTGGCATGACTTTGGTCAGATTATTGGGCTAATAGTTACATTTTTCGATCCATGTCTGTTTACATTTTACGACTTTCTCCCCCAGAGATTCAAACACCATAGCCACATCATCAGAACGCATTTACCACGTATCATGTACTTCTAGGGGTCGTCTCTCAGATCCTGATTATAATATAACACTACGAAAGTATAACAGGTCAATTTCGGTGGACCTGCCTTCATTACTACAACGTTCTCTGTGGACTACATCCCGACCAACGCCACTCACTCATACACACGATGATTGTTAATAGCGGTTATCCTCAATTAACATCTCATCATAGCCATAACGTCAAATATATAGCATCACAATATTATACAGAATAGGACACAGTTTGACTGCACATTAAAGTACATTTCATGTGGCCCGATAGTTGTTTAAAACAACTATGTTAATGCCAATAAGATACAAATATAATTTAAATAGACTTTTCTAATCGGTGGTTTATTCCTCGCAGTAGCTACAACATACATTGTTGATTCTTAGTGATATACAGCTACACCATTATCAATTCTCGCATCCAAGTGAAGTTGGTGTAGGCTTTAGCACAGCATACCATCAATACACACCCACACAAATGCGTTATTTTCTGAATCTTCTTCTTCGTAATTGTCTAATGGGCGTGTCGAATGCACAATATTCCATTTTGGCAGGTTTTTTGTAAGGATTCAGAGAGGCACAGTGCTTAAAACACACACGCTTCAGAGTGCTCAAGGACTAAACCAGCAGAAGACAATAAAATGGATAGATGACATTAACGAAATAAAAATGAATAGTTCTATGACGCTGGTGAGTTTTACCATACCAATTAATTATCGAATACACAGCCAATGACAATGATATATAAGAAGAAGCACAATATTCATCATATTTTGTCACGAAACTAATTTTAAACGCAAGCGAAGTTCATGTTTGTATGATTCCAAAGTGCGCTGCTATCGAATTACACCAGGAAAGCTACATGTCGCATGGTTGGTTATCTTTGTCGTTTCCCATTTACGTGCAAATGGTTCATACAACTGTATACTTCTGCGACGGTTTCAGATTTGCAGATAAACAGCAAAATAAACAGACGATATCATCCTCATTGCGCTACAACTGTTTACGTTGATAGATGATTAATTGTTTCACGAATGGCGTCAATCACCAGCCACTGTAACTGTACATTTACCGCACGGGACGCTTAATCGGATTAATTGATTATGTGGTCAGTGATACGGATACACTTGATGCACTTCACTTACTCGCGATATTCTTGAGGTTAGGCTACACCATTAACTACTCTCGCAGCGAATAAATATTCATAAAAGGAACACCCAGTAGACTAAAACATCAATGCAATCCACCAACATTCGGTGACACGGTATGTTACTTATACCACGATAACAAAACACCCAATGATTTCTGTAATGATACAAACAATGACTGATATATTTCCTTGCCACCATCTGTAGGTCCAGAATAGGGTGAAATGGGTGTTTAATGTACAGTAATGAGGTCGTAGTGGTTGATACATTGGCTCAAATCGCATTGGCTATAATGCTCGCAGATTAAACGTTTAATGAATTGCGTCAATAAGGCTAAGCTTTGGCAGAGGATGCAAATAGGTGATGCTTAGTGTAAGTTGATAGGCTGCAAAGAACTTCCACGCGGTGAATGCGGATGACGTTGAGATTGTGTGGCCCGATAACTTATGCAGCATCCAGCATCCAATCAAACGATCGAATCGTAGTCTATTGTGTATGCCTGCAATACATGTTTGTCAAACACACTTAGCGATTGACACTGTGTTTGGTAACAGCAGCGTCCACGTAAAGCAAGCACATGATGCCATCTGAAATACAATAGCAGGATGATATGCTTTATCCACAGAAATAGTCTCGAAAAGCAAATAAAGAATTGGACACAACACACAGTGAAAAGAGTCAGGCAATACACTTATCTTCAGCAGGTGATTAGCGCCGCTTGCTCCATGGTGTAATGGTGGGTGCAAGAAGTTGGTCCAGACTTAAGCGCAGGCTTGTCGCCAATAATATACACCTGTACAGGGGCGTTCTCCATGAGCCGATCCCTTCTTCTTCAGTAATTGTTAGATGAGCGTGTCCCGTGTACAATGCGAATATCGATGAAGATTGTAATAGCTGCCATTTTGGGAGGTTTTGTGAGGATTCAAATTGATCGATGATTTTCAGGCAATTTAGTAGGCTTGCTATCTCAATTACAAGATCCAGTCCGCTGGTGATAACACGAATGCCCAAATTCAGTATGACCATGTTTACGACATAGGGAGCTCGGCAGATGAAGAACACAAGTATGATGCTCATCAACATGACGGTAATCTCTTGCGGCTGAGAACTATTACAGTTAGGATGACTACCAGGACTCTTTAATCTTTTGATGATATGGGTGGTGGAGGAGGGTGTGCTGCCGGGGATAGTTCCTAAGGGTAGTTCAATACCATGTAATCAGTAAAGTTAAATAACGCTGGCGTCCGCCATTGTGATTCTGTGTACGTTTCCACCAAACTAATAGTAAATCTTTATACTGAAGATTCGTCATTGCGGAATTGGCGCGTTTTGGTCGTTTTAGTAGAAGCCGCAATCGATATCTGTTTCTACAACAAAGGAAAATCACATTAACAGCAAAGACGAAGCGATGATTGCACACATGTCGGACGTAAGGCGCAGGGTATGGCAGCGCAGCAAGGAAGACATTTTTAATTTGTCTACATGAAGTCGTGTGTGTTAGAATAAGTGGCAACAATAATGGTGATATGATACTAAAGGCGCATTCTAGCGAAATTTAAGATAACCAAAAGTTATACATGGTGGTAGCTATGACCCATTAGAAATCGTAATCTTAAACATCTCGCTGACCTAGCAGGCGTGTCTCAGGAAGTTTTATGTAGTGTGTGTGTGCTTAAAGCTAAACTGAGTTCGGGCAAATGCAGCCTGTTTAGATATCGGTTTAAGGACCCAATCACTCCTGGCACCAACATAGTCACTGCTGCTAGTGCTCACTCAACAAGCTCGGCGGCAGTATTAAATAATAGCGACATGAGTTCCTGTTGTGGTCAGGCTCCCTCTGACTATCGTTATGACCAAGTGTTCTATGCTCTAAAGTTTGATGGCTCTAATTGGCAAAAATATGGTACGTTAAAGTTAGCCTAAACACGTGTTCATTCAGGTATTGACAAATCGTTGCCCTATACATGGGCGTGAATATTTAGATATATATATATATATATATATATATATATATATATATATATATATATATATATATATATATATATATATATATATATATATATATATATATATATATATATATATATATATATATATATATATATATATATATATATATATATATATATATATGTATATATACCCAGTCGCTATCAAAATCCTCAATTGTGATCGCAATGCAATACTGTGCAACCGTGTCAGGATTGACAGCAACGCATTAACCTATGCCATGTGAAGGCTGCCCTGTGTATTATACATTGCAGGGAAGGATGATCAGCAACCAGATAAATTATACGAGACATGCCCCTGTAAATAATAGAGTCATTCAAAAATATTGAGCTGGATAGTGCATCAATTTTACGACGACACATATCCAATTATATGCAATATAAGAAACAACCCAATGTTGAATATCAATAAAACCTTCAAGACATCCCGTTGCTTAACGAAAAATGCATCATATGAACAATGCACTATGCACAAAGTACGTGGCGCAGTGACAGGTAGTGGTTTCATGACTGTTCAATTGATATTCAATATGGAGCACATATACTGAAGCAATTACTGTTAATCGTCTCTGCAGCAACTCCTTGGAGGAACGTAAGTTGGTAACGTGATCCTTCCCAATAATTGCCGGGGAGAGTCGCCTAAGCGATACAATGTCTAACGCCTAATTACTCGCACGTAAGTATATGGGTCAAACAAAGTGCAAAAGACAGCGTACACTTCTACGGCCTTATATTATACAGGCGGATTCATCAGACAATTATGGCTAGATTTATGGAAAACATCCAGATGACGGCTCTTCTATTATATGGGCAAATGTGAATGCACACGAGGTGCTAGTTACCCGATATAGCATCCTACCGTTACACGGTAAAACGTCACCAGGCGATAACTTTGTCTGCGATTGTATAAGATATAACTGTTGTATTTCTGAAAAGGCAGCAACACCAATAACATCACCGACTAATCGATGACTCGAAGTTTGAGTGGGAACACAGTTTGGTTATTTGTCCTAGGTCGCTTTTTTAATTCATAAGCGTAAAAAATTACAACTATGACTCACTGTACTTATGACAGCATATCTGTAGATCTAGGCATCAGTGTTTGTACTCGACATCGACAGCTGACAATGCAAACGAGTTTTTTTACGGTCGCCATATTAATGTATGCATCCGGCATAGAGTACATGCACTCATCCGTGGCCCGTCGAGGACTCGATGGGAGCCCTGGTTGTCTTGTGGAACATTTCTGTGTCTACATACGACATTAAATATTTTATTTTTCAAATAGCCGGATATACGGTCAAAGTGTAGCTGTATAATTCAGATTAATATACTAAGGAAAAGTAACATAATAGAACAATAAGATTGGCTTACCAGTTTTGAAACCTCTGGCTCCATACGCTTAGTAAATATCCAAAGCCCCAAGCCTGGTCAATTTGGCAAACATGTGTATATGTAAGGCTGACCAATAATATGGAACTTTCGGATATTTCTGATATCTTTTTGCCGCTGGCAAGGACACATAGGCGTCCGTTGAATTAAAGGAAACCATATAACTGTTACGAGTCATTAGATTCAGGCAGTGTTGAAGAGTAACAAATGTATTCAATTCTTTTAGTTCAAAATCAGCATAAAATTGCGTTTGGACTCGAATAAATTGCTAAGGTTTATGCTTAAATAGAAGATAGCAGTCATCACCCAATTGGCATTTTTAATTTCACATCAAAGTCCAGCTAAAAGTACACAAAAACAAAACACAAAAAAACATCCAATCAAAAACTCAAAGATAACAGTCAGAGAACTGGGGAATCCAGGCATGTGTGAAGCATGTGTGAACTACCTGAGGCAAAACATGCCAACGGTATTCAGGCCCCACCGTGAGCTCTCTCAAGTGATCTAGATGTGCAGATGAAATTGGTCGAATATCTCATGAACCATTACCTAAGCAAAGAGTATGTGGTGCCGTTGAACAGATGAATCATGTCTGCTCTGTAAACATGTAATTAACTATAAAGGGTGCATATGTTGATGCAACAACACATAACCCTCCTCGACAGTTGGATGAACGTTAATTGATATTGTAATCCTTCACAACAAGTGCCAGGGTGAGTCACCTCAGCGATACCATCTCGTACGCATTTGGGTGAAATGAGGTCTACAACAGCATACATATTGATGGTCTTATGGCACGATACATACTGACACATCAGAGAAACCCATCAGAGCTTTATTATATCATTGTATATAACAGATGAAGCAGCGCTGTACGCTCTGTCGCTGTTAGAATAGGCTCACAATGAAACAGCAGCACTTATCACAGTAATGATTTATGGGTAACATCAAGATGACGGCTCTTCTATACTCTAGGCAAGGGTCAATGTCCATCTGCACCAGACACACCAGGTGGTAGTCTGCCTAGTTCACGGTAACACGTTATATGCATTTGTATAATGCATCATTGTTGTATTTCGGACAAGGCGGCAACATCAGAGGGCTGGTCGATTGCCCGATGTATTGTGGGAGGTGGAGGTTGGGGGGGGGGGGGGAGGAGGACCGTACCTATGTCAGCATATGTATTGAGCTAGTTATTATCATACTTGGAGTAGATGCATCCTACCGTGGCGCCGAACCCTTGGTAGTAACCCTACTTGCATATTGGATAAGTTATGTGTCTGCCTAGAACTCTTCTCCCTTCTTTTTCCCCCAACGGATTAACTAAATAACTCACCCTCCTATTGGTAACGCAATGAAACGTGACCGTCCACAAAGATTCCCTCAATGAGCTATGTTAGCGATGTTTGACAAATAAGGTGACAAATTTGAATTATAAATGAGGTAACAATATAGTGGCAGTCAACAAAACCGAAAAGTTTTCTGGAGCCAGAACTGGTGTGACAACAACAGTTCTGGGAATTAGACATTAGCATGTCGGTTACGACTTAATGATGAAGCATCAAACACATTCCATTCAGACGCGGGATAACAAGAAACCACGTAAGCATCGAATAACGAACAGCTGCTGCGTGGATGAAATTTTTAATGTGATACAGTCACATGAAATTCATATAAATTGTAAAAACGCCAGTTCAATGTTGTTAGTGACTCAAATGCTATTATTGTGTTATTTAATTAACTAGCGTTGCGACTCTTCAGCCTTCATTTTGCTTCCAATACCTTGTTAGCTATTGTACCAACTAATACTGGCAAGGTAGGCTTAACAAACCGTAATAGCTGATCAAGCAGCAATGAAAGCTGGCATGTAATAACGCGTCATAATGATATACCAAGTTGTAACAATGCTGAACAAGTGTTAAGTTCTGGACAACTGAACCTTAGCAACAAGAGATACACGATAAAATTGATAGCGCATGATGTAAGGAGGGAGCACCGAGAAACTACGATCAATTATTCTACTACTAAGGAGACAATGGAATATTTCATTGAAACATATACATCAAAAGTGCACAAGCTAGTATCCTACCTCTGCCATGTACAAAATAGCACATTAGTGCGTTATTTTGCTGCTGTAGTTTACAGATGAAGCAGCGCCGTATGCAATAGCGCTAATAAGCGAAACTTCCGACGCACGAGATGCCAGTCTGCCTACAAGATAACACGTAGCTAGGCGTTAATATTGTCTGCATTCATATGACACATCAGTATTGTTATTTTGACAAGGTGGCCACACTACGCGCCAATGAGACGACTTACATATGGTGGGGAATGTGAAACTGAACAGTTCGTTTCGTAAGTCTTATTAATAAGCGTATAACATAACAAATATAACTCACCGTACCTATAACAGCATTTCTATAAGGCTAAGCCGCATTTTCAGTATGCCGGAAATTGACAGTCACTAATGTAAAGAGGTGGGGGGGGGGCTGCTTATACATGGCTTCGCTAATCCCAATATAACTAAGCTTTGTTTGACAGGATATGTCCTTGAAGTGACAAGTTAGAGCCTATCAAGTTATGTGGTATGAGAAATATTTTCCTCAATGAAACCTTTCATGTTAAGCCATATGTTGAAGCCTTGTCCGTGAAGTGTTATGGTGTTAATAGGCCTGTGATATGAGCCCTTTCCTCGATCCGTAATGGTAAAGCCATGACTAGGTATTTTGTACTTCCGACAAGGCCGCAACACCAGGCAACCACTCGACAACTAATCGATGGCCTGAATTTTTGTGATGGGAGTAAAGGAAGGGGGAAGAAACACTTTGGTTTGTTGTCGCAAGTCGAAAATTTAATTTATAAGCATATAAAATAACAATTATAACGCACCTTACCTATGACACCATGTGTATTGCGCTAAGCACTATTGCTAGATGGCCGAATATCCACAGCAAATAATATCAATGAGTTATATTTATTATTTGATTAATGTACGCATTTGGAGTAGATGCATCCATCTGTGGCGCCGAACCCTTGGTAGGAACCTTACAGGAACCTTTTAGGGATGTGTGGTACAAATTTTGAACCAGTTACAAAAGTGTAGACAAAGAGACAGCGAAATATGAGAACAAGTATGCCATCCACCCTAATGATCCTGGTCATTTGCAATTATTGTTCTCACACAGTGGTCATTATTAATAGCAACGAAGAGAGGGGCGACTTGCCATAATGCATAGCTCAGCTGGCATGACACGCGTTATCAGCAACCAGCCAATAATGCTTATTGTAGTGACACCGACCTTAATCAGCTTTGCAAAGTGAGAAAGCTAATTAAGGAACGACCCAATAGATGAAATTCATTACCATATGCGATATATCATGGTGATATAAGCTGTGTGAGACGCGAGAAGATGATAACAAGTGAATATCGGACCTATCGAAGGCAGTTGACAGCAGCCGCCGACGGTTAACTATGAATATACTTTGCTGACGCTAACTTATGCAACAATGATGGAGAGGACATTACTATGTAATGGCCAGCCGAAGTTAGCCAGAACTAAGAGGGCTATATTCATCCCAAATTAACCATAAAACCCGCTCATGCTGACAGGCTGTTTGGGTGCGCTGCACTATATGATTTGTGGCTCGGCATATTGTGACCAGTGAATGTAACAGGATCTGGCAGCTACATCCACGGTCAATCATGAAGCACGTTATAATTGTGCATATCACTCTGCACAGTAAGGCTGATCGAAATAACAAACAGGTTATGTCCGTGATATGTCAAGTTAAAGCTTTTGTCGTAATGTGGTATAATAAGCCTTGTCCGCAGTACGGTGTGGTGAAACCGTGCACGTGAAGGAATATGGTGCGTCCCTTTCCGTATTGTTTTACGGTGAAACGGTCTCTCGGATGTATTATTATGATGATGCCCTGCCACGGATGTGTTACAGTGAAGCCATGTACATGATATGCTGTGCTGAAACCCTGTACATGAAGTGCATTGGTGAAGTACTTTACATTAAATGATATGGTGAGGCTATTCCATGATATGGTATGTAGTGGCTATGTCAATGAACAAGTATAATGCCTAACAGATGCATCACACACACTTCAACTCCGGATCACCGCGATGGTTGCCAGATTAATTTTGTTCAGGATGGTGGTATCTTGATGGAGGGGATCATTAAATTGACACGTGCTATTCATGTGTTATATAATTAACTTGCTTTGCGACTCTGTTGTGCTCAATTAGCTTCATTTAACAAATCAAGCTACTGTACCATTTAAAACTGTGACAGCTTATTAAGCAGACGCGAAAATTAGCATGAAATGATGTGTCATAATGATATTCCTAGTTGTAACACTGCTGGACAACTGTTACAGTCTGGTTAACGAGACCTTAGCAACAGGATATAGACGCGCAACATTGATAACGCATGATGTAAGGGGGCGCTCAGAGATGCTGCGATCAATTACTTTTCTACTAGGGTGGCAATGGGGAATTGCATTGAAACAAATACATCGGAAGAGCACAAGCAAGTATGATACCTCTGACTAATACAGAGTAACACATTATTGCGTTATAATGCCGCTGTATTTTACTGAAGAAGCAGTGTCACATACAATAGCCCTAATGGGCGAAGTCTCAGACGCACGAGGTGCTAGTCTACCTAGATAGCATCTTCCCGTTACAAGGTAATACGTTGCTTGGCGAAAGCATTGTCTGCATTGATATGTTACATCACTGTTGTATTTCTTACGAGGCGGCAACAACGACAACCAGACGACTAATATATTGCATTAAGGTTTATTACACCATTGGCCAACATGGGATAGACGGCCTTAAATCTGGTACGGTAAGTAAAGTTGGCCCTGATCTGTACAGTTGGGTTGGTGATACTGTCGATCGCCTTGACAAACTGCACTGGACAGAAGCAAGGTATTCGCACAAATGATGAAGATAATGACGATGATTACGCAGGCTTTTTGTAACCGTGCATATTTTCCCCTGGGGTATGGGTGAGAAATGGCGATGTAGAGGTCCACAGCCAACATTATAGTTAACCATATCGAGGCCAACAATAATCTCTGCATGAAGCTACTAGGAAAGCAGACATATCATGTGGCATAACCATGTGCGGCTTGTCTCGTTATGTGGTGTTCGATGCGTTTCAAGGAGAGCAACACCACGAATAGGGAAGCGTGCTGATGCTAGTGAGATCAGATGACAGTTGATGGAGGTGCATATACTCCTGCGACTGAGAACTATTACAGTTAGGATGAATCCCAGTATTCGAAAATTGCAGACTATGGGTACGATATATCTATCGATGATATGGGCGGCAGTGTCACCACCGGGGAAAGTTGGTTGATATAAGGATAGTCCCTTGTCATGCTATAAGTAGAGTTAGTAAGTGCTGGCCAGGAGGAACTGTTCGAGTCCCACCATTGGGATTATGCGTAAGGTTCCACCAAACTCAGGGCAAAAGCCAAGATTGATGGTCCCTTATTGCGTTACTCGGTGCGTTGTGTTACTTTTAGCTCTAGCCATATTAAGAAGATTTGACAACAAAGATATATTCAAAAATGTTTATATTGCCCTTAAGTCGGACAAAACGCATTAGATATGGTAGCGCAACATCGACAAAGGTGGTAGCAGTAATTTGAAATTGGTCTAAATGAGAGCACAAGATTGTTTCTGTTCAACCAAGTGACTACTTATGTGATGTGTGGCGTATCACGCAAATAACGGTATTCCGTTCTGGCAGTATTTATTCATGTTCTTATCCACAATGCGATTAGTCAAGACCTACATCTTCAGATCAATAGAACAGCGTCAATAGCTACATAAGTTTCTTTCTTAGTTCTATATCTAGACATCTTTGAAAATGTATCTTATACTACAATCTGAGATTGTATTATATTGTAGCTGCATGATTTTCTGCTGTAATTACGTTACCTATGGCGATTGTGATGAACACCTGTTCCGAGTCGTCCAGATTGTTGGCTCTTACGGATTGATAATTCTTTAAATGTTAAGCTTAGAACAGTGTTTAATCAGGTTATGACATATTTGACTGTTGTGAATCATGAGATGGCATTGTAATAATATATAGCATCCCGTCGATCCAAAAGACTGTACTTACTTAAATCTAAATAAAAATCCATTACCAATATAGACGGCGCCCCGATTGTGATCTTGAGCCAATCCTGTACAAAGAGTCAAGCAGTTCACCAGGTGTGACAGCTACGCGTTAACCAATGCTATATGAAAGCTAACCTGTGTATTATACCTTGTTGGTAAGAATGATCAACAATAGATCCAATTATGGGAGGCACGTGCCTGCACTATCAGGAAAAACCGCAGTGAAAAATCCCAAATAAAACTGATTCCCAAATGGCATGGCCAATTACTTAATGAGTCATGCAACTGATGAACCATGGCCCTAAGCACATGGTCCTTGGTGCCATCGCGGGCTGGAGTTTTATGTCTGCTATATTAACATGAAAGAAACTACAAGGGCCATATATATTGAAGCAACCACACCCAATCTCCTCTGCATCAACTCGTTTGAGGAACGTTAGTTGGTACTGTTATCCCTCCTGATAATTGCCGGGGTGGGTCTCATCAGCAATATCATGTCTAATATCACATGACACACACGTAATCATAATTGGGGAATGAAGTCCAAATAACAACGGGTACATAGTCGGTCTTATGCAAATCGATGCCGTCTGGCACATCAGAGTAGCCCATATTTGGCGTTATTATGTCCAGGTATATTACAGATGAAGCAGCACCGTGTGTAAAAGCGCAGTTAGGAGAACCTCACAGTGATTGGGCAGCACTTAACGAAGTCGCGATTTATGGGTAACATGCAGACGACGACTCTTCTAATATCTCGACAAAATGAGGGCACTTTTGGACTGGACAAATGAGATGCCAAGAAAGCATCCTACTAGTTCACGGTAACGCGTCGCCAGGCGATAACATTGTCAGCAAGTGTATTAAACATTGCTGTTGTATTTCTGTCAACTCGCCAATGTTGTCATATTTATTCATGCATCGTACATGGAGTAGATGCATCCATCCGTGGCGTGCATGACACTCGGCCAGGGAACCTGCTTGCATTGTTGATAAGCTATGTGTCTGCCTACGAGGCTTCCCACTGTTATGTTCTCCGTAATGGATCATATTAACACTTGGTTTAAAGCAGTACAAAGGTTTCCGGTCATAGGTTATTGACCTACACATTCAGCTACGAACTGTTGACAGAAGGTCTTTACTGACACAAAGGTTACATCGAATGCCGCATTGGGGAATCTCTTACTTGGAGATTGAGCTTTTAAAAACCACAATCTATGACTTAACTTGATCTATGGACTTAACGCAGCGATTATCCAACAATTGTATCTATGTAAAAGCTCAGTGGTGACGACGCCAAGCTGTTGGTAACGAGTATATGTATACGGGGCATTAACACATAGATGCCTCGCATTCCAATCGTAGCAGTCAAGCTGATATCGTTTAAATGACGGAATGCATCGCGTTTCCCACAACAGTAGAGAATAGGGACTGACCAGGTTTAACGAGGAGCAGCACCCGTGGATATATATATATATATATATATATATATATATATATATATATATATATATATATATATATATATATATATATATATATATATATATATATATATATATATATATATATATATATATATATATATATATATATATATATATATATATATATATATATATATATTAGGTAATATCTATGTAAGCAGTATTACAGATATTTTACGTACACATAACTACAGCAATGCGCGATTACTTTCCGGATAAACGGCAATAAAAGCATGTAGTCGACATATATGATCTTGGTCGGTATCTAATTCAGCAGCCTCGCTAATTCATTTCCTTATTATCATTGACAACGCGCGCATAACCGTTGGAGAAAATCTACATTTTCTTTATGACATAAATTTTTTCAAAAGACGAAGAAGTAACATTTAGACTGGCAATGAATATGCTCGTAGCTCACATACCCGGCTCAAAGTTTGCTTTGCAAGATTCATAGTGTTTATCAGTTGCTGTACGCATCGAATTAGACATTGGTTTACGACTGTCCATAACAGAAGTGCGTACAGTCAATCGGTTTGCATTGACGCCTGCAGAAGACACCTGTAAGAATTCTTATACATTGGACTTGTTTTGCGAGCTAGGGAAAACTAAATATTGTTTTTAGCCCCGCATTTTCGTTGCTTACAGCTGATATGTTTACTTAATACACCACACAGTAACAAACTGTATTAAATAGAGCAGGTTTAAGAAAGACAAACCCAAGGAGTGCTTACAGAGAGTCATTCACTAAGTATTATCAGCATGTCATCCCATGCATGCCTCATTATGTGTTTAAGAAATGGATGCTGTAAATTGTGTAACTTGCATGTTTGGGTCTTACGTTCGGATGTAGCAAAGAAGGCCCAAGGTTAAAACAGATATGTTGCTTTTTGCATTACCTCACTTGAGCGTAATAAACCAGCACTGTGCCTACATTGTCATTTTCCGAAGGAAACAAAAGTTCTCAGCATGGAGAATTTTTTGCTTGACATGAAAGCAAAAGCTGCGTCCGGTTAGTCTAACAACATATTCACCACCAGTACATGTTGCTAATTAAATAACCTATTACACAAATCATGCAGTGCTGTGATTAAAATTACCTCCGATGATGAAGGCGACAGAACAGCAGCATTATACGCAAATCATAGTAGCAGCTGTCATCATTAGTACATGAATCAGCTGTATCTTGAAATTGGCTTTGCTTCTGATGTTATTTGCCTAGTACAGTTGCAGCGCACATACAATATTCACGCGGTATGTAACCAGAATGCTTAGCAACGACACGTCGTAGTTTATCCATTACAATGTTAGAGCATACTCGTCGTTTGTATCGTACGTGGCTTACATATTTAATAGAACAGACATGATCGCACATACATATATTATTATTCCACCAGGCGGCGAGAGGGAGGAAGCAATCGTTAAAACTAAAGATAACATGTAGCTGTATACTTAAGTTAAATGTACTAAGGCATTGTACTGATATGCCAACACAGCAGACCAATAAAATTCGCACTCCAGGAAGAAACAATATGTCACTTGACAAACACAGCCTCTACTGGTAGCAGCGCATTCGCAATAATAATTACGTGTAATCTTCCTTCCTATCTGTGTCAATGCAGTATTGAGCGGTTGCTCAACATATCTCACACTTCAAATACATTAATATTGCCGTTGGCTATGAGCACAAAGACGGACGCATTGTATTGAACTGATGACGGCATGCGACCTGATTATCGGACTAATAGTTCCATGGGGCCTGACTGTTGTCAGATTTTCGAGCTGATAGTTACATTTTTTGATCCACATCTGTTCACATTTTTAAGTCATAATCCACCAACGATTTGAACAAGCCATAGCCACATCGTCTGAACACATCTGCCACGATGCAATTGACATCTTAAGTTCGCCACATCGATCTCATTTATTATGTAACACAACGAAAGTATATCAAGCCCATATTTCTTAGATGATGAAAAAATCGCAACCGATGGGTATGATATATCTTTCGATGATAAATGCGGCAGGGTGTGATGCCAGGGACAGATCGTTGTGATAAGGGTAGTCCCATGTCATGTTATGAGTAGAATTATGTAATGCTGGGCAGGAGGTAATGTTCGCGTCCGCATTTGTGCTTATGCATACGGTTCCACCAAACTCACAGCAAATGCCCAGACAAAAGGTCCTTTGTTGTAAGACTCGGCGTGTTGTGCTCCTCAGAGTACAAACCACAATCGTTATCTGGTTTAATAATATTAAATCGAACATTAACAGCAAGGCACATTAATTATTGGTACACATGTTGCCCATAACGCTCTGCGTATAGCTGCGCAACATTGACACAGCTGGAAGCAAAAAGTTGTTACTGGTCAAAACGATGGCAAAAGGTTGCATCGTGGAACGTACAAAACTGTATTGGGGCAGTAATCGAGCGATGGGAAAAGGCGCTTTCGAAAAATAAGATCGACAAAGATGTTGGCCCAAAGTTATACTTGGTTATGATATTTTGTCTAAATATCTCCCCTGACCTGTCACGGTAGACCCTGAACCCTTTGAGTGCAAAGAGCTAAGCCGAGTTCGTACAAATATAACATGTTAACATATTGATATTTTGAACTTATTGCTCCTGGCGCAAATTTATTCAAGCTATAGCAAAATGTTCAGGCGGTTTTGTTAACACACTTACCCCATCAGACGACCAGTCGTGACGGAAATCTTTAGATCAATAAAACAGTGCCAATAACTACAGTTGTTCTCTATCTATACATAGTAGAGTACGTGTCGCCGTCGCAAGTAGTAATTCGCCGTCTGCTCTACTAACATTAAATGAACTAAAAGGGGTTCATATATTCAAATTGGTGTGTAGGGGAGAAGGGGTGAAGCATATTTATTGAGCTAGGCATAGTTGTTAGTTTGCCCAACATCAGCGTCCAATAATGTAACTGAGGTATTTTGTCATGCTAATTTATGCATCGTGCCTGGAGTAGATGCATCTATCCGTGGCGCGTCGATAACTCGATTGGACCCAGCTGTTATTGTGGATGAGTTATATGTGCATCTACGAGACTTCCGCCAACTATTTTCTGGATAAAAGATCAATACAATTGACTCACGGTCCAAGCAACGACGCAATGACACAGGTACGGCGTCTACAAAGGCACCCTTGATGAGCATCCAAGCGATTGAACTTTTTTGTTTAATAGGGATAATATTGTAATTAATTAACCAAATAGTTCATACGAGCAAATAGTCTGTTTGTAGCTTGCTAGATGGCAGTCGACTGGAAGACAAGTGGTGAATGTAAAGGTGCCTTAGTCTGGTGTATTTAGTCTATTAACTCGGGACCGATTAAAAATAGAAGTGTGTGAAACTGACACAAATGAGCGATCTAACACACGATGAAGTACCTGATATTGATCAGCAAACTGATCGACATCGACCAGTCTTGATATGTTGATGCTGGGAATATTGACTTGGGATGGTAAGCAGTACGGTTTCCCGTCATTAGATTGTAAATCTTACATTGTATTCAACTACACCGTGATTATCCATTACATAATCAGATCCTTGTTCTCGCCTGGAATGTAACACGGATGGCGCCTTCGGGATGCTCCAGTGACTTCCGAAATTATCCGGCAATTTGTCACAGCACTCGGTGAACGGATTCAGGCAATAGCAAGTGACGGGCGGTGCTTGATCCCATGTGTGACAGTGAGCGAGTGATGTTGGTGTAGGCTTTAGCACAGCGTCACCATCAATATATTTATAAATGCAGTCGCTATAACGACCTTAATTGTGATCACAAAACATTACTGTACAACGGGTCCAGCACAATCCTTGGCGTGGCAGCACCGCATTAATTTAGGCCATGGGAAAGCTGCCCGGTGTATTATACCATGCAGGTTCACAAGTAGAGTCATTCAAACTATAGGGCTGGATAACGCCTTAATTTAATGAAGACGCGTGTCCACGTATTGCAATGTAAGAAATACCGCAACCTCAAATATGAAGTACACCTTCAAGACATCCCATAACTTAACACAACATGCATCCTATGAACAATGCCTTGAGCAGAAAGTACGTGGCGCAGTCGCAGGGGACAATTTCATGTCTGCTCGCTTGACAATCAATGAACTCTAAGGGGCGTATATGCTGAAACGATTACTGTTAATCTTCTCCTCAGCAACTCTTTGGAAAAACGAAAATTGGTACTGTCTGGGCAAAGGTGAATGCACACGACGTGCTAGTCTGCCTAGATAACATCCTACCATTACACGGTAAAACGCCAGGCGATTACTTTGTCTGTGTTTGTATAAGATATAACTGTTGTATTATTGACAAGGCGGCAACACCAATAACAACGCCGACTAATCGATGACCCGATGTTTGAGTTGGAGCACTATTCGGTTCTTTGTCCTAATTCGATTGTTTAATTCATAAGCGTTTAAAATGACAAATATGACACAATCTATAGATCTAGGCATCATTCTTTGTACTCGACATCGACAGTTAATAATGTAAACGAGTTGTTTTATTGCCGCCATATTAATTTGTGCATCCAACATACAGTACATACACCCATCCGTGACGCGCCGAGCACTCAATGGCGGCCATGGTTGCATTGTGGAACATATCTGTGTCTAACTACAACGCGTCCTCTACCTTTTTACATCTATAACGAATCATTACCCGAGACTCAATGTCCACGCGGTTACACAATGATTTATGCACGGCGTCTACAATTCTTCCCTGAATAAGCTTTAACGAACTTATAAATGACTTTTTAAATTCTTATTTGACTTAGCATTGATTGACAAATAACGTGTCGCAGTAACAATCATACATGGGACGTATGGATGCCCACTACGAAATAAAAATTGTGCTTCAACACATTCCATTCAAACGCATGATAACAATAAACTATACATGGATTTGAATAAAGAGCTGCTGCTATGATAAAGGGTTTGTGAGCTATTTGGTAGCTACTACAATGTAGTTAGAGTTTGCATTTCTGTTGGATGAGGGAACTTAATGACAGTCGTGCAAATATTGAGCAGGAAGTGGCGTGGCATACTACTTTATCAGGGTGTCAGCCTTCACTGTGAGCTGCTCATTTGCAGCTAATATCACTTGTTATTCTCCTGCTACAATAGTGAACACACAGTATTGAGCGGGTGTTTACTATATCTCAAACTTCATACACATTAATGTTATCGTTGGCTATGTGAACAATTATGGACGCTTCGTATTCAACTGACTACGGCATATGTCTCATTCCGCATGATTATCCGTCCGTAATCAGGGTAACGGCTTCTTTTTTTGATCCACGACTCTTTGCATTATACGACATTATAGACCTCAGATTTGTACACCATAGCTACATCATCAGAACACACTTATCATGATATAATTTATTTCTAAGAGTAGTCATTCAGATCTCATTTATTTTATAACACTACTAATTTATAACAGTGTTGGGCCAGCACTCACCATCACAACGTTCTTAGTACTTCCTGAACGACGCCCCTCATTGAAACACACGATAATTGGTAATTGCCTCCATTCTCAATTTACATCTTACCACAGTAATGACATCAAATATATCACAAAATAATATTATACAGCATAAGGCCCAGCTTGACTGCACATTCAAGATACATTATGAGCGTGCCAGATGGAACAACGGTTTTCATGTTAACGCCGATTAGATCAAAATAAAATATAGAAAGAGTTTACGAACCGGTAGTTTACTCCTCATGGCAGCCTCAACATAGATATATGTTTCTTAGTAATAAACCGATATACGATATTGAATATTTCGCAGACAATAAATATTCATATAAAGAACACAAAGAGGCTAAAACATTAATGCAATCCACTTGCCAAATAATCATTAAAGGGAATTCAAAACGCCGAATAATTTCTTAGATGATACCAACAATGACTTGGACGATAGATTTCCATTCCAACAACTTCAGTGCCAAAATAATATGAAAGGTATGTTAAGGCAAAAAAAATATCAGCATTGCCTTACAAAAGCATTGGCTCGATCGAGTCGTAAATGAAACCTTAAATAAATTGATTCATAAACGATCATATAATGAAAGCTATGGCAGTGGTACCAAAAGTGTGATACGAAATGTAAGATATAAGGTTGCAACGAGTTTTTACGTGATGATTGCTGACGATGTTGAAATTTGTGTGGCCTGGTAACTATTCAGGCTGCCGTAGCTGCATAAAACATTCAATCAAATGATTGGATCACAGTCTAGTGTGAATGCAGAAATAGTCACGACAAGAAAGTAACGTATTTGTCACAACACGCGGTGAAAGGTATCAAGGAATTGACTGAGAAACGATTCAATAGATGATAATCATTAGCATATTAGCTCTGTGAGACGCGAGTAGATCTAAAATGAGTGGGTACGGGACCTATCCATTGCAGTTACGGAGCTAGGAAACTAACAGCAGCAGCAGTGAACAGGACATGAATATGTCATGGTGCAACGAAAAGGGTCAGGACTAGCATGGACTAGTTGTGGTCACCTCTAATTGCAAATAAAGCCCGCTTATAATGACAGGCGGCTCGAATGTACTGTATTATTTGCCCCCTGCCGCTGATGTGTTCCTACGACGATCGCATGACTGCATGTTACGACGCACACGTCTCAGCATGCTCATTTCCTTCTGAGAAGAACATCAGTTACATATCGTGATAAGCGTATTCAAAATTCAACATTAAACACTCTGTCTCTATGATATATATCGCAATTAAAATTTTCCTCCATTCTCTCGGAAGAGCAGTGACATGGCGCCCTGTCTCTCCGTTTTAAATAGCAGGCGATTAGCATCAGGCTCGCAATATTCTGGAGATTCTGAATGTAGTCGTAGTTATCCTAGAAAACGTAGGGCGGCAATGAAAGAGGCCAACGCTCCATGACAATCGAGCACACTTCCAATTAGTGACATATTTTGAAGAGGGCGTCACGACACGAACAAGCAAGAGCCATGCGAAAACAAGAGTACGGAGATGATAGAGTGAGTATAAGGCTCTTACAGTTGGCTTTTAATTGAAGCAATTATGTCGAAAGTAAAGCTGGAGAAGTTATTTGTAATATTTGAATATCCACAGCACGTGCTGATAGGATCAAATATAAAAAATAGTTCCGGGGGATGAAGCTATTGATCTCCAATCTGCTCCCGTTTACAACTACAAAAGCAGGAATCAATCTTGTGACTTGACAGCCTTGAAATCACACGCGCTCAGCTAGCCCTCTTTGATGTAACATGATTCGTTGTCCATAACGACGATGTGGGGTCCTCCGTTTGAGTAGCTCTGGCACATAAGAAAGTTGAGGTAGTTTGATCCCGACAGTAGATGTACTGATGGTATATATTCGAGACAGGAGTAACTAGCAAAATGGGCTATCCCCAATTTTCTATAGCTGCCCGTTTAAGAGTTTTACGCCTGTCATAAGGCAAAGTTGATGGATGTTTGTCACACAAAAAGTAATGGTTTACAAATAATCAGTCCCACATATGGGTAAACATGGCCACCAACGTAGTGTTTGCTGTTGCTAGAAAGACCGCCACGTATGTCATCAATTATGTACACTCCCCTTGCCTCATCTTAAGGTGGCCGACCCTTGTGATTCTTTCAATGCGGTAAGCAATGTAACGACAGGTGGATGAGAAGGTAGTAGGGAAAGGAGTCAGGCCGCAAGACATGATGCAAATTCCTCAATGAGATGCAGCTGTCTACGAACCTCAGCTGTCAAAACAACCGCTGTGTAAATGGTGACCTACAACGAAATGAGTTTTAGGCGTGTGATGCGCCCTCGTTATCATCTGCTTTGACTATGCGTTGATGCTCCAATAAAGGACTTATAGCTAAGCGCACACGACCGGTAGAACCCTTCATAGCCACAGACATTAAAGGCGAAACTGTTCGAAGCTAATGGATTCTTGGGAAAGTGACCTATAATTGCCCCCTTGTCGATCTCTGTCACAATAAGGGGTCAATGTGAATAACATTGTCTGCATTTGTATAAGGCATCATTGTTGTATTTCTGACAAGGTGGCATCACAATGCAACATCCGGACGACTGATCGATTCCCAGATTTATGGTTGTTTTGTTCGGGGGTTGTGGAGGGGGGGGGGGTGGATGGGGGGTTGTTAACCGTACCTATGACATATTATGTATTGAGCTCGGTATTATTGTTAGTTTGTCCAACATCGACAGCCAATAATGTTAATGAGTTGCTTTATTGTTATATTAATGTATGTATCTCACTTGGAGTAAATGAATCCATCTGTAGTGCCGAACCCTTCTTGGGAACCTTAATTGCATATTGGGTAGGTTATGTATCTGCCCACATCGCCTAACCCTTCCTTTTCACCACAACGGATCAAATAAGTGACTCACGGTCTAAGAGGCAAACCAATGACACATGAGCATCCACAAAGACTCCCGCAATGA
Organism: Urechis unicinctus; assembly: GCA_034190875.2. Taxonomy (NCBI): domain Eukaryota; kingdom Metazoa; phylum Annelida; class Polychaeta; order Xenopneusta; family Urechidae; genus Urechis; species Urechis unicinctus. Next base: position 15,591,236 of record CM067343.1, read on the forward strand.
GCTATGTTAACTATGTTTGACAAATAATGTGACCAATAATTAAAAATGAGGTAACAATGTGTTGGCAGTCGACAAAATCGAAAAGTTTTTCTAGGGACAGAACAGAACTAATACGGGCAAGATAGGCTTAACAAACTGTGACAGCTGATCAAGCAGACGTGAAATATGGCAAGACATAACGCGTTATAATGATAGTCCAAGATGTTACACTGCTGGACAAGTGCTATATATGACACCCGTTCATACAGCTGTTAGTCAGAGATTCAGATATTCAGAATGGTTTGAATTGTTATTGCGCAGAATGACCTTGATCATATATAGTTACTATCCCGCAATAATGCATAAAGTTGTTTTGCAGTCATGGAACCGTTCTAAAAATATGCGCACAAAGATTGGTAAATCTCAAGAAAGTATGCTCAAATAAGAGAATATTGGTTGATTAACCAAATGCTACATACACGACAATTGTCTTGATGAACAGATACATTGGCAATAGGTGTATTAAATCGAGAGAGAGTAGAAAGAGAAGGGTGTTTAACTGATGCGATCTAACACCCGACATGTTAAATGATCTTGACCGGCTAACTGGTCGACGAAGACCAGTCTGAATTTGTTGATGCCAGGAACCTCAAAATGGGGTGTAAGTAGTGCTACGTTTTCCGATCATTATACCTCACAATGTATTCCACTACGAACTGGTATGATAATAACGGTTGAATGACGGAATATATCGTGTTTTTCGCATTGTTTGAGAATAGCGACTACAAATGTATAAAAGTTCAACCCTCTGCATTCAATACACATGGCTGCAGCGAGGCACCTGTCCCTAATGTTGGTCATTTCCAATAATTGTTCTTGTAAAGTGGGCACTCTACGGGCATGGGGATATGTCAGTGGAAATGCTTTGACACGTTGTTAACGCTGAAGAAACGTCTGAGGCATATTGAACGACCAATAAGGTGACCACTGATTGTAACAGGCTCTTGATGATGAATACACAATCGACCGAGGGGGATGGTTCAAATGGATATGTGACTGCGATCTGTAAAACTTTTTGGAAAACGAATGGAATATGTCCGTGAAATAACATGGAGAAATAGTTTCCACAGTGAAACCTTTCATGTTAAGCGATATGTTGAAGCCCTGTCCGTAAAGTGTCATGGCAGAAAGATGTAATATGGTGTGGCCTTAGCCCTGTCCTTGATGCATAATGGTGAAGCCATGACTAGTATGTATAGTTGTATGTCACAACAATTGCTGCCAGAAAAGTGCGAACAAACGACAAGTCCTGTCAAATCATCGATATCCTATGTAACAGGGCACCAACCACCATCAATATTTTCCGTGCCATTACCTGTTGGATGCACATCCACTCAGAGGCAGAGAGATCGTGTGAAAGCATCCTGGCCCATCCGTAAGGGCATTGATGTATGCATTGTTGTTAAAAATTTGGTTCAATCACATATTTATTGCGTGCTAATCAGTAGAATCATCAGCCAGCGTTATTACGTGCTGGTAATCACAAGAAATGTTCACTTCGTTCCACGCGCTCCCACTTCAGCCAGAAAAGTAATTGTTGACATACCGTTATATTATTAAATATTTCAGTTGCCATAGTTCAATCAATTGAGTGACATGTTTCAACGTTTGACGAATATACATAAGCTCAACAACAGGCACATATATTGATTTAATTGCATGCCAACATATGGAAAACAACCTATTGTGATAGTCACGATCTCCCGCATATTCGTCACTTCGATATTAATTATAATATAACATTACGAAAGCATAACAGGTCAATCTCGTTGCACAAGCCCTCATTATCACACCGTTCTCTCGGGACTACATCCCAAACAACGCCGCAATAGACATCTCACTACAGCAATAACATTCGATCCATCTTACACAATAGTATACAGCGTGATGCCCAGTTTTACTGCATAGTCAACATTATCGTAAGTGGCCCGCTAAACAGTGGTTTGCAGCAACCATGTTACAACTAAGTAGATAAAAATATGATATACAAAGAGTTAAATAACTGGGTTTGCACTCCTTATGATCGCCGAAACATACATTATTGTTCCTTTGTGATTAACAACTATACCACTACCAACTCATAGAGCGGATAAATGTTCATAACACGAAGACACAGAATACTTAAACATCAATGCAATCCACCAGCCTCCGAGTGACACGGCGTGTTACATATTGCATGGTAACTTTGCCAACCATTCCATTAAGGTAACAAAAATCAGTTTCTTACATGATACACACAACTGAGGGGCCAAAATTAAATGAAAAGGTGGGCAATAAATACGTTGATGTGCTCTTAGAAGTCGATACAAAGCATCACAATGGCATCGGCTATATAAAATCCTCGTTGATGGAAATTTAGTTAAATTTCATCAAACAAATCTCGAGTAAGCTTTGTCGGAGATTACACATGCGTGATATTTCCTGTCAGTTTATAGGTTGCAAAGTGCTTCCACGTGATGATTGAGGACGACGTTGAAATGGCCAATTCGCGTTCTTGTGACCTGATAACTATCAAGGCTGCCGTAGCTGAATAAATCATCTCATAAAAATATTGGACCGTAGTCTAATGTAAATGCCCGCAGGTTGGTCCCGCAAGCAGAGCGATTGAGTCTCAGTTGGGTAACAACGGTGTCTCAATTAAGCAAAGACACGCAGCCACGGAAAACAACGGCAGAAATGTAATGCCTCGTCAGCAGAAATACACTCGACAAGAAAGTAATGTATTGGTCACAGCACACGGTGAAAGGTGTCATGCAATTCACTTGTAATGAACAATTGATGGAGCTTACTCTACGGTGTAATGCTGTGTATCTGGGTGGGTGAAACTTTTGTCGGCTTCATCGAAGGCTGTTCGCCATGAATACTCACCTGCATATGTGCACTATTTTCCGACCCACGTATTGCATGAGCACATTCCTTTTTCTTCAGTTTTTGTCATATGAGCGTGCCTCTTGTACAATGCGATTGTCGACGAAGGTTGTAACAGCTGCCTTATTGGGAAGTTTTGAGGTGCACAAGCATTTGAGTACCTTTAGAGTTAGATGACTCAAAGGAACCCAAAAACCAAAAAAAAAATTGGGTACGATATATCTGTTGATGCTATGGACGGCAAGGGTAGTCCTACGTTATGTAATGAGCATAATTTGTTAGAGCTTGTCAGGAGGAACCGTTCGCGTCCGCCATTGTGTTTCGGTGAATGGTTCCACAAAACTCAGAGCAAATGACTAGACTGAAAACCCATTCATTGCAAGTCCCGGCGCGTTGTACTCCTCTTACTTAATCGAGGTCCAATTCCGCTACGAAGAGAAATCAAACATAAGCAAGGACAAAATATATGTTGCACGCCTGTCGCACTTGACGCACTGAATATGGCAACGCAACATGGATACAGCTGGTTGCAGAAGCCTGCAATTGGTCTTAATGAGGGTAAAATGTCGTGTCTGTTCGACCAAGTGTGAGGGGCGCAACGTAAATAACAGTATTCCAGTCAAAACCAAGCCATGCGACATGATATCTCCCCAAAACATCTCTGCTTGACTAGCAGACGTGTTACAGTAGGTCCCGAACTATGTAAAAATGCAGAGCTGATTAGATATCAGTATCGGGACCCAGTTGCCCTTGGCAGCAATATAGTCGAACTCGAGATGAACGTTCAGGCAGTATCTCATTACGCTCTTGTTCCATCATGCAATCCGTCCAGGCCCAAATCTTGAGATAATTAGAACAGTGTCAATCTCTACATCAGTCAGGTTCGTGCTTGCATATTAAAACATCTTTAAAAATATATTTTTAAGGACACCTGTTGCCAGTGCTCACTCATGGGAATAACCACGGGAAATAATGCTAAAACATGCGTCTGTATGATAAAACAACAACATGACTTTCTGTTGTGCTCAAGCTCCCTGTGGCGGTCGTGATGAACACCGCGCTGTCCAGATTGATGGTTCTGATGGATAGATAACTCTCGAAATGTTAGCTTAAATACTGTGTTCATTCAGGTATTGAAATATCTTTACATTAAAATGTCGTTAACATTTACATGACACTGGAGCCTTAATAATATATAGCATCTAGATGATCAAAAATACTACTCTTAGTTAAATATAAATCCATTAACTATATAGACGGTGCCCCGAGTCAATATTGCATATCGAATCAGGCGGGATAGTTACGCGTTAACAGAGGCTGATATATGTATATGACCCTCTATGTAAGAATGATCAACAATTAGACCAATCATGGGAGAACAACGGCAATGACAAATGGATAAAACTAGGCAAGGCGCTCGTACCGGGTTTTCTGATGATCATCTTCAGCTTGGATATGAGAGATAGTTAGTAGGATTAAAAGTGCTAGATTAAATGTGCTTGGTTTTGTGAGATCAATGCGAATCGCCCAACATCGAAAGGTAAAATAGTTACGTGCAGTGATTCTAATTGCAATGGGACTCATTAATCAATGTTTTGAAGACTATGTTCTGATTATCTCTTCTTGGAAAACGAGAATTAGTCATGTCACTGTCAGAATCGATAGCGCTGTTTTCGGACATATATGGTTCGAATCTGTGCAACAGAATACCAACTGCATTATCTGGATTGGAAGGCTCAAGCATTTGAGACCACTCATAACTCTATTGCAGAATCGTCCAACTCAAATACATCGCTCTTCGGGACTTTAACATTCGCGGACCTGTCAGTGACGAGGTAATCGAGTGACGTCACGAGATGCTGGGCCGGAAATTTTGAAAATGGCGAAGGGTGTTGAAAAATCGACTTCATATTTCAAATTACGATATGTTCGGGTGACTTGTTCAGAAATTGAACCATAAGAAATGAGCAAATGCAGCTTATTCTTTCATTCGGCTTCATAAAAATAATTATACAGGTGCAATGAAGGCAGTGGAGGATGAGAGAGCGGGAACTAAGCAAACCATATAGGCGTATGCGCGCACACGGTCGAGGTTGTGAGGAATATGAGCCATGATATTTGTGAGAGATGAGTCACGAGCTTCAACAGCCTTTGTATGATGTAAGTGATGTGTCTTGTTAACCGCGTTTAGCAATAGCCTTATATCGAACTGTGATAGACAGATAAAAGAGAGAGCTATATGTGCACGAAGCACGCTAAAACCATGAAGATAGTGCTTGCTTGATAAGTATGGGTTGAGTAATCTGAACAAGTAAGCAATGTAACGACATATGGTTGTAGAGCTAGTCGGAATAGGGGTCAGGGCAACGTCGCGGTCGAGCTGAGCTAAACCATGGGGGATGCTAAGAAAGGAAGCACAGATAAAGACGGTGAATAACTGGTTAAATGTGATCGAATATACCCCTAAACATTACATTTGTAACTTCATACTCTTGTGTGTTGATGGAAGTTGATAGCCTGTAACGGGTCTCGGAATGGGAATGGCGCCCTAGTTGCTGAAAGAGCAGTGACAGGTGTGGCATAAGTAGGCGTCGCGTTAGGTTTGGCGATCATAAGGTAAACCAGATTATGAAACGCTGGATAGATGGGGTGAGATGACCCAGCTTGGTGCGCCGGCAAAGTTGATTAAAGTTCTCTCTCCATTTCGGCAACCCTTTAACCCTTTAGGACAAAAAATAATTCTAGTCTAAACTCCTGGCGTCTCAGCTCCTCTTTTTCGCCCTGCAGCGATAGCTCACTTGATATTGTCTTGGATGAGCGGAGAAGCCACGAATCTCAAAGAAATCGTTGTAAATGCACCTATGCTGCTGGCATCAAACGTCATGATAGAATTGACTTCGGCTGAAGTCAAAGTTGAGCTCGTAACGGACTTTAAGAGCTCCATGGTTTAGCGTGACCCTTCGGCGGTAACAAAAAAGTGCTGCAAAGCCATGATACCAATAATATAGAAAATAGTCGAAGAAGGGACAGCAGATTGATACAAGTCCAGTCACAGCAGAGAGTAACCGAAAGAGGCAGCGCACGGGGATAAACGACTATAGTAAACCCCGCTAGGGGTGAGATGAAGCAGGACAAGGTATCGCAAGTTAGCCGAACAGAGAGAACGCCTGATGAAGAGACACATGAGAGAGGAGGAGGCTAATTACTTGCTATTAAAAATTAAATAGCGTTATAATGAAGTCAAAAGGAGAGCGTACACATATACAGATTTTAGCAATGCGATACACTCTTCAACATCAGAGTATTCAATCAGAGCGTTATTATGTCACTGTATATTACAGATGATGCAGCGCCGTATGCATTAGCTCTGTTAGGAGAAGCTCACATTGACTTAACAGCTAGTCAGGCTAGATAGATTGCTACGTTTACACAGGAACATGTCGCCAAGTTATATCATTGTCTACATTTGTATTATGCATCGCTATTGTATTTCTAAACTGTTCGGTTCTTTGTCGTTATTCGCACGTTGAATACCTAAGCTAGTTAAATAGCTATTATGACTCACTGTACCTATGACAACATATATATTGAGCTAGGCATAGCTGTGAGTTTGCCGAATATCGACAGCCAAAAGGTAAAACATGTGTGTTATTGCTGTTATATTAATTTATGCATCGTACATGGAGTAGATGCAATCATCCGTGGCGCGCCGAACCCTCGATGGGTACCATGATTGCATTGCGGATAAGTTCTGTGTCTGCCTACAAGGCTACCCCTGCTATTTTCTCAATAACGGATCAATGCAAATGACCCACTTCCCAAACGGCAACACAATGACACACGCAAGGCTTGACAAAGGCTCCCTCAACCATCTTTCATGGACTAATTAATGACTCCCCTAATTTCTTCTAGGACTAAGCTATGTTTGGAAAATTACGTGACAAAACAACAATTGAGCGTCCACACATTCCATTCAGACGCGTGATAACAATTAACAACTTTTGCATTTCAATGAAAAGCTGCTGCTGCAGCTATTGCTGCAGCTACTGTTGCTGCTGCAAAGAAGGGTTTTGCTAGCGATTCGGTAACATGAAATATATAGCACTTGTTCATACAGGTACTAGTCAGAGGTTTATTTGCGTATTGCTTACCATGTGTACAACAAAAGACAGCAAAACATAGAAAGTATGCACGTTAAGGCCATGAACAAGACACTCGCTAAGCTAGTCCTATGTAACGTAACATGATCCATGTCCTAATGACCAATGAGCGGTCCCTTGATCGAGTAACTCTGTCACATTAGTAAGCTGGCGTTGATTAATTACCGCCAACGGTTATTATTCGAAACAGGAATGCCTATGGAAATTTGCTATCCCAAATCTACTACAGCGGCCTTTTATACCGTTTTATATCAGCCATAAGGTGCAGTAGCTGACTTGATGTTTATTATGCGAACAATAATGGTTTGAAAAATATTTATTTTAGCCCAGCATTTTATATTTTTACTTATTACACCGCACAGTAATAAAAGAGAGCAGGTTTAAGAAACACAGACCCTAGGAGCAATTTCAGAGAGTCAAGCACTAAGTGGTATCAACATGTCATCCCATGAATGCCTTATTATGCGTTTAGGAAAGCGATGCTGTAAATTGTATAACTGATATATTGTTTCGTAACGAAGATCCTTGTTTGGGCGTTACGATGGATGCAGCCAAAAAGCCCCACAAACCAAACAGATATGTTGCATTTTGCATTACCTTACCTAAACGTAATAAACCATCACTGTACCAACATTGTCAATGTGCAAAGGAAAATTCTCAGCGTGGAGGATTATTTGCTTGATATGAAAGCAAAGCTGCGGTCGACATATTCATCAACAGTATGCGTAGCTTATTAGATAAACTATCACACAAATTTTGCTGTGCTGTGATTAAAATTACCTCCGACAATGACGGCGACAGTTCTTAGGCGTTTTCCTGATGGCGTACACAAACCACGAGAACGTATCATTAACCCCCAATATCAACTGACCATTCCCACTGCAGCCGCATACGTAATTCACAGTAGCAGCTGTGGCAGTATTGATATTATCATTAGTACATGAATCACCTGTATCTAGAAATCGGCTTTGCTTCTGATGTTATTTGCCGAGGGCAGTTGCAGCACTCATTCAAGATCCTCGAGGAATGTTCGCTCTACTAACATGAAATGAACTAAAAGGGGCTCATATATTACAATTGTTAGGGGGGGGGGAGGGGGGAGAGGGTCAAGCTGCTAGGTTCTTTGTCGTAAATCAATTGTTTATTCATGAACGAATAAAATAACGATTATAACTCACCGTACATATGACAGCATATATATTGAGCTTGGACTCATTGTTAGTTTTCCGATCATCGACGATCAATAATGTTAATGAGGTGATTTATTGTTGTCATGTAAATTTATGCATCATACCTGGAGTAGATTCATCCATTCGTGGCGCGTCGATCACTCGATGGGGACCCAGCTTGCATTGTGAATAACTTATATGTGTCTACGAGACTTCCCCCACCTATTTTCTGCATAACAGATCAATACAATTGACTCACAGTCCAAGCAACAACGCAATGACACAGGTACGGCGTCTACAAAGGCACCTTCGCCCGGTGTATTAAGTCAATGAACTCGGGACTGAGTATAAATAGAAGTGTTTGAAATTGACTCAAGTGAGCAATCTAACACTCGATAAAGAAGCTGATCTATATTTGGCTAACTGGTCGACATCGACTAGTCTTGGTATGTTGATGCTTGGAATATTGACTCTGGGATGATAAGCTGTACAAAGGTTTCCCGTCATTAGATTGTGAATCTAAATGTTTCATACATGGGTAATGAGTACACAGGTATAACAACATAGGTGGAATGACAACACCAACACCGCACTCCAAAAATGCATCCCAAAATGAAATATGCATACCATCCCGTATTCAATAAATGAGGCTGCAGCGAGGCACCTATTGACAATGCGGATAATTTCCAATAATTGTTCTCGCTTTGTGGTCAGTATAGATAGCAACGATGAGCGGGGCTGCATGGCATTATTCATCGGCCAGCTGGCAAAACAAACGTTATCAGCGACTGGCAAGTGATGATTCTTGTATTGACACCGGCCTTACTTAGCTTGACAAAGAGAGAAAGCTAATTGAGAAACTACCGGATGGATAAGATTCAGTAGCATATGCGATATATCAAGGTGATTTCAGCTGTGTGAGACGCAAAGAGTACGAAGATAAGTTGGTGCGGGACCTAATAATATATAGCATCTAGATGATCAAAAATACTACTCTTAGTTAAATATAAATCCATTAACTATATAGACGGTGCCCCGAGTTAATATTGCATATCGAATCAGGCGGGATAGTTACGCGTTAACAGAGGCTGATATATGTATATGACCCTCTATGTAAGAATGATCAACAATTAGACCAATCATGGGAGAACAACGGCAATGACAAATGGATAAAACTAGGCAAGGCGCTCGTACCGGGTTTTCTGATGATCATCTTCAGCTTGGATATGAGAGATAGTTAGTAGGATTAAAAGTGCTAGATTAAATGTGCTTGGTTTTGTGAGATCAATGCGAATCGCCCAACATCGAAAGGTAAAATAGTTACGTGCAGTGATTCTAATTGCAATGGGACTCATTAATCAATGTTTTGAAGACTATGTTCTGATTATCTCTTCTTGGAAAACGAGAATTAGTCATGTGTCACTGTCAGAATCGATAGCGCTGTTTTCGGACATATATGGTTCGAATCTGTGCAACAGAATACCAACTGCATTATCTGGATTGGAAGGCTCAAGCATTTGAGACCACTCATAACTCTATTGCAGAATCGTCCAACTCAAATACATCGCTCTTCGGGACTTTAACATTCGCGGACCTGTCAGTGACGAGGTAATCGAGTGACGTCACGAGATGCTGGGCCGGAAATTTTGAAAATGGCGAAGGGTGTTGAAAAATCGACTTCATATTTCAAATTACGATATGTTCGGGTGACTTGTTCAGAAATTGAACCATAAGAAATGAGCAAATGCAGCTTATTCTTTCATTCGGCTTCATAAAAATAATTATACAGGTGCAATGAAGGCAGTGGGAGGATGAGAGAGCGGGAACTAAGCAAACCATATAGGCGTATGCGCGCACACGGTCGAGGTTGTGAGGAATATGAGCCATGATATTTGTGAGAGATGAGTCACGAGCTTCAACAGCCTTTGTATGATGTAAGTGATGTGAGTCTTGTTAACCGCGTTTAGCAATAGCCTTATATCGAACTGTGATAGACAGATAAAAGAGAGAGCTATATGTGCACGAAGCACGCTAAAACCATGAAGATAGTGCTTGCTTGATAAGTATGGGTTGAGTAATCTGAACAAGTAAGCAATGTAACGACATATGGTTGTAGAGCTAGTCGGAATAGGGGTCAGGGCAACGTCGCGGTCGAGCTGAGCTAAACCATGGGGGATGCTAAGAAAGGAAGCACAGATAAAGACGGTGAATAACTGGTTAAATGTGATCGAATATACCCCTAAACATTACATTTGTAACTTCATACTCTTGTGTGTTGATGGAAGTTGATAGCCTGTAACGGGTCTCGGAATGGGAATGGCGCCCTAGTTGCTGAAAGAGCAGTGACAGGTGTGGCATAAGTAGGCGTCGCGTTAGGTTTGGCGATCATAAGGTAAACCAGATTATGAAACGCTGGATAGATGGGGTGAGATGACCCAGCTTGGTGCGCCGGCAAAGTTGATTAAAGTTCTCTCTCCATTTCGGCAACCCTTTAACCCTTTAGGACAAAAAATAATTCTAGTCTAAACTCCTGGCGTCTCAGCTCCTCTTTTTCGCCCTGCAGCGATAGCTCACTTGATATTGTCTTGGATGAGCGGAGAAGCCACGAATCTCAAAGAAATCGTTGTAAATGCACCTATGCTGCTGGCATCAAACGTCATGATAGAATTGACTTCGGCTGAAGTCAAAGTTGAGCTCGTAACGGACTTTAAGAGCTCCATGGTTTAGCGTGACCCTTCGGCGGTAACAAAAAAGTGCTGCAAAGCCATGATACCAATAATATAGAAAATAGTCGAAGAAGGGACAGCAGATTGATACAAGTCCAGTCACAGCAGAGAGTAACCGAAAGAGGCAGCGCACGGGGATAAACGACTATAGTAAACCCCGCTAGGGGTGAGATGAAGCAGGACAAGGTATCGCAAGTTTTTAGCCGAACAGAGAGAACGCCTGATGAAGAGACACATGAGAGAGGAGGAGGCTAATTACTTGCTATTAAAAATTAAATAGCGTTATAATGAAGTCAAAAGGAGAGCGTACACATATACAGATTTTAGCAATGCGATACACTCTTCAACATCAGAGTATTCAATCAGAGCGTTATTATGTCACTGTATATTACAGATGATGCAGCGCCGTATGCATTAGCTCTGTTAGGAGAAGCTCACATTGACTTAACAGCTAGTCAGGCTAGATAGATTGCTACGTTTACACAGGAACATGTCGCCAAGTTATATCATTGTCTACATTTGTATTATGCATCGCTATTGTATTTCTAAACTGTTCGGTTCTTTGTCGTTATTCGCACGTTGAATACCTAAGCTAGTTAAATAGCTATTATGACTCACTGTACCTATGACAACATATATATTGAGCTAGGCATAGCTGTGAGTTTGCCGAATATCGACAGCCAAAAGGTAAAACATGTGTGTTATTGCTGTTATATTAATTTATGCATCGTACATGGAGTAGATGCAATCATCCGTGGCGCGCCGAACCCTCGATGGGTACCATGATTGCATTGCGGATAAGTTCTGTGTCTGCCTACAAGGCTACCCCTGCTATTTTCTCAATAACGGATCAATGCAAATGACCCACTTCCCAAACGGCAACACAATGACACACGCAAGGCTTGACAAAGGCTCCCTCAACCATCTTTCATGGACTAATTAATGACTCCCCTAATTTCTTCTAGGACTAAGCTATGTTTGGAAAATTACGTGACAAAACAACAATTGAGCGTCCACACATTCCATTCAGACGCGTGATAACAATTAACAACTTTTGCATTTCAATGAAAAGCTGCTGCTGCAGCTATTGCTGCAGCTACTGTTGCTGCTGCAAAGAAGGGTTTTGCTAGCGATTCGGTAACATGAAATATATAGCACTTGTTCATACAGGTACTAGTCAGAGGTTTATTTGCGTATTGCTTACCATGTGTACAACAAAAGACAGCAAAACATAGAAAGTATGCACGTTAAGGCCATGAACAAGACACTCGCTAAGCTAGTCCTATGTAACGTAACATGATCCATTGTCCTAATGACCAATGAGCGGTCCCTTGATCGAGTAACTCTGTCACATTAGTAAGCTGGCGTTGATTAATTACCGCCAACGGTTATTATTCGAAACAGGAATGCCTATGGAAATTTGCTATCCCAAATCTACTACAGCGGCCTTTTATACCGTTTTATATCAGCCATAAGGTGCAGTAGCTGACTTGATGTTTATTATGCGAACAATAATGGTTTGAAAAATATTTATTTTAGCCCAGCATTTTATATTTTTACTTATTACACCGCACAGTAATAAAAGAGAGCAGGTTTAAGAAACACAGACCCTAGGAGCAATTTCAGAGAGTCAAGCACTAAGTGGTATCAACATGTCATCCCATGAATGCCTTATTATGCGTTTAGGAAAGCGATGCTGTAAATTGTATAACTGATATATTGTTTCGTAACGAAGATCCTTGTTTGGGCGTTACGATGGATGCAGCCAAAAAGCCCCACAAACCAAACAGATATGTTGCATTTTGCATTACCTTACCTAAACGTAATAAACCATCACTGTACCAACATTGTCAATGTGCAAAGGAAAATTCTCAGCGTGGAGGATTATTTGCTTGATATGAAAGCAAAGCTGCGGTCGACATATTCATCAACAGTATGCGTAGCTTATTAGATAAACTATCACACAAATTTTGCTGTGCTGTGATTAAAATTACCTCCGACAATGACGGCGACAGTTCTTAGGCGTTTTCCTGATGGCGTACACAAACCACGAGAACGTATCATTAACCCCCAATATCAACTGACCATTCCCACTGCAGCCGCATACGTAATTCACAGTAGCAGCTGTGGCAGTATTGATATTATCATTAGTACATGAATCACCTGTATCTAGAAATCGGCTTTGCTTCTGATGTTATTTGCCGAGGGCAGTTGCAGCACTCATTCAAGATCCTCGAGGAATGTTCGCTCTACTAACATGAAATGAACTAAAAGGGGCTCATATATTACAATTGTTAGGGGGGGGGGGAGGGGGGAGAGGGTCAAGCTGCTAGGTTCTTTGTCGTAAATCAATTGTTTATTCATGAACGAATAAAATAACGATTATAACTCACCGTACATATGACAGCATATATATTGAGCTTGGACTCATTGTTAGTTTTCCGATCATCGACGATCAATAATGTTAATGAGGTGATTTATTGTTGTCATGTAAATTTATGCATCATACCTGGAGTAGATTCATCCATTCGTGGCGCGTCGATCACTCGATGGGGACCCAGCTTGCATTGTGAATAACTTATATGTGTCTACGAGACTTCCCCCACCTATTTTCTGCATAACAGATCAATACAATTGACTCACAGTCCAAGCAACAACGCAATGACACAGGTACGGCGTCTACAAAGGCACCTTCGCCCGGTGTATTAAGTCAATGAACTCGGGACTGAGTATAAATAGAAGTGTTTGAAATTGACTCAAGTGAGCAATCTAACACTCGATAAAGAAGCTGATCTATATTTGGCTAACTGGTCGACATCGACTAGTCTTGGTATGTTGATGCTTGGAATATTGACTCTGGGATGATAAGCTGTACAAAGGTTTCCCGTCATTAGATTGTGAATCTAAATGTTTCATACATGGGTAATGAGTACACAGGTATAACAACATAGGTGGAATGACAACACCAACACCGCACTCCAAAAATGCATCCCAAAATGAAATATGCATACCATCCCGTATTCAATAAATGAGGCTGCAGCGAGGCACCTATTGACAATGCGGATAATTTCCAATAATTGTTCTCGCTTTGTGGTCAGTATAGATAGCAACGATGAGCGGGGCTGCATGGCATTATTCATCGGCCAGCTGGCAAAACAAACGTTATCAGCGACTGGCAAGTGATGATTCTTGTATTGACACCGGCCTTACTTAGCTTGACAAAGAGAGAAAGCTAATTGAGAAACTACCGGATGGATAAGATTCAGTAGCATATGCGATATATCAAGGTGATTTCAGCTGTGTGAGACGCAAAGAGTACGAAGATAAGTTGGTGCGGGACCTAATAATATATAGCATCTAGATGATCAAAAATACTACTCTTAGTTAAATATAAATCCATTAACTATATAGACGGTGCCCCGAGTTAATATTGCATATCGAATCAGGCGGGATAGTTACGCGTTAACAGAGGCTGATATATGTATATGACCCTCTATGTAAGAATGATCAACAATTAGACCAATCATGGGAGAACAACGGCAATGACAAATGGATAAAACTAGGCAAGGCGCTCGTACCGGGTTTTCTGATGATCATCTTCAGCTTGGATATGAGAGATAGTTAGTAGGATTAAAAGTGCTAGATTAAATGTGCTTGGTTTTGTGAGATCAATGCGAATCGCCCAACATCGAAAGAAAAATAGTTACGTGCAGTGATTCTAATTGCAATGGGACTCATTAATCAATGTTTTGAAGACTATGTTCTGATTATCTCTTCTTGGAAAACGAGAATTAGTCATGTCACTGTCAGAATCGATAGCGCTGTTTTCGGACATATATGGTTCGAATCTGTGCAACAGAATACCAACTGCATTATCTGGATTGGAAGGCTCAAGCATTTGAGACCACTCATAACTCTATTGCAGAATCGTCCAACTCAAATACATCGCTCTTCGGGACTTTAACATTCGCGGACCTGTCAGTGACGAGGTAATCGAGTGACGTCACGAGATGCTGGGCCGGAAATTTTGAAAATGGCGAAGGGTGTTGAAAAATCGACTTCATATTTCAAATTACGATATGTTCGGGTGACTTGTTCAGAAATTGAACCATAAGAAATGAGCAAATGCAGCTTATTCTTTCATTCGGCTTCATAAAAATAATTATACAGGTGCAATGAAGGCAGTGGAGGATGAGAGAGCGGGAACTAAGCAAACCATATAGGCGTATGCGCGCACACGGTCGAGGTTGTGAGGAATATGAGCCATGATATTTGTGAGAGATGAGTCACGAGCTTCAACAGCCTTTGTATGATGTAAGTGATGTGTCTTGTTAACCGCGTTTAGCAATAGCCTTATATCGAACTGTGATAGACAGATAAAAGAGAGAGCTATATGTGCACGAAGCACGCTAAAACCATGAAGATAGTGCTTGCTTGATAAGTATGGGTTGAGTAATCTGAACAAGTAAGCAATGTAACGACATATGGTTGTAGAGCTAGTCGGAATAGGGGTCAGGGCAACGTCGCGGTCGAGCTGAGCTAAACCATGGGGGATGCTAAGAAAGGAAGCACAGATAAAGACGGTGAATAACTGGTTAAATGTGATCGAATATACCCCTAAACATTACATTTGTAACTTCATACTCTTGTGTGTTGATGGAAGTTGATAGCCTGTAACGGGTCTCGGAATGGGAATGGCGCCCTAGTTGCTGAAAGAGCAGTGACAGGTGTGGCATAAGTAGGCGTCGCGTTAGGTTTGGCGATCATAAGGTAAACCAGATTATGAAACGCTGGATAGATGGGGTGAGATGACCCAGCTTGGTGCGCCGGCAAAGTTGATTAAAGTTCTCTCTCCATTTCGGCAACCCTTTAACCCTTTAGGACAAAAAATAATTCTAGTCTAAACTCCTGGCGTCTCAGCTCCTCTTTTTCGCCCTGCAGCGATAGCTCACTTGATATTGTCTTGGATGAGCGGAGAAGCCACGAATCTCAAAGAAATCGTTGTAAATGCACCTATGCTGCTGGCATCAAACGTCATGATAGAATTGACTTCGGCTGAAGTCAAAGTTGAGCTCGTAACGGACTTTAAGAGCTCCATGGTTTAGCGTGACCCTTCGGCGGTAACAAAAAAGTGCTGCAAAGCCATGATACCAATAATATAGAAAATAGTCGAAGAAGGGACAGCAGATTGATACAAGTCCAGTCACAGCAGAGAGTAACCGAAAGAGGCAGCGCACGGGGATAAAAACGACTATAGTAAACCCCGCTAGGGGTGAGATGAAGCAGGACAAGGTATCGCAAGTTAGCCGAACAGAGAGAAACGCCTGATGAAGAGACACATGAGAGAGGAGGAGGCTAATTACTTGCTATTAAAAATTAAATAGCGTTATAATGAAGTCAAAAGGAGAGCGTACACATATACAGATTTTAGCAATGCGATACACTCTTCAACATCAGAGTATTCAATCAGAGCGTTATTATGTCACTGTATATTACAGATGATGCAGCGCCGTATGCATTAGCTCTGTTAGGAGAAGCTCACATTGACTTAACAGCTAGTCAGGCTAGATAGATTGCTACGTTTACACAGGAACATGTCGCCAAGTTATATCATTGTCTACATTTGTATTATGCATCGCTATTGTATTTCTAAACTGTTCGGTTCTTTGTCGTTATTCGCACGTTGAATACCTAAGCTAGTTAAATAGCTATTATGACTCACTGTACCTATGACAACATATATATTGAGCTAGGCATAGCTGTGAGTTTGCCGAATATCGACAGCCAAAAGGTAAAACATGTGTGTTATTGCTGTTATATTAATTTATGCATCGTACATGGAGTAGATGCAATCATCCGTGGCGCGCCGAACCCTCGATGGGTACCATGATTGCATTGCGGATAAGTTCTGTGTCTGCCTACAAGGCTACCCCTGCTATTTTCTCAATAACGGATCAATGCAAATGACCCACTTCCCAAACGGCAACACAATGACACACGCAAGGCTTGACAAAGGCTCCCTCAACCATCTTTCATGGACTAATTAATGACTCCCCTAATTTCTTCTAGGACTAAGCTATGTTTGGAAAATTACGTGACAAAACAACAATTGAGCGTCCACACATTCCATTCAGACGCGTGATAACAATTAACAACTTTTGCATTTCAATGAAAAGCTGCTGCTGCAGCTATTGCTGCAGCTACTGTTGCTGCTGCAAAGAAGGGTTTTGCTAGCGATTCGGTAACATGAAATATATAGCACTTGTTCATACAGGTACTAGTCAGAGGTTTATTTGCGTATTGCTTACCATGTGTACAACAAAAGACAGCAAAACATAGAAAGTATGCACGTTAAGGCCATGAACAAGACACTCGCTAAGCTAGTCCTATGTAACGTAACATGATCCATTGTCCTAATGACCAATGAGCGGTCCCTTGATCGAGTAACTCTGTCACATTAGTAAGCTGGCGTTGATTAATTACCGCCAACGGTTATTATTCGAAACAGGAATGCCTATGGAAATTTGCTATCCCAAATCTACTACAGCGGCCTTTTATACCGTTTTATATCAGCCATAAGGTGCAGTAGCTGACTTGATGTTTATTATGCGAACAATAATGGTTTGAAAAATATTTATTTTAGCCCAGCATTTTATATTTTTACTTATTACACCGCACAGTAATAAAAGAGAGCAGGTTTAAGAAAACACAGACCCTAGGAGCAATTTCAGAGAGTCAAGCACTAAGTGGTATCAACATGTCATCCCATGAATGCCTTATTATGCGTTTAGGAAAGCGATGCTGTAAATTGTATAACTGATATATTGTTTCGTAACGAAGATCCTTGTTTGGGCGTTACGATGGATGCAGCCAAAAAGCCCCACAAACCAAACAGATATGTTGCATTTTGCATTACCTTACCTAAACGTAATAAACCATCACTGTACCAACATTGTCAATGTGCAAAGGAAAATTCTCAGCGTGGAGGATTATTTGCTTGATATGAAAGCAAAGCTGCGGTCGACATATTCATCAACAGTATGCGTAGCTTATTAGATAAACTATCACACAAATTTTGCTGTGCTGTGATTAAAATTACCTCCGACAATGACGGCGACAGTTCTTAGGCGTTTTCCTGATGGCGTACACAAACCACGAGAACGTATCATTAACCCCCAATATCAACTGACCATTCCCACTGCAGCCGCATACGTAATTCACAGTAGCAGCTGTGGCAGTATTGATATTATCATTAGTACATGAATCACCTGTATCTAGAAATCGGCTTTGCTTCTGATGTTATTTGCCGAGGGCAGTTGCAGCACTCATTCAAGATCCTCGAGGAATGTTCGCTCTACTAACATGAAATGAACTAAAAGGGGCTCATATATTACAATTGTTAGGGGGGGGGGGAGGGGGGAGAGGGTCAAGCTGCTAGGTTCTTTGTCGTAAATCAATTGTTTATTCATGAACGAATAAAATAACGATTATAACTCACCGTACATATGACAGCATATATATTGAGCTTGGACTCATTGTTAGTTTTTCCGATCATCGACGATCAATAATGTTAATGAGGTGATTTATTGTTGTCATGTAAATTTATGCATCATACCTGGAGTAGATTCATCCATTCGTGGCGCGTCGATCACTCGATGGGGACCCAGCTTGCATTGTGAATAACTTATATGTGTCTACGAGACTTCCCCCACCTATTTTCTGCATAACAGATCAATACAATTGACTCACAGTCCAAGCAACAACGCAATGACACAGGTACGGCGTCTACAAAGGCACCTTCGCCCGGTGTGTATTAAGTCAATGAACTCGGGACTGAGTATAAATAGAAGTGTTTGAAATTGACTCAAGTGAGCGATCTAACACTCGATAAAGAAGCTGATCTATATTTGGCTAACTGGTCGACATCGACTAGTCTTGGTATGTTGATGCTTGGAATATTGACTCTGGGATGATAAGCTGTACAAAGGTTTCCCGTCATTAGATTGTAAATCTAAATGTTTCATACATGGGTAATGAGTACACAGGTATAACAACATAGGTGGAATGACAACACCAACACCGCACTCCAAAAATGCATCCCAAAATGAAATATGCATACCATCCCGTATTCAATAAATGAGGCTGCAGCGAGGCACCTATTGACAATGCGGATAATTTCCAATAATTGTTCTCGCTTTGTGGTCAGTATAGATAGCAACGATGAGCGGGGCTGCATGGCATTATTCATCGGCCAGCTGGCAAAACAAACGTTATCAGCGACTGGCAAGTGATGATTCTTGTATTGACACCGGCCTTACTTAGCTTGACAAAGAGAGAAAGCTAATTGAGAAACTACCGGATGGATAAGATTCAGTAGCATATGCGATATATCAAGGTGATTTCAGCTGTGTGAGACGCAAAGAGTACGAAGATAAGTTGGTGCGGGACCTATCGACTAGAGTAACGATACAAGGCAGCTAACAGCAGCCACTCTCATCAATTGACATGTTTCGTATGAATATACCTTGCTGCCTCTAAATAACACAACAAGGATGAACAGAACATAAGTATGTCATGGCGAGGCGAAGTGGGGCAGGTCTAGGCGGGCAATATGATCACTCTAGACATTCAGTTGCCACCTCAAATTACAAATAACAACCGCTTATAATGACAGGCGGCTAGGGTGTGCTGTATGCTGTGATTTGTCGCTCGGCGTGAAGTAATATGGTTCAGCCCTGGTGAAACGATGTCGGTTGTGTGGCACAATGAACTCTTCTCAATGATGTGCCATGGTTAAATTTTGCCCAACATGTGCTATGTTAAGCCCATGACATTATATATTATGGTGAAGCTCAGTATATGATACGTTGTGGTATTGGTCCTTGTGATATTGACGGGTAGAGGTATGCTGATTTCACGTGTATTGTTATTGTAGCGCAGTACAACTCCCTGACAGGGAAATGATGTGAGAACAATATGTCCTGGTTAGCCGCAACATTTCGGTGATGTTACTGTTATGGCGGGGTATCTCAATGGCGATCCTCTTCCATCAATCAATTTTCACGCATAGCTATCGCAGCATCATTTATGATTCATAATAGCCCCGTTTTTATATCGATAACAAAATACGTCATCACATATCACTAATGCCTACCCGACACTTGCTCACAACAATACCTAGTCTCGTCCCATACAGACTTTCATCTTGTCTTGGTTTCTATGAATGCATTACACGACGCACACGTCTCAGCATGCGCATATTACGTCCAGGAAGTACATCGGTTTCATACTGTGATACGAGTATTCACGCTATGTCTGTATGATATATTTCGCAACTAATATTTCCTCAATTCTGGAAGAAGAGCAGTGACGAGGCCCTCTGTAGTCGACATATTGCATAGTAGGAGCTTGGCTTGTAAGCATACATCAGACACGCAATATTTTGCCGATACTGAATGTAGGTGTTTTCTAGTGTTCCTACAGAACGTGTGGCGGTATTGAAACAGGTCAATGCTCCATGACAATCGAGCCTTCTTCTGTGCAATAAAGAGAGGCAGCAATACATTTTTCGGAGGAGGCATCAAGGCCCGAACTAGTAAACGAAACGTAAGCGCACGAAGAGGATATTGGGTATATCATGCTCCATAATGTGAGTTTCAATTCCGGGGAGGCAATTATGTCGAAAGTAAATCCGGAAAAGTTCCTTGTAAAATCGGGTCAATATATGGAAAAAAAAAGGGTCAACCCCCAAAAAAAAATTGCAAGAAAACGTTTCTTGGTTGTTTTTGGTTCCTGAACTTCTGTAGATTAACATACTAAAAGTTTACCAAACTCGGATGACCGGAAAGCGGGTTAATTAGGCAATTTCCAAGATGGCCGCCAAATTTTTTTAAATCCTTGAATATTTTTGGCTGTCCATAACTCGGCCATTTTTCACCCAAAACTGATTATGTAAATATGTTTTCTAATGTTTTTGAGGTCAAACTTTCACCTGAAACTGGTTTCTTTTGTGTGTGACATCCCGATGGGGGTGCAATAGGGGCACCCCTACCCCAAAACTGGTATTTTGGGTACATATTAGGGAAACCTTATATTTCCCAATTAATTAAGGAATTGCAACATCTGAACATAAAGATAGCAAAGGTTCCCTAAAATTGGAGGGTAAATCTTGGTCAATTTCAGGATTTTTACCCCTGTTTGGTATTTGTTTGAAATGTCTCCTTGGTTCATGATTTGATATTTCTCACACGAAAACGCTGTTGTAAGCATGCTTTAGGAGTTGGGTTTTTTTCATTTCAGCTCAGTGTCATTGAGACAGAGTTCTGATGAAGGTGCCCTGTTCGTTAGGAGTAATCCTAGCTGACCCCGACACCACCCCGCCAACATGCAATGAGGCCACTCCCCCTCCATCCCGGCCCATGTTATCTAAAGCAATCACATTTCTAATTGGCATTTGGTTGTTACTGCCAGCATTCAAGCCCTTATAATAATGACTCACAAGGATAAGGATACAGGTAAATATTGATTTTCAATGTAATTTTGTACTAATTAGCTCTCCATATGATTACAGTGCTGCCATCTATTCTTTCATCAAAGACTTAAGATCAAAACAAAAGCAACTCATTATTTCATTATCTCTTGTTAACACAATATTCCTGAAATCAACAAAAACAAACTAAATGTAGACAACTCTGATATTACCAATTATCTTCTGCATCTCCTGACCCTGAAGGTAGGTGAAACAAGATTAAAATAGGCCCATTTCAGGCCTGAGTAGATAGAATAGTCATAATGAAAGTGAAACCATGTGGTTCAATGGCATGCCTACATTATATGGGAAGACAAAGCTAGAAATATTCAAAATTGCCAGAAGCCTGCTATTGGAAGCTGCTCATTTCAAAAGCAGTGAAAATTGTGGATAATTTGTTTCAGTGCTATCACGTGTTTAAAGGGTTCTACCCATGAAAATATATACCGTCCCTGTATATGGGATTAATCGGAAGGGAAGGGTCCATCATCTTCGAATAAGCTGTGGCCACTTGTGGTTGCACACTCTTGTGTTTTATATGATTTCATTATATTCATGCTCTTACTAAGGACTGTCTCGGTTGATCGCTAAGGCGACTGGAGAATGCATCTCAGTGCAGTGTCTGATTGCATTCCGATATTCGCAGCTGCTGGACATTTCATTTATGTTAAGTCTACATACCTCTACCTACAGTGCATGAATGAACTAGGTCACAAGCATCCAGACATTGTTACAAAATTTGAAAACGGCCTACATGTTATTAGGAGGACAGACCAGTTCTGGGCAGGATTGGGATCGGATCTAACTATTGAACAGACTCTCATGCGTTCCCCTCAAAGTAGCGGTGGTCTAACCAGAGGAAGTGGCATGACAGAGGAACTAAGGACCATCTGGACACTGTCATCATCCGTGTCATCTGCGTACAACCTTGCGATGCAAGAGTTCTCTAAACAATCATTTACCTCAAGTGAACAGCACAAAGACGCCACAGTGCCAAGGATGCAACGTGATCATGCGGACAGTACTAAACTGATGCAAACATTAGTTGACTGCAATCCATTTGCTGAGGAATCTTCATTAAGAAATGTTGTGACTGGTGTAGTGGCCAACGCAGATGTCAATGTACATGAAAATGGAGCTGTCGGCAAGGCCATAGTACAAAAAATGGTTGGGCAGCCAATATTCACTTATTCCTTTAAACGAAAGGACAAAGCCAAGACTCTTGGTGACTCATCGTCAGTGAAAGTGAATACCGAACAAATGATAAATTCTGAACTCCTGTTCCAGAGATGTCTTGTAGTTTCACAAGCTGGCGACTTGACACTGCAAGATATCATGGACTACGAACTTAGTCCATATCCTCCTGCCCTATTCGCGGCAAAACATGTGTTCCAATAGGCTGACAAGCCACAGTTGGCTGATGCTCTACGGGATTACGCAAATGAATCCTCCAGCTCCAGCAAGGCCGTTCTAACAGATTCGACGCCAAATTCCGAACATTTTGTGCTTGATGGAGGCTCCTTACTTCACCGTCTGTCTTGGAAAAAAGGGATGACCTACGAGGAAATTGCCGAGGAGCATGCCAATCTCACCCTTTCCAAGTATGGACAAGCCACAGTAGTTTTTGACGAATACAGTGAAGAGCCTAGCATCAAGGACAATGAACATCAGAGACGACAAACGAAATCACACCTGCTTGTGTCTTTTGAAATAAATACCGTCTTTTCCTCTGGCAGAATGGAGGATTTCTTATCAAGGGACTCTAATAAACAGAAACTAATCCTCCTCATCAGTGACAAACTGAAACAGAGGGGTTGCGAAGTCATCAATTTGCATGGAGATGCAGATGTTCATATTGTGAAGGCAGCAACAACATCTGCAAAAGTTCGAGACACAACTTTGATTGGGGAAGACACGGACCTTCTGATTCTGCTTCTACATTACACTGAGAGGGACAGCAAGAAACTCTACTTTCGTTCGGACAAAAAGAAAGCAAAACATGTATATGATATTGTCCGTCTGAAGGAGCTCTTGGGAAATGACATATCGTCACAGCTGCTGTTTGTACATGCTTTTACAGGTTGTGATAGCACTTCCAGGATTTATGGTATTGGCAAGAAATCCCTTTTCCAAAAAGTGATGAAAAATGATTCTCAGATAAAAGCTTAAGCAAAGACCTTTACTACAGCTGGTCAGGATGTGGCAACAATAGTTGATTCAAGATGCAAAGTCTTTGTTTCTTTGTTTGGAGAAAAAGCTGGCACATCTCTGGTAAACCTTAGAAATACATTGCTTGCTAAAAAGGTTTCATCTGCTAAATCATTTGTGAAGCCCGAGAAATTGCCCCCAACGGAATCTGCGGCAACGTTCCACTCTCAACGTTCATTTTATCAGATCATGGTGTGGATGGGAAAGGATGAAAACGTGGACCCAAAGGACTGGGGTTGGAAGTGTGAAGACAACATTTTGTTACCTGTTATGACTGACCAGAAAGCGGCTCCAGAAAGGCTTCTCAAGGTTATCCATTGTAACTGTACAACAGGTTGTAGTAATACTCGATGTAGTTGCAGGAAGTACGGTCTTCCATGTACTTCTGCTTGTGGACCCTGCCAAGCTGAGTCATGTTACAATCCGCATAATAGTGATTCTTCCATAGACGGTTCCGAGGAAGAAGATTGTGATGATAATAACCATGCTGTGTTTTGAACAATTATATTGTGTGAATGCCACTTGAACTTGATAGGAAAATTCAGGTGTGTACTATGTCAATTATTTGGGACATTTTGGTAATTTATGATGTGTGACGTATGGCGTATGACCATGATGTAGATGGTTCAATAGCCCTTCCAAGTTGTGGTTCCTTGTGTATGTACATCTGATTGATTATCAAGAGCCGAAATGTTGGTTTTCTACCAATTCTGGCGGTCCTGATCTATTCAGCAACCCACTACGTCATGATGATGCAATACAACGTCATAGGGACATCCAGGTGAATTCAGCATGACCTTATTTGAATCTAAGGTATCACATTTATATATGTTTGTAATACATTTATGGGGTCTAAAACCAACCATTAAAAAGTTTGCTGTACATTCATAATTCAATGGCAGCCATATTGGATATTATGTTATTTCACCACTTTCAGGTGGCTCAAATTTGGTAAACTTTTAGGATGCGCTTAAGTACAGCTAATTTAACACAAAAAGACAAAAAAAGCTTTTCTTGCAATTTTTTGGGGGTCAAACCTTACTTTGACTCGCCTAGAATAAGTCCGGGAGGTAGAAGCTATTGATGCCAGGCAATCAACATCTTCATCTGCTTCCGTGTATAACTAAAAAAGCAGGAATCAATCTTGTGACGCGACGGCCTTGGATCTGACATGGGCCGAGCACGCCCTCTTTCAAGTAACATGATACGTTATCTGCAATAGCATTGAGCGATCCTCCGTTCGAAAAAACAATTACACATAATGAAGCTGGGGTAAGTAAATTTCCGTCAGTAAGTGTATCAATGATAATTATTCGAGACAGGAATATCAACCTAAATTGGCTATCCCCAATCTACTACTGCGGCCCTTCATACCGTTTTACGTCGGTCATCAAGTGTAGTTGGCCACTGATATTTTATCACACCAGCAAAAATGGATGTTTCACAAATAATTAGTCCAATAGAGACATGTTAATAAGAACACCAACGTAGCATTTGCTGTTGTGAGAAAGACAGCCACGTCAGTCAACATTCCCTATGCCTCTTCTGAAAGTAGCCGACCCCCTGTGATTCTTTCGGCCTGGTATTTTCCTTGTCTGGAGAATCATTTAATAACAAGCCATATATTAACACCACTTACTTTATCCAAGTCGGTATCCGATTCAAGAAACCTTGCTGACACTCTTTGTTATTATAATAGACAATGTGAGAAACCCTTGTGAGAACGCATAATTTCTTAGACAGGCAATACATACAGCCAATCTTCCAATTTGCATTGACGTCTGTAACAGACGCCTGTAAGAATTTTGATGCATTGATTTGTCTGCAAGCTATGAAAAACTAAACATTTATCTCAGCCAAATGTCTGATTATCTGACTTTATACCCTACACCGTGTTGAAGAGAGCAGGTTCAACAAACACAAACGCATTTATCACGGTATCAGGTACTTCTAGGGGTCGTCACTCAGATCCTGATTATAATATAAAGCCATGAAAGTATAATAGGTCATTTTCGTTGGACCTGCCTTCATTAATACAACGTTTTCTGTTGACTACATCCCGAGCAACGCCACTCACTCATACACACGATAATCGTTAATAGCTGTCATCCTCAATTAACATCTCATCACAGCAATAACACTGCACATTAAAGTACATTTCAAGTGGCCCACTAGAAACGCGGTTTGAAACGACCATGTTAATGCCAATTAGATACAAATGTAATTGTAAAAGAACTTTACTTATCGGTAGTTTACTCCTCGAAGTAGCTGCAACATACCTTCGATTTTTAGTGATAAACAGCTACACCATCATCGATTCTCGCAGCCAAGTGAAGTTAGTGTAGGCTTTAGCAGAGCATACCATCAATACACACCTGCCCAAATTCGTTATTTTCAGAAACTTCTTCTTCTCTCAGTAATTGTCTAATGAGCGCGTCCAATGTATAATGTTCTTATTTCTCAGGTTTTGTGAGGATTCAGACAGGCACAGTACTTACAACACGCACGCTTCAGAGTGTTCAAGAACTAAACCAGCAGAAGACAATAAAATGGATAGGATTATATTAACTACCGGATTAATTAGCCATGCACGTAGTCATTTATTCCCTAGGTGGGCTCATGCCAGAATTATTATTTTCGGTAGCACACAATTCTTACATAAAACTGACCAGTTACGAATGGTTTCAGTGAGTGACATGTGTTACCTCTTCACATTTCTATTTATAAGCTCAACAATAGGAACATACTTTATATCCTCGCCAACATGTGGAAATCGACATATGTTGATCGTTACGTTCAGTCGATCACTAGCCAGGTAAACAGATCTAATGGTCTCTTCTTGTGCAAAAGCTATGTGCAGAAGCTGCCTAAACCAACCTTGGCATGATTTCATGTTGCTAATATTACCCTTTTTTACCAATCAAATTAATCACAGAATACACAGCCAATGACATTGATATATTAGAAGAAGCGCAATGTTCATCATCTAATTTAAATGCGAGCAACGTTCATGTTTGTATGAGTCCAAAGTGTGCTGCTATCGAATTACACCAGAAAGCTACATGTCACATTGTTCACTTTCTTATTTACGTGCAAATGGTTCATCCAACTGAAAACTTCTGCAACGGTTTCAGATTTAAAGGAAAATATCAAAATAAACCGCCCATATCATCCTCATTACGCTACCACTGAATGTTTCCATTCAGAGATGATAAATGAATGTTTTCAATCACCAGCCACTGTAACTGTACATTCACCTCACGGGACGCTTAATAGGGTTAAACGATTATTTGGTCAGTGATACAGATACTCATCGTGCGCATCATTTCACCTAAGGGCGATATGTTGAGAATAAGCTACAATATTAACAATTCTCGCAGCCAATAAATATTCATGAAGAGAACACTGAGCAGACTAAAACATCAATGCAATCCACCGGCATTCATGTGAGACGGTATGTTACTTATACCATGATAACTCAGCCAGACATTTCCTAAAGGGAATACAAAACACCAAATGATTCATTCGATGATGCAAACAATGACAGGTGATAGATTTCCTTGCCAACAACTGTAGGTACAGAATAGGATGAAAGGGGTTTATATTGGACAGTAATGAACTTTATGAGGTCGTAGTGGTTGATACATTGGCTCAAATTGCATTGGCTTTATTGAGTGCCAATAGATGAAAAGTTAATATGAATTGCGTCAATAAGGCTAATCCCGTGTAAGCTAAGGCGAAGGATGTTAATAGATGATGTTTAATGTAAGTTGACAGGCAGCAAAGACATTCTACGTGTTGAATGTGGAACTTTGTGTGGTCCATAACTTATGCAGCGTCCAGTATCTAATCAAACGTTAGAATCTTAGTCTTTTGTGAATGCCCTCAATACAAGTTTGCAACACACACTTAGAGATATAGACTCGTCAAGCAAGGACATGATGTCATTTGAATAACAATAGCCAAATAGTTACGAAAAGCAAATAAAGTATTGGTCACAGCACACAGCGAAAGGAATAAGGCATTACACATATTATTACCAGATGACTAACGGCGCTTGCTCCACGGTGTGATGGTGCGTGTCGCCATAAATACACACCTGAATAGGTGTGTTATCCATGAAGCGATCCCTTCTTCTTCAGTATTTGTCAGATGAGCGTATCCTGTGTACAACGTGATGAAGATTGTAATAGCTGTCATTTTGGAAGGTTTTGGGAGGATTCAACGTGGCGCAGAACTGTTCTTAACCAAAATACGCTTTAGACCGTCCATTATCTTCTCTTCAAACCACGAGTAGACAATATAATTGATCGACGACTTAAAAGTGATTGATTATGCTTGCTATCTCAATTACTAGTTTTAGTCCGCTGGTGATCACACGAATGCCTGAACTCGGCATGGCCATGTATAAAACATAAGGAGCCTGGCAGATGAAGAACACAATGATGATGCTCATTAACATGACGGTAATCTGGAATTCCTCCCTCTGGGCAGCTCCGGTCGTGTTACCAGATTGATTACTGATCATGTTGCACTTCAGATAGCGTGTAGTGTGTGTGATGAGGCATCCATTGAGCACAAGAAGCCGGCAAAAGGCGGCAATGAACACGATGAAGCCATTGAACAACCAGGGATAGACGACTATGAATCCGGTGCCATAAGTAGAGCTGGCCCTTGTTTGAGAAGTTACAGGGTGTTTGTGATACTGTCGATCGCGGTGACGAACTGTACTGCATAAAGGTAAGGTATAGGCACCATGAAGGAAACGGTGAAGATGATAAAGTTAATTATGGACGCTTTCATAACCGGGCATATTTTTCCAGCGAGGAATGGTCGACAAATGTCGATGAAGTTTTCTACAGTCAACTTTATAATTAGCCATATCGAGGCCATCTAGAACATCTGCATGAAAATACCGACAATGTGGGCATAGTACGTGAAATAATTATATAAGGCATGTCCTGGGAAGTGATCTTCAATGTATTTGATGGAGAGCAAAACAAGACCTGCTGATGCTAGTGGAATTAGATGACAGTTGTGGAGTATTCATAACCGCCAACTATTGGTTCGATGTATCTGTTGATCATATGGGGGGGGGGGGGCAGGGTGCGCTGTCTGGGACAGTTAGTGATGGTAAGAGTAGTTAAATATTATGTTATGAGTAGAGTGCTGGCCATGAGGAACTAATCGCGTCCGCCATTCTTATTATGTGGACTGTTCCAACAAACTTACAGCAAATCCTGAGACTGAAGATTCGTCGTTGTGGGATAGGCCACTTTGTGTCCGTCTTAGTACAAGCCGCAATCGACAACAAGTGGAAATAAAATTAACAGCAAGGACGAATTGATGATTGTACACATGTCGGACGTAGGGCGTGTAAGGCAGCGCACCAAGGAAGACATAAATAAATGTAAAATGTCGTGTCTATTAGAGCAAGTGACAACCATAATAATGTTGCAAAAGGGCACATTTTGGCGAAATTTAGGATAATCAAAAGTAAAGCATGGTGGTATCTATGTCCCATGAGAGATGTATTTCAAATATTTCTGCTGACCTAGCAGGCGTGTCACAGCCAGTTCTATACAGTGTGTGTGTGTGTTGTGCAAATGCAGCCTGTTAAGATATCGGTCCAATCACTCCTGGCACCAATATAGTCGAGCTCGAGATCAATATTCAGGCAGTATTTGATCTCGCTCTGGTTCAGGCGATCAGTCCTGCCGACGGTCTTGAGATTAATAGAACAGTGCCAATAACCACAGGAGTTGTATTGGTGCTTCCTTATCATAACATCTTTGAAGATACGTAATGCAGTACTTCGGCAGGAGCAGGTCACTGCTGCTAGTGCTCACTCACCA
This sequence comes from Urechis unicinctus, assembly GCA_034190875.2. NCBI lineage: Eukaryota > Metazoa > Annelida > Polychaeta > Xenopneusta > Urechidae > Urechis > Urechis unicinctus. The sequence continues at coordinate 15,620,789 of CM067343.1, forward strand.
AACGGGTAATAATGCTAAAATCGGCGACTGTATGACATAATAGCGACACAGGTTCCTGTGGTCAGTCTCCCCAATCATGCTGTGCTGTGATGTAAATGGACTCCCACGACGAGGACGTCAGCTCTTATGCGATTTCTTATCGACTTGGAATACATTAACAACGAAACAGTGACAACAACGCCCAATATCAACGGACCATTCACATAGCAGCAGTATACGCAGTTTACATAAGTAGCTGTGGCATAAATAATAGTAGCATTTGTACATGAAACAGATGGGTCTTGAAATTTACGTAACTGAAGGGCAGTTGGTGAATACATTCCATATCAGATCCGTCTGTTACCAAAATGCATAGCCACGACACGTTGTATTTGATCCATTACAATGTTATATACTGCTCATCGTTTTAATTATAAGTGGCATTCAGATTTAGTAAGTTCAGACTTGATGTCGCATAAATATTTTATTTTTCAAACAGCCGGAAATACAGACAACGTGTAGTTGTATAATTCAGATTAATATACTAGGGAAAGATAATGATATGCCAACACAATAGACCAGTAAGATTGGCTTACCAGTTTTGAAAACTCCGGCCTCATACTCTTAGATAAATATAAAAGGCCCCGGCCTTAGTCAATTAGGCAAACAAGTGTATATGTAAGGCTGACCATTAATATGAAACTTTCGGATATTTCTGATCACTTTTTGCCGCTGGCGCAGACTCATAGGCGTCCGTAGAATTACGTGAACCCATATAACAGTTCCGAGTCATCAGATTCAGGCAGTGTTGAAGAGTAACAAATGATTTCAATTCAAAATCAGCATAAAAGTACCCGGTTTGTTTGGTCTAAAAAAATCTGAAGAAGCAAATTCTTCGGGCACGTGCATTGACTCTACAATGGCATCTTTACCAAATAAATGATCCATTTCCTCATAAGAAAACATTGCTTCTGTCTTTGTGTAACGTGAGTGTAGCTCATATTTGGTTAGTCACAACTGACTATTCGGCTATAATTGCGTTTGAACTCGAATAATCTTTAAGGTTTATGTATACATAGAAGATTGCAGTCATCACCCAGTTGGCGTTCCTAATTACACATCAAAGACAAGCTAAAAGTACCCAAAACAACACACAAAAACATCCAATCAAAAACTCAAAACTCCAAACAGCCAGAGAACTGTGGAATCCAGGCATGTGTGAAGCATGTGTGAACTCCCTGAGGCAAAACACGCCAACGATATTCATGCCCTACCGTGAGCTCTCTCAAGTGATGTAGATGTGCATATGAAATTGGTCGAACATCTCATGACCTAAGCAAAAACATATGAATTTTATGTCTCCTCTGTAAACATGAAATTAACTATAAAGGGCGCATACGTTGATGCAACAACACAAAACCTCCTCGACAGCAACTCGTTTGATGAACGTGAATTGATACTGTAATTCTTCACAATAAGTGCCAGGGTGAGTCTCCTCAGCGGAACATCAGAGAAACCCATCAGAGCATAGTTATACCACTGTATATAACAGATGAAGCAGCGCTGTATGCAATGTCGCGGATAGAATAGGCTCACAGTGATTCAGCTGCACTAAACGCAGTAATGATTTATGGGTAACATCAAGATGACGGCTCTTCTATACTCTAGGCAAGGGTCGATGGCAATCTGCACCAGACACAGGAGGTGGTAGTCTTCCTAGATTGCGCTCTACCTGTTCACGGTAACCCATTATTTGCATTTGTATAATGCATCATTGTTGTATTTCTGACAAGGCGGCAACACCATGCAACATTCGGAGGACTGATCGATAACCCGATGTATGGTGGTGGAAGTTGGGGGGGGGGGGGGGGGGGGGGGGGGGGGGGGGGGGGGGGGGGGGGGGGGGGGGGGGGGGGGGGGGGGGGGGGGGGGTGGGGGGGGGGGGGGTTTGGGGGGCGGGGTGTTCGAGGTAGGTTGACCGTACCTATGGCAGCATATGTATTGCGCTAGGCATTATGGTTAGTTCTTCCAACATCGAAAGCAAATAATGTAAATTAGTTGTTTTATTGTAATATTAATATATGTTTCATATTTGGAGTAGATGCATCCTGCCGTCGCGCCGAACCCTTGGTGGGAATCCTACTTGCAAATTGGATAAGTTATGTATCTACCTAGAACTTCCATCTTTTTCCCCACAACGTATTAACTAAGTGACTCGCTGTCCGAGAGGCAAAACAACGACACATGAGCGTCCACAAAGACTCCCGCAATGAGCTATGTTAGCTATGTCTGATAAATAACTTGACAAATTGGAATTATGAATGAGGAACTATGTAGTGGCAGTCGACAAAATCGAAAAGTTTTCTGGGGAAAGAACAGATGTGACAACAACAGTACTGGGAATTGGACATTAGCATGTCGGCTACGATATAAAGATTCAGCATCAAACACATTCCGTTCAGACGCGGGATAACAAGAAACAACCTTTGCATTGGGATAATCCATAACGACGACAAAATCTATTTTTGCTATTTGGAAGTGAGAACTGATTGCCATTTGATCCCCACAACGTAATTAACTTTGGGTGTGTCACTCTGTCAGAGACATTAATGGTTCATGTTTCATGGGTGCAAAAAGCGTCCATGTTACCTACCACAATATGCTACAGCTGTAGGTATAGCTGTTAGGTCCAACAATACATATGGAAATTGTGATTATGGTGAGTGAAAACAAGGGCTCGATGTAGTGAGAGGGTATCACATACAATCGAAAAGTTTTCCGGGTCAACCCTATATGCATTTGGACCAACAACCAGTACTGGGATTAAAAGCACCGAGCATAGTCCCCCCCACGATGGAGAGGGTATCGGCGCTCAAAACACATAACCTTTTTGGACACATAAATAGGCGAAACACATAATAGGCGTGAGTTGCAGCTTGGGGTTAAAAGACAAGGTTTCAGAAGGAATGTAAGCTATTAGTTCTTTTTTTACGACAGGCATACCAATCATAGACGAGTACATAACTGGAATATGACATCGCTGCCGAGACGCAATAACAATTAAACACATGATTGTCCACAAAAGACTTCTCCGTTGAAAGTGTGTATATGGCAATGCTGGGGTAGATATTGCCCACTTGACATATTGTATTAATGAAGTGACAAAGCTTACTAGGGTGTTCAGTCGACAAGTAGCGGGGTTTTCTGGGGAAATGTGCAGTGGTGGTACTTGACCTACGGTATGGTCTTGGGACCTGGGACTAATGTCAGGTTAGAACTTACGGACACGATCGCCCGATGAGCATTAAACACATTGCGGAACCGATCTCAACGTGGTCGGATAAAAAATTTGAACAAGCTTTGCTTGGGATAAGAAAGTAGACTGCTGCTTGGATAAGTTTATGGCGACTGGGACTAGGGGGGCATGACTGTGTAGCCGGGGCTCTGTATTCGATGGGTCATCACGGGACGGTTAAAATAGGCAAACAATTCCGTAGGGATGCGCGTAGTCACATCGGCGGTGAGTGGGGGATTGGGGGGGGTTGGTCTACATCGAATAAGGGGGATAACGGTAGCGCTGGGGTTGGGGGGCGTGTCAGGTCTGTTATAATAATCTTGACATTCTGCCACATTAGGCGGGGGACCAGTTTGCCTAGAAAGCATGAGGCCAAGCAGTCTGGACAGAGACTTCAACTGCAAACCATATGGATACAATCAACAAATGGTCTCACAATACACCCATTTATTTGGTGGATAGGTCAATCCCCGGTCCTTAACAACAAACCAGTTGAAAGCATCCTTGATAATTTGTGTAAACAACTCACAACCATGCGACAAACAAAGTAAAAAAACAATTAGTAAACTAAGTTAACTATGTCATAAGCATAACTGGAGACAGCGACTCACATATGGAATACCTTAGCATAGACGGTACATCAAGGTGATATAAATTTGGCGAGACGCAATTAGAAAAAAATGAGTGAGTAAAGGATGAACAGGACATGAATATGTCATGGCGATGCGAAGTGGATCAGGACTAGGAGGTCCATTTGACCAGGCTGGACAAGTAGTGTTCACCTCAAATTACAAATAATGGGTGTACTGTATGATTTGGCCCCTACCGCTAATGTGTTCCTACGACGATCGCATGACTGCATAATACGACGCACACATCTCAACGTGCGTATTTCCTTTTAAGAAGAACATCGGCTACATATTGTGATAAGCGTATTCATAATTAAACTTTATATGCTCTGTCTCTCTGATATCTCTCACAATTAATCTTCCATCCTTTCATGCCGATGCGCAGTGACACGGCGCTCTGTATCTACTTATCACATAATAGGCGCTCGGCTGGTAGGCGTGTGTCAGGCTCGCAATAATCTTGACATTCTGCAGGCGTGTTCTAGTTTTCCTAGAAAACATGAGGCAGAGTCAAGAGAGGCCAACGCTCTATGACAATCGAGCCTTTTCCACGAATACCGATTTATTTTGGAGGAGGCATCCCGGCATGAACAAGTAAAAGCAATGCGAGAACAAGGGTTCGGAGTAGACAGAGGAAGTATCACGCTCCTAGAGTTAACCTTTAATTGAGGCAATTAAATCTGGAGAAGTTACTTGTAATATTTCAAGATCCACAGCCCGTGATGATAGGATCATATATGAAGAATAGTTCCGGGGGAGGAAGCTATTTATGCTAGGCAATCTGTGTACGACTGCAGAAGCAGGAATCAGTCTTGTGACGTGACAGCCATGGCCATGACACGCGCTGAGCTAGCCCTCTTTGATGCAATATGGTTCATTGTCCACAACGGTAATGAGCGGTTCTCCGTTCAAATAGCTCTGACACATAAGAAAGCTGGGGTAGGTTATTGCCGCCAACAGGTGTTATTAATGGTAGGGAAAAACATTAGCGATCTCCCAGTTGTCCCTGGCAAGTAGGTGAAGCAGTCGGACAAGTGAAGCTGCCATCTAACTTGCCTGACGGGACAAGTCATTTTTATATTCTATTTTTGGGGGGTCTTAAACAAAGCATATTAAGATCGATCGCCGATTCCTGGGAACGTGCGCTCACTTTACCGAGATAGAAAACCCTAATCGTCCATATGCGAGCTCAAGGTCTATACTAACTGTGTTGCGAGACTAAACAGAGCGAGTGATCGGCGATTCCCGGCAATTCAGCGTAAATTCCGTTATGGGACCAAATTTCATACTGCCACCGGGCAAGAAGGTTTTTCAAACGGACAAGAAAAAATTAGGAGGACTTGCCTGACTGGACAAGTATTTCTCAGAGTAAGTGTTTCTCCCTTAATGGTAATTATTCGTGACCGGAGTATCTACCAAAATTGGCTATCCCCAATCTTCCACAGCGGCCTGTTATGCCATTTTACGTCGGAGTTCAGGTATGTTTGTCACACACACAATAATGGTTAACAAATAATAAGTCTGATAGAGACTGACCAACATGACCACCCACGTAGTGTTTGCTGTTGCTAGAAAGACAGCCACGACCCTCTGTGATTCTCTCGGTGCGTTCTTAGAACAGTGAATGAGGTGGGGACCAATGCTTCCTGTAAATGCGCTGCAAATCAACACGACCGATGGTTCGCTTGCTTTGTGATCTCGGATAGTAAACACTTAGTATCAATTAAGATATTTGTACTTATCAAACAGTTGATTGCCTATATAAACGATTACCCCCTCAAATGTAAATTAATCGAAGAGCTGAATGTAAAATAATGCGGCTAGAGGGCGCGGCTATATACAAATATATATATATATATAAATATTTATATGTATATATATATATATATATATATATATATATATATATATATGTATATATATATATATATATAGTTTATGTATATATATATATATATATATATATATATAGATATATATATATATATAGATATATATATATATATATATATATATATATATATCTATATATATATATATCTATATATATATATATATATATATATATATATATATATATCTATATATATATATATATATATATATATATATATATATATATAAAGCTTTGCCTCTACTACATCACCATGATGCTGTATCAAATAGGGAAATCACTATTGTCTAAATTTTCACGGCCATGTATTAGACAACGATGTGTCAATACCTGAATGAACACGTATTTAGGCTAACATTTAGCGTACCATATTGTTACCGATTAGAGTCATCAACCTTTATAGCATGAAACATTTGGTCATTACGATCACCACAGGGAGCCCTACCGCAACAGGAACCCATGCCGCTATTAGGTCATACTGTCGCCGATTTTCTCATTATTAGCCGTGTATGCTTCAGCCTAGCTTGGTGAGTGTGCACTAGCAGCAGTTATCTACTCCTGTAGAAGTACGGCATAACATATCTTCGAAGATGTTTAGAACAAGAAACTTGAAAACATATTCCGTCTCAAGATCTTCGGCAGGACTGTACCAGAGCGTGATCAAATACTACCTGAACATTGATCTCGACTATATTGGTGCCAGAAGTGATAATGTCCCTAAATCCTTATCTAAACAGGCTGCGTCTGCACGAACTCAGATAAGCTTTATACACACACTGTGTAAAATTGGCTGTGATACGCATGCCAGGTCAGCATATATATTTTGATTACCTATCTCATTGGGCATAGCTACTACCATGTATAACATTTAATTATCTTAAATTTCGCCAAAATGCGCTTTTTTGCAATACTTGGTCTTGTCCGCAATACAAAATTGTTCATTCTACGCCACACATCATTATGATTGCCACTTGGTCTAACAGATACGACCTTTTGCCAATTTAAAATGTCTTGGTGCGCTGCTATACCTAGCGCCCTACGACCGACATGTGTGCAATTATCAATACGACCTTTCTGTTAATGTTATTACCCTTTGTTGAAGAAACAGACATTGATTGCGCCTTGTACTTAGATGAGCACAACGGGCCCAATTACGCAACAAAGAATCTTCAGTCTCAGGGTTTGCTGTGAGTACACATAATCACAATGGCGGACGCGAGCAGTTTGTCATTGCCAGCATTAATTAATTCTATTCTTAACACGACATTGAACTACCCTACCATAACGAATTGTCCCCGGCAGCGCACCCTGCCACCCCCCCCCCCCCCCACCTCCCCCTATCATGAACAGATATATCGAACATTTGCGGTTTTAAATCCTGGGAATCATCCTTGCTGTGATAGTTCTCAGCCGCACCTCCACTAACTCTCTTTTGATCTCACTAGCATCGGCAAGACTCTCTCTTCTTGTTTTGCTCTCCATCAATTGCATTAAACACCACTTACTAGGACAAGCCTCATATAATTATTCCATGTGTAATGCCCATTTAGCTGATATTACCATACATATTGTCTTGATTGCCTCGATATGGTGAAATTGTGCCCTATTCTGAATACTATTGTGATGTTATATATTTGATATTATTGCTGTGATGAGATGTTAATTTAGGTAGGATGACAGCTATCAACAATCATCGTGTGTTTGAGTGAGTGGCGTTGTTCGGGATGTAGTCCACAGAAAAAGTTAGAATAATGAGTGCTGGTCCAACGAAATTGACCTGTTATACTTTCGTAGTGTTATATTATAATGGGAATCTGAGTGACTAGCCCTAGATGTAAATAATGCCCTGGTAAATGGTTTCCGAAGATGTGTCTATGGTATTTTAATTTGTTGGGGATAAAGAAATGGCCCGACAAAAGGACCTATTAGCCCGATTTCCTGACCATAGTCATGCCGCTTGCGATTAAGTAAACACCCTATCAATACTGTCTGTACACCATCAGGGTAGGAGGATAACAAGTAATTATTACTGGGAATGAGCGTATACCAGTGTAGTCTGTTTTTGCAACCTGACAGATTTTTTCCCCCTGATATGAGAATATTATTGGTCAGTTGTGTTGGCATATTAGTACTATTCCTTCTAATATTCAAGTATACAGCTTCACGTTGGCTTTATTTTAAGGGTTTGCCTCGTCACTAATGTCTGCTGCTTGAGAGAAAAAATAATTATTTGAGACCGAGTCTGCACTTATTACATGTGAAAGCCACTTATAATACAAGCGATGAGCATTAGATAACACTGTAATTGATAAACTACGACGTATCGTGGCAATGCATTCTGGCAACATTACGCGCAGACCCCAATGTCTGGATACAGCAGATTCACAAACTAATGCTACATTTAACAATATCACATCTGCTAATGGATGCTACCTATACTGAAATGTGAATAGTCAGTTGATAATGGGCGTTGTTGTCACCTTTTTGCTGCGTGCTATCAAGTGTTGAATGGCGACAGGAATGCGCATAACAGCTTACATCCTCTTCATGGGAGGTAATTAACATCGCTGCACAGCATGGTTTGTGTCATAGCTTCGCTTATTAACTATGACCTCACAACAACAAGAATATTTTCTGTTCTGGCAATATTGCTCCATGCCAAGAACTTGTTAGTTCTCTTTCGCAAATTGACAATATTTGTACAGTGATGGTTGGATAACGTTCAAGTAATGCAATGCGAAAGGCAACATTACACCATATCTTTTTTGAGTCGGTCTTTTGGCCCTCTTGGCTATATCCTACCCAAGGGCTTAGTGAGGCATCTTTGGAATGAAGCACACAATTTGCAGCATCTCTCTCCTAAACACATTATGCGGTATTCGTGGGACGAGATGTTTATACCACATAGTGATTGACCCTAACATTGTGCACAGGTTTGGCTTTTCGAGAACCTTCTCTCTCTCAGCATGGTGTAGTGTATAAAGTAAGATAATCACGACAGCTTGCAAACAAATCAGTGCATCATAATTCTTAAAGGCGTTTGCAGACGTCAATACAAATTGGAATATTGGCTATATGTACTTCTGTCATGGCCGGCAGAAAGCCAATGGGTAATGAGATACGCATAACAACTGTTAAACACTGATGTGAGCAGGTCTTGAGTCGGATATGTGAGCTATGAGAGCATTTATTGCCTGTTTAAATGTTACAACTCTGTTTTTAAAGCAAATTATGTGTTCTCACAAGGGTTTCTCATATTGCCACGAATAATAACATAAAGTGTCAACAAGGTTTCTTGAATCGGATATCGACATGGGTGTCAACCGCATGTTTATACTGCAGATTTTCCTCAAGATAATTGCGCATAGGTGTAATGATATGCATAATGAGTGACCGTAACACTGACGTCATAATCACTTAACCCCATTAAGATCATAGAGATCACACAGCCAGCGTAGCAACGGCCGTGTTGATTTGCAGCTCATTTCCCGGACACATTGGTCACTGCCTCTTTAAATTTGGTAAGAATGATGTTTTTTACCTCGACTAATTACCCCACATCGAATAGGTAGTGTTAATATATGGCATGTATGTTATTAGCAGGCTTTTCGGACAGGGAAAATACCGCCCCGACAGGACACAGGTAATGCTGATTAACGTGGCTGTATTTCTAACAACAGCAAACGGGACCGCTCAATGCTTTTGCAGACAATGGATCATGTTACTTGAGAGAGGGCTTGCTCGGTGCATGTCAGCTTCAAGGCCGTCACGTCAAAATACTGATCTATCCTTCTGCAGTCATACACGGAAGCAGATTGAAGATGTTGATTGCATGGCATCATTATCTTCTATCACCCGGGCTTATTATTTATATATCATCATATCAGCACGGGTTGTGGAATATTACCAAAATTCAATTTCAGGCGAATATTGCTTGCCTGAGATATGCCTACAAGCCGAGCGCCTACTATGCTGCACGTCGACCACAGTGCGCTGTGTCACTGCTCATCGCCATGAGAGGAACAACATTGTAGTTGCGAGATATATCACACAGACAGAGCGTATAAAGTTTCATCATGAACACTTTTATCATGAACTCACCATAACACATCACAGGCTTAGGCTAAGCACTCCATATCATTGACATCATATGATATAAAAGAAATCGACATACCGTACCATATAACTGACAACTGCAACATACCGTATCATTGACATCGCCACTTCATACGTTATCTTTGACATAGACTCACCATACTACATCATTGACATTGCTTCACCATACCGTGGAATAGACCTCCACTAACCATACTACATCTTAGACATATCCGCATCATACCATATCTAAGACCACCACATCACTGACATAGCCTTATCAATAAACCTAGTCTTCTCTGTATCGCAAATAATGACTCACTATGCATGGCCTCAGCAAACCGCATTTATGATAATCTCACACGATACTACAACTCGGGCATGGCTTCATCGTAGCACATCGTGGACCTCACTGCCGTCACATATATTGAATGCAGAATGGTATTCATATTACATTTTGGGATGCATTTTCTGAGCGCAGCCGATGGTGTTGTCACTCCACGTACGTTGTTAGATATGTGTAGTCTTTGCCCATGTGTGATACGTGATCACTGTTTTAATGGAATTGAGCGACGTTTATATTGATAAATATACATGTTAACATCAGCTAGCCATCGTCACAACTGTGCTAAAACCCAATTACAATTGCTGGGTAGTCGCGCAGTACAGTCCATCGGTCAAGTTGAGTCGTTAATTGTGGTTTTCACAAGCTCAATCCCCAAGTGCAACATTCCACCATGCGCCCTTTGGTGCTACCCGTTTGTCAGTTAAGACTTTCTGTCAACATTTAGTAGTTGAATGTAATGTAAGATTTACAAACTAATGGCGGGAAACCTTTGTACTGCTTACCGTCCCAAGTCAATATTCAAAGCATCAACATATTAAGACTAATCGATGTCGACCAGTGAGCCGATCAAGATCAGTTACTTTATCGAGTGTAAGATCGCTCATTTGCGTCAGTTTCACGCACTTCTATTTTTACTCGGTCCGAGTTAAAAGGCTCAATACACCTTTGCAATAACCACTTGTCTTTCAGACGACTGTCATCTAGCAAACTACAAACAGAATATTCGTTTGTATGAACTATTTGGTTAATTAGTTGCAATATCATCCTGAATAAACAGAAATGTTTCATCGTTTGGGTGATCATCAATGGTGCCTTTGTAGACGCCGTACCTGTGTCATTGTGCTGTTGCTTGGACCGTGCGTCAATTGTATTGATCTGTTATGCAGAAAATAGTTTGGGGAAGTCTCGAATTCGAATTAAGAGCTGCTGCTGCAGAGGAGGGTTTGGCTATCGACTCGATAACATGAAATATATAGCACTTATTCATACAAGTTCTAGGCCGAGGTTTATTTGCGCATTGGTTACCAAGTGTACAACAAACGACAGGGAAACACGCGCTTGGCTAGCCTTCTGTAACGTAACATGATTCATTGTCCTCAACGCCTATGAGTGGTCCTCTTATCGAGTAGCTCTGGCACATTAGAATGCTGGCGTAGATTAATTCCCTCCAGTAGTTTAATGGTTATTGTTCGAGACAGGAGTGTCTATGAAAATTGGCTATTCCCAATCTACTACAGCGGACCACTATACCTTTTGACATCGGACATAAAGTGCAGTTGGTCACAGGATGTTTAATATGCAAACAATAATGGTTTACGAATAATTAGTTATTAGCAAAAGACTAGTTAACATGGCCACCAATGTAGCGTTTCATGTTGCTAGAACAATAGACATGTCTATCATCAATCATGTACTTTCACTGTGTCTCGTCGTAAGGTGGCGAACCCTTGTGATTCTGTCACAACTGAAAAAACTGATAATGACATACACACCATATATTAACACCACATATCCAATGTGGGTAAATTAGCGGACACAAGAGCAGGTTCAGTCTCGATAAATTTAACCATTTCTACTACATTTAAAGAGGTAATAACCCCGGTTGCCCGGAAATGCGCTGCACAATTGACACGACCGTTGCATCTAATAGTTGATAGCCTAATTTATGTTGATCCCAATAAAAGTAAAATAGTTATATACGACAAGAGAGCGCGACAAAGTATGTATCATGCTGTTTATGCACATGATATGATTCTGAATGATCAGTCTGTGACTGTATTCTGCCCGAAAATCTGATATATCGGTATCAGCCAGTGCTAAGGCTAGGTGCAGAAGCTGCCCAAGCCAGTCTAGGCATGATTTCATATTGCTATTTTTACTCTGTTTTACCTCACCAATGAATTATAGAATACACAGCTAATGAGAAACACAATATTCATCATATTTTGTCACGAAACTAATTTAAACGCAAGCGACATTTATGTTTGTATGACTCGGAAGTGCGCTGCTATCGAATTACATCATGGAAAGCTATATTAAGCATGGTTCTCTTTGTAGGTTCCTATTTCCGTGCAAATGCTCCTTACAACTGAATAATGAGACGGTACAAGAAAACAGCACAGCATACAGCCTATATCTTACTCATTACACTACCATTTGATGTTTCCATTGATAGTTAATATATGAGCTCATGAATGGCGTCAATCACTAGCCGCTTAAACGCTGGAACGCTTTATGGCGTAAATGATTATGACATCTGTTAAAAAGATATTTCATGCACACAACTACCAATTCTACCAGCGTGGCTCACCCATTTGTATGATCAGCGGAAATGGGGGACAACCCTCATGTGAACGCATATATTTGTTTTAAAACGTAGTTGTAACATTTAGACTGGCAATGAATATGTTCAAGTATCCGGCACAAAATCAGCCAATCAACATTCTGCGCGTTTGACAGTTTGTATATGTATATCATTACATGTTGGTTTACTGTTGACCATTGTAGAAGGACCTAATATCAATCTTCCAATTGGCTCGATGTCTACAACATAAGCCTGTACTAATTCTGATACATTGGTCAGGCTTTTTAGGCAGCCCATGTAAAACTACAAATTCATTTCAGCCCAGTGTATTTATTTGTTAACATCTGATGATTCTATTTTATACACTACACAATGATGAAAGTGTGCAGCTTTGAGAAACACAATAACGGTGCTTGATTTAAGGGTGTCATTCACTTAGTGGCATCAACGTGTAATCCCAATAATACCGCATAATGTATAAGGAGCGAGCTGCTGCTGTAAATTGTATGCCTGAAATACTGTGCTTAATTTCAAGATGCATTATTGGACACTGAGATTGGATGTATCAAAGAAGGCTGGCAGACAGACACAAAAACAGATATGGTGTTACGTTGCTTTTCGCGCTGCTTTACTCGAACATAATCAGCCATCAGTCTACCAACATTGATAATTTGCGGAAGACATCAAACAAGTTCTCAACATAGAGCATTATTGCCTGAACGGGAAACAAAACTGCGGTTGGGTATTCTGACCTGATATTCATAAACAGAAATCGTAACTTAATAGATTTGCAGCGCCACCGCATGTCTTCGAACGCCAAGTTGGCGACCAACAATACAGTATCAACAATATTACACGAACAAATGTTATCTCTAAACAAAGTACTTGACCTATTAGTTCAGCAATCACGACTGCGATTGAGCCTTGTTTACATAACATAAGGTTGGTGTGAAGGCACCCAATGCGTTGCACACGATTACGATAGATGTCAACGAGGGGAGCTTGTAACGCGCACTATATTAGGATAGATGTCACAAGCTGCTGCAGCTTAGATGTTTTGACATGACCACTTAGCCAATTCAATGCAAAGCCATGGGAAGCAATAAATGTCTCTTGGTGATTACGTAATGTTTGGTCTACTTAAAAATGTCGAGATTGAAGAAAGCCTACTCGCTAAGCTGACGCAGTAGAAAACATTCAAACTAAGCGTCATTTTTACCAGTTTTTTTACTGTGAATGCTTAAAATACTGTTAGAATCATTATCACGAGGCCAATTTATAAATACTGACACAATTTCATGTACGCAAATACAGCCGTTCCAGAGATGTTAGCGAGGAGGGAACTCGTAGCAAAAATCTCGATAGGTACTCTAGAACACATGTCATTATACAAAGTACAAAAAGTGAAAGCAAGTATTTTTCCGTCTGTTCAATGCTACAGAAGTTGCTTGTTACAACCATATTATTCATATGGCTGTAACTGCAGCTATCGTTGTAAGACATAATAAGAGAGGCTATAACACTTAGCATGTTGTGTTGTGTTGTTAATTACCTACCACGGTGAGGACGACAGCTCTAGTGCACTTTCATGTTGACATTCAATACTTTATGGCAAACATAGACAATGCCCAGTATCTGCTGATCACTTACATTGCCGCAGTAAAAGCAGTTTACAGCAGCAGCTTTGGCATTGTTAATTGTAGCATAAGTACTTGAATCAGCTGTGTCGATAAATTGGCTTCTGCTTTCGCTACATAGGATAGCTGCTGCATACACTGTAGATCCGATCTATATGTTACCAGAATTTGTGATTCTACCAATAGAGGCGATGCAAACTTGTTAAGAAAAGAAAACAAGTAGCTTTATACTGTACCGATAAATGTACTAAGGAATAATACCTGCATGCAAACACAACGGACCAATAATATTCGTATACCAGTAGAACAGAATCTGTCACATGGCAAACCCAGTTTCAAATTTAACTTGGAATCATCTTACCCCAAGGAACAGTATTGAGTAGGTATGTACTACATCTCACACTTAAATGGCATTAATTATACTGCTGGCAATGGTGGCACATTGTATTCACCCGACAATGTCTCAAGCGGAATGGTAATCGTCCGGTAATTTGGTTTAAGGCTCCATGTTTTGATCATCATAGGTTTACATTTTACGGCGATATCCCCAACGATTTAAACACCATAGCCACATCCTAGGAACACATTTATTGCGATACAATTTTCTTGTAAGGGACATAACTCTTGTTGTCTAACATTGCAAAAGCGTAACAGGTCATTTTCCTTGGACCAGCTCTCATTATCACAACGTTCTCTGTGGAAAACATCACCTCCCGGATGAGGCATCCATTGAGCACACGCAGGAGTCAGAAGGGTACAATCGACATGATGACACCACTGGCCAACAAGGGATAGACGACCCTGCATCTGGTAAGTTAGGTGAAACTGACCCTTATTTGAAAGTTTACAGTGGGGTTGGTGATGCTGTCAAACGACTTGACAAACTGCACTGCACAGCATCTGGATATTCGCACGGATGATGATGATGATGATGATGATGATGATGATGATGATGATGATGATGATGATGATGATGATGATGATGATGATGATGATGATAATGGCGTGCATCCCCCCACCCCCACCTCAGGAATGGGTGAGATATGGTGATGTAGAGCTCCTCAGCCAACATTACAGTTATCCATATCAAGCTCAACACAAATATCTGCATGGAGCTACTGACAGTTTGGGTATAGTATGTGGTATAACCATGTGCGGCTTGTCTCGTTATTTGGTGTTCCATGTGTTCGATGAAGAGCAGCATCAGGAATAGGGAAATGTGCTGACGCTAGTGATATCAGATAACAGTTAACAGAGGAGCACATACTCCTGCGGCTGACTACTATTGCAGTTAGGATGAATCTCAGTATTCCAAAATCGCCAACTATGTGTACGATATATCTGTCGATGAAATGTGCGGCAGGGTGTGACACCAGGGAAGGTTGGATGATGTAAGGATAGGCTCTTGTCATGTTATGAGTATTGTTCGCGTCCCATCATTGTGATTATGCGTACGGTTCCAGCAAACTCATAGCAAATGCCCAGACTGATGATCCTTCGTTGCATAACTCGGTGCGTTGTGCTCCTCTTAGTTCAAGCCATATTTCAATGATTATACCGCAAAGATAAACCAAACATTAACAAAAGGAACAAATTGAATGTGGTCCATAAGTCGGACATAATGCACTAGATATGACAGCGCAACATAGACACAGGTGGAAGCAGAAATTTGAAAATGCTCTTAATGAGAGCAAAAGGTCGTTTCTGTTCGGCCCGCTGGCTGCTGATGTGATGTGTGGCGTATCTCGTCAATACAGTGTTTTCTCTTCTGGCAGTATTTATTCACGCTCTTATCCAACATGCGATCAGTCCAGAACTACATATCGAGATCAATAGAACAATGTCAACAGCTACATTAGTTGCTTTCGTAGTTCTATATCTAAACATCTTTGAAAATATATCTTGCAGTACTTCTGTAAGAAAATGTGACTGTTGCCAGTGTTCGCTCACCAAGCGCCGTATAAACAAACACAAGCAATTATAATGCTAAAGTCTGAGATTGTATGATATTGTAGCGACTTGATTTCCTGCCGTGATCAATTTACCTATGGCGATCGTGATGAACACCTCGTCAGTGCCGTCCTGATTGTTGGCTCTTATGAATTGATAATTCTCTAAATGTTAACTTTAGAACAGTTTTCAGTCAGGTTATGACATATCATTATATTTAAATTATGTGAATCTTGAGACGTCATTGTTATTATAATAATATATTACGTAGTACCATATCGATCAATAAGACTGCACTCAATTAAATTTAAATACAAAACCATTATCAATATAGACGGCGCTCCGACTGTGATCTTTAGCCAAACTTGTACAACGAGTCAGGTGTGGCAGCTACGCGTTAACCAGGCATATGTGAAGGCTAACCTGTGTATTAGACACTGTTATTAAGAATGATCAACAACTGCACCGAATTTTAGGAGACAAATCCCAAAAAAACTGAATCCCAAACGGTATGGTCCATTATTAATGGGTCGTGCAACTGATGAACAACCCCCTAAGCACAGGGCACGTGGCGCCATCGCAGGTGGGAGTTTTAGTGTCTGTTATATTGACACGAAAGTAACTATAAGGGCCATATATATTGAAGCAACCACAACCAATCTACTCTGCAGCAACTAGCTGGAGGAACGTTAGTTGGTACTGTTAATTATCCTGATAATTGCCGGGGTGAATCTCCTCAGCAATATCATGTCAAATACCTTGTGATACACACGTAAATATACAAGGGGGAATAAAGTCCAAATAACAGCGTACTCATAGGCGGTCTTATGCAACGCGATGCAGTCTGGCACATCAGAGCCCATGTTTGGCGTCATTATGTTCATGTATATTGCAGATGAAGTAGCAAAAGAGCAGTTCGGAAAATCTCACAGTGATTAGGCAGCATCTAACGAAGTCAAGATCTATGGGCATCAACAAGATGACGACTCTTCTGATATCTGGACAAGGGTGAGTGCACATTTGCACTTGACAAACGAGGTGCAAGTCTGCCTAGAAAGCACCCTACCCGTTCACGGTAACGCGTCGTCAGGCGATAACATTGTAAGCAATTGTATTATACTTTGCTGTTGTATCTCTGTCAAGGAGACAAAACCACTCGCCAATGTTGTCATATTTATTCATGCATCGTGCATGGAGTAGATGCATCCATCCGTGGCGCGCATAATACTCGGTGGGGAACCTGCTTGCATTGTTGATAAGTTATGTGTCTGCCTACTAAGCTCCCCACTGCTATGTTCTCCATATCGGATCATATTGACACTGGGTGTTAAGCAGTGCGAAGATTTCCGGTCATACGATTATCGACCTAACAGTTTATACAGCTGCGAACTGTTGACAGGACGTCTTCGTTGACAAACGGGTAACACCGAATGGCGCATGGATAATGTCTTACTTAGAGACTGAGTTTGTGAAAACTACAATCGGCGACTTAACTTGATCGGTGTAATAAAGCACAATTTCTCGGCATGGGGTATCTAGAAATTGGCTTTGCTTCTGATGTATGCATAGCCACGACACGTTTATCCATTTCAATGTTTTATCATGCTCGTCGTTTGTATTCTACGTGGCTTTTACCTTTAATATACACAGACTCGGTTGCACATAAATATTGTATAAGTCAACCAGGCTGCGATAGGGAGAAGGCAATCGTTAAAAGTAAAGATAACATGTAGCTTTATACTTCAAATTCATATACTAAGGCACTGTATTGATATGCCAACACAGCACACTAATAACATACGTACTCCCGGAGGGCACAATATGTCACATGACAAACACCGCCTCTACTGGCAGCGGCACATTCGTAATAATAATATCGTGTAATCCTCAGAAGTAAGCGGTTGCGTAACTTATATCACATTAAAATATATAAATTCTGTCGTTGGCTATGAGCACAAAGACAAGTGTATTGCATTGAACTGACGACGGCTTGTGCGACATGATTATCGGATTAATAGTTCCATGGGGCATGACTGTTGTCAGGTAATCGAGGAAATAATTCCTATTCTACGACATTATCCACCAAAGATTCGAACATCGTCAGAACACATTAACCACGATATCATTAACGTCCTAGATTCGTCACACCAATCTCAGTTTTATATAACCTTAGTTGATGTCGTAAGTTGTAGCCATGTCCAAGATGTGGTACGATGAAGCCATGCTCGAGTTTTAGTATCGTGCGACATTTTCGAAAATGCGGTTTAATGAGGCCAAGTGTGGTGAGCCGATATCTGAGATACTGAGAAGACCATGTGGATTGATATTGTTATTGTAGCGCAGTACAACGCCCTGACTAAGAATTGTTTTGAAAACATGTCCAATTTCTAGATACAGCTGATTCATGTAATGTGGTACGATGAAGCCATGCTCGAGTTTTAGTATCGTGCGACATTTTCGAAAATGCGGTTTAATGAGGCCAAGTGTGGTGAGCCGATATCTGAGATACTGAGAAGACCATGTGGATTGATATTGTTATTGTAGCGCAGTACAACGCCCTGACTAAGAATTGTTTTGAAAACATGTCCAATTTCTAGATACAGCTGATTCATGTAATAATGATAATATCAATACTGCCACACTTGCTACTGTGAAATGCTTTTTTCTGCCGCAGTGTGCTATTGGGGGTTGATGACATGTCCAGGTAAGCAGCAACTTTTCGGTGTTGCTGTTGTGATGACGGGGTATCTCAATGACTATCCTCTTCCATCATTCAATTTTCATGTATATCTTTGGCAGCATCATTCCTGATTCGTAACAGCCCGTTGTTATATCGATACCATAAGACGTCATAATATATCAAACATTCAAACCCGACACTTGCTCACAGCAATTCCTAGTCTCGTCCCATACAGACTTCCAAATTTTCAATCATGTGACGCGACGGCCTTCGAGCTGAAATGCGCCGAGCAAGCCCTCTCCCAAGTAACATGATCCATTGTCTGCAATAGCATTGAGCGGCCTCTGTTTGAATAGCTATAACACATAATAAAGCTGGGATAAGTACATTTCCATCAGTAAGTGTATTAGTGGTTATTTATTTTAGACAGGATTATCGACCGAAATTGGCCATCCCCAAACTACTACAGCGGCCCTTAACGTGTCGTTTTACTTCGGTGATAAAGTGTAGTTGGTTTTTATCACACCAACAATTATGGATGTTTTTCAAATAATTAGTCCGATAGAGACATGTTCACAAGGCCACCAACGTAGCATTTGATGTTGTGAGAAAGACAGCCACGTCAGTCAATATTCCCCATGCCTGAAAGTAGTCGACTCCCAGTGATTCTTTCGGCGCGGTATTCTGGAAAAATTGCTAATAACATGCCTGCCCTATTTTAACACCACCTATCTAATGTGTTGTAATTAGTCAAGGTAAAAATCATCATTCCTACAACATTTAAAGAGGCAGTGACCAATGTGTCCGTGAAATGAGCTGCTAATCAACACGGCCGTTGCTACGCTTGCTGTGTGATCTCGGGAAGCTTATTTGGGTTAAGTGATTACAGTGACGTCAGTGATACGGTTACTCTTTATGCAAATCACTACACCTATGCGCGATTATCTTGAGGAAAGACGGCAATATAAACATGAAGTTGACGTACTTTAGCCAAGTCGGTATCCGATTCATGAAACCTTGCTGACACTCTTTGTTATTATCATAGGCAATATGAGAAACCCTTGTGAGAACGCTTACTTGACAAAGCTGTAATATTTAGACAGGCATAGCTCATATATTCGACACAAGACCTGACAAGATTTGGAGTGTTTAACAGTTTCTATATGCATCTCATTTACCCATTGGCTTATTGCCAGCCATGACAGAAGTACATATAGCCAATCTTCCAATTTGCATTGAAGTCTGCAACGGACGCCTGTAAGAAATACGATGCATTGGTTTGTCTGCAAGCTATGGAAAACTAAACATTTGTCTCAGCCCAGTGATTATCCGACTTTTTACGATACACAGTGTTGAAGAGAGTCGTTTCGAGAAACACAAAACCTGTGCACAATTTTAAGGGTCAATCACTTTGCGGTATCAGAATCTAGTCCCATGAATACCGCATAATGTGTTTAAGAGAGAGATTCTGTAAATTGTGTGCCAGATATATTCTGCTTATTTGCCTCTTGGGTTAGATATAGCCAAGAGGGCCGACAGACCGACTCCAAACAGATATGGTGAAACGTTGCCGCTCGCATCACCTTACTTGATCGTAATCCACCCATCTGTGTTCAAATACAGTCAAGAGAACAAGTTCTCGGCATGGAGCAATATTGCCTGAACGTAAAACATTCCTGTTTTGGGGAACGCTGACGACATATTCATCAACAGGAAACATAGTTAATTAGAGAAGCTACGACACACACCATGCCGTGCAGCGATGTTAGTTACCTCCCATGAAGCTCTTATGCGCATTCCTGTCGTCATTCAACACTTGATTGCACACATAGACTGCAAAAAGGTGACACCAACGCCCATTATCAACTGATTATTCACATTTCAGCAGTATACTCAGCATCCATTAGCAGATGCGGCATTGTTAAATGTAGCAATAGTTCGGGAATTAGCTATGTATAGAAATTGGAGTTGTTAACGCGCGGTTTGTTCCCAGGATGCATAGCCACGATACGACGCATTTTATCAACTACCATCTAACATAACTCTCATCTTTCATCCTTCAGACAGCCAACACCAGAGACGAGGCATACCCTCAAAGAAAAGTCAGCGTGTAGCAGTATACTTAAGACAAATATAAATAGAAATAGTACTGATATGCCAACACTACAGACCAATAATAATCGCGTACTAGGAGAACATAATTTATCAGGTTGCAAACACAGACTCCACTGGCATCTGCTCATTCACAATGATAATTAGTTGTTATACTCCTACCCCGATGGTGTGCAGACAGTATTGATCAGGTGTTTACTTGATACCATGTGGCATGACTTTGGTCAGATTATTGGGCTGATATTTACATTTTTCGATCCATGTCTGTTAACATTTTACGACTTTCTCCCCCACAGATTCAAACACCATAGCCACATCATCAGAACGCATATACCACAGTATCATGTACTTCTAGGGGACGTCTCTCAGATCCTGATTATAATATAACACTACGAAGGTATAACAGGTCAATTTCGGTGGACCTGCCTTCATTACTACAACGTTCTCTGTGGACTACCTCCCGACCAACGCCAATCACTCATATACATGATGATTGTTAATAGCTGTTATCCTCAATTAACATCTCATCATAGCCATAACGTCAAATATATAGCATCACAATATTATACAGAATAGGACACAGTTTGACTGCACATTAAAGTACATTTCATGTGGCCCGATAGTTGTTTAAAACAACTATGTTAATGCCAATAAGATACAAATATAATTTACAAAGACTT
The DNA here is from genome assembly GCA_034190875.2 of Urechis unicinctus. Classification (NCBI taxonomy): domain Eukaryota; kingdom Metazoa; phylum Annelida; class Polychaeta; order Xenopneusta; family Urechidae; genus Urechis; species Urechis unicinctus. The sequence goes on from CM067343.1 coordinate 15,642,391, forward strand.
TTCTAATCGGTAGTTTATTCCTCGCAGTAGCTACAACATACATTGTTGATTCTTAGTGACAGCTACACCATTATCAATTCTCGCAGCCAAGTGAAGTTAGTGTAGGCTTTAGCACAGCATACCAGCAATACAGACCTGCACCAGGAAAGCTACATGTCGCATGATTCTCTTCGCCGTTTACGTGCAAATGGTTCATACAACTGTATACTTCTGTGACGGTTTCAGAATTACTGGTAAATAGCACAATAAACAGCCCATATCATCCTCATCACGCTACAACTGAATGTTTCAATTGATAGATGATTAATTGTTTCATGAATGGTGTCAATCACCAGCCACTGTAACTGTACATTTACCGCATGGGACGCTTAATTGGATTAATTGATTATGTGGTCAGTGATACGGATACTCTTGATGCACTTCCCTTATACGCGATATTCTTGAGGTTAAGCTACACCATTAACTACTCTCGCAGCAAATAAATATTCATAAAAGGAACACCCAGTAGACTAAAACATCAAAGCAATCCACCAACATTCGGTGACACGGTATGTTACTTATACAACGATAACAAAACACCCAATGATTTATGTAATGATACAAACAATGACTGATAGATTTCCTTGCCACCAACTGTAGGTCCAGAATAGGGTGAAAGGGGTGTTTAGTGTACAGTAGTGAGGTCGTAGTGGTTGATACATTGGCTCAAATCGCATTGGCTATAATGCTCGTAGATTAAACGTTTAATGAATTGCGTCAATAAGGCTAATCCCGTGTAAGCTATGGCAGAGGATGCAAATAGGTGATGCTTAGTGTAAGTTGATAGGCTGCAAAGAACTTCCACGCGGTGAATGCGGATGACGTTGAGATTGTGTGGCCTGATAACTTATGCAGCATCCAGCATCCAATCAAACGATTCAATCGTAGTCTATTGTGTATGCCTGCAATACATGTTTGTCGCACACACTTAGCGATTGAGACTCTGATTGGTAACAGCATCGTCCACGTCAAGCAAGCACATGATGTCATCTGAAATACAATAGCAGGATGATAAGCTTTATCTGCAGAAATAGTCACGAAAAGCAAATAAAGAATTGGACACAATACACAGTGAAAGGAGTCAGGCAATACACTTAACTTCAGCAGGTGATTAGCGCCGCTTGCTCCATAGTGTGATGGTGGGTGCAAAGAGTTGGTCCAGACTTCGGCGCAGGCTTGTCGCCAAAATTATACACCTGTACAGGGGCGTTCTCCACGAGCCGATCCTTTCTTCTTCAGTTATTGTTAGATGAGCGTGTCCCGTGTACAATGCGAATTTCAATGAAGATTGTAATAGCTGCCATTTTGGGAGGTTTTGTGAGGATTCAAATTGATCGATGATTTTCAGGCAATTTAGTAGGCTTGCAATCTCAATTACAAGTTCCAGTCCGCTGGTGATCACACGAATGCCCAAACTCAGCATGACCATGTTTAGGACATAGGGAGCTCGGCAGATGAAGAACACAAGGATGATGGTCATCAACATGATCGTAATCTGGAATTCCTCCTTCAGGGCAGCTCCGGTCGTGTTACCAGATTGATTACTGATCATGTTACACTGCAGAAAGCGTGTAGTGTGTGTGATGAGACATCCATTGAGCACAATCAGCAGGCAGAAGGGTACAATGATGCCATTGACGAACCATGGATAGACGACTTTGAAACCGGTACCGTAAGTAAATTGGCCTTTGTTTGAGAAGTTGCAGTAGTGTTGGCGATACCGTCAATCGCGGTGACGATCTGCCTTGCACAGGAGCTGGGTATTGGCACAATGAAGGAGCAGTGAAGATGATGTAGTTGATTACGGAGGCTTTCTTAACCATGCATATTTTTCCGGCGAAGAATGGTGGACACATGGCGATGAAGCGTTCCACAGTCAACATTACAGTTAGCCATATCGAGGCCATCAAGAACATATGCCTGAAAATACCGGCCAAATGAGCACTGTACGTGGAATAGTTATATACGGCTTGTCCTATGAAGTGATGTTCAATGTATTTGATGAAGATCGAAACCAGGAAAACGAGGTCTTCTGACGCTAGTGAGATCAGATGACAGTTGATGGAGGTGCATGTACTCGTGTGGCTGAGAACTATTACAGTTAGGATGACTCCCAGGACTCTTTAATCTTTTGATGATATGGAGGGGGGGGGAGGGTGCGCTTCCGGGGATAGTTCCTAAGGGTAGTTCAATACCATGTAATTGGTAAAGTTAAATAACGCTGGCGTCCGCCATTGTGATTCTGTGTACGTTTCCACCAAACTAATAGTAAATCTTGATACCGAAGATTCGTCGTTGCGGAAGTGGCGCGTTTAGGTCGTTTAAGTAGAAGCCGCAATCGATATCTGTTTCTACAACAAAAGAAAATCACATTAACAGCAAGGACGAAGCGATGATTGCACACATGTCGGACGTAAGGCGCAGGGTATGGAAGCGCAGCAAGGAAGACATTTTTAATTTGTCTACATGAAGTCGTGTGTGTTAGAATAAGTGGCAACAATAATGGTGATACTAAAGGTGCATTTTGGCGAAATATAAGATAACCAAAAGTTATACATGGTGGTAGCTATGAATCATTAGAAATCGTAATCTTAAACATCTCGCTGACCTAGCAGGCGTTTCTCAGGAAGTTTTATGTAGTGTGTGTGCTTAAAGCTAAACTGAGTTCGTGCAAATGCAGCCTGTTTAGATATCGGTTTAAGGACCCAATCACTCCTGGCACCAATATAGTCGAGCTCGAGATCAATGTTCAGGCAGTATTTGATCACGCTCTGGTTCAGGCGATCCGTCCTGCCGAAGATCTTGAGCTCAACAGAACAGTGGCAATAACGACAGAAGTTGCTTCCTTATCTAAACATCTTTGAAGATATGTTATGCAGTACTTCTGTAGGAGCAGGTCACTGCTGCTAGTGCTCACTCAACAAGCTCAGCGGGAGCAAACACGGCTAATAATGCTAAAATCGGCGGCAGTATGAAATAATAGCGACATGAGTTCCTGTTGTGGTCAGGCTCCCTCTGACTATCGTTATGACCAAATGTTCTATGCTCTAAAGTTTGATGGCTCTAATTGGCAAAAATATGGTACGTTAAAGTTAGCCTAAACACGTGTTCATTCAGGTATTGACACATCGTTGCCCTATACATGGGCGTGAATATATATATATACATATATATATATATATATATATATATATATATATATATATATATATATATATATATATATATATATATATATATATATATATGTGTGTGTATATATACCCAGTCGCTATCAAAATCCTCAATTGTGATCGCAATGCAATGCTGTGCAACCGTGCCAGGATTGACAGCAACGCATTAACCTATGCCATGTGAAGGCTGCCCTGTGTATTATACATTGCAGGGAAGGATGATCAGCAACCAGACAAATTATACGAGACATGCCCCTGTAAACAATAGAGTCATTCAAAAATATTGAGCTGGATAGTGCATCAATTTTACGACGACACATATCCAATTATATGCAATATAAGAAACAACCCAATGTTGAATATCAATAAAACCTTCAAGACATCCCGATGCTTAACGAAAAATGCATCATATGAACAATGCACTATGCACAAAGTACGTGGCGCAGGGACAGGTAGCGGTTTCATGACTGCTCAATTGATATTCTATATGGAGCGTATATGCTGAAGCAATTACTGTTAATCGTCTCTGCAGCAACTCCTTGGAGGAACGTAAGTTGGTAACGTGATCCTTCCCAATAATTGCCGGGGAGAGTCGCCTAAGCGATACAATGTCTAACGCCTAATTACTCGCACGTAAGTATGGGGTCAAACAAAGTCCAAAAGACAGCGTACACTTATACGGTCTTATATTATACAGGCGGAATCATCAGACAATTATGGCTAGAATTATTGGAAACATCCAGATGACGGCTCTTCTATTATATGGGCAAATGTGAATGCACACGAGGTGCTAGTTACCCGATATAGCATCCTACCGTTACACGGTAAAACGTCACCAGGCGATAACTTTGTCTGCGATTGTATAAGATATAACTGTTGTATTTCTGAAAAGGCAGCAACACCAATAACATCACCGACTAATCGATGACTCGAAGTTTGGGTGGGAACACAGTTCGGTTATTTGTCTTAGGTCGCTTTTTTAATTCATAAGCGTAAAAAATTACAACTATGACTCACTGTGCTTATGACAGCATATCTGTAGATCTAGGCATCAGTGTTTGTACTCGACATCGACAGCTGACAATGCAAACGAGTTTTTTTATGGTCGCCATATTAATGTATGCATCCAGCATAGAGTACATGCACTCATCCGTGGCCCGTCGAGGACTCGATGGGAGCCCTGGTTGTCTTGTGGAACATTTCTGTGTCTACATACGACATTAAATATTTTATTTTTCAAATAGCCGGATATACGGTCAAAGTGTAGCTGTATAATTCAGATTAATATACTAAGGAAAAGTAACATAATAGACCAATAAGATTGGCTTACCAGTTTTGAAACCTCTGGCTCCATACGCTTAGTAAACATCCAAAGCCCCAAGCCTGGTCAATTTGGCAAACGTGTATATGTAAGGCTGACCAATAATATGAAACTTTCGGATATTTCTGATATCTTTTTGCCGCTGGCGAGGACACATAGGCGTCCGTTGAATTAAAGGAACCCATATAACTGTTACGAGTCATTAGATTCAGGCAGTGTTGAAGAGTAACAATGTATTCAATTCTTTTAGTTCAAAAGCACCCTGTTTCTTGGGTTTAGAAAAGTCTGAAGAGGTAAATTCTTCGGGCACGTGCAACGACTCTACAATGGCATCTTTACCCAATAATCGGCTGAAATTGCGTTTGGACTCGAAAAAATTGTTAAGGTTTATGCTTACATAGAAGATAGCAGTCATCACCCAGTTGGCATTCTCAATTTCACATCAAAGTCCAGCTAAAAGTACACAAAACAAAGCACAAAAAAACATCCAATCAAAAACTCAAGGATAACAGTCAGAGTTGGGGAATCCAGGCATGTGTGAAGCATGTGTGAACTCCCTGAGGTAAAACATGCCAACGATATTCAGGCCTCACCGTGAGCTCTCTCAAGTGATCTAGATGTGCAGATGAAATTGGTCGAACATCTCATGACCTAAGCAAATAGTACGTGGTGCCGTTGAAAATATGAATTATAAGTCTGCTCTGTAAACATGAAATTAACTATAAAGGGTGCATATGTTGATGCAACAACACATAACCTCCTCGACAGTTGGATGAACGTAAATTGATACTGTAATCCTTCACAACAAGTGCCAGGGTGAGTCTCCTCAGCGATACCATCTCGTACGCATTTGGGTGGAATGAAGTCTACGACAGCATACATATTGATGGTCTTATGGCACACGATACATAATGACACATCAGAGAAACCCATCAGAGCTTTATTATATCACTGTATATAACAGATGAAGCAGTGCTGTACGCACTGTCGCTGTTAGAATAGGCTCACAGTGATACAGCAGCACTTAAACCAGTAATGATTTATGGGTAACATCAAGAACACGGCTCTTCTATACTCTAGGCAAGGGTCAATGTCTATCTGCACCAGACACACGAGGTGGTAGTCTGCCTAGATTGCACTCTACCTGTTCACGGTAACACGTTATATGCATTTGTATAATGCATCATTGTTGTATTTCGGACAAGACGGCAACCCCATGTAACATCCAGAGGGCTTGGGGGGGGGGGAGGTGGACCGTACCTATGACAGCATATGTATTGAGCTAGGTATTATTATACGTGGAATAGATGCATCCTACCGTGGCGCCGAACCCTTGGTGGTAACCCTACTTGCATATTGGATAAGTTATGTATCTGCCTAGAACTCTTCTCCTTTCTTTTTCCCCCAAACGGATTAACTAAATAACTCACTCTCCTATTGGTAACGCAATGAAACATGACCGTCCAAAAAAATTCCCTCAATGAGCTATGTTAGCTATGTTTGACAAATAAGGTGACAAATTTGAATTATAAATGAGGTAACAATGTAGTGGCAGTCTACAAAATCGAAAAGATTTCTGGGGACGGAACAGGTGTGACAACAACAGTACTGGGAATTAGACATTAGCATGTCGGTTACGACATCAAACACATTCAATTCAGACGCGGGATAACAAGAAACCACGTTAGCATTGGAGTAACGAGCAGCTGCGGCTGGGATTAAATTTTTAAAGTGATTCAGTCACAGTAAATCTATATAAATTGTAAAAACGGTTGCCAGTCTAATGTTATTAATGACTCAAATACTATTATTGAGTTATTTAAATAACTTGCGTTGCAACTCTTCAGCCTTTATTTCGCTTCCAATACCTTGTTAGCTATTGTATCAACTAATACTGGCAAGATAGGCTTAACAAACTGTAATAGCTGATCAAGCAGCCATGAAAGCTGGCATGACATAACGCATCATAATGATATACCAAGTTGTAACAATGCTGAACAAGTGTTAAGTTCTGGACAACTGGACCCTAGCAACAAGATATACACGAATAACATTGATAACGCATGGTGTAAAGAGGGCGCACCGAGATCAATTGTTCTACTACTAAGGAGACAATGGAAAATTTCATTGACAAAAATACATCGGAAGTGCACAAGCTAGTATCATACCTCTGTCATGTACAGAATTGCACATTAGTGCGTTATTATGCTGCTGTAGTTTACAGATGAAGCAGCACCGTATGCAATAGCGCTAATAAGCGAAGCTTCAGACGCACGAGATGATAGTCTGCCTAGATAGCATCCTACCGTTACAATATAACAGGTAGCTAGGCGTTAATATTGTCTGCATTCATATGACACATCACTGTTGTTATTTTGACGAGGCGGCCACAGTACGCGTCAGTGAGACGACTAACATATGGTGGGGAATGTGAAACTGAAAATTTCGTTTCGTAAGTCTTATTAATATACCTCACCGTACCTATTACAGCATTTCTATAGGGCTAAGCCGCATTTTCAGTATGCCGGAAGTTGACAGCCACTTATGTAAATGAAGGGGGGGGGGGTGCTAATACATGGCTTCGCTAATCCCAATATAACTAAGCTTTGTTGGACAGGATATGTCCTTGAAGTGACAAGTTAGAGCCTATCAAGTTATGTGGTACGAGAAATATTTTCCTCAATGAAACCTTTCATGTTAAGCCATATGTTGAAGCCTTGTCCGTGAAGTGTTATGGTGTTAATAGGCCCGTGATATGAGCCCTTTCCTCGATCCGTAATGGTGAAGCCATGACTAGGTATTTTGTATCACTATTGTATTTCCGACAAGGCCACAACACTACGCAACCACTAGACAACTAATCGATGGCCCGAAGTTTTGCGATGGGAATGGAGGAAGGGGGAATAAACTCTTTGGTTCGTTGTGGCAAGTCGAGAATTAAATTTATAAGCATATAAAATAACAATTATAACGCACCTTACCTATGACACCATGTGTATTGCGCTAAGCACTATTGCTAGTTGGCCGAACATCCACAGCAAATAATGTAAATGAGTTATATTTATTGTTTGATTAATGTATGCATCCAATATGGAGAAATTGCATCCATATGTGGCGCCGAACCCTTGGTAGGAACCTTACAGGAACCTTTTAGGGATGTGTGATACAATTACGAAGCAGTTACACAAATGTAGACAAAGAGACAACGAAATATGGAAACAAGTATGCCATCCACCCTAATGATCCTAGTCATTTTCAATAATTATTCTCACACAGTGGTCATTATTAATAGCAACGAGGAGAGTGGCGACTTGCCATAATGCATAGCTCAGCTGGCATGACAGGCGTTATCAGCAACCAGCCAATAATGCTTATTGTAGTGACACCGACCTTAATCAGCTTTGCAAAGTGAGAAAGCCAATTAAGGAACGACCCAGTGGATGAAATTTATTACCATATGCGATATATCATGGTGATATAAGCAGTGTGAGACGCGAGAAGATGATAACAATTGAATACGGGACCTATCGAAGGCAGTTGACAGCCGACTGTTACCTATGAATATACTTTGCTGACGCTAACTTATGCAACAAGGATGGAGAGGACATTAATATGTAATAGCCAGCCGAAGTTAGCCAGAACCAAAAGGGCTGTATTACCAGCCCGGACCTGCAGTGGTCATCCCAAATTAACAATAAAACCAGCTCATGCTGACAGGCTGTTTGGGTGCGCTGAACTGTATGATTTATGGCTCGGCTTCCTTCACTCTCGAGGCAAGGGGCTTTGGCGGTGGAATTTCTTGAACGCGGATTAAACGTCGGAGAAAAAGAGGCATATTGTGACCAGTGAATGTAACAGGCTCTGGCAGCTACATCCACGGTCAACCATGAAGTACGTAATAATTGTACATGTCACTCTGCACAGTGAGGCTGATCGAAAAAACACACAGGTTATGTCCGTGATATGACAAGTTGAAGCTATTGTCGTAATGTGCTATAAAAAGCCTTGTCCGCAGTACGGTGTGGTGAAACCGTGCACGTGAAGGGATATGGTGCATCCCTCTCCGTATTGTTTTACGGTGAAACGATCTCTCTGATGTATTATGATGATGCCCTGCCACGGATGTGTTACAGTGAAGCCATGTACTTGATATGCTATGCTGAAACCCTGTACATGAAGTGCATTGGTGAAGCACTGTACATTAAATGATATGGTGAGGCTATTCCATGATATGGCATGTAGCGGCTATGTCAATGAACAAGTATCATGGGCTTATTTCAACGATGTGGTATGTTGGGGCTATGTCAATGATTTTTATGTTGAGTCATTTACAATGAAATGAAATGGTATGGTGAGGTCATGTTCGTTATATGGTATTGTGAGGTTATGTAAATGATATGGTACGGTGAGGCAAATCCAATGATTTTGTATAAATGATATTTTAAGATGAGTCTGTCAATGATGTGGTTTGGTGAACTAATGCACTTACGTAGCCAAACAGATGGATCACACACACTTCAACTCCGGATCACCGCGATGGTTGCCAGATTAATTTTGTTCAGGATGGAGGAGATCATTAAATTGACACGTGCTATTCTTGTGTTATATAATTAACTTGCTTTGCGACTCTGCTGTGCTCATTTAGCTTTATATAACAAATCAAGCTAATGCACCATTTAAAACTGTGACAGCTTATTAAGCAGACACGAAACCTAGCACGAAATGATGTGTCATAATGATATTCCTAGTTGCAACACTGCTGGACAACTGTTACAGTCTGGTTAACGAGACCTTAGCAACAAAAAATAAACGCGCAACATAGATATGCATGATGTAAGGGGGCTCTCAGAGATGCTGCGATCAATTACTTTACTACTAGGGTGGCAATGGGGAATTGCATTGAAACAAATACATCGGAAGAGCACAAGCAAGTATCATACCTCTGGCTAATACAGAGTAAAACATTAGTGCGTTATAATGCCGCTGTATTTAACTGAAGAAGCAGTGTCATATACAATAGCCCTAATGGGCGAAGCCGCAGACGCACGAGGTGCTAGTCTTCCTAGATAGCATCTTCCCGTTACAAGGTAATACGTTGCTTGGCGAAAACATTGTTTGCATTGTTATGTTACATCACTGTTGTATATCTCACAAGGCGGGTACAAATCGCGTTTAACCGGATGACTAATATATTGCATTAAGGTTTATTACACCATTGGCCAATATGGGATAGACGGCCTGAAATCTGGTACGGTATCTGTAAGGTTACAGTTGGGTTGGTGATACTTTCAATCACCTTGACAAACTGCACTGGACAGAAGCAGAGGATTCTCACAAATGATGATGATAATGACGAGGATTACATGGGCTTATGTAACCGTGCATATTTTCCCCTGGGGAATGGGTGAGAAATTGCTATGTGGAGGTCCACAGCCAACATTACCATATCGAGGCAAACAAGAATCTCTGCATGAAGCTACTAGGAAAGTAGACATAGTATCTGGCATAACCCTGTACGGCTTGTCTCGTTATGTGGTGTTCTATGCGATTCATGGAGAGCAGCGTCACGAATAGGAGAGTGTGATGATGCTAGTGAGATCAGATGACAGTTGATGGAGGTGCACAACCTCCTGCGACTGAGAACTATAACAGTAGCCAATTATGGGTACGATATATCTATCGATAATATGGGCGCAGTGTCACCACCAGGGAAATTTGGTTGATGTAAGGATAGTCCCTTGTCATGTTATAAGTAGAGTTAGTGCTGGCCAGGAGGAACTGTTCGAGTCCCACCATTGGGATTATGCGTACGGTTCCACCAAACTCAGGGCAAATGCCCAGATTGATTGTCCTTCATTGCGTTACTCGGCGCGTTGTGTTTCTTTTAGCTCTAGCCATATTTAGATGATTTGACAACAAAGATACATCTACAAACTTAATGTTGCCCTCAGGTCGGACATAACGTACTAATTATGGCAGCGCAACATAGACAAAGGTGGTGGCAGAAATTTGAAATTGGTCTAAATGAGAGCAAAAGATTGTTTTTTTGAACAGTGTAAATAGCTACATTAGTTGATTTCTTAGTTCTATATCTAGACACCTTTGAAAATGAATCTTGCAGTACTTGTTCAGCAGCAGGCGACTGTTACCAGTGCTGACTCACCAAGCACCGTGGGAACAAACACAGGCAATGATAATACTACAATCTGAGATTGTATTATATTGTAGCTGCATTATTTCTTGCTGTGATTACGTTATGGCGATTGTGATGAACACCTGTTCCGAGTCGTCCAGATTGTTGGCTCTTAGGGATTGATAATTCTTTAAATGTTAAGCTTAGAACAGTGTTCAATCTGGTTATGACATATCATCATATTTGACAGCTGTGAATCTTGAGATGGCATTGTAATCGCAATAATATATAGCACCCCGTCGATCAAAAAACTGCACTTAATTAAATTTACATAAAAATCCATTAGCAATATAGACGGCGCTCCGATTGTGATCGTGAGCCAATCCTGTACAATGAGTCAAGCAGCTCATCAGGTGTGACAGCTACGCGTTAATCAAGGCTATATGAAGGCTAATCTGTGTATTATACCTTGTTGGTAATAATGATCAACAATAGAACCAATTATTGGGGGCACGTGCCTGCACTATCAGGAAAACCCGCAGTGAAAAATCCCAAATAAAACTGATTCCCAAATGGCATGGCCAATTACTTAATGAGCCATGCAACTGATGAACCATGGCCCTAAGCACATGGTCCTTGGTGCCATCGCGGGCTGGAGTTTTATGTCTGCTATATTAACATGAAAGTAACTACAAGGGCCATATATATTGAAGCAACCACACCCAATCTCCTCTGCATCAACTCGTTTGAGGAACGTTAGTTGGTATTGTTATCCCTCCTGATAATTGCCGGTGTGGGTCCATCAGCAAAATCATGTCTAATATCATATGACACGCACGTAATCATAAGGGGGTAATGAAGTCCAAATAACAGCGGTTATGTAGTCGGACTTATGCAAATCCGAGAAGCCCATCTTTGGCATTATTATGTCCAGATAAATTACAGATGAAGCAGCGCAGTTAGGAGAACCTCAGAGTGATTGGGCAGCACTTAACGAAGTCGCGATTTATGGTTAACATCCAGACGACAACTCTTCTAATATCTCGACAAAATGAGGGCACCTTTGCACTGGACATATGAGATACCTAGAAAACACCCTACAAGTTCACGGTAACGCGTCGCCAGGCGATAACAGTGTCAGCAAGTGTATTAAACATTGCTGTTGTATTTCTGTCAACTCGCCAATGCCGTCATATTTATTCATGCATCGTACATGGAGTAGATGCATCCATTCGTGGCGTGCATGACACTCGGCCAGGGAACCTGCTTGCATTGTTGATAAGTTATGTGTCTGCCTACGAGGCTTCCCACTATTATGTTCTCCGTAATGGATCATATTAACACTTGGTGTAAAGCAGTACAAAGGTTTCCGCATTCAGCTACGAACTGTTGACAGAAGGTCTTTACTGACAAAAACGCTACACCGAATGCCGCATTGGGGAATCTCTTACTTAGAGATTGAGCTTTTAAAAACCACAATCTACGACTTAACTTGATCTATGGACTTAACGCAGCGATTATCCAACAATTGTATCTATGTTTTAGCTCCGTGGTGACGACGCAATCTGTTGATAACGAGTATGTGTATACGGGGCATTAACACATAGAGGCCTCGCTTCCAATCGAAACAGTCAAGCTGATATCGTTTAAATGACGGAGTGCATCGTGTTTCTCACAACAGTAGAGAATAGGGACTGACCAGGTTTAACGAGGAGCGCGAAGTAATTACAGAGAGTCATTCACTAATTAGTATCAGCATGTCATCCCATGAATGCCTCATTATGTGTTTAAGAAATGGATGCTGTAAATTGTGTAACTGGCATGTTTGGGTCTTATGTTCGGATGTTGCAAAGAAGGCCCAGGGTTAAAACAGATATGTTGCTTTTTGCATTACCTCACTTAAACGTAATAAACCATCACTGTGCCTACATTGTCATTTTGCGAAGGAAACAAAAGTTCTCAGCATGGATCATTTTTTGCTTGACATGAAAGCAAAGCTGCGTCCGGTTAGTCTAACAACATATTCACCACCAGTATACGTTGCTAATTAGATAACCTATTACACAAATCATGCAGTGCTGTGATTAAAATTACCTCCGATGATGAAGGCGACAGAACAGCAGCATTATACGCAAATTATAGTAGCAGCTGTCATCATTAGTACATGAATCAGCTGCATCTTGAAATTGGCTTTGCTTCTTATGTTATTTGCCTAGTACAGTTGCAGCACACATACAATATTCACGCGGTATGTAACCAGAATGCTTAGCACCGACACGTCGTAGTTTATCCATTACAATGTTAGAGCATACTCGTCGTTTGTATCGTACGTGGCTTACACATTTAATAGAACAGACATGATCGCACATACATATATTATTATTCCACCAGGCGGCGATAGGGAGGAAGCAATCTTTAAAACTAAAGATAACATGTAGCTGTATACATAAGTTAAATGTACTAAGGCATTGTACTGATATGCCAACACAGCAGACCAATAAAATTCGCACTCCAGGAAGAAACAATATGTCACTTGACAAACACAGCCTCTACTGGTAGCAGCTCCTTCCTAATTGTGTAAATGCAGTATTGAGCGGTTGCTCAACATATCTCACACTTCAAATACATTAATATTGCCGTTGGCTATGAGCACAAAGACGGACGCATGGTATTGAACTGATGACGGCATGGCGACATGATTATCGGACTAATAGTTCCATGGGGCCTGACTGTTGTCAGATTTTCGAGCTGATAGTTACATTTTTTGATCCACATCTGTTCACATTTTTAAGTCATAATCCACCAACGATTTGAACAAGCCATAGCCATATCGTCTGAACACATCTGCCACGATGCAATTGACATCTTAAATTCGCCACACCGATCTCATTTATTATGTAACACAACGAAAGTATATCAAGCCCATATTTCTTAGATGATGAAAATCGCAACCGATGGGTATGATATATCTTTCGATGATAAATGCGGCAGGGTGTGATGCCAGGGACAGATCGTTGTGATAAGGGTAGTTCCATGTCATGTTATGAGTAGAGTTATGTAATGCTGGCCAGGAGGTAATGTTCGCGTCCGCATTTGTGCTTATGCATACGGTTCCACCAAACTCACAGCAAATGTCCAGACAAAAGGTCCTTTGTTGTAAGACTCGGCGTGTTGTGCTCCTCAGAGTACAAACCACAATCGTTATCTGGTTTAATAATATTAAATCGAACATTAACAGCAAGGCACATTAATTATTGGTACACCTGTTGCCTATAACGCTCTGCGTATAGCTGCGCAACATTGACACAGCTGGAAGCAAAAAGTTGTTACTGGTCAAACGATGGCAAAAGGTTGCATCGTGGAACGTACAAAACTGTATTGGGGCAGTAATCGAGCGATGGGAAAAGGCGCTTTCGAAATATAAGATCGACAAAGATGTTGGCCCAAAGTTATACTTGGTTATGATATTTTGTCTAAATATCTCCGCTGACCTGTCACGGTAGACCCTGAACCCTTTGAGTGCAAAGAGCTAAGCCGAGTTCGTACAAATATAACATGTTAATATATTGATATTTTGAACTTATTGCTCCACGCGCAAATTTATTCAAGCTATAGCAAAATGTTCAGGCGGTTTTGTTAACACGCTTACCCCATCAGACGACCAGTCGTGACGGAAATCTTTAGATCAATAAAACAGTGACAATAACTACAGTTGTTCTCTATCTATACATAGTAGAGTACGTGTCGCCGTCGCAAGTAGTAATTCGCCGTCTGCTCTACTAACATTAAATGAACTAAAAGGGGTTATATATATTCAAATTGGTGGGTAGGGGAGAAGGGGTGACGCATATTTATTGAGCTAGGCATAGTTGTTAGTTTGCCCAACATCAGCGTCCAATAATGTAACTGAGGTATTTTTGTCATGCTAATTTATGCATCGTGCCTGGAGTGGATGCATCCATCCGTGGCGCGTCCATAACTTGATGGGGACCCAGCTGTTATTGTGGATGAGTTATGTGTGCATCTACGAGACTTCCGCCAACTATTTTCTGGATAAAGGATCAATACAATTGACTCACAGTCCAAGCAACAACGCAATGACACAGGTACGGCGTCTACAAAGGCACCAATGATGAGCATCCAAGCGCTTGAACTTTTTTGTTTATTCGGGATAATATTGTAATCATTTAACAAAATGGTTCATACTAGCAAATAGTCTGTTTGTAGCTTGCCAAACGACAGTCGACTGAAAGACGTCTTTGCCTTGTGTATTGAGTCTATTAACTTGGGACTGAGTAAAAATACAAGTGCGTGAAACTGACTTAAGTGAGCAATCTAACACTCGATAAAGAACCTGATATTGATCAGCTAACCTGTCGACATCGACCATTCTTGATATGTTGATGCTGGGAATAGTGACTTGGGACGGTAAGCAGTACAAAGGTTTTTCGTCATTAGATTGTAAACCTTACATTGTATTCAACTACACCGTGATTATCCATAACATAATCAGATCCTTGTTTTCGCCTGGAATATAACACGGATGGCGCGTTCGGGATGCTCCAGTGACTTCCGGAAATTATCCGGCAATTTGTCAAAGCGCACGGTGAACGGATTCAGGCAATACACTTGTCATAAGCAAGTGACGGGCGGTGCTTGTTCCCATGTGTGACAGTGAGTGGGTGAAATTTGTGTACCCTTTAGCACCGCATCACCATCAATACACACCTGCACAAATGCGTTATTTTCTGAAACGCGTTTTACATGAGCGGACAACTTCTTCATCAGTAACTGTCAGAAGAGCGTGTTTCGTTGACCAGTTACATGTTTTATATCTTCCTACTACTATTTATAAGCTCAACAATAGGAACATACTTTATATTCTCGCCAACATATGGAAATTGTCATATGTTGATCGTTATGTTCAGTCGATAGCTAGCCCGGTAAGCAGATCTAACGGTCCCCGATAGTGCAAAACCTATGTGCAGATGCTGCCTAAAGCAACCTTGCCATGATTTCATTCTGCTAGTAATTCCCCATTTTTACAAAACTAATTAATTATATATGCATCACATTTTGTCTCGAAACTAATTTAAACACAAGAGACGTTCATGTTTGTATGATTCCAAAGTACGCTGCTATCGAACAACAGCAGATAAGCTATTTGTCGCATGGTTCTCTATGAAGTTTCCCATTTACGTGCAAATGGTTCTTACAACTACTACTGCGACGGTTTCAGGAAAAAAACGCAATTAGCAGTCTGTATCCTCCTCAATACGCTGCCACTGAATGTTACCATTGATAGATGATTATTTGTTTCATGAATGGTGTCAATCACCAGCCACTGTAACTGTACATTCACCGCACAGGACGGTTAATTCGGTTAAGTGAATATGTGGTAAGTGATACGGATACTCTTCATGCATATCACTTCACCTTTGCGCGATTTTCTTGAGGATATGCTGCACCATTAACAACTCTCGCAGCCAAAAGATATTCATAAAAAGAACACCAAGCAGACTGAAACATAAATGTACAAAGCACCAAAGGATTTTTTTGATGATACAAACACAGACTGGGTGATTATTGTACAGTGATGAACTTTATGAGATCGTGGTGGTTGATACATGGGCTCAAATGGCATTGGCTGTATAGAATGCTCGTAGATGAAACGTTATATGAATTGTGTCAAAAAGGCTAATCCCACGAAAACTATGGCAGAGGATGCGAATAGGTAATGCTTAAAGTTAGTTGACAGGCTGCAAAGAGCCTCCACACACACACACACACACACACACACACACACACACACACACACACACACACACACACACACACACACACACACACACACACACACACACACACACACACACACACACACACACACACGCACACACACACATATATATATATATATATATATATATATATATATATATATATATCCCTATATATATATATATAGAGACATATATATGTATATATATGTCCATTTATATATGTATATATATGTTATTTATATATATAGACATATATATATATATATATATATATATATATATATATATATATATATATATATATATATATATATATATATATATATATATATATATATATATTTATATACATATATATACAGTCGCTATAACGACCTCAATTGTGATCACAAAACAATACTGTACAACGTGTCCTGCACAATGCTTGGCGTGGCAGCACCGCATTAACTTAGGCCATGGGAAGGTTGCTCGATGTATTGCAGGTAATCAGTAGAGTCATTCATAACGCCTTAATTTAATGAAGACACGTGCCCACTTATTGCAATGTAAGAAATACCGCAACGTCAAATATGAAATAGACCTTCAAGACATCCCATAACTTAACACAACATGCATCCTATGAACAATGCCTTGAGCAGAAAGTACGTGGCGCAGTCGCAGGAGACAATTTTATGTCTGCTCGCTTGACAATCAATGAACTATAAGGGGCGTATATGCTGAAACAACTACTGCTAATCCTTTTTTCAGCAACTCTTTGGAGAAACGTGAATTGGTACTGTCTGGGCAAAGGTGAATGCACACAAGGTTCTAGTCTGCTTAGATAACATACTAGCATTACACAGTAAAACGTATAAGATATAACTGTTGTATTATTGATAAGTCGGCAACACCAATAACAACGCCGACTAATCGATGACCCGATGTTTGAGTGGGAGCACTATTCGGTTCTTTGTCCTAATTCGTTTGTTTAATTCCTAAGCGTTTAAACGACAAATATGACACAATCTATAGATCTAGGCATCATTCATTGTACTCGACATCGAGTTAATAATGTAAGCGAGTTGTTGTATTGCCGCCATATTAATTCATGCATCCACAAAGTACATATACCCATCCGTGACGCGCCGAGCACTCAATGGCGGCCCTGGCTGCATTGTAGAACATATCTGTGTCTACCTACAAAACGCGTCCTCTCTATTTTTACACATCCATAACGGATCAATACCCGTGACTCAATGTCCAAGCGGTTACACAAAGATTTATGCACGGCGTCTATACTGCTTCCCTGAATAAGCTTTAACGAACTTATAAACGACTTCTTTTATTCTTATTTGACTTGACCCCACATCGCCGATTGACAAATAACGTGACGCAGTAAAAATCATACATGGGACGTATGGATGCCCACTACGAAATAAAAATTGTGCTTCAACACATTCCATTTAAACGCGTGATAATAATAAACTATACATGGATTGGTATAACGAGCTGCTGCTGTGATGAAGGGCCTGTGAGCTATTTGGTAGCTACTCCAATGGAATAAGAGTTTGTATTTGTGTTGGATGAGGGAACTTAATCACAGTCGTGGAAATATTGAGCAGGAAGTGGCGTGACATACTACTTTATCAGGGTGTCAGCCTTCACTGTGAGCTGCTCATTCGCAGCTAATATTACTTGTTATCCTCCTGCTACAATAGTGTACAGACAGTATTGAGCGGGTGTTTACTATATCTCAAACTTCATATACATTAATGTTATCGTTGGCTATGTGAACAATGAGGGACGCTTCGTATTCAACTGACTACGGCATATGTCTCATTCCGCATGATTATCTGTCCGTAATCAGGGTAACGGCCTCATTTTTCGATCCACGACTCTTTGCATTATACGACATTATAGACCTCAGATTTGTACACCATAGTTGCATCATCAGAACATACTTACCCCGATATAATTTACTTCTAAGTGTCGTCATTCAGATCTCATTAATTTTATAACACTATTAATTTATAACGGTGTCATTTTGTTGGACCAGCACTCACCATCGCAACGTTCTTAGTGCTTCCTGAACAACGCCCCTCATTGAAACACACGATGATTGTTAATTGCTTCCATTCTCAATTAACATCTCACCACAGTAATGACATTAAATATATCACAAAATAATATTATACAGCATAAGGCCCAGCTTGACTGCACATTCAAGATACATTATGAGCGTGCCAGATGGAACAACGGTTTTCATGTTAACGCCGATTAGATCAAAATAAAATATAGAAAGAGTTTGCGAACCGGTAGTTTACTCCTCATGGCAGCCTCAACATAGATATATGTTTCTTAGTAATAAACCGATATACGATATTGAATATTTTGCAGACAATAAATATTCATATAAAGAACACAAAGAGGCTAAAATATCAATGCAATCCACTTGCCAAATAATCATTAAAAGGAATACAAAACGCCGAATAATTTCTTAGATGATACCAACAATGACTTGGACGATAGATTTCCATTCCAACAACTTCAGTGCCAAAATAAGATGAAAGGTATGTTAAGGCCAAAAAAATATCAGCATTGCCTCATAAAAGCATTGGCTCGATCGAGTCGTAAAGGAAACCATAAATAAATTGATTCATAAACGATCATACAATGAAAGCTATGGCAGTGGTACCAAAAGTATGATACGAAATGTCAGATATAAGGTTGCAACGAGTTTATACGTGACGATTGCTGACGACGTTGAGATTTGTGTGGCCTGGTAACTACTGAGGCTGCCGTAGCTGCATAAAACATTCAATCAAATGATTGGATCACAGTTTAGTATGAATGCAGAAATAGTCACGACAAGAAAGTAACGTATTGGTCACAGCACGCGGTGAAAGGTATCAAGGAATTGACTGAGAAACAAGTCAATAGATGATAATCATTAGCATATTAGCTTTGTGAGACGCTAGTAGAATTGAAATGAGTGGGTACGGGACCTATCCATTGCAGTTACGGAGCAAGGAAACTAACAGCAGCAACAGTGAACAGGACATGAATATGTCATGGCGCGACGAAATGGGTCAGGACTAGCATGGACTAGTAGTGGTCACCTCTAATTGCAAATAAAGCCCGTTTATAATGACAGGCGGCTCGAATGTACTGTATTATTTGCCTCCTGCCGCTGATGTGTTCCACCGACGATCGCATGACTGCATGTTACGACGCACACGTCTCAGCATGCGCATTTCCTTCGGAGAAGTACATCAGTTACATATCGTAATAAGCGTATTCAAAATGCAATATTGTACACTCTATCTCTATTATATATATCGCAATTAAAACTTTCCTCCATTCTTTCAGAAGAGCAGTGACATGGCGCCCTGTCTCTCCGTTTTACATAGCAGGTGCTTAGCATCAGGCTCGCAATATTCTGGAGATTCTGAATGTAGTCGTAGTTATCCTAGAAAAAGTAGGGCGGCAATGAAAGAGGCCAACGCTCCATGACAATCGAGCACACTTCCAGTTAATGCCATATTTTGAAGAGGGCGTCACGACACGAACAAGCACGAACGCTCTTACAGTTGGCTTTTAATTGAAGCAATTATGTCGAAAGTAAAGCTGGAGAAGTCATTTGTAATATTTGAATATCCACAGCACGTGCTGATAGGATCAAATATAAAAATAGTTCCGGGGGATGAAGCTATTGATCTCCAATCTGCTCCCGTGTATAACTACAAAAGCAGGAATCAGTCTTGTGACTTGACGGCCTTGAAATCACACGCGCTCAGCTAGCCCTCTTTAATGTAACATGATTCGTTGTCCACAAAGACGATGTGGGGTCCTCCGTTTGAGTAGCTCTGGCACATAAGAAAGTTGAGGTAGTTTGATCCCGATAGCAGATGTACTGGCAGGAGTAACTTGCAAAATAGGCTATCCCCAATTTTCTATAGCTGCCCGTTTAACAGTTTTACGTCGGTCATAAGGCAAAGTTGATGGATGTGTGTCACACAAAAGGTAATAATCAGTCTGACATATGGGTAAACATGGCCACCAACGTAGTGCTAGAAAGACAGCCACGTATGTCATCAATTATGTACACTCCCCTTGCCTCATCTTAAGGTGGCCGACCCTTGTGATTCTTTCAATGCGGTTTGTAATTTGCCAGAAATACTGCTTAAAATATACATACCATATACTAACACCACCTATCTAATATAGGGGAACTAGAAAAGACCAAGACTGGACCAGCGTAGGTAAATATCATGATTCTTACAGCATTGTATAAGGTGGGGACCAATGTTTGCCGGAAAGGCGCTCTTATCAACTTGACGGTTGCTTTGCTTGCAATTTGATCTCCGATAGTGACCATGGAGGAAGAATGTACCTCCAATCATCCAGTTTGCTTTGATACCTACCATAAACACCCGTATGAATTATCATACTTTGGTCTTGGTTTGTTTGCAAGCTGTGGAAAACCCAAACTTAATTGGTTAACAATCTAGTAATGGTGTTTTATACACTGCTAACATCGTGTAGATAGTTCTTGATTGGTTAGCATGAGTTGAATGATCTGCAGAAGTAAGCAATGAAACGACAGGTAGATGTGAAGGTAGTAGGGATAGGAGTCAGGCCGCAAGACATGATGCAAATTCCTCACTGAGATGCAGCTTTCTACGAACCTCAGCTGTCAAAACAACCGCTGTGTAAATGGTGACCTACAACGACATGAGTTTTAGGCGCGTGATGCGCCCTCGTTATCCACTGCTTTGACTATGCGTTGATGCTCCAATAAAGGACTAATAGCTAAGCGCACACGACCTGTAGAACCCTTCTTAGCCACAGACATTAAAGGCGAAACTGTTCGAAGCTAATGGATTCTTGGGAAAGTGACCTATAATTGCCCCCTTGTCGATCTCTGTCACAATAAGGGGTCAATGTGAATAACATTGACTGCATTTGTATACGGCATCATTGTTGTATTTCTGACAAGGTGGCATCACAATGCAACATCCGGACGAATGATTGATTGTCAGATTTATGGTCGGTTTGTTCAGGGGGGGGGGAAGGGTTGTTAACCGTACCTATGATAGAATATATATTGAGCTCGGTATTATAGATAGTTTGTCCAACATCGACAGCCAATAATGTTAATGAGTTGCTTTATTGTTATATTAATCTATGCATCTTACTTGGAGTAAATGAATCCAGCCGTAGTGCCGAACCCTTCTTGGGAACCTTAATTGCATATTGGGTAGGTTATGTATCTGCCCACATCGCCTAACCCTTCCTTTTCCCCACAACGGATCACATAAGTGACTCACGGTCTAAGGGGCAAAACAATGACACATGAGCATCCACAAAGACTCCCGCAATGAGCTATGTTATATATGTTTGACAAATAATGTGACCAATAATTATAAATGAGGTAACAATGTGTTGGCAGTCGACAAAATCGAAAAGTTTTCTAGGGACAGAACAGAACTAATACTGGCAAGATAGGCTTAACAAACTGTGACAGCTGATCAAGCAGACGTGAAATATGGCAAGACATAACGCGTTATAATGATAGTCCAAGATGTTACACTGCTGGACAAGTGCTATATATGACACCCGTTCATACAGCTGTTAGTCAGAGATTCAGATATTCAGAATGGTTTGAATTGTTATTGCGCAGAATGACCTGGATCATATATAGTTACTATCCCGCAATAATGCATAAAGTTGTTTTGCAGTCATGGAACCGTTCTAAAAGTATGCGCACAAAGATTGGTAAATCTCAAGAAAGAATGCTCAAATAAGAGAATATTGGTTGATTAACCAAATGCTACATACACGACAATTGTCTTGATGAACAGATGCATTGGCAATAGGTGTATTAAATCGAGAGAGAGTAGAAATAGAAGGGTGTTTAACTGATGCGATCTAACACCCGACATGTTAAATGATCTTGACTGGCTAACTGGTCGACGAAGACCAGTCTGAATTTGTTGATGCCGGGAACCTCAAAATGGGGTGTAAGTAATGCTACGTTTTCCGATCATTATACCTCACAATGTATTCCACTACGAACTGGTATGATAATAACGGTTGAATGACGGAATATATCGTTTTTCGCATTGTTTGAGAATAGCGACTACACAGGTATAAAAATTCAACCCTCTGCATTCAATACACATGGCTGCAGCGAGGCACCTGTCCCTAATGTTGGTCATTTCCAATAATTGTTCTTGTATAGTGGTCAGTATAACTAGAAATGAACAGGGGTAGGCATGGCAATCTGACAAGACAAACGAGGCGAAAGCAAATTACGCTACGACCCAATGGGTGAGTTTCATAAGCTTATAGGATATATCATGGTGGTATAAGCTGTGAGAGACGCGAGGAGGATGAAGAACATAAGTGGATACGGGACCTATTCACTGTAGTCATAGAGCAAGGCAAGTGATATCGTCCACTCTCATTAATTAACGATGAGTTACCTCAAGCTAATACATCAAGGATTAAGAGGACATGAACATGTCAAAGGGAGAAGAATTGGGTCGGGACTAGGAAGATCACTTGACCAGTCTGGCCATTTATGGTCAGGCGGCTTGGTTGTGCTTTGTGGTGTTATTTGTGGCTCGACGTGTTTCATTCTACGGGCATGGGGATATGACAGTGGAAATGCTTTGACACGTTGTTAACGCTGAACAAACGTCTGAGGCATATTGAACGACCAATAAGGTGACCACTGATTGTAACAGGCTCTTGATGATGAATACACAATCGACCGAGGAGGATGGTTCAAATGAATATGTGACTGCGATCTGTAAGTCTTATTGGAAAACGAATGGAATATGTCCGTGAAATGACACAAAGAAATATTGTCCACAGTGAAACATTTCATGTTAAGCGATATGTTGAAGCCCTGTCCGTAAAGTGTCATGGCAGAAAGATGTAATATGGTGTGGCCTTAGCCCTGTCCTTGATGCATAATGGTGAAGCCATGACTAGTATGTATTGTTGTATGTCACAACAATTGCTGCCAGAAAAGTGCGAACAAACGACAAGTCCTGTCCAATCATCGATATCCTATGTAACAGGGCACCAACCACCATCAATATTTTCCGTGCCATTACCTGTTGGATGCACATAAAACTCAGAGGCAGAGAGATCGTGTGAAAGCGTCCTGGCCCATCAGTAAGGGCATTGATGTATGCATTGTTGTTAAAAATTTTGTTCAATCACATATTTATTGCGTGCTAATCAGTAGAATCATCAGCCAGCGTTGTTGCGTGCTGGTAATCACAAGAAATGTTCACTTCGGTCCACGCGCTCCCACTTCAGCCAGACAATTAATTGTTGACATACCGTTATATTATTAAATATTTCAGCTGCCAATAGTTCAATCAATTGAGTGACATGTTTCAACGTTTGACGAATATACATAAGCTCAACAACAGGCACATATATTGATTTAATTGCATGCCAACATATGGAAAACAACCTATTGTGATAGTCACGATCTCCCGCATATTCGTCACTCCGATATTAATTATAATATAACATTACGAAAGCATAACAGGTCAATCTCGTTGCACCAGCCCTCATTATCACACCGTTCTCTCGTTACTACATCCCAAACAACGCCGCAATAGACATCTCACTACAGCAATAACATTCGATACATCTTACACAATAGTATACAGCGTGATGCCCAGTTTTACTGCATAGTCAACATTATCGTAAGTGGCCCGCTAAACAGTGGTTTGCAGCAACCATGTTGCAACTAAGTAGATAAAAATATGATATACAAAGAGTTAAATAACTGGGTTTGCACTCCTTATCATCGCCGAAACATACATTATTGTTCCTTTGCGATTAACAACTATACCACTACCAACTCTCAGAGCGAATAAATGTTCATAACAAGAAGACACAGAATACTTAAACATCAATGCAATCCACCAGCCTCCGAGCGACACGGCGTGTTACATATTGCAAGGTAACTTTGCCAACCATTCCATTAAGGTAACAAAAATCAGTTTCTTACATGATACACACAACTGAGGGGCCAAAATTAAATGAAAAGGTAGGCAATAAATACGTTAATGTGCTCTTAGAAGTCGATACAAAGCCTCACAATGGGATTGGCTATATAAAATCCTCGTTGATGGAAATTTAGATAAATTTCATCAATAAATCTCTAGTAAGCTATGTCGGAGATTACACATGAGTGATATTTCTTGTCAGTTGATAGAATGCAAACTGCTTCCACGTGATGATTGAGGACGACGTTGAAGTGGCCAATTCGCGTTCTTGTGACCTGATAACTATCAAAACTGCCGTAGCTGAATAAATCATCTCATAAAAATATTGGACCGTAGACTAGTGTAAATGCCTGCAGGTTGGTCCCGCAAGCAGAGCGATTGTGTCTCAGTTGGGTTACAACGGTGTCTAAATCAAGCAAAGACACGCAGCCACGGAAAACACAACGGCAGAAATGTAATGCCTCGTCAGTAGAAATACACTCGACAAGAAAGTAATGCATTGGTCACAGCACACTGTGAAAGGTGTCATGCAATTCACTTGTAACGAACAATTGATGGAGCTTACTCTACGGTGTAATGTTGTGTGGCTGGGTGGGTGAAACTTTTGTCGGCTTCATCGAAGGCTGTTCGCCATGAATACTCACCTGTATATGTGCACTATTTTCCGACCCACGTGTTGCACGAGCACATTCCTTTTTCTTCAGTTTTTGTCATATGAGCGTGCCTCTTGTACAATGCGATTGTCGACAAAGGTTGTAACAGCTGCCTTATTGGGAAGTTTTGAGGTGCACAAGCATTTAAGTACCTTTAGAGTAAGATGACTCAAAGGAACCCAAAAACCAAAAAATGGGTACGATATATCTGTTGATGCTATGGACAGCAAGGGTAGTCCTACGTTATGTAATGAGCATAATTTGTTAGAGCTTGTCAGGAGGAACCGTTCGCGTCCGCCATTGTGTTTCGGTGAATGGTTCCACAAAACTCAGAGGAAATGACTAGACTGAAAACCATTCATTGCAAGTCCCGGCGCGTTGTACTCCTCTTACTTAATCGAGGTCCGATTCCGCTACGAAGAGATATCAAACATAAGCAAGGACAAAATATATGTTGTTGCACGCCTGTCGCACTTGACGCACTGAATATGGCAACGCAACATGGATACAGATGGTTGCAGAAGCCTGCTATTGGTCTTAATGAGGGCAAAAGGTCGTGTCTGTTCGACCAAGTGTGAGGAGCGCAACGTAAATAACAGTATTCCAGCCAAAACCAAGCCATGCGACAGGATATTTCCTCCAAACATCTCTGCTTGACTAGCAGACGTGTTACAGTAGGTCCCGAGCTATGTAAAAATGCAGAGCTGATTAGATATCAGTATCGGGACCCAGTTGCCCTTGGCAGCAATATAGTCGAACTCGAGATGAACGTTCAGGTAGTATCTCATTACGCTCTTGTTCCATCATGCGATCCGTCCAGGCCCAAATCTTGAGATAAATAGAACAGTGTCAATCTCTACATCAGTTAGGTTCATGCTTGCATATTAAAACATCTTTAAAAATATATTTTTAAGGACACCTGTTGCCAGTGCTCATTCATGGGAATAACCACGGGAAATAATGCTAAAACATGCGTCTGTATGATAACAACATGACTTTCTGTTGTGCTCAAGCTCCCTGTGGCGGTCGTGATGAACACCGCGCTGTCCAGATTGATGGTTCTGATGGATAGATAACTCTCGAAATGTTAGCTTAAATACTGTGTTCATTCAGGTATTGAAATATCTTTACATTAAAATGTCGTTAACATTTACATGACACTGGAGCCTTAATAATATACAGCATCTAGATGATCAAAAATACTACTCTTAGTTAAATATAAATCCATTAACTATATAGACGGTGCCCCGAGTCAATATTGCATAGCGAATCAGGCGGGACAGTTACGCGTTAACAGAGGCTGATATATGTATATGACCCTCTATGTAAGAATGATCAACAATTAGACCAATCATGGGAGAACAACGGCAATGACAAATGGATTAAACTAGGCAAGGCGCTCGTACCGGGTTTTTTGATGATCATCTTCAGCTTGGATATGAGAGATAGTTAGTAGGATTAAAAGTGCTAGATTAAAGGTGCTTGATTTTGTGAGATCAATGCGAATCGCCCAACATCTAAAGATAAAATAATTACGTTCAGTGATTCCAATTGCAATTGGACTCATTATTCAATGTTTTGAAGACTATGTTCTGATTATCGCTTCTTGGAAAACGAGAATTAGTCCTGTCACTGTCAGAATCGATAGCGCTGTTTTCGGACATATATGGTTCGAATCTGTGCAACAGAATTATCTGGATCCAACTGCATTATCTGGATTGGAAGGCTCAAAACTCCATTGCGAATCGTCCAACTGAAATACATCGCTCTTCGGGACTTTAACATTCGCGGACCTGTCAGTGACGAGGTAATCGAGTGACGTCACGAGATGCTGGGCCGGAAATTTTGAAAATGGCGAAGGGTGCTGAAAAATCGACTTTATATTTCAAATTACGATATGTTCGGGTGACTTGTTTAGAAATTGAGCCATAAAAAAAGAGTAAATGCAATTTAATCTTTCATTCGGCTTCATAAAAAAAATAATACAGGTGCAATGGACATGACACGTGCTAAGTTAGTTTTATATAACGTAACATGGTCCATTGTCCTTATCACCAATGAGCGGTCCCTTGTTCGATTAGCTCTGTCACATTAGAAAGTTGGCGTTGAATAATTACCGCCAACGGTTATTATTCGAAACAGGAATGTCTACGGAAATTGGCTATCCCCAATCTAGTACAGCGGCCTTTTATACCGTTTTCTATCGGCCATAAGGTGTAGTTGGTCACTGGATGTTTAATATGCGAACAATAATGGTTTGCAAAATATTTATTTTAGACCCGTATTTTATTTGCTAACAGCTGATATTTTTACTTATTACACCGCACAGTAATAAAAGAGAGCAGATTTAAGAAACACACACCCTATGAGCAATTTCAGAGAGTCAAGCACTAAGTGGTATCAACATGTCATCCCATGAATGCCTTATTATGCGTTTAGGAAAGCGATACTGTAAATTGTATAACTGATATATTGTTTCTTTCCAAAGATCCTTGTTTGGGTGTTAAGTTTGGATGTAGCAAAAAAGCCCCACAAACCAAACAGATATGTTGCATTTCGCATTACCTTACCTAAACGTAATAAACCATCACTGTACCAACATTGTCAATGTGCGAAGGAAAATTCTCAACGTGGAGGATTATTTGCTTGACATGAAAGCAAAGCTGCGCTCGACATATTCATCAACAGTATGCGTAGCTAATTAGATAAACTATTACACAAATCTTGCTGTGCTGTGATTAACATTACCTCCGACGATGACGGCGACAGTTCTTAGGCGTTCTTCTGATGGCGTACACAAGCCACGAAAACGTGTCATTAACCCCCAATATCAACGGACCATTCCCGCTGCAGCAGGATACGTAAATTCACAGTAGCAGCTGTGGCAGTATTGATATTATCATTAGTACATGAATCAGCTGTATCTAGAAATCGGCTTTGCTTCTGATGTTATTTGCCGAGGGCAGCTGCAGCACTCATTCAAGATCCTCGAGGTATGTTTTCAAGAATGCATAGCCAAGACACATTATCCATTACAATGTTTTATCATGTTCGTCGCTTGCATTCTTCGTGGTTTTCGCATTTAATAGACACGGACTCAGTCTCACATAAATATTTTATTATTCCACCAGGCGGCGATAGGGAGAAGGCAATCGTTAAAGGTAAAGATAACATATAGCTTTATACTTCAGATTAATATACTAAGACATTGAACTGATATGCCAACACAACAGACTAATAACATAAGCACTCCCGGAGGGCACAATATGTCACATGACAAACACCGGCCTATTGGCAGCTGCGCATTCGCAATAATAATTACGTGCAATTCTCAGTATTAAGCGGTTGCTTAACATATCTCACACCTCAAATATATGAATGATGTCGTTTGCTATAAGCACCAAGGCGGGCGCATTGTATTAAACGGACGACAGCATGGCACGTGGGACATGATTATTGGGCCAATAATTCCATGGGGCATGACTATAATCGGTCTGATAGTTCCATTTTCCGATCCACGTCTGTTTTCCTTTACGACACTATCCACCAAAGATTCGAACACGCCATTGCCTCATCGTCAGAACACATTAACCACGATATCATTTATTCCTTAGATTCATCACACAGATGTCATTTTATGTATAACATAACAAAAGTATATCCGTTGGACAAGCCCACATTTCTTAGATGATAAAAAAAAACGCTACCAATGGGTACGATATATCTGTCGATGATATGGGAGGCAGGATGCGCTGTCAGGGAGAGTTCGTTATGATAAGGGTAGTCTCATGTCGAGCTATAATTAGAGTTTGTAAATGTTGGCCAGATGGTACCGTTACACGTCCGCAATTGTGCTTATGCGTACGGTTCCACCAAACTCACAGCAATGCCCAGACAGAAGGTCCTTTGTTGAAAGACTCGGCGTATTGTCCACCTCTTAGTACAAGCCACAATCGATGTCAGGTTCTACAACACAAATATTGAATTGAACATAAACAGAGAGGTGGCATTAATTATTGGCATATAGCAACGCAACATGGACACAGTTGAAGCAAAAACTTGTAATTGGTCTAAACGTGGACAACAGGTCGTATCGTGAAATCTACAAAACGGTATTGTAGCCCTTATACTGGTAATAAAGTGCTATAATATTTTGTCCAAATATCTCTGCTGACATGTCACGGTAGACCCTAAACTGTGTGAGTGTGAAACACTAGGCCGAGTTTTTACAAATATAGCATGTTTACATATCGGTATCAGGACCTAATTGCCCGTGGCACAAGTTAAGTCAAGCTCTTGAAGAATGTTCAGGCGTTATTTGTTATTACGCTTGCTCCAGCAGACGACCAGTCCTGATGGACATATTGAGATAACAAAAACACTGGCAATAATTACAGATGTTCCGTATCTACACATTGTAGAAAGTATACCTTGCATTACTTCAGTATAAGGAGTTGATTGCTGCAAGTGCTCTCCCACTAAGATCAGTCGAACAAGGACTAAATATGTGACTTTATGATATAAAAGCGTCTGATTTACTGTTGTGGTCAAGCTTCCTTGGGCAATCGGGGTGAGCACCTGTTCCTCACTATGCAGAATAATGGCTCTAGTTGGTGAACAGATGGTACGCTATGTGTTAAGTCAGGTATTGATTCATCCATGCATTATAATGGTTAACATGTAGATAACAGAGGAGTTGCGGTGTTATGCAGCGCAACGGTGGTATCAAAAAATCATACATATAAATATAAATGTAGTCACTATTAAGACGGTGCCTTAATTGTGATCGTTAGCCAATACTGTACAATGTCAGGTGTGACAGCAACGCATTAACCAAGGCCATGTTATGACTGCCCTGTGTATTAGACCTTGCAAGAAGTAATTATCAACAATAAAACCAATTATGGGTGACACATTCCTGTACATAATAGAGTGATACGAAACTGTAGAGGTAGATAGCGCCTCGTGGTTACAATTTCATGAAGACACATAACCACTGATATACAATAAACTAAAACCCCGAGTCTCATTTCATAACGAGCCGTGCGATGTATGAACCAAGTCCTAAATTCAGAGTACGCTGCACCGTCGCAAGTAGGAATTTTACGTCCGGTCTGCTAACATGAAATGAACTAAAAGGGGCTCATATATTACAATTGTAGGGGGAGGGGGAGGGTCAAGCTGCTAGGTTCTTTGTCGTAAATCAATTGTTTATTCATGAACGAATAAAATAACGATTATAACTCACCGTACATATGACAGCAAATATATTGAGCTTGGACTCATTGTTAGTTTTCCGAACATCGACGATCAATAATATTAATGAGGTGATTTATTGTTGTCATGTAAATTTATGCATCATACCTGGAGTAGATTCATCCATTCGTGGCGCGTCGATCACTCGATGGGGACACAGCTTGCATTGTGAATAAGTTATATGTGTGTCTACGAGACTTCCCCCACCTATTTTCTGCATAACAGATCAATACAATTGACTCACAGTCCAAGCAACAACGCAATGACACAGGTACGGCGTCTACAAAGGCACCTTCGCCTGGTGTATTAAGTCCATCCATGAACACGGGACTGAGTAAAAATAGAAGTGCGTGAAATGAGCGATCTAACACTCGATAAAGAAGCTGATCTAGATTTGGCTAACTGGTCGACATCGACTAGTCTTGATATGTTGATGCTTGGAATATTGACTTGGGATGATAAGCAGTACAAAGGTTTCCCGTTATTAGATTGTAAATCTAAATGTTTTACACATGGGTAACGAGTACTCAGGTACAACAACATAGATTGAGTGACAACACCACTGGCCGCGCTCCAAAAATGCATCCCAAAATGAAATATGCATATCATCCCGTATTCAATATATGAGACTGCAGCGAGGCACCTATTGACAATGCCGTTAATTTCCAATAATTGTTCTCGCTTTGTGTTCAGTATAGATAGCAACGATGAGCGGGGCTGCATGGCATTATTCATCGGCCAGCTGGCAAAACAAACGTTATCAGAGACCGGCAAGTGATGATTCTTGTATTGACACCGACCTTACTTAGCTTGACAAAGAGAGAAAACTAATTGCGAAACTACCGAATGGATAAGATTCATAAACATATGCGATATATCAAGGTGATTTCAGCTGTGTGAGATAAGTGGGTGCGGGACCTATCGACTACAGTAACGGTACAAGGCAGCTAACAGCAGCCACTCTCATCAATTGACATGTTTCGTATGAATATACCTTGCTGCCTCTAACTAACACAACAAGATTGAACAGAACATAAGTACGTCATAGCGAGGTGAAGTGGGGCAGGGCTAGGCGGGCAATATGATCAGTCTAGAAATTCAGTTGCCACCTCAAATTACAAATAACAACCGCTTATAATCACAGGCGGCTTGGGTGTGCTGAATGGTGTGATTTGTCGCTCGGCGTGAAATAATATGGTTCAGCCCTGGTGAAACGATGTGGGTTGTGTGGCACAATGAACTCTTCTCAATGATGTGCCATGGTTAAATTTTGCTCAACATGTGCTATGTTAAGCCCTTGACATGATATATTATGGTGAAGTTCAGTATATGATGCGTTGTGGTATTGGTCCTGGTGATATTGACGGGTAGAGAAATGCTGATTTCACGTGTATTGTTATTGTAGCGCAGTACAACTCCCTGACAGGGAATTGATGTGAGAACAATATGTCCTGGTCAACCGCAACATTTCGGTGATGTTGCTGTTATGGCGGGGTATCTCAATGGCGATCCTCTTCCATCAATCAATTTTCACGCATAGCTATCGCAGCATCATTTATGATTCATAATAGCCCCATTGTTATATCGATAACAAAATACGTCATCACATATCACCAATGCCTACCCGACACTTGCTCACAACAATACCTAGTCTCGTCCCATACAGACTTCCATCTTGTCTTGGTTTCTATGAATGCATTACACGACGCACACGTCGCAGCATGCGCATTTACGTCCAGGAAGTACATCGGTTTCATACTGTGATACGAGTATTCATGCTATGTCTGTATGATATATTTCGCAACTAATATTTCCTCCATTCTTGACGAAGAGCAGTGACGAGGCCCTTTGTGGTCGACATATTGCATAGTAGGAGCTTGGCTTGTAAGCATATATCAGACACGCAATATTCTGCCAATACTGAATGTAGGTGTATTCTAGTTTTCCTAGAAAACGTGGGGTGGTATTGAAACAGGTCAATGCTCCATGACAATCGAGCCTCCTTCTGTGCAATAAACAGAGGCAGCAATACATTTTTTCGGAGGAGGCATCAAGGCCCGAACTAGTAAACGAATCGTAAGCGCACGAAGAGAATATTGGGTATATCATGCTCCATAATGTGACTTTCAATTCTCGGGAGGCAATTATTTCGAAAGTAAATTTGGAAAAGTTCCATGTAAAATCCCTTACCCGTGCTGATAGGATGATATATAATGAATAAGTCCGGGTGATAGAAGCTATTGATGCCAGGCAATCAACATCTTCATCTGCTTCCGTGTATAACTAGAAAAGCAGGAATCAATCTTGTGGCGCAACGGCCTTGGATCTCACATGGGTCGGGCACGCCCTCTTTCAAGTTACATGGTACATTGTCAGCAATAGCATTGAGCGGTCCTCCGTTCGAAAAAACAATTACACATAATGAAGCTGGGGTAAGTAAATTTCCGTCAGTAAGTGTATCAATGATAATTATTCGAGACAGGAATATCTACCGAAATTGGCTATCCCCAATCTACTACAGCGGCCCTTCATAACGTTTTACGTCGGTCATCAAGTGTAGTTGGCCACTGGTATTTTATCACACCAACAATAATGGATGTTTCACAAATAACTAGTCCTATATAGACATGTTAACAAGGCCACCAATATAGCATTTGCTGTTGTGAGAAAAACAGCCGCTTCAGTCAACATTCCCAATGTCTCGTCTGAAAGAAGCCGACCCCCTGTGATTCTTTTGGCCCGATATTTTCATTGTCTGGAAAAATTGCTAATAACATATATTAACACCAACTATCCAATATGGGGTAATTAGTCAAGGAAAAATCATCATTCTTACAACATTTAAAGAGGCAGTGACCAATAAGTCCGGAAAATGAGCTGAAAATCACCACGACCGTTGCTACGCAGGCTGTGTGATCTCGGGACGCTTATTTGGGTTAAGTGATTAGGACGTCAGTGATACGGTTACTGTTTATACATATCAGTACACCTATGCGCGATTATCTTGAGGAAAGACGGTTATATAAACATCCAGTTGACATACTTTATTCAAGTCGTTATCCAATACTAGAAATCTTGCTGAAACTCTTTGCTATTATCACAGACAATGTGAGAAACCCTTGTGAGAACGCATAATTTTCTTAGTAAGACAAAGCTGTAATATTTAGACAGGCAATGAATGCGCTCATAGCTCATATATCCGACACAAGACCTGACAAGATTTGGAGTGTTTAACAGTTGCTATATGCATCTCATTTACCCATTGGCTTATTGCCAGCCATGACAGAAGTACATATAGCCAATCTTCCAATTTGCAATGACGTCTGCAACAGACGCCTGTAAGAATTACGATGCATTGGTTTTTCTGCAAGCTATGGAA
Organism: Urechis unicinctus; assembly: GCA_034190875.2. Lineage (NCBI taxonomy): Eukaryota > Metazoa > Annelida > Polychaeta > Xenopneusta > Urechidae > Urechis > Urechis unicinctus. The sequence continues at coordinate 15,676,146 of CM067343.1, forward strand.
AACTTAACATTTACCTCAGCCCAGTGTCTGATTATCCGACTTTATACCCTACACCGTGTTGAAGAGAGCAGGTTCGAGAAACACAAAACCTGTGCACAATTTTAAGGGTCAATCACTTTGCGGTATCAGCATCTAGTCCCATGAATACCGCATAATGTGTTTAAGAGAGAGATTCTGTAAATTTTGTGCCTGATATATTCTGCTTCATCAAAATATGCCTTATTTGCCCCTTGGGTTAGATATAGCCAAGAGGGCCAACAGACCGACTCCAAAACAGATATAGTGAAACGTTGCCGCTCGCATCACCTTACTTAATCGTTATCCACCCATCTGTGTTCAAATACTGTCAATTTGCGAAAGAGAACAAACAAGTTCTCGGCATGAAGCAATATTGCCTGAACGTAAAACATTCCTGTTTTGGGGAACGCTGACGACATATTCATCAACAGGAAACATAGTTAATTAGAGAAGCTATGACACACACCATGCCGTGCAGCGATGTTAGATACCTCCCATGAAGCTCTTATGCGCATTCCTGTCGTCATTCCACACTTGATGGCACACATAGACTGCAAAAAGGTGACACCAACGCCCATTATCAACTGATTATTCACATTTCAGCAGTATACGCAGCATCCATTAGCAGATGTGACATTGTTAAATGTAGCAATAGTTCAGGAATTAGCTGTGTCTAGACATTGGGGTTGTTTACGCACGGTTTGTTCCCAGGATGCATAGCCACGATAAGTCACTTTTATCAACTATCATGTAACATAACTCTCATCTTTCATCTTTCAGACAGCCAACACCAGAGACGAGGTATACCCTCAAAGTAAAGCCAGCGTGTAGCAGTATACTTAAGACAAATATAAATATAAATAGTACTGATATGACAATTCTACAGACCAATAATAATCGCATACTAGGAGGACATAATTTATCAGGTTGCAAACACAGACTCCACTGGCATCTGCTCATTCACAATGATAATAAGTTGTTATACTCCTACCCCGATGGTGTGCAGACAGTATTGATCGGGTGTTTACTTGATATCATGTGGCATGACTTTGGTCAGATTATTGGGCTAATAGTTACATTTTTCGATCCATGTCTGTTTACATTTTACGACTTTCTCCCCCAGAGATTCAAACACCATAGCCACATCATCAGAACGCATTTACCACGGTATCATGTACTTCTAGATCCTGATTATAATATAACAATCAGATAGTATAACAGGTCAATTTCGTTGGACCTGCCTTCATTACTACAACGTTCTCTGTGGACTACATCCCGACTAACGCCACTCACTCATATACACTATGATTGTTAATAGCTGTTATCCTCAATTAACATCTCATCATAGCCATAACGTCAAATATATAGCATCACAATAGTATACAGAATAGGGCACAGTTTGACTGCACATTAAAGTACATTTCATGTGACCCGATAGTTGTTAAAAACAACTATGTTAATGCCAATAAGATACAAATATAATTTAAAAATACTTTTCTAATCGGTAGTTTATTCCTCATAGTAGCTACAACATACATTGTTGATTCTTAGTGATATACAGCTACACCATTATCGATTCTCGCAGTCAAGTGAAGTTAGTGTAGGCTTTAACACAGCATACCATCAATACACACCTGCACAAATGCGTTATTTTCTAAATCTTCTTCTTCGATAATTGTCTAATGGGCGTGTCGAATGCACAATATTCCATTTTGGCAGGTTTTTTGTAAGGATTCAGAGAGGCACAGTACTTAAAACACACACGCTTCAGAGTGCTCAAGAACTAAACCAGCAGAAGACAATAAAATGGATCGATGACATTAACGAAATAACAATGAACAGTTCCATGCCACTGGTGTTTTTTACCGAACCAATTAATTATAGAATACACAGCCAATGACAATGATATATAAGCAGAAGCACAATATTCATCATATATTGTCACGAAACTAATTTAAACGCAAGCGACGGTCATGTTTGTATGATTCCAAAGTTCGCTGCCATCGAATTACACCAGGAAAGCTACATGTCGCATGGTTATCTTTGCCGTTTCCCATTTACGTGCAAATGGTTCATACAACTGTATACTACTGCGACGGTTTCAGATTTGCAGATAAACGGCAAAATAAACAGACCATATCATCCTCATTACGCTACAGCTTAATGTTTACATTGATAGATGATTAATTTTTTCATGAATGGTGTCAATCACCAGCCATTGTAACTGTACATTTACCGCACGGGACGGTTAATTGGATTAATTGATTATGTGGTCAGTGGTACGGATACTCTTTCTGCACATCACTTCACTTACGCGCGATATTCTTGAAGTTAGGCTACACCATTAACTACTCTCGCAGCCAATACATATTCATAAAAAGAGCCCCTAGTAGACTAAAACATCAAAGCAATCCACCAACATTCTGTGACACGGTATGTTACTTATACCATGATAACAAAACACCTAATGATTTCTTTAATGATACAAACAATGACTGATAGATTTCCTTGCCACCAACTGTAGGTACAGAATAGGGTGAAAGGGGTGTTTAATGTACAGTGACGAGGTCGTAGTGGTTGATACATTGACGCAAATCGCATTGGCTATAATGCTCGTAGATTAAACGTTTTATGAATTGCGTCAATAAGGTTAATCCCGTGTAAGCTATGGCAGAGGATGCAATTAGGTGATGCTTAGTGTAAGTTGATAAGCTGCAAAGAGCTTCATCGCGGTGAATGCGGATGACGTTGAGATTGTGTGGCCCGATAACTTATGCAGCATCCAGCATCTAATCAAACGATTGAATCGTAGTCTATTGTGTATGCTTGCAATACATGTTTGTCGCACACACTTAGCGATTGAGACCCTGTTTGGTAACAGCAGTGTCCACGTCAAGCAAGCAAATGATGCCATCTGAAATACAATAGCAGGATGATAAGCTTTATCTGCAGAAATAGTCACGAAAAGCAAATAAAGAATTGGACACAATACACAGTGAAAGGAGTCAGGCAATACACTTAACTTCAGCAGGTGATAAGCGCCGCTTGCTCCATAGTGTGATGGTGGGTGCAAGAAGTTGGTCCAGACATCAGCGCAGGCTTGTCGCCAAAATTATACACCTGTAAAGGGGCGTTCTTCACGAGCCGATCCTTTCTTCTTCAGTAATTGTTAGATGAGCATGTCCCGTGTACAATGCGAATATCAATGAAGATTGTAATAGCTGCCATTTTGGGAGGTTTTGTGAGAATTCAAATTGATCAATGATTTTCAGGCAATTTAATAGGCTTGAAATCTCAATTACAAGTTCCAGTCCGCTGGTGATCACACGAATGCTCAAACTCAGCATGACCATGTTTACGACATAGGAAGCTCGGCAGATGAAGAACACAAGGATGATGCTCATCAACATGACCGTAATCTGGAATTCCTCCTTCTGGGCAGCTCCGGTCGTGTTACCAGATTGATTACTGATCATGTTACGCTGCAGATAGCGTGTAGTGTGTGTGATGAGACATCCATTGAGCACAATCAGCAGGCAGAAGGGTACTATGACGCCATTGACGAACCATGGATAGACGACTTTGAAACCGGTACCGTAAGTAAATTGGCCTTTGTTTGAAAAGTTGCAGTAGTGTTGGCGATACCGTCAATCGCGGTGACGATCTGCCTTGCACAGGAGCTGGGTATTGGCACAATGAAGGAGCGGTGAAGATGATGTAGTTGATTACGGAGGCTTTTTTTAACCATGCATATTTTTCCGGCGAAGAATGGTGGACACATGGCGATGAAGCGTTCCACAGTCAACATTACAGTTAGCCATATCGAGGCCATCAAGAACATATGCCTGAAAATACCGGCCAAATGAGCACTGTACGTGGAATAGTTATATACGGCTTGTCCTATGAAGTGATGTTCAATGTATTTGATGAAGATCGAAACCAGGAAAACGAGGTCTTCTGACGCTAGTGAGATCAGATGACAGTTGATGGAGGTGCATATACTCGTGTGGCTGAGAACTATTACAGTTAGGATGACTACCAGGACTCTTTAATCTTTTGATGATATGGGGGGGGGGGGATAGTTCCTAAGGGTTGTTCAATACCATGTAATTAGTAAAGTTAAATAACGCTGGCGCCCGCCGTTGTGATTCTGTGTACGTTTCCACCAAACTAATAGTAAATCTTGACACTGAAGATTCGTTGTTGCGTTTTGCTCTTTTTAGAAGAAGCCGCAATCGATATCTGTTTCTACAACAAAGGAAAATCACATTAACAGCAAGGACGAAGCGATGATTGCACACATGTCGGACGTAAGGCGCAGGGTATGGCAGCGCTGCAAGGAAGACATTTTTAATTTGTCTACATGAAGTCGTGTGTGTTAGAATAAGTGGCAACAATAATGGTGATATGATACTAAAGGCGCATTTTGATAACCAAAAGTAATACATGGTGGTAGCTATGACCCATTAGAAATCGTAATCTTAAACATCTCGCTGACCTAGCTGAGTTCGGGCAAATGCAGCCTGTTTAGATATCGGTTTATGGACCCAATCACTCCTGGCACCAATATAGTCGAGCTCAAGATCAATGTTCAGGCAGTATTTGATCACGTTCTGGTTCAGGCGATCCGTCCTGCCGAAGATCTTGAGCTCAACAGAACAGTGGCAATAACGACAGAAATTGCTTCCTTATCTAAACATCTTTGAAGATATGTTATGCAGTACTTCTGTAGGAGCAGGTCACTACTGCTAGTGCTCACTCACCAAGCTCAGCGGGAGCAAACACGGCTAATAATGCCAAAATCGGCGGCAGTATGAAATAATAGCGACGTGAGTTCCTGTTGTGGTCAGGCTCCCTCTGACTATCGTTATGACCAAATGTTCTATGCTCTAAAGTTTGATGGCTCTAATTGGCAAAAATATGGTACGTTAAAGTTAGCCTAAACACGTGTTCATTCAGGTATTGATACATCGTTGCCCTACACATGGGCGTGAATATTTATATTATATATATATATATATATATATATATATATATATATATATATATATATATATATATATATATATATATATGTATATATATGTATATATACCCAGTCCCTATCAAAATCCTCAATTGTGATCGCAATGCAATACTGTGCAGCCGTGCCAGGATTGACAGCAACGCATTAACCTATGCCATGTGAAGGCTGCCCTGTGTATTATACATTGCAGGGAAGGTTGATCAGCAGCCAGTCAAATTATACGAGACATGCCCCTGTAAACAATAGAGTCATTCAAAAATATTGAGCTGGATAGTGCATCAATTTTACGACGACACATATCCAATTATATGCAATATAAGAAACAACCCAATGTTGAATATCAATAAAACCTTCAAGACATCCCGATGCTTAACGAAAAATGCATCATATGACCAATGCACTATGCACAAAGTACGTGGCGCATGGACAGGTAGCGGTTTCATGACTGCGTAATTGATATTCAATATGGAGCGTATATGCTGAAGCAATTACTGTTAATCGTCTCTGCAGCAACTGCTTGGAGGAACGTAAGTTGGTAACGTGATCCTTCCCAATAATTGCTGGGGAGAGTAAGCGATACAATGTCTAACGCCTAATGACTCGCACGTAAGTATATGGGTCAAACAAAGTCCAAAAGACAGCGTACACTTATACGGTCTTATATTATACAGGCGGAATCATCAGCCAATTATGGCTTGATGTATTGGAAACATCCAGATGACGGCTCTTCTATTATATGGGCAAAGGTGAATGCACACGAGGTGCTAGCGAAATAGCATCCTACCGTTGCACGGTAAAACGTCACCAGGCGATAACTTTGTCTGCGATTGTATAAGATGTAACTGTTGTATTTCTGAAAAGGCAGCAATACCAATAACATCACCGACTAATCGATGACTCGAAGTTTGAGTGGGAACACAGTTCGTTATTTGTCTTAGGTCGCTTGTTTTATTAATAAGCGTAAAGAAATACAATTATGATCACTGTACTTATGACAGCATATCTATGGATCTAGGCATCATTGTTTGTACTCGACATCGACAGCTGACAATGTAAACGAGTTTTATTACGGTCGCCATGTTAATTTATGCATCCAGCACCCATCCGTGGCGCTTCGAGCACTCGTGTGGAACATTTCTGTGTCTACATACGACGCGTCTTTCATTTATTAAATCCATAACGAATCAACACAAGTGACGCAATGTCCACGCGATTGCAAAATGGCTTATGCACGGCGTCTACAATGGATCCCTGAATAAGCTTTCACGAACTTATAGATAACCCTAATTCTTATTTGACATAGCTTTGTTTGACAAATAACATAACGCAATTTAACTTATAAAGGGGGTAACAATTTTAATTTAGGATGTCCACTACCAAATAAAGATTGAGATTCAACACATTTCATTCAGATGAGTGATAACAATAAACTTTACATGGATCGGAATAAAGCGCTGCTGCTGTGATGAAGGGTTTGTGAGCCATTTGGTAGCTACTCTGAATGAATTGGATCTTGTACTTGTGTTAGATGAGGAAACTCGATCACAATCGTGCAAATAATGAATGGGAAGTGGTGTGGCTTACTTCTTTATCTGGGTGTCAGATAATGGACATATCGTCTCTTGTTATCTTCTCCATTTAATCAATAGCAAAGGTGTAATGATAGCGTCAATCACAGCACAAATATTGTTTATGCACATCACTGCACCTAGACTCGTATTGGTTCACGTATGACCAAGACAGAAAGACTTTCCGCCAATCTTCATGAACGAGAGCAGCTCCGAAATCACAAATGCTGTGCATTATTTGAAGGGTCATTCAGTGTGTGGCATCAACATGTTGTCCAACGATTACCCCTTACTGAGTTTAAGACAGTGCTCTAACCTCTATGCCGGATATATTGGGCCTCATTCCATTGATGCATAATTCAGCTCTAGAATTGGATGTATCAAGGAACGCGACCAAAAACAGTGTCACGTTGCATAACCTACCGTGAACGTTATTCAACCATCACTTGACCAACATTGTGAGTTTGCGAAAGACAACAAACAAGTTATCAGCATGAAGCATTATTGTTTGGTTGGAGAGCAAACCTGGAGTTGAGAAGTCTGACAACATGTTCATAAACAGGAAACACAGCTAATTAGAGAAGCTAGGACACCATCCATGATATGCTGTGATGTAAATGGACTCCCAATATGGACGTCAGCTCTTATGCGCTTTCTTATCGACTTTCAACACTTGATGAAATACATAAACAACGAAACAGTGACAACAACGCCTAATATCAACTGACTACTCACATAGCAGCAGTATACGCAGTTAACATTAATAGTCGCAATTGTATATGAATCAGCCGTGCCTTGAAATTTACTTTTCTTAAGATCTAACGTATCAGAAGGGCAGTCGCTGAAAACATTCCAGATCAGATCTGTCTGTTACCAGAATGCATAGCCACGACACGTTGTATTTTATCCATCACAATGTTATATACTGCTCATCGTTTGCATTATAAGTGACATTCACATTTAATAAGTTCAGGCTTGATCGCACATGAATATTTTATTTTTCAAACAGTCGGAAATACGGACAACGTGTAGCTGTATAATTCAGATTAATATACTTAGGAAAAGTACGGATATGCCAACACAATAGACCAATAAGATTGGCTTAACAGTTTTGAAAACTCGGATTCCATACGCTTAGTAAATATCCAAGACCCCAACCCTAGTAAATTTTGCAAACAAGTGTATATGTAAGGCTGACCATTAATATAAAACTTTCGGATATTTCTGATCACTTTTTGCTGCTGGCGCAGACTCATAAGCGTCTGTGAATTAAGGGAACCCATATAACTGTTACGAGTCATTACATTCAGGCAGTGTTGAAGAGTAACAAATGTATTTAATTCTTTTAAGTTAAAAATCAGCATAAAAGCACCCTGTTTCTTGGGTCTAGAAAAATCTGAAGAAGCAAATTCTTCGGGCACGTGCATCGACTCTACAATGGCATCTTTACCCAATAATCGGCTGAAATTGCGTTTGAACTCGAATTCATTTTAAGATTTATGCTTACATAGAATTAGCAGTCATGACCCAGTTGGCATTCTTAATTTCACATCAAAGTCCAGCTTAAAGTACTCAAAACAAAACACACAAAACAAACATCCAATCAAAAACTCGAAGATAACTTTCAGAGAACTGGGGAATCCAGGCCTGAGATAAAACATGCCAACGATAATCAGGCCATGCCGCGAGCTCTCTCAAGTGATCTAGATGTGCAGATGAAATTGTCGAATATCTCATGAACCGTGACCTAAGCAAAGAGTACGTGGTACAGTTGAACATATGAATTTATATCGGCTCTGTAAACATGAAATTAACTATAAAGGACGCATATGTTGCTGCAACAACACATAAACTCCTGGAGAGCAACTCGTTGGATGAACGTTAACTGATACTGTAATCCTTCACGATAAGTGCCCGGGTGAGTCTCTTCAGCGATACCATCTCTTACGCATTTGGGTGGAATGAGGCCCACGACAGCATACACATTGATGGTCTTATGGCACGCGATACACACTGAAACATCATTGAAGTCCATCAGAGCGTTATTATATCACTGTATATAACAGATGAAGCAGCGCTGTACGCAATGTCGCTGTTAGTATAGACTCACAGTGATTCAGCAGCACTTAACGCAGTAATGATTTATGGGTAATATCCAGATGACGGCTCTTCTATACTCTAGGCAAGGGTCAATGCCCATCTGCACCAGACACACGAGGTGGTAGTCGGCTTAGATTGCACTCTACCTGTTCACGGTAACACGTTATTTGCATTTGTATAATGTATCATTGTTGTATTTCTGACAAGGCGCAAACCATGCAACATCCGTAGGACTGATCGATTGTCCGATGTTTGGTGGTGGTAGTTGGGGGGGGGGGGGGGGTGGGGGGGAGGGGGTGGGGTAGGTTGACCGCACCTATGACAGCATATGTATTGAGCTATGTATTATTGTTAGTTTATCCAACATCGACAGCCAATAATGTAAATTAGTTGTGTTATTGTTATATGAATATATGCATTATACTTGAAGTAGATGCATCCTACCGTGGCGCCGAACCCTTGATGGGAACCTTACTTGCATATTGGATAAGTTATGCATCTGCCTAGAACTCTTCTCCCTTCTTTTTCCCCACAACGGATCAGCTAAGTGGCTCACTGTCCATTTGGTAACACAATGACACATGAGCGTCCACAAAGACTCCCGCCGCAATGAGCTATGTTCGGTATGTTTGACAAATAACATGACAAATATGAATTATAAATGAGGTAATAATGTTCTGGCAGTCGACAAAATCGAAAAGTCGTCTTGGGAGAGAACAGGTGTGACAACAACAGTACTGGGAATTGGACATTAGCATGTCGGTTACGACATAAGGATTAAGCATCGAACACATTCCATTCAGACGCGGGATAACAAGAAGCCACGTTAGCATCGGAATAACGAGCAGCTGCTGCTGGGATGAAATTTTTAAAGTGATTCAGTCACATGAAATGTATATTAATTGTAAAACCAGCTGCAAGTCTAATGTAAACAATGACTCAAATGCTATTATTGCGTTATTAAATTAACTCGTGCAGTGACTCTTCAGCCTTCATTATGCTTCCAATACCTCTTTAGCTATTGTACCAACTAATACTGGCAAGGTAGGCTTAACAAACTGTGATAGCTGATCGAGCAGCCATGAAAGCTGGCATGAAATAACGCGTCATAATGATATACCAAGTTGTAACAATGATGAACAAGGTCTGGACAGCTGGACCTTAACAACAAGAGATACACGAATAACATTGATAACGCATGATGCAAGGAGGGCGCACCGAAATGCTACTATCCATTACTCTACTAATAACGAGACAATGAAAATTTCATTGAAACAAATACATCGGAAGTGCACAAGCTAGTATCATACCCCTGCCTTGTACAAAATAGCACATTAGTGCGTTATTATGCTGCCGTAGTTTACAGATGAAGCAGCGCCGTATGCAATAGCGCTAATAAGCAAAGCTTCAGACGCACGAGGTGCTAGTCTGCCTAGAGATAACACGTAGCTAGGCGCTAATATTGTCTGCATTTATATGATACATCACTGTTGTTATTTTGAAAAGGCGGCCACACAACGCGCCAATTAGACGACTAACATATGGTGGGGAATGCGAAACTGAACAGTTCTTTAAGTAAGTCTTATTAATAAGCGTATAACATAACAAATATAACTCACCGTACCTATTACAGCATTTCTATAGGGCTAAGCCGCATTCAGTATGCCGGAAATTGACAGCCACTTATGTAAAGGAAGGGAGGGGGGGGGAGGGCCTGCTAATACATGGCTTCGCTAATCCCAATATAACTAAGCTTTGTTTGACAGGATATTTTAGGTATTTTATATCACTATTGTACTTCCGACAAGGCCGCAACACCACGCAACCACCGGACAACTAATCGATGGCCCGAAGTTTTGTGATGGGAGTGGAGGAAGGGGGAATAAACTCTTTGGTTCGTTGTCGCAAGTCGAAAATTATAAGCATATAAAATAACAATTATAACGCACCTTACCTATGACACCATGTGTATTGCGCTAAGCACTATTGCTAGTTGGCCGAACATCCACATCAAATAATGTAAATAAGTTATGTTTATTGTTTGATTAATGTATGCATCAAACTTGCATCCATATATGGCGCCGAACCCTTGGTAGGAACCTTACAGGAACCTTTTAGGGATGCGTGATACAATTGCGAAGCAGTTACACAAATGTAGACAAAGAGACAGCGAAATAGGGAAACAAGTATGCCATCCACCGTAATGATCCTGGTCATTTTCAATAATTGTTCTCACACAGTGGTCATTATTAAAAGCAACGAAGAGAGGGGCGACTTACCATAATGCATAGCTCAGCTGGAATGACAAGCGTTATCAGCAACCAGCCAATAATGCTTATTGTAGTGACACCGACCTTAATCAGCTTTGCAAAGTGAGAAAGCTAATTAAGGAACGACCCAATAGATGAAATTCATTACCATATGCGATATATCATGGTGATATAAGCTGTGTGAGACGCGAGAAGATGATAACAAGTGAATACGGGACCTATCGAAGGCAGTTGACAGCAGACGCCGACTGTTACCTATGAATATACTTTGCTGACGCTAACTTATGCAACAACGATGGAGAGGACATTACTATGTAATGGCCAGCCGAAGTTAGCCAGAACTAAGAGGGCTATATTCATCCCAAATTAACCATAAAACCCGCTCATGCTGACAGGCTGTTTGGGTGCACTGCACTGTATGATTTGTAGCTCGGCATATTGTGACCAGTGAATGTAACAGGCTCTGGCAGCTACATCCACGGTCAATCATGAAGCACGTTATAATTGTGCATATCACTCTGCTTTACGACTCTGCTGTGCTCATTTAGCTTCATTTAACAAATCAAGCTACTGTACCATTTAAAACTGTGACAGCTTATTAAGCAGACACGAAACCTAGCATGAAATAATGTGTCATAATGCTATTTCAAGTTGTAGCACTGCTGGACAACTGTTAAAGTCTGGTTAACGAGACCTTAGCAACAGGATATACACGCGCAACATTGATAACGCATGATGTAAGTTGGCGCTCAGAGATGCTGCGATCAATTACTTTACTACTAGGGTGGCAATGGGGAATTGCATTGAAACAAATACATCGGAAGAGCACAAGCAAGTATGATACCTCTGGCTAATACAGAGTAACACATAGTGCGTTATAATGCCGCTGTATTTTAATGAAGAAGCAGTGTCACATACAATAGCTATAATGGGCGAAGCCTCAGACGCACGCGGTGCTTGTCTACCTAGATAGCATCTTCCCGTTACAAGGTAATACGCTGCTTGGCGAAAGCATTGTCTGCATTGATATGTTACATCATTGTTGTATTTCTTACGAGGCGGCAACAACTCGCGTCAACCAGACGACTTATATATTGCATTAAGGTTTATTACACCATTGGCCAACATGGGATAGACGGCCTTAAATCTGGTACTGTAAGTAAAGTTGGCCCTGATCTGTAAGGTTACATTTGGGTTGGTGATGCTGTCGATCGCCTTGACAAACTGCACTGGACAGAAGCAGGGTATTCGCACAAATAATGAAGATAATGACGATGATTACGCATGCTTTTTGTAACCATGCATATTTTCCCCTGGGGAATGGGTGAGAAACTGCGATGTGGAACATTACCATATTGAGGCCAACAAGAATTTCTGCATGAAGCTACTAGGAAAGTAGACATAGTACCTGGCATAACACTGTGCGGCTTGTCTCGTTATGTGGTGTTCTATGCGGTTCATGGAGAGCAGCGTCACGAATAGGTAAGTGTGCTGATGCTAGTGAGATCAGGTGACAGTTGATGGAGGTGCACATACTTCTGCGACTGAGAACTATAACAGTAGCCAATTATGGGTACGATATATCTATCGATAATATGGGCGGCAGTGCCACCACCAGGGAAAGTTGACTGATGAACTTTTCTGTTTAATCGGGGTAATATTTTAATTAATTAACCAAATAGTTCATACGAGCAAATAGACTGTTTGTATCTTGCTAGATGGCAGTCGACTGGAAGACAAGTGGTCAATGTAAAGGTGCCTTAGTCTGGTGTATTAAGTCTATTAACTCGGGACTGAGTAAAAATAGAAGTGCAGTACAAAGGTTTCTCGTCATTAGATTGTAAATCTTACATTGTATTCAACTACACCGTGATTATCCATTACATAATCAGATCCTTGTTCTCGCCTGGAATGTAACACGGACGGCGCCATCGGGATGCTTCAGTGACTTCTGGAAATTATGCGGCAATTTGTCACAGCACACGGTGAACGGATTCAGGCAATACAATTGTCATAAGCAAGTGACAGGCGGTGCTTGTTCCGATGTGTGACAGTGAGTGGGTGAACTTTGTGTACGCTTTAGCACAGCGTCACCATCAATACACACCTGCACAAATGCGTTGTTTTCTGAAACGCGGTTTCCATGAGCCGAAAACCTCTTCATCAGTAACTATCCGATGAGCGTGTTTCGTGTACAATGTGTACAATGCAGGCTTTGTGAGGATTTTTTTAGAGAGGCACAGCACTGTTCCTCACAACACACGCTTCAGAGAGCTCAGGAACTAAACCAGCAGAAGACCAACAAATTGATAGAAGACATTAACACGATCAAAATGAAAGGTTCCAAGCCGCTGGTGATCATGTATTTGTATAATTATATTAACTGCAGAATGAATTAGCCATGCACCTAGTAATTTATTCCCTAGATGGACCCAAGTTAGAATATTCATCTTCTGAAGCACACAGTTATGACATTAAATTGACCAGTTACCAATTGTGTCTTTGAATGATATGTTTTATATCTTCCTAGTACTAGTTATAAGCTCAACAATAGGAACATACTTTATATTCTCGCCAACATATGGGAATTGTCATATGTTGATCGTGATGTTCAGTCAATAACTTGCCCGGTAAGCATTTCTGATGGTCTACGCTAGTGCACAAGCTATGTGCAGAAGCTGCCTAAAGCAACCTTGCCATGGTTTCATGCTGCTAATATTCCCCATTTTTACAAAACCAATTAATTATAGAATACACAGCCAATGACAATGATATATAAGTAGAAGCACAATATGCAACACATTTTGTCACGAAACTAATTTAAACACAAGCAACGTTCATGTTTGTATGGTTCCAAAGTACGCTGCTACCGAATAACGTCAGATAAGCTACATGTCGCATGGTTCTCTTTGAAGTTTCCCATTTACGTGCAAATGGTTCTTACAACTACTACTGCGACGACGGTTTCAGATTTGAAGGAAAATAACACAATATGCATTCTGTATCCTCCTCAATACGCTGCCACTGAATGTTTCCATTGATAGATGATTATTTGTTTCATGAATGGTGCCAATCACCAGCCACTGTAACTGTACATTCAGCGCACGGAACGGTTAAGTGATTATGTGGTAAGTGATACGGATACTCTTCATGCACATCACTTCACCTTTGCGTGATTTTCATGAGGAAGAAGTGCACCATTAACAATTCTCGCAGCCAACCGATATTCACAAAAAGAACACCCAGCAGACTGAAACATAAATGCAATCCACCAGCATTCGGCAGACATGGTATGTTACTTATACCATGATAACTCAGCCAAACCTTTCATCAAGGAGACATGGCACCAAATAATTTCTTCGATGATACAAACACAGACTCGGGTGGTAGATTTCTTTGTCATCAATTGTAGGTCCAGAATAGAATGAAATGAGTGTTTAATGTACAGTTATGAGATCGTGGTGGTTGATACATTGGCTCAAATGGCATTGGCTTTATAGAATGCTTGTAGATGAAACGTCATATGAACTGTGTCAAAAAGGCTAATCCCGCGTAAGCTATGGCAGAGGATGCAAAAAGGTAATGCTTTAAGTAAGTTGACAGGCTGCAAAGAGCCTCCACACACACACACACACACACACACACACACACACACGCGCGCGCACACACACACACACATACACTATATATATATATATATACATATATATATATATATATATATATATATATATATATATATATATATATATATATATATATATATATATATATATATATATATATATATATATATATATATATATATATATATATATATATATATAGTCTGCCTAGATAACATCCTACCATTACACGGTAAAACGCCAGGCGATTACTTTGTCTGCGTTTGTATACGATATAACTGTTGCATTACTGACAAGGCGGTAACACCAATAACAACGCCGACTAATCGATGACCCGATGTTTGGGTGGGAGCACAATGCGGTTCTTTGTCATAATTCGTTTGTTTAATTCATAAGCGTTTAAAATGGCAAATATGACACAATCAACAGATCTAGGCATCATTCCATGTACTCGACATCGACAGTTAATAATGTAAACGAGTTGTTTTATTGCCGCCATATTAATTCATGCATCCAACATACATCCGTGACGCGCCGAGCATTCAATGGCGGCCCTGGTTGCATTGTGGAACATATATGTGTCTACCTATAACGCGTCCTCTCTCTTTTTACATCCATAACGGATCAATACCCTTGACTCAATGTCCACGTGGTTACACAATGATTTATGCACGGCGTCTACAATGCGTCCCTGAATTAGCTTTAACAAACTTATAATTGACTTCTTTAATTCTTATTTGACTTAGCATTGATTGACCAATAACGTGACACAGTAAAAATCATAAATTGGACGTATAGATGCCCACTACGGAATAAAAATTGTGCTTCAACACATTCCATTCAAACGCGTGATTAAAACAAACTATACATGTATTTGAATAAAGAGCTGCTGCTATGATAAAGGATTTGTGAGCTATTTGGTAGCTACTCCAATGGAATAAGAACTTGTATTTGTGTTGGATGAGGGAACTTAATCACAGTCGTGCAAATATTGAGCAGGAAGTGGCGTGGCATACTACTTCATCAGGGTGTCAGCCTTCAGTGTGAGCTGCTCATTCGCAGCTAATATTACCTGTTATCCTCCTTCTACAATAGTGGTACAGACAGTATTGAGCGGGTGTTTGCTATATCGCACTCTTCATACACATTAATGTTATCGTTGGCTATGTGAACAATGATGGACGCTTCGTATTCAACTGACTACAGCATATGTCTAATTCCGCATGATTATCCGTCTGTAATCTGGGTAACGGCTTCATTTTTCGATCCACGACTCTTTGCATTATATGACATTATATACCTCAGATTTGCACACCATAGCTACGTGGAAAACCCAAACTTAATTGGTTAACAATCTAGTAATGGTGTTTTATATACTGCTAACATCCCGTAGATAGTTCTTGATTGGTTAGCATGAGTTGAGTGATCTGCACAAGAAATCAATGTAACGACAGGTAGATGTGAAGGTAGTAGGGATAGGAGTCAGGCCGCAAGACATGATGCAAATTCCTCACTGAGATGCAGCTTTCTACGAACCTCAGCTGTCAAAACAACCGCTGTGTAAATGGTGACATACAACGACATGAGTTTTAGGCGTGTGATGCGCCCTCGTTATCCACTGCTTTGACTATGCGTTGATTCTCCAATAAAGGACTTATAGCTAAGCGCACACGACCGGTAGAACCCTTCTTAGCCACAGACATTAAAGGAAAAAGACAAGAAACTGTTCGAAGCTAATGGATTCTTGGGAAAGTGACCTATAATTGCCCCCTTGACGATCTCTGTCACAGTAAGGGGTCAATGTGAATAACGTTGTCTGCGTTTGTATAAGGCATTATTGTTGTATTTCTGACATGGTGGCATCACAATGCAACATCCGGACGGCTGATCGATTGTCAGATTTATGGTCGTTTTGTTCAGGAGGGGGGTGGGGGGGGGGGGGGTGGTTGTTAACCGTACCTATGACAGAATATGTATTGAGCTCGGTATTATTGTTAGTTTGTCCAACATCAACAGCCGATAATGTTAATGAGTTGCTTTATTGTTATATTAATCTATGCATCTTACTTGGAGTAAATGAATCCATCCGTAGTGTCGAACCCTTCTTGGGAACCTTAATTGCATATTGGGTAGGTTATGTATCTGCCCACATCGCCTCTCCCTTCTTTTTCCCCACAACGGATCAAATAAGTGACTCACGGTCTAAGGGGAAAAACAATGACACATGAGCATCCACAAAGACTCCCGCAATGAGCTATGTTATATATGTTTGGCAAATAATGTGACCAATAATTATAAATGAGGTAACAATGTGTTGACAGTCAAAAAATCGAAAAGATTTCTAGGGACAGAACAGAACTAATACTGGCAAGATAGGCTTAACAAACTGTGACAGCTGATCAAGCAGACGTGAAATATGGCAAGACATAACGCGTTATAATGATAGTCCAAGATGTTACACTGCTGGACAAGTGCTATATATGGCACCAGTTCATACTGCTGTTAGTCAGAGATTCAGATATTCAGAATGGTTTGAATTGTTATTGCGCAGAATGACCTTGATCATATATAGTTACTATCCCGCAATATTGCATAAAGTTGTTTTGCAGTCATGGAACCGTTCTAAAAATATGCGCACAAAGATTTGTAAATCTCAAGATAGAATGCTCAAATAAGAGAATATTGGTTGATTAACCAACTGCTACATACACGACAATTGTATTGATGAACAGATGCATTGGCAATAGGTGTATTAAATCGAGAGAGAGTAGAAATAGAAGGGTGTTTAACTGATGCGATCTAACACCCGACATGTTAAATGATCTTGAACGGCTAACTGATCGACGAAGACCAGTCTGAATTTGTTGATGCCAGGAACCTCAAAATGGGGTGTAAGTAGTGCTACGTTTTCCGATCATTATACCTCACAATGTATTCCACTACGAACTGGTATGATAATAACGGTTGAATGACGGAATATATCGTGTTTTTTGCATTGTTTGAGAATAGTGACTACACAGGTATAAAAGTTCAACCCTCTGCATTCAATACACATGGCTGCAGCGAGGCACCTGTCCCTAATGTTGGTCATTTCCAATAATTGTTCTTGTATAGAGGTCAGTATAACTAGAAATGAACAGGGCCAGGCATGGCAATCTGACAAGACAAACGAGGCGAAAGCAAATTTCGCTACGACCCAATGGATGAGTTTCATAAGTTTACAGGATATATCATGGTGGTATAAGCTGTGAGAGACGTGAGGAGGATGAAGAAGATAAGTGGATATGGGACCTATCCACTGAGAAGATTTGGGTCAGGACTAGGAAGGTCATTTGACCAGCCTGACCAGTTATGGTCAGGTGGCTTGGGTGTGCTTTGTGGTGTTATTTGTGGCTCGGCGTGTTTCACTCTACGGGCATGGGGATATGAGGATATGACAGTGGAAATGCTTTGAAACGTTGTTAACTTTGAAGAAACGTCTGAAGCGTATTGAACGACCAATAAGGTTATCACTGAATGTAACAGACTCTTGATGATGAATACACAATCGACCGAGGAGGATGGTTCAAATGAATATGTGACTGCGATCTGTAAGTCTTATTGGAAAACGAATGGAATATGTCCGTGAAATAACACGGAGAAATATTGTCCACAGTGAAACCTTTCATGTTAAGCCCTGTCCGTAAAGTGTTATGACTGAAAGATGCATGTAATATGTTGTGGCTGAGCCTTGTCCTTGATGCAAAATGATGAAGCCATGACTAGGATGTATTGTGGTATGTCACAACAATTGCTGCCTCATAAGTGCAAACAAACGACCTGTCCAATCATCGATATCATATGTAACAGGGCACCAACCACCATCAATATTTTCGTGCCATAACGTGTTGGATGCTCGTCCTCTCAGAGGCAGAGAGATCGTGTGAAAGCGTCCTGGCCAATCAGTAAGGGCATTGATGTATGCATTGTTGTTAAAAACTTTATTTTGGTCAATCACATATTTATTGCGTGCTAATCAGTAGAATCATCAGCCAGCGTTATTGCGTGCTGATAATCACAAGAAATGTTTACTTTGTTCCCCGCGCTCCCACTTCAGCCAGAAATTGATTTAATTGCACGCCAACACATGGAAAACAACCTATTGTGATAGTCACAATCTCCCTCTCATTCGTAATTCCGATATCAATTATAATATAACATTACGAAAGCATAACAAGTCAATCTCGTTGGACCAGCCCTCATTATCACATCGTTCTCTCGGGACTACATTCCAAACAACGCCGCTCATTCATACACGCGATGATTGTTAATAGCTGCTCTGCTCAACAGACATCTCACTAGAGCAACAACATTAGATACATCTTACATAATAGTATACAATACAGCGTTACTGCACAGTCAACATTATCGTAAGTGGCCCGCTAAACAGCGGTTTGCAGTAACCATATAAACTAAATACATAAAAATATGATATACAAAAAGATCAATAACTGGGTTTGCACTCCTCATGATCGCCGAAACATACATTATTGTTCCTTTGTGATTAACAGCTATACCACCATCAACTCTCACAGAGGATAAATATTCTTAAAAAGAAGACAGAGAATACTTAAACATTAATGCAATCCACCAGCCTCCGAAGGACACGGCATGTTACATATTGCAAGGTAACTTCGCCAAACATTCCATTAAGGTAACAAAAATCAGTTTCTTACATGATACACACAACGGAGGGGCCAAAATGGAATGAAAAGTAGGCAATTAAAATAAGTTAATGTGCTCTTAGAAGTCGATACAAAGCCTCACAATGGCATCGGCTTTATGAAATGCTCATTGATGGAAATTTAGATAAATTGCATCTATTAATCTCGAGTAAGCTATGTCAAAGTGCTTCCACGTGATGATTGAGGACGACGTTGAAATGGCCAATTCGCGTTCTTGTGACCTGATACCTATCAAGGCTGCCGTAGCTGAATAAATCATCCAATCAAAAAGTTGGACCATAGTCTATTGTAAATGCCCGCATGTTGGTCACGCACACAGAGCGATTAAGTCTCAGTTGGGTAACAACAGTGTCTAAATTAAGCAAAGACACGCTTCCACTGAAAACACAACGGCAGAAATGTAAAGCCTCGTAGAATCGACAAGAAAGTAATGTATTAGTCACAGCACACGGTGAAAGGTGTCATACAATTGACAATTGATAGACGGAACTTACTTTACGGTGTAATGGTGGGTGGCAGGGTTGGTGAAGCTAGTATCGGCTAGTGTCACTGTATAGGTTTGCTTGAGGGAGTCATTCACTACGTGGTATCAGCATGTTGCCTCACGAATAACGCTTTACGTGGTTGGGCGAGAGAGTCTGTAAACTGTGGGCCTGGTGAACTGTGCAAGCTATTACGACACAAGAACAGATATGTTGTCGCGTTGTTTTTTCGCATTACCTCACTTGAACATAATACAACAATCACAGTGCCATCATTACAATTTGCAAGAGACAACAATCAATTTCTCAGCATGGAGCATTATTTCCTGAACGGAAAACAATCATGCTGTTCGGGAGTCTGACCACAGATTCATCAACAGCAAACATATCTTATAAGAGAAGCTATGACACACACCATGCTCTGTTGTGATGTTAATTGATTATCCATCAGAGATTTGCCACTCTGATCTTAATCATAATATAACATTACGATTGTCTTAAGTGGCCTGATAGAACTGCAATTTGCAGCTACCATGTTAAAGTCAATTATATACTGACATAATATACAAAGAGTTTACTTACTGGTTGGTTACTACTAAGGATATCCGAAACATACAATATTGCTCCTTAGTGCTAAACAATTAAACCATAATCCACTCTCAAAGCCAGTAAAATAAAGATTAAACATCACAAAGTGTACTAAAAATTATATTCTATCCACTAGCATCCGGGTGACACGGCATGTTATATATGGCAAGAAAAAGTAGCCTAAAATTCCATAAAGGGAATAAAAAACACCAAACAGATTCTTAGATGATACAAACAACTGCGGGGCCCAAATGAAACGAGAGGGTAAGCAGTAAATACGTGAGTGAGTTCTTAGTAGTCGATGCAAAGCCTCACAATGCCATCGGCTTTATCGAATCATCGTAGACGGAACTTTATATGAATTTCATCAATAAATTTAATGTAAGTATGCTATGTCGGAGTTTGCAACTGGGTGACATTTTATGCCAGTTGATAGGTTGCAAAGTGCTTCAGCATGATCATTGAGGACGACGTTGAATTAGCCAATTTGCGTTCTTTTGGACTATCAAGGCTGTCGCAACCGATTAAATTATCCAATCAAGGGATTGGATGGTATGCCCCCAGGTTTTTCACGCACACAAAGCAAATGAGGCTCAGGTGGGTAACAACAGTGTCTCAATAGAGCAAAGACATGCTGCCACGGAAAACCCAAAATCAGACATGTAATCCCTCGTCAGCAGAAATAGACTCGACAAGAAAGTAATGTATTGGTCACAGCACACGGTAAAAGATATCAGCCGATTCACTTGTAATGAACAGTTGATAGACGGAGCTTACTCTACGGTGTAATGGTCGGTGGATGGGTTAAGCTGCTGTCGACTTCATCGAAAGCTTTTCGCCATAACTTATGAGTACTGTTACAGTTCAGATGATTCCAATGATCCCAAAAACCACAAACTAGAGGTACGATATATCGGTTGGTGATATTGGCGACAAGGGCAGTCCCACGTCATGTAATGAGTATAGCTAGTTAGTGCTTTCCAGGAGGTGCCGTTCGCGTCATCTAATGTAATTCGGTGAACGGATCCAGCAAACTCAAAGCAAATGCCCGGACTGAAGACCCTTCGTTTTTGGTCTCTGCGCGTTTTAGTACTCTTACTTTAGGTCTAATGCCTCTACAAAGAGAAGTCAAAGATAAGCAAGGACGAAATGTATGTGGCACGCCTGTCGAACGTAACGCACTGGATATGGCAACGCATCATCGATACAGCTGGTAGCAGAAACTTGATCTAAATGAAGGCATCATGTCGTGTCTGTTCGACCAATTGGCAACAATTTTTATTGTAGGCATGGAACGTGCATACAGGTATTTCAGTCGATGCTAAGCGAACATGATATTTCATCCAAATTTATCTGCTTAACTATCAGGCGTGTCACACTAGGTCCCGAACAAAGTAAAAACTGAGCTCGATCAAATACAACCTGATTAGATATCAGTGTCAGGACTCAGTTGCTCCTGGCAGCAATATAGACGAGCTCAAGATGAAAATTCCGGCAGTATCTATTCACGCTCTTGTTCCATCAGTCCAGACTCAAATATTGAGATCAATAGAACAGTGTCAATTGCTACATTAATTGCTTTCGTTCTTCCATATATAAAACATCTTTGAAAATGTATTTTAAAGTACTTCTGCAGGAGCAGATGAATGTTTCGTGAGAGCAAAAACTGGTAAAAATGCTAAAAAAATGCGACTCAATGATAAAATAGCAACATGACTTTCTGTTGTGGTCAAGCTTCCTGTGGCAATCGTGATGAGCACCTGTTCTGCGCTGGCCAGATTGATGGCTCAAATGGTAGATGACACTCTAAATAATAGCTTAAATACTGTGTTAGTTCAGGTTTTGACATGTCTTTACATTAAAACGTCGTGACCATTTAGATGACACGGGAATCTTAATTATATACAGCATCAATGTGATCAAAAAAACTACACATAGTTGAATATAAATCCATAAAATATATAGACGGTGCCCCGATTTTGATATTGAGCCAATATTGCATAGGGAAATAGGCGAAACAGTAACGCGTTAACTGAGGCTGACATATGTATAAGACCCTGCAAGTAAGAATGATCAACAATTAGACCAACTATGGGAGGCAACTGCAATGACAAATGGATTAAACTAGACACGGCACTCGCCTGTGCTGTTTTGACGGCCTTCTACAGCACGGCAAGAGCAGTAACGTACAATGAGCACCGTAGACCACCGATACATGGACGCTATTATTATGAGCACTTAAGGCATTCTTGGGGACTGGTAAACTCGGATAACGCGGCACAAAATGTGGCAATTCTGATTTGACCTAACACAAACGCAGGAATGGTCAGCTAATCGTTACTAACTTAATGAGTTAAACTAGATAACGCAAAGCTTGATGGATGCATTGAGGTGACCAGGTATTGCGTTTGCTGGCAAACTTTATTCGAGCTCTATCGTATATTACCGATGATGCAGCGTCGTATGCAATAGCGACGTTAGGAGAAGCTTACAGTGACTTAACAGCACTTAACCTGGTAAAGATTTATGGGATACACCAGATGACAGCTCTTCTATTATCTGGGCAAAGGTGAGTGTACATCTGCACAGACGCACGAGGGGCTAGTCAGGCTGGAAAGAGCCCAACGTTTACACAGGAACATGTCGCCAGGTGGTATAATTGTCTGAATTTGTATAATGGATCACTGTTATATTTCTTACAAGGCAACAACACCACGCAAAACCGGCCGACTAATCGATGGCCTGAAATTTGAGTGATAGTTTGTTGTTAGTCGCTTGTTTAATTCACAAACGAGTTAAATAACAATTATAACTCACCATACCTATGAAAACATACATAATTAGCTAGGCATAGTTGTTAGTATTCCGAACATCGACTGCTAAGTACGTAAAACAGGTGTTTTATTGGCGTTATATGAATTTATGCATCATTCGTGGCGTGCCGAACCCTCGATAGGTACCCTGCTTGCATTGTGGATAAGTTCTGTTTCTGCCTGCAAAGCTACCCCTACTATTTTCTCAATAACGGATCAATGCAAGTGACCCACTGCCAAAGCGGCAACACAGAGTGACACGTACGGCTTGACAAAATTGAACGTCGACACATTCCATTCGGACGCGTGATAACATGAAACCACGCTTGCATTCGAATGAAGAGCTGCTGTTGTTGCAAAGAAGGGTTTGGCTATCGACTCGGTAACATGAAATATATAGCACTTATTCGTACAAGTGGTAGTCAGAGGTTTGTTTGCGCATTGGTAACCAAGTGTACAACCAAAGACCGGGAAACATATAGAGAGTATGCACGTTACGGCCATAGACATGAAACGCGCTCAGCTAGCCTTCTGTAACGTTAACATGATCCATTGTACTCAACGCCTGTGAGCGGTCCTCCTATCGAGTAGCTCTGGCACATTAGAAAGCTGACGTAGATTGATTCCCTTCAGTAGTTTAATAGTTATTATTCGAGACAGGACTGTCTATGGAAATCGGCTATCCCCAATCTACTACAGTTGACCACTATACCTTTTTACATCAGTCATAAGGTGTATTTGGTCACTCCATGTTTAATATGCAAACAGTAATGGTTTACGAATAATTAGTTATTAGAAAGAGCAAATTAACATATTGGTTATATTGCGGACTAGCCTAATAGTCGATAGCCTAATTTATGTTGATCCCAATTAAAGTAAAATAATTATTTACGACTAGAGAGAGCGCCAAATTAAGTATCGTGCCGTTAATGCCCATGAGATGATCAAAACAATCAGTCTCTGACTGTATTCTGCCCAAAAAGCAGATATATCGGCCTCAGCTAGTCCAAAATCTAGGTGCAGAAGCTGTCCAAGCCAGCCTGAGCATGATTTCATATTGCTTATATTATTCTATTTTACCTAACCGTTGAATTATCGAATACACAGCTAATGACAATGATATATACGTAGAAGCACAATATTCATCATATTTTGTCACGAAACTAATTTTAAACGCAAGCGACGTTCATGTTTGTATGGTTCCAAAGTGCGCTGCTATCGAATTACACCAGGAAAGCTACATGTCGCATGGTTCTCTTTGCCGTTTCCCATTTACATGCAAATGGCTCCTAAAACTGAATACTTCTGCGACGGTTCCAGAATTACAGGTAAATAGCACAATAAACAGCCCATATCATCCTCATTACGCTACAACTGAATGTTTCCATTGATAGATGATTAATTGTTTCATGAATGGTGTCAATCACAAGCCACTGTAACTGTACATTTACCGCACGGGACGCTTAATTGGATTAATTGATTAAGTGGTCAGTGATACGGATAATCTTGATGCACTTCACTTATACGCGATATTCTTGAGGTTAAGCTACACTATTAACTACTCTCGCAGCGAATAAATATTCATAAAAGAAACACCCAGTAGACTAAAACATCAAAGCAATCCACCAACATTCGGTGACACGGTATGTTACTTATACCACGATAACAAAACACCCAATGATTTCTGTAATGATACAAACAATGACTGATAGATTTCCTTGCCACCAACTGTAGGTCCAAAATAGGATGAAAGGGGTGTTTAATGTACAGTAGTGAGGTCGTAGTGGTTGATACATTGATGCAAATCGCATTGGCTATAATGCTCGTAGATTAAACGTTGAATGAATTGCGTCAATAAGGCTAATCCCGGGTAAGCTATGGCAGAGGATGCAAATAGGTGATGCTTAGTGTAAGTTGATAAGCTGCAAAGAGCTTCCACGCGGTGAATGCGGATTACGTTGAGATTGTGTGGCCCGATAACTTATGCAGCATCCAGCATCCAATCAAACGATCGAATCGTAGTCTATTGTGTATGCCTGCAATACATGTTTGTCGCACACATTTAGCGATTGAGACTCTGTTTGGTAACAGCAGCGTCCACGTCTAGCAAGCACATGATGTCATTTGAAATACAATAGCAGAATGATAAGCTTTATCTGCAGAAATAGTCACGAAAAGCAAATAAAGAATTGGACACAATACACAGTGAAAGGAGTCAGGCATTACATTTACCATCAGAGGGTGATTAGCGCCGCTTGCTCCATAGTGTGATGGTGGGTGCAAGAAGTTGGTCCAGACATCAGCGCAGGCTTGTCGCCAAAATTATACACCTGTACAGGGGCGTTCTCCACGAGCCGATCCTTTCTTCTTCAGTAATTGTTAGATGAGCGTGTCCCGTGTACAATGCGAATTTCAATGAAGATTGTAATAGCTGCCATTTTGGGAGGTTTTGTGAGGATTCAAATTGATCGATGATTTTCAGGCAATTTAGTAGGCTTGCAATCTCAATTTCAAGTTCCAGTCCGCTGGTAATCACACGAATGCCCAAACTCAGCATGGCCATGTTTACGACATAGGGAGCTCGGCAGATGAAGAACACAAGGATGATGCTCATCAACATGACCGTAATCTGGAATTCCTCCTTCAGGGCAGCTCCGGTCGTGTTACCAGATTGATTACTGATCATGTTACACTGCAGATAGCGTGTAGTGTGTGTGATGAGACATCCATTGAGCACAATCAGCAGGCAGAAGGGTACAATGACGCCATTGACGAACCATGGATAGACGACTTTAAAACCGGTACCGTAAGTAAATTGGCCTTTGTTTGAAAAGTTGCAGTAGTGTTGGCGATACCGTCAATCGCGGTGACGATCTGCTTTGCACAGGAGCTGGGTATTGGCACAATGAAGGAGCAGTGAAGATGATGTAGTTGATTACGGAGGCTTTCTTAACCATGCATATTTTTCCGGCGAAGAATGGTGGACACATGGCGATAAAGCGTTCCACAGCCAACATTACAGTTAGACATATCGAGGCCATCAAGAACATATGCCTGAAAATACCGGCCAAATGAGCACTGTACGTGGAATAGTTATATACGGCTTGTCCTGTGAAGTGATGTTCAATGTATTTGATGAAGATCGAAACCAGGAAAACGAGGTCTTCTGACGCTAGTGAGATCAGATGACAGTTGATGGAGGTGCATATACTCGTGTGGCTGAGAACTATTACAGTTAGGATGACTCCCAGGACTCTTTAATCTTTTGATGATATGTGTGGGGAGGATGCGCTGCCGGGGATAGTTCCTAAGTGTAGTTCAATACCATGTAATCAGTAAAGTTAAATAATGCTGGCGTCCGCCGTTGTGATTCTGTGTACGTTTCCACCAAACTAATAGTAAATCTTGACACTGAAGATTCGTCGTTGCGGAATTGGCGCGTTTTTGTCTTTTTAGTAGAAGCCGTAATCGATATCTGTTTCTACAACAAAAGAAAATCACATTAACAGCAAGCGATGATTGCACACATGCCGGACGTAAGGCGCAGGGTATGGCAGCGCAGCAAGGAAGACATATATATATATATATATATATATATATATATATATATATATATATATATATATATATATATCTCTATAGATATATATAGATATATAGATAGATATATATATATATATATATATATATATATATATATATATATATATATATATATATATATATTATATATATATATATATATATATATATATATATATATATATATATATATATATATACACATAGTCGCTATCAAAATCCTCAAATGTGATCGCAATGCAATACTGTGCAACCGTACCAGGATTGACAGCAACGCATTAACCTATTCCATGTGAAGGCTGCCCTGTGTATTATACATTGCTGGGAAGGATGATCAGCAACCAGACAAATTATACGATACATGCCCCTGTAAACAATAGAGTCATTCAAAAATATTGAGCTGGATACTGCATCAATTTTACGACGACACATATCCAATTATATGCAATATAAGAAACAACCCAATGTTGAATATCAATTAAACCTTCAAGACATCCCATTGCTTAACGAAAAATGCATCATATGAACAATGCACTATGCACAAAGTACGTTGCGCGGTGACAGGTAGCGGTTTCATGACTGTTCAATTGATATTCAATATGGAGCGTATATGCTGAAGCAATTACTGTTAATCGTCTCTGCAGCAACTCCTTGGAGGACCGTAAGTTGGTAACGGGATCCTTCCCAATAATTGCTGGGGAGAGTAAGCGATACAATGTCTAACGCCTAATGACTCGCACGTAAGTATATGGGTCAAGCAAAGTCCAAAAGACAGCGTACACATATATAGTCTTATGTTATACAGGCGGAATCATCAGACAATTATGGCAAGATTTATTGGAAACATCCAGATGACGGCTCTTCTATTATATGGGCAAAGGTGAATGCGCCCGAGGTGCTAGTTACCCGAAATAGCATCCTACCGTTACACGGTAAAACGTCACCAGGCGATAACTTTGTCTGCGTTTGTATAAGATATAACTGTTGTATTTCTTAAGAGGCAGCAACACCAATAACAACACCGACTAATCGATGACTCGAAGTTTGAGTGGGAACACAGTTCGGTTATATGTCTTAGGTCGCTTGTTTAATTCATAAGCGTATAAAATTACAACTATGACTCACTGTACTTATGACAGCTTATCTGTAGATCTAGGCATCAGTGTTTTTACTCGACATCGACAGCTGACAATGCAGACGATTTTTTTTACGGTCGCCATATTAAGTTATGCATCCAGCATAGAGTACATGCACCCATACGTCGAGGACTCGATGGGAGCCCTGCTTGTCTTGTGGAACAATTCTCTGTCTACATACGACATTAAATATTTTATTTTTCAAATAGCCGGATATACGGTCAAAGTGTAGCTGTATAATTCAGATTAATATACTAAGGAAAAGTACGGATAACATAATAGACCAATAAGATTGGCTTACCAGTTTTAAAACCTCTGGCTCCATACGCTAAGTAAATATCCAAAGCCCCAAGCTTGGTCAATTTGGCAAACATGTGTATATGTAAGGCTGACCATTAATATGGAACTTTCTGATATTTCTGATATCTTTTTGCCGCTGGCGAGGACACATAGGCATCCGTTGAATTAAGGGAACCCATATAACTGCTACGAGGCATTAGATTCAGGCAGTGTTGAAAAGGAACAAATGTATTCAATTCTTTTAGTTCAAAATCAGCATAAAGCACCCTGTTTCTTGGGTTTAGAAAAGTCTGAAGAGGTTAATTCTTCGGGCACGTGCACCTACTCTACAATGGCATCTTTACCCAATAATCGGCTAAAATTATGGTTTATGCTTACATAGAAGATAGCAGTTATCGCCAAGTTGGCATTCTTAATTTCACTCAAGGATAACAGTCAGAGAACTGGGGAATCCAGGCATGTGTGAAGCATGTGTGAACTCCCTGAGGTAAAACATGCCAACGATATTCAGGCCCCACCGTGAGCTCTCTCAAGTGATCTAGATGTGCAGATGAAATTGGTCGAACATCTCATGACCTAAGCAAAGAGTACGTGGTGCCGTTGAAAATATGAATTATAAGTCTGCTCTGTAAACATGAAATTAACTATAAAGGGTGCATATGTTGATGCAACAACACATAACCTCCTCGACAGTTGGATGAACGTTAATTGATACTGTAATCCTTCACAACAAGTGCCAGGGTGAGTCTCCTCAGCGATACCATCTCGTACGCATTTGGGTGGAATGAAGTCCACGACAGCATACGTATTGATGGTCTTATGGCACACGATACATACTGACACATCAGAGAAACCCATCAGAGCTTTATTATATCATTGTATATAACAGATGAAGCAGCGCTGTACGCACTGTCGCTGTTAGAATAGGCTCCCAATGAAACAGCAGGACTTATCACAGTAATGATTTATGGGTAACATCAAGATGACGGCTCTTCTATACTCTAGGCAAGGGTCAATGTCCATCTGCACCAGACATGCGATGTGGCAGTCTGCCTAGATCGCACTCTACCTGTTTACGGTAACACGTTATATGCATTTGTATAATGCATCATTATTGTATTTCGGACAAGGCGGCAACCTCCAGAGGGCTGGTCGATTGCCCGATGTATTGTGGTGGAGGTTGGGGGTGGGGGAAGGTGGACGTACCTATGACAGCATATGTATTGAGCTATGTATTATCATACTTGGAGTAGATGCATCCTACCGTGGCGCCGAACCCTTGGTGCTAACCCTACTTGCATATTGGATAAGTTATGTATCTGCCTAGAACTCTTCTCCCTTCTTTTTCCCCCAAACGGATTAACTAAATAACTCACTCTCCTATTGGTAACGCAATGAAACATGACCGTCCACAAAGATTCCCTCAATGAGCTATGTTAGCCATGTTTGACAAATAAGGTGACAAATTTGAATTATAAATGAGGTAACAATATAGTGGCAGTCGACAAAACCGAAAAGTTTTCTGGAGACAGGACTGGTGTGACAACAACAGTACTGGGAATTGGACATTAGCATGTCGGTTACGACATAATGATTAAGCATCAAACACATTCCATTCAGACGCGGGATAACAAGAAACCACGTTAGTTAGCATCGGAATAACGAGCAGCTGCTGCGTGGATGAAATTTTTAAAGTGATTCAGTAAAAATGAAATCTATATAAATTGTAAAAACGGTTGCCAGTCTAATGTTATTAATGACTCAAATGCTATTATTGTGTTATTTAATTAACTTGCGTTGTGACTCTTCAGCCTTCATTTCGCTTCCAAAACCTTGTCAGCTATTGTACCAACTAATACTGGCAAGATAGGCTTAACAAACTGTAATAGCTGATCAAGCAGCCATGAAAACTGGCATGCAATAACGCATCATAATGATATACCAAGTTGTAACAATGCTGAACAAGTGTTAAGTTCTGGACAACTTTACCCTAGCAACAAGATATACACGAATAACATTGATAACGCATGATGTAAAGAGGGCGCACCGAGATCAATTGTTCTACTACTAAGGAGACAATGGAAAATTTCATTGAAAAAAATACATCGGAAGTGCACAATCTAGTATCATACCTCTACCACGTACAAAATAGCACATTAGTGCATTATTATGCTTATGTAGTTTACAGATGAAGCAGCGCCGTATGCAATAGCGCTAATAAGCGAAGCTTCAGACGCACGAGATGCCATTCTGCCTAGATAGCATCCTACCGTTACAAAATAACACGTAGCTAGGCGTTAATATTGTCTGCATTCATATGATACATCACTGTTGTTATTTTGACAAGGCGGCCACACTACGCGCCAATTATACGACTAACATATGGTGGGGAAGGTGAAACCTGAACAGTTCGTTTCGTAAGTCTTATTAATAAGCGTATAACATAACAAATATAACTCACCGTAATTAGTACAGCATTTCTATAGGGCTAAGCCGCATTTTCAGTATGCCGGAAATTGACAGCCACTTATGTAAAGGAAGGGAGGGGGGGAGGGCCTGCTAATACCGACCTCAATCAGCTTTGCAAAGTGAGAAAGCCAATTAAGGAACGACCCAGTGGATGAAATTTATTACCATATGGGATATATCATGGTGATATAAGCTGTGTGAGACGCGAGAAGATGATAACAAGTGGATACGGGACCTATCGAAGGCAGTTGACAGCCGACTGTTACCTATGAATATACTTTGCTGAGGCTAACTTATGCAACAAGGATGGTGAGGACATTAATATTTAATAGCCAGCCGAAGTTAGCCAGAACTACGATGGCTATATTACCAGCCCGAACCTGCAGTGGTCATCCCAAATTAACCATAAAACCCGCTCATGCTGACAGGCTGTTTGTGTGCGCTGCGCTGCATGATTTGTGGCTCGGCGTCCCTCACTCTCGAGGCAAGGGGATTTGGCGTTGGAATTTCTTGAACGCGGATTAAACATCAGAGAAAACGAGGCATATTGTGACCAGTGAATGTAACAGGCTCTGGCAGCTACATCCACGGTCAACCATGAAGTACGTAATAATTGTACATATCACTCTGCACAGTGAGGCTGATCGAAAAAACACACAGGTTATATCCGTGATATGACAAGTTGAAGCTATTGTCGTAATGTGCTATAAAAAGCCTTGTCCGCAGTACGGTGTGGTGAAACCGTGCACGTGAAGGGATATGGTGCATACCTCTCCGTATTGTTTTACGGTGAAACGATCTCTCTGATATATTATGATGATGCCCTACCACGGATGTGTTACAGTGAAGCCATGTACTTGATATGCTATGCTGAAACCCTGTACATGTAGTGCATTGGTGAAGCATTGTACATTAAATGATATGGTGAGGTTATTCCATGATATGGTATGTAGCGGCTATGTCAATGAACAAGTATGGTGGGCTTATTTCAACGATGTGGTATGTTGGGGCTATGTCAATGGTTTTTATGTTTAGTCATTTACAATGAAATGGTATGGTGAGGTCATGTCCGTAATATGGTATTGTGAGGTTATGTAAATGATATGGTACAGCCAATGATTTTGTATAATGCGGCTAAGTCAATGATGTGGTATGGTGAATGAATGCACTTACGTAGCCAAACAGATGGATCACACACAATTCAACTTCGGATCACCGCGATGGTTGCCAGATTAATTTTGTTCAGGATGGCGGTATCTGGATAGAGGGGATCATTAAAGTGACACGAGCTATTCTTGTGTTATATATTGAACTTGCTTTGCGACTCTGCTGTGCTCAATTAGCTTCATTTAACAAATCAAGCTACTGTACCATTTAAAACTGTGACAGCTTATTAAGCAGACACGAAACCTAGCATGAAATAATGTGTCATAATGCTATTTCAAGTTGTAACACTGCTGGACAACTGTTAAAGTCTGGTTAACGAGACCTTAGCAACAGGATATACACGCGCAACATTGATAACGCATGATGTAAGGGGGCGCTCAGAGATGCTGCGATCAATTACTTTACTACTAGGGTGGCAATGGGGAATTGCATTGAAACAAATACATCGGAAGAGCACAAGCAAGTATCATACCTCTGGCTAATACAGAGTAACACATTAGTGCGTTATAATGCCGCTGTATTTTACTGATGAAGCAGTGTCATATACAATAGCCCTAATGGGCGAAGCCGCAGACGCATGACGTGCTAGTCTTCCTAGATAGCATCGTCCCGTTACAAGGTAATACGTTGCATGGCGAAAAACATTGTCTGCATTGATATGTTACATCACTGTTGTATTTCTGACAAGGCGGCAACAACTCGCGTTTAACCGGATGACTAATATCTTGCAACAAGGTTTATTACACCATTGGCCAACATGGGATAGACGGCCTTAAATCTGGTACGGTAAATAAAGTTTACCCTTATCTGTAAGGTTACAGTTGGGTTGGTGATACTTTCAATTGCCTTGACAAACTGCACTGGACAGAAGCAGGGTATTCGCACAAATGATGATGATAATTACGATGATTACACGGGCTTATGTAACCGTGCATATTTTGCCCTGGGGAATGGGTGAGAAATTGCTATGTGGAGGTCCACAGCCAACATTACCATATCGAGGCCAACAAGAATCTCTGCATGAAGCTAAAAGGAAAGTAGACATAGTATCTGGCATAACCCTGTGCGGCTTGTCTCGTTATGTGATGCTGCGTTGTATATATATATATATATATATATATATATATATATATATATACAATATGTAGCGATGCCATTCGCATTACCTTACTTGAACGTTATCCAGCCATCACTATACCAATACTGTCAATTTGTGAAAGAAAACAAACCAGTTCTCGGCATGGAGAATTATTTCTTAAACGGTAATCATTCCTGTTGTTGGGTAGTCTGACCACAGATTCATCAGCAGGCAACATAGTTAATAAGATATGCTATGACACAAACGATGGTAATTACCTCCAATGAAGAGAATATAAGCTCTTGTGTGCTTTCCTGTCGCCATTCAACACTTGATGGCACACACAGACAACGAAAAAGGGACACCTACGCCCATTATCAACTGACAATTCACATTGCAGCAGTATACACAGCTTACATGAGCAGCTGTGGCATTGTTAAATGTAGCATTAGTTTGGGAATCAACTGTATTTAGACATTGGGGCTGCTTACACGCTGTATGTTTCCAGGATGCACAGCCACGATACATCGCTTTTTATCAATTACAAGGTTATGTAATGATAATCTTTCATCTTTTAAACAGCCAACAATAGAGACGAGGCAAACCCTCGAAGTAAACCAGCGTAAAGCTGTATACCTAATGCAAATATAAAAAGAATAGTACTGATATGCCAACACAGCAGACCAATAATATTCGCATACCAGTATGACAGAATCTGTCAGGTTGCAAACACAGACTCCACTGGCATCTGCTCATTCTCAGTAATAATTACTTACTATTCTCCTACCCCGATGGTGTACTTAATCTCTCGCGACATGACTATGGTCAGGTAATCGGGCTAATAGTTCCATTTTTCGATCCATGTCTGCTTACAGTTTACGACTTTATCCACCACAGATTCACACACCATAGCCACATCATCAGAACCATTCACCACAGTATAATTTGCTTCTAGGGGCCGTCACTCACATTCCGTTTATATTATAACACAACGAAAGTATAACAGGTCATTTTCGTTGGACCAGTCTTCATTATTACAACGTTCTTTGTGGTCTACATCCCGAACAACGCCACTCACTCAAACAAACAAGGATTGTTGATAGCTGTCATCCTCAATTAATATCCCATCACAGCAATAACATCAAATATATTACATCCAAATAATATACAATATAAGGCACAATTTAACTGCACATTAAGTACATATCAAGTGGTCCGATAGAAAAGCAGTTTGAAGCAACTATGTTAATGCCATATAGATGCAAATATAATTTAAAAATACTTTACTAACTAGTAGTATTCTCCTCATAGTAGCTGTAATATACATTTTTGTGTCTGAGTGATTTACAACTACACCATTGAATTCAAGAAAACAATGCATGGTAAGAGATTAATGCAATCCACAAGCATACGTGTGAATGACCTCAGCACGGGTGAATGACCTCATAAAATGCATCCAAAAATTGAATATATACATCGCACCACCTTCAATACTTGTGGCTGCAAGGGGCACTCATTCCAAATGCTGCTCACGCTCAATAATTCTCATATATTAGTCAGTAAAACTAGCAACGAAGAGAGTGGCAGCATTGCATTATATATAAGCTAGCTGGAAAGACAAACGCCATCATGACCAGCCAGTAATGCTTCTTGTAATGACACCGAACTTACGCAGCTTTACAAATTGAGAAAGCCAACTGACAAACGACCCAACGGATGAGATACCTTAGCATAGACGGTACATCAAGGTGATATAAATTTGGCGAGACGCAAGTAGAAAAAAATGAGTGAGTAAAGGATGAACAGGACATGATTATGTCATGGCGAGGCGAAGTGGATCAGGAACAGGAGGTCCATTTGACCAGCCTGGACAAGTAGTGTTCACCTCAAATTACAAATAACGGGTGTACTGTATGATTTGCCCAATGCCGCTGATGTGTTCCTACAACGATCGCATGACTGCATAATACGGCGCACACATCTCAACGTGCGTATTTCCTTTTACCAAGAACATCGGCTACATATTGGGATAAGCGTATTCATAATGAAACTTTATACACTCTGTCTCTCTGATATATCTCACAATTAATCTCCCATCCTTTCATGCGCATGAGCAGTGACTCGGCGCTCTGTATCTACTTTTCACATAATAGGCGCTCGGCTGGTAGGCGTGTGTCAGGCTCACAATAATCTTGACATTCTGTAGGCGTGTTCTAGTTTTCCTAGAAAACATGAGGCGGAGTTAAGAGAGGCCAACGCTCCATGACAATCGAGCCTTCTCCACGAATAACGATATATTTTGAAGGAGGCATCACGGCACGAACAAGTAAAAGCAACGCGAGGACAAGGGTACGGAGTAGAGAGAGGCAGTATAACACTTCTAGAGTTGACTTTTAATTGAGGCAAATAAATCTGAAGAAGTTACTTGTAATATTTCAAGATCCACAGCCCGTGCTGATAGGGTCATATATGAAGAATAGTTCCGGGGGAGGAAGCTATTGATGCCAGGCAATCAACATCCCTAACCTGCTTCTGTGTACGAGTGCAGAAGCAGGAATCAGTCTTGTGACGTGACAGCCATGGACATGACACGCGCTGAGCTAGCCCTCTTTGATGCAATATTGTCCACAACGGTAATGAGCGGTTCTCCGTTCTAATAGCTCTGACACATAAGAAAGCTGGGGTAGGTTAATGCCGCCAGCAGGTGTTATTAAAGGCCGGGAAAAACATTAGCGATCACCCAGTTGTCCCATGCAAGTAGGTGAAGCAGTCGGACAAATGAAGCTGCCATCTAACTTGGCTGACGGGACAAGTCGTTTTTATATTCTATTTTTTGGGGGTCTTAAACAAAGCATATTAAGATCGTTCGGCGATTCCTGGGAACGTGCGCTCATTTTACCGAGATAGAAAACCCTAATCGTCCGTATGCGAGCTCAAGGTCTAAACTAACTGTGTTGCGAGACTCAAAATAGAGAGTGATCGGCGATTCCCGGAAATTCAGCGTAAATTCTGCAATGGGACAAAATTCCATACTGCCACTGGGCAAGAAGGTTTTTCAATCGGACAAGAAAAAATTAGGAGGACTTGCCTAACTTGACAAGTACTTCTCAGAGTAAGTGTTTCTCCTTGAATGGTAATTATTCGAGACAGGAGCTATCCCCAATATTCCACAGCGGCCCGTTTTGCCATTTCACGTCGGTCATATGGCGAAGTTCAGGGATGTTTGTCACACACAAAACAATGGTTAACAAATAATCAGTCCGATAGAGACTGATTAACATGGCCACCTACGTAGTGTTTGCTGTTGCTAGAAAGACAGCCACGCCTGTCATCAATGGTGTATACCCCGAGCCACATTTTAAGGTGGGCGACCCCCTGTGATTATTGCGGTGCGTTCTTAGAACAGTGAATGAGGTGGGGACCAATGCTTCCTGGAAATGCGCTGCATATCAGCACGACCGCCGGTTCGCTTGCTATTTAATCTCGAATAGTAAACACTTAGTATACTTAGAATAGTAAAACACTTAGTAGATATATATATAGATATATATATATAGATATATATATATATATAGAGATATAGATAGAGATAGAGAGAGAGGAGATATATAGAGATAGAGAGAGATATATAGATAGATATAGATATATATATATATATATAGAGATAGAGATATATATATATATATATACAGATATATATCTATATCTCTATATATATATCTATATATATATATATATATATATATATATATATATATATATAT
The DNA here is from genome assembly GCA_034190875.2 of Urechis unicinctus. Classification (NCBI taxonomy): domain Eukaryota; kingdom Metazoa; phylum Annelida; class Polychaeta; order Xenopneusta; family Urechidae; genus Urechis; species Urechis unicinctus. The sequence goes on from CM067343.1 coordinate 15,712,857, forward strand.
AGTTAAAGGTTGCCTCTGTTACGTCACCATGATGCTGTATCAAATTGGGAAATCACTATTGTCTAAATGTTCACGGCCATGTATTTGGCAACGATGGGTCAATACCTTAATAAACACGTATATAGGCAAACGTCTAGCGTACCATCTTGTTACCAATTAGAGTCATCAACCTTCATAGCATGAAACATTTGGTCGTTACGATCACCATAGGGAGCTATACCGCAACAGGAACCCATGCCGCTATTAGGTTCTACTGTCGCAGATTTTCTCATTATTAGCCGTGTTTGCTTCCGCTGAGCTTGGTGAGTGTGCACTAGCAGCAGTTATCTACTCATATAGAAGTACGGCATAACATATCTTGGAAGATGTTTAGAACAAGAAACTTGAAAACAACTTCTGTCGTCAATGGTACTGTTGTTTTGATCTCAAGATCTTCGGCAGGACTGATCGCCTGTACCAGAGCGTGATCAAATACTACCTGAACATTGATCTCGCCTATATTGGTGCGAGGAGTGAATTTGTCCCTTAACCCATATCTAAACAGGCTGCGTCTGCACGAACTCAGATTAGCTTAATACACACACACTGTGTAAAATTGGCTGTGATACGCATGCCAGGTCAGCATATATATTTTGATTACCTATCTCATTGGGCATAGCTACCACCATGTATACCTTTTAATTATCTTAAATTTCGCCAATATGCGTCCTTTTGCGATACTTGGTCTTGGCCTCAATACAAATTTGTTCATTCTACGCCACACATCATTATGATGGCCACTTAGTCTGACACACACGACCTTTTGTCAGTTTAAAATGTCTTGGTGCGCTGCTATACCTAGCGCCCTACGACCGACATGTGTGCAATTATCAATTCGACCTTTCTGATAATGTTATTTTCCTTTGTTGAAGAAACAGACATCGATTGCGGCTTGTACTTAGACGAGCACAACGGGCCCAATCCCGCTAAGAAGAATCTTCAGTCTCAGGGTTTGCTGTGAGAACACATAATCACAATGGCGAACGCGAGCAGTTCCTCATTGCCAGCATTAATTAATTCTATTCATGACATGACATTGAACTACCCTTACCATAACGAATTGTCCCCGGCAGCGCACCCTGCCCCCATATCATGAACAGATATATCGAACATATAGTTTGCGGTTTTGAATCCTGGGAATCATCCTTGCTGTAATAGTTCTCAGCCGCACCTCCACTAACTCTCATCTGATCTCACTAGCATCGGCAGAACTCTCTTTTCTGGTTTTGCTCTCCATCAATTGCATAGAACACCACTTACTAGGACATGCCTCATATAATTATTCCACGTGTAATGCCCATTTAGCTGATATTACCATACATATTTTCTTGATTGCCTCGATATGGTGAAATTGTGCCCTATTCTGGACACTCTTGTGATGTTATATAATTGATGTTATCTCTGTGATGAGATGATAATTTAGGAAGGATGGCAGCTATCAACAATCATCGTGTGTTTGAGTGAGTGGCGTTGTTTGGGATGTAGTCCACAGAAAAAGTTTTAATAACGAAGGCTGGTCCAACGAAATTGACCTGTTTTACTTTCGTAGAGTTATATTATAATCGGGATCTAAGTGACTAGCCCTAGAAGTAAATTATACTCTGGTAAATGGGTTCCGATGTGTCTTTGGCATTTTATTGGTTAGGTATACAGAAATGGACCGAAAAAAAGACCTATTAGCCCGATTTCCTGACCTTAGTCATGCCGCTTGCGATTAAGTAAACACCCGATCAATACTGTCTGTACACCATCAGGGTAGGAGGATAACAAGTAATTATTACTGGGAATGAGCGTATACCAGTGTAGTCTGATTTTGCAACCTGACAGATTTTTCCCCCTGATATGAGAATATAATTGGTCATTTGTGTTGGCATATCAGTACTATTCCTTCTTATATTCATCTTAAGTATACAGCTTCACGTTGGCTTTATTTTGAGGGTTTGCCTCGTCACTAATGTCTGCTGTTTGAGAGAAGAAATAATTATTTGAGACCGAGTCTGCATATATTAAATATGAAAGCCACTTATAATAGATGCGATGAGCATTAGATAACACTGTAATTGATTAAATACGACGTATCGTCGCAATGCATTCTGGCAACATTACGCGCAGACCCCAATGTCTGGATACAGCAGATTCACAAACTTTTGCTACATTTAACAATATCACATCTGCTAATGGATGCTACGCATACTGAAATGTGAATAGTCAGTTTATTATGGGCGTTGTTGTCACCTTTTTGCTGCGTGCTATCAAGTGTTGAATGGCGACAGGAATGCGCATAACAGCTTACATCCTCTTCATGGGAGGTAATTAACATAGCTGCACAGCATGGTTTGTGTCATAGCTTCGCTTATTAACTATGATTCCTGTTGATGAATATGTCGTCAGACTTCACAACAACAAGAATGTTTTCTGTTCGGGCAATAATGCTCCATGCCAAGAACTTGTTTGTTCTCTTTCGCAAATTGACAATATTTGTACAGTGATGGTTGGATAACGTTCAAGTAATGCAACGCGAACGGCAACATTACACCTTTTCTGTTTTTGAGTCGGTCTGTTGGCGCTCTTGGCTATATCCAACCCAAAGGTTTAATGATGCATCTTTGGAATGAAGCACACAATTTGCAGCATCTCTCTCCTACACACATTATGCGGTATTCATGGGACGAGATGTTCATACCACATAGTGATTGACCCCTAACATTGTGCACAGGTTTTGCTTTTCGAGAACCTTCTCTCTCTCATCATGGTGTAGTGTATAAAGTAAGATAATCAGACACTGGGCTGAAATAAATGTTCAGTTTTCGACAGCTTGCAAACAAATCAGTGCATCATAATTCTTAAAGGCGTCGTTTGCAGACGTCAATACAAATTGGAATATGGGCTATATGTACTTCTGTCATGGCCGGCAGAAAGCCAATGGGTAATGAGATACACATAGCAACTGTTAAACACTCCGAATCTTGATGAGAAGGTCTTGAGTCGAATTTTTGAGCTATGAGAGCATTTATTGCCTGTCTAAATGTTACAGCTCTGTTTTTTAAGCAAATTATGAGTTCGCACAAGGGTTTCTCACATTGTAACGAATAATAACACAGAGTGTCAGCACGGTTTCTTGAATCGGATATCGACATGGATAAAGTGTCAACTGCATGTTTATACTGCAGTTTTTCCTCAAGATAATCGCGCATAGGTGTAATGATATGCATTATGAGTGACCGTAACACTGACGTCATAACCCCATTAAGATCATAGAGATCACACAGCCAGCGTAGCAACGGCCGTGTTGATTTGCAGCTCATTTCCCGGACACATTGGTCACTGCCTCTTTAAATTTTGTAATAATGATGTATTTTACCTCGACTAATTACCCCACATCGAATAGGTGGTGTTAATATATGGCATGTATGTTATTAGCAGGCTTTTCGAACAAGGAAAATACCGCCTCGATGGGACACAGGTAATGCTGATTAACGTGGCTGTCTTTCTAACAACAGCAAATGGGACCCCTCAATACTTTTGCAGACAATGGGTCATGTTACTTGAAAGAGGGCTTGCTCGGTGCATGTCAGCTTCAAGGCCGTCACGTCAAAATACTGATCCATCCTTCTGCAGTCATACACGGAAGCAGATTGAAGATGTTGATTGCATGGCATCATTAGCTTCTATCACCCGGGCTTATTATTTATATATCATCATATCAGCACGGGTTGTGGAATATTACAAAAAACTTCTCCAGATTTACCTTTGACATAATTATCTCCCGAGAATTAGAAGTCAAGTTATGGAGCCCGATATCCTCTCTCTCCTCTTTGTACGCTTGCGTTCCTTTTACTCGTTCAGGCCTTGATGCGTCCTCCGAAATATGTCTTGCTGCCTCTGTTTATTGCGTGGCAAAACGCTCGGTTGTCATGGAACGTTAGTCTGTTTCAATACCGCTCCACGTATTCTAGGAAAACTAGAATATACCCAAATACAATTTCAGGCGAATATTGCTTGCGTGATATATGCCTACAAGCCGAGCGCCTACTATGCTGCACGTCGACCACAGTGCGCTGTGTCACTGCTCATCGCCATGAGAGGAACAACATTGTAGTTGCGAGATATATCACACAGACAGAGCGTATAAAGTTTTCATCATGAACACTTTTATCCTGAACTCACCATAACACATCACAGGCTTAGGCTAAGCAATCCATATCATTGACATCATATGATATAAAAGCAATCCACATACCATACCATATAACTGACAACTGCAACATACCGTATCATTGACATCGCCACTTCATACGTTATCTTTGACATAGACTCACCATACTACATCATTGACATTGCTTCACCACACCGTGGAATAGACCTCCACTAACCATACTACATCTTGGACATATCCGAATCATACCATATCTAAGACCACCACATCACTGACATAGCCTTATCAATAAACCTAGACTTCTCTGTATCGCAAATAATGACTCACCATGCATGGCCTCAGCAAACCGCATTTATGATAATCTCACACGATACTACAACTCGGGCATGGCTTCATCGTACCACATCGTGGACCTCACTGCAGCCACATGTATTGAATGCAGGATGGTATTCATATTACATTTTGGGATGCATTTTCTGAGCGCAGCCGATGGTGTTGTCACTCCACGTACGTTGTTAGATATGTGTAGTCGTTGCCCATGTGTGATACGTGATCACTGGTTTAATGGAATTGAGCGACGTTTATATTGACGCATGGATAAATATACATGTTAACAACTGCTAGCCAACTGTGCTAAAACCCAATTGTTGGGTAGTCGCGCAGTACAGTCCATCGGTCAAGTTGAGTCGTTAATTGTGGTTTTCACAAGCTCAATCCCCAAGTGCGACATTCCACCATGCGCCCTTTGGTGTTACCCGTTTGTCAGTTAAGACTTTCTGTCAACATTTAGTAGTTGAATGCAATGTAAGATTTACAAGCTAATGGCGGGAAACCTTTGTACTGCTTACCGTCCCAAGTCAATTTTCAAAGCATCAACATATTAAAACTGATCGATGTCGACCAGTTAGCCGATAAAGATCAGTTACTTTATCGAGTGTTAGATCGCTCACTTGCGTCAGTTTCACGCACTTCTATTTTTAGTCACGAGTAAATGGACTTAATACACCAGACGCAGGCACCTTTGCAATCACCACTTGTCTTTCAGACGACTGTCATCTAGCAAACTACAAACAGAATATTCGCTAGTATGAACTATTTGTTGATTAGTTGCAATATTATCCTGAATAAACAGAAATGTTTGATCGTTTGGGTGATCATCAATGGTGTCTTTGAAGATGCCGTACCAATGTCATCGTGCGTTGCTTGGAACTTGCGCCAATTGTATTGATCTGTTATGCAGAAAATAGTTTGGGGAAGTCTCGAATTCGAACTAAGAGCTGCTGCTGCTGTTGCAAAGGAGGGTTTGGCTATCGACTCGGTAACATGAAATATATAGCACTTATTCATACAAGTACTAGTCAGAGGGTTATTTGCGCATTGGTTACCAAGTGTACAACGAACGACAGGGAAACACGCGCTTGGCTAGCCTTCTGTAACGTAACATGATTCATTGTCCTCAACGCCTATGAGTGGTCCTCCTATCGAGTAGCTCTGACACATTAGAATGCTCGCGTAGATTAATTCCCTCCAGTCGTTTAATGGTTATTATTCGAGACAGGAGTGTCTATGGAAATTGGCAATTCCCAATCTACTGCAGCGGACCACTATACCTTTTGACATCGGACATAAGGTGCAGTTGGTCACTTGATGTTTAATATGCAAACAATAATGGTTTACGAATAATTCGTTATAAGAAAGAGACCAGTAAACATGGCCACCAACGTAGCGTTTCATGTTGCTAGAATAATAGACACGTCTATCATCAATCATGTACTTTCACCGTGTCTCGTCGCAAGGTGGCGACCCCTTGTGATTCTGTCACAACTGATAAAGCAGCTAATGACATACACACCATATATTAACACCACATATCCAATGTGGGGACAAATTAGCGGGCACAAGAGCAGGTTCAGTCTCGATAAATATAACCATTTCTACTACATTTAAAGAGGTAATAAGCACGGTTTCCAGGAAATGCGCTGCACAATTAACACGACCATCTAATAGTTGATAGCCTAATTTACGTTCATTCGATTAAAAGTAAAATAATTATATATACGACTAGAGAGCGCGACAAAGTATGTATCGTGCTGTTTATGCCCATGAGATGAACAAAATGATCAGTCTGCGACTGTATTATGCCCGAAAATCTGATATATCGGTCTCAGCTAGTGCAAAAGCTAGGTGCAGAAGCTGCGCAAGCCAGCCTCGGCATGATTGCGTATTGCTATTTTTACTCTGCTTTACCTCACCAATAAATAATAGAATACACAGCTAATGACTATGATATATTAGTAGAAGCACAATATTCATCATATTTTGTCACGAAACTAATTCAAACGCCAGCGACATTTATGTTTGTATGACTCGGAAGTGCGCTGCTATCGAATTACAGCATGAAAAGCTATATAAAGTATAGTTCTCTTTGTAGGTTCCTATTTCCGTGCATATGCTCCTTACAACTGAATAAGGAGGCGGTACAAGAAAACAGCACAGCATACAACCTATATCTTACTCATTACGCTACCACTTGATGTTTCCATTGATAGTTAACATATTAGCTCATGAATGGCGTCAATCACTAGCGCTTAAACGCCGGAACGCTTAATGGGGTAAATGATTATGACATCTGCTAATCAGATATTTCATGCACACAACTACACACTTCTACCAGCGTGGCTCACCCATTTGTATGATCAGTAGAAATGTGGGAGAGCCCTCGTGAGAACGCATATATTTTTTTTAAAAACGTAGTTGTTACATTTAGACTGGCAATGAATATGTTCAAGTGTCCGGCACAAGATCAGCCGAACAATATTCTGCGCGTTTGACAGTTTGTATATGTATATCATTACATGTTGGTTTACTGTTGACCATTATAGAAGGACCTAATACCAATCTTCGAATTGGCTTGACGTCTGCAATGTAAGCCTGTACTAATTATGATACATTGGTCAGGCTTGTTTGGTAGCCCATGTAAAATTACAAATTCATTTCGGCCCAGTGTTTTTTTGCTTATATCTGATAATTCTGTTTTATACACTACACAATGATGAAGGTGAGCAGCTTTGAGAAACACAATAGAGGTGCTTGATTTAAGGTTGTCATTCACTATGTGGCATCAACGTGTAATCCCAATAATACCGCATAATGTATAAGGAGCGAGCTGCTGCTGTAAATTGTATGCCTGAAATACTGTGCTTAATTTCAAGATGCATTATTGGGCACTGAGATTGGATGCATCAAAGAAGGCCGGCAGACAGACGCAAACACGGATATGGTGTTACATTGCTTTTCGCGCTGCCTTACACGAACGTAATCAGCCATCACTCTACCAACATTAACAATTTGCGGAAGAAATCAAACAAGTTCTCATCATAGTGCATTATTGCCTGAACGGGAAACAAACCTGCGGTTGGGTAGTCTGGCTTGATATTCATAAACAAAAACCGTAACTAACTAGATTTGCACAAGCGCCACCGCATGTCTTCGAACAGCAAGTTAGACGACCAGCAATACAGTATCAACAATATTACACGAACAAATGTTATCTCTAAACAAAATGAATACTTGACCTATTATTTCAGCAATCGGGACTGTGATTGCGCCTTGTTTACATAACGTAAGTTTGGTGTGAAGGCACCCAATGTCTTAACACGTTTACGATAGATGTCATCGAGGGGAGCTTGTAACGCGCACTATTTTAGGATAGATGTCACAAGCTACTGCAGCTTAGATGTTTTTACATGACCACTTAGCCAATTCAATGCAAAGCCATGGGAAGCAATTAATGTCTCTGGGCGATTACGTAAGGTTTGGTCTACTTAAAAATGTCGTGATTGAAGAAAGCCTAGTCGCTAAGCTGACGCAGTAGAAAACATTCAAAATAAGCCTCATTTTTACCAGGTATTTTTACTGTGAATGCTTAAAATACTGTTAGAATCATTATCACGAAGCCAATTTCAAAATACTGACAAAATTTCATGTACGCTAATAAAGCCGTTCCAGAGATATCAGCGAGGAGAAAACTATAGAACAAATGTCATTAAACATAGTGCAAAATAGTGAAAGCAAGTATTTTATTTTTACCTGTACCATGCTACGAAAGTTGCTTGTTACAACCATGCCATCCATATAACCGTAACTGCAACTATCTTTGGAAGACATAATAAGAGAAGCTATAACGCTAAGCATGTTGTGTTGCGTTGTTAATTACCTACCACGGTGAGGACGACAGCTCTTGTGCACTTTCATGCGGATATTCAATACTTCATGTCATACATAGACAATACCCAATATCTGCTGACCACTTACATTGCAGAAGTATGAGCAGTTTACAACAGCAGCTATGTCATTGTTAATTGTAGCATAAGTAATAGAATCAGCTGTGTCGATAAATTGGCTTCTGCTTCTGCTACATAGGATAGCTACTGCATTCACTCAAGATCCGTTCGATAAGTGACCAGAATATGTGTTTCTACCAATATGAGCGATGCAAACCTGTTAAGAAA
>CM067343.1:15721662-15765209 GCA_034190875.2 Urechis unicinctus
CGTGAATTTCTGCGTGCCTTGAAATAGTACATTTGATTCCCTGAAAAGGTTGCTTGTGCAATCAGCACCTTTATTGTCAACAACTCTAGTGGCATGCCGTGAGTGGATATGACCTTGTCATAGAATGCTTTAGCGAGTATACTAAGCTTCAAGAATTTTATGCGAGAGATGCCGGACACTATGAAACGTGAGTAATGATCTGCCAACAACCGTAAGGTACGCGGATTTTTCCATTTGCAGTTCGTGGGGCATAGGCCCAATGTTGTCCCATTGAGATTTTCGTTGGTGCCATGGCGCGGGGACGGGTGACCGGTTTTAAGTAGCGTCAAGGGTGGTCGTTCGCGGCGATGTGAAATCGTTTGGTGGTTATGCATTGAGGGCAGCTGTCAACGAATTCCCTGACATCTCTGTACATTCCTGGCCCAACGAGAAACTCTGTTTTTTAAACGCGCGGTAGCATTTTCATTAATGTCGACGTGACCTGCAAATGCAGAGTTGAGACATTTTGAAACAACACCGTTTTCGACGGAGACTCTCCGGCCCGACAACCAGCGTGAGGGTAGAAGTCGGCAGAAGGGCTTGAATGAAGATTGTGTCGGAATATTTTTTTAATAAGAGACGTAATATAAACGAAACCGAGGTGTAGCATGCAATTGAATTCAAAAGGACCATGTAGTCACCATCGTTCCATGAAGCAAAAACTTGTCTGCTTGCTCTAGACTGGGTGTTGATAGCTTCTCGTGCTTTAAAACCCAATCGATCAAACTGTTAACAAAATCGTACAGCTAGCCTGCGCTTTGCGAATATTGTCATTAGATAAGTCAACAATTTTGTGCTCCAGCATATTTGTAGTTTTAAACACTGATATCACTGGAGCTAGATTGTACATTATGATTGTGAGACTTACCGTTATGAGGTTGGCTGTTGGGAGATGTATTGTGGTGACCATCTGCTCAGTGTGACTAATCCGATTTTGATGCTGACCTCGTGATTACGGGATGCACACTAACTTCTTCCATGTTGTAGGAGACTGCGGTCACATCGGGGAATGCAATTTATTTCGTCGCATCGTATGGCACAATGCGTAACGTCATATTCCCGCCTGCTAAGAGCGTGGTGAGGCACAATTAAGGTTACCTTTACGATATTTAGAGTCACAATCGTAGGACCTGCAGCACTAAAGCCCATCGGACTAGTTTCGGCCCTATTGCTAAGTGGTCAGAATTGACAGCGGTGCTTTGTTGGTCCATGACCAACGTAATTTTGAGCCTTCCAGATACGATTTATAATAGGTCACTCCATGAACAGCAGCAAGTAACTCCAGATGAGTTATTGAGTAGGAATTACGTTGATGGGTGTTGAGTTACCTACCTGCGTAACCTGCCGGTCTTTCGTTACCTTCATCGTCCACCCTGAGATATACAATGACCTAAAGCAGATGTGGAAGCGTCAGTGTATAAGAACAAGAGGTTTTAGAAAAAATCTGTGTAGGCTAGTAGGGGGCTCAGAGGTTTCAGTGCGTCAAAATTTAATTGGCATGCCAGCTGACCAATCAAAATATGACATCCTTTTTTGTTAACTCATTGTAGTGGTTTAGCGAGGTCAGCTGCCTCTCTGGTATGAATTTCTTTAAAAAATTCACTAATCCTAAAAAATGATTCGCACTCCTTTGACGTTTGTCGGTACAGGATAAGACTTCCGGCTTTGAGGTGCTCATCGCTCGGGGCTGGACGCCTGAATGCGAGAGCTTCATACACAAGACAATGGCCTCTGGTTGAAGAGCGTGCATTATTTGTGGATGAAGCGTGAGGTGGCGGCTGTCAGTGTCTGGAAAAAAACATGATTTAGGTGCTCGAGGTGCTCCTTAACTAAGAGCCCGAGTACACAATGATATCATCGATGTAGACTAACGCAAACTAGCCGAGATAGTAGCGATAGCACTTGCATCATTCAACTCTTGGAAAACAATGACGGTGAGCTGTTAGCACCATGCTTTAGTCTGGTCAGCTTATAGGATTTATAGTCAGGCGTAGTGAAGGTAGTAAAGTGTTGACAATCTTTTGATAAACCTACCTGGAAAAAAACTGAGGCAAAGATCTAGACATGAGAAATATCTGGGTTATCGTCAATAGTAAGGTCCATGGGTGAATGGCAAGTGTTTGATATCGGTTTGATATCGCTGGTGTTTGGCGAGATAATTGCAATTGTGGTTTTTTTGGTGTTGACATAGGTGTTAATCGGTGTGGCAAGGTGATCTGGTGGCGCCTCTTGTCACTGGTTTGCACACGTCATTGGCTTTAGATCCGACTAGGCTAGTTTAAGATGTAAAATTATTATCATCGCCAATATTGATTGATTTCACAATCTTGTAATGCGTCGTCATGGTGAACATAGTTACAACGTTGTTTTTAATGACTAGATCGATGATCCTTTACAGGTGATGTGAGGCAGTTTTAACCCAAATTCGTTTAGGCCAGACATAAGCGGAAGTGTGGGAGTGCACTATTAGGGTGACGCGAAATCGGTTTCTTGTAAACGAGACCCTTGGTTATTTTTGTAATATGCACCTTCAGCGCCAATTATAACGATGTTTTATCATGTTCGGCTTATTTGTCTTCATGTCTTTCTGGAATACATTTGACAAGATACAGAAATGCTTCACGAGAAATGAAACATCTTTACCCCATGATATATGATTTACAACGCGTATATCAGCAAGTGTGTCATCTGCCCGATCAGCCGTTACAGTCATCGAATATATTTAATATGGCCTTTGATTAACATCATTAGATATCACTATGTAGATAAATGTCGCCTCGATTGCGTTGAACGGCTATTAACCAACGACGTGGACGATGAGGTACTAATATATGTACGTCACCGGCATGGAAAATGGAAACTCCGCGTCAATCGTGCTGCAGCGCGTTGATGACAACCCTGATACATGTGAATATACGCAAAGCTGCAATCACCGCTGTTATATTCGTGTGGCGTGCGCCATCCATTATTTATTAAACACCTGTCTACGATGGTAAAACCAACTGGTGACGCAATCAATCAATGCCAAGTTGTGGATCGCTTTTCGCTGGACAGGCAACTTCCAGTGCAATCTGATGTCACCAATCCTTGTCAGGAGTTACACAAAGTAAACTGCATATTGTTCGTTGTCCTCTTGACGCTTTAGGCAACATAACAACACCGACGTATATTCTGACGCCTATTACTGCGGTACATGGCCGAAGCTGCCAAAGCGACTGTTAGATAAAACAACCAAGACAACGATATTCAATATCATCATGTTACTTATGACTATTTTACATTGTTTAAGGACACGGTATCGTGCTTTTTTTTGCAACCCAAGCGAATGGTAAAAAAAGCATAAACGGCCGCATTTGTAACGATCTTCCCTTTAGTAATAAACTGCAACTCTGCTGTAGAAGATCTAACAAGCGCAGTATGCACACCGCGCCATCCAGGAGGACGGAAAGCGTTCGGATGACATTGAAACTCACGTAAGGAAGGAATTTCGACAAAATACTGCTTGCATTTAAATGGTCTTATTGCACAAGTGGCCTGACTACTGCATGCGCATTCGACATTAACCGTTTCTTGCCAACAGTCACACCTAAATAAATTAGCGGAGATTAATTAGCATTCCTCAGCAACAACTGCATTCTAGGCACAGGAATTGTTTAAATTAATAGCAGTGGATTTGGCAGGTAAGTTATACATATTCAACTGTAGATGAGGCCGGTCATGGGATGTAGACTGCTTTCCAATATGATACATTATTTGAACCATATTGTTTTGAAATTTTTTGCAGGTCGTGAAGAGTTTAGTTAGCTAGTTTGATATAGTTTGTGATCAATAAATGATTGCCTGTACGATGTCGTTCATTACCTATCTCTAGTCCGAGGAAAGACTTTGGATAGTCCTGCAAGCTCTACTTCTAGGCTCTGTTAAACAAACTATACAAGGCCAATAGTTTAATTCTTTTACATAGCATCGTTCCGTTAATGCTAACCTAAATCTTCATAATTATGGTTAGCCCCACGAGCTGGACCTATTGGGCTGATCTGATATCTTCTCACTATCAAACCAAAGAAAGAATGAGATAAGTCACGTTATTTTAAACATTTATAGCCATACTATCCTATTTTTTCCAAAGAATCTTAGATGCCGTTTTATGGCCGGACTGCGGTTGACTGAATATTGAATAATATGATATTTCGTCCGTTTGTAATCAGTCAGTTCCCTGCGAAGTATGTTAGTTGCCAGTTGCATATGTTGTTGTATGTAGGGAAAGAAAATTTCAACTGAGAACGGAAAAATCGTATCTTGAGCCATGGTTTATCGTGCCGACGTTCATATTGAACTGTGCGTAGAGTAATAATTCCCTAATCATATGTCATTTCATTTAAAACGAATCGGCGCAATTCCCAGCATTTAATTCGTCAACTGTGGGCATTAAATTGGAAAGCGTTTTGTAGAGTTCCGAGCATGATTACAAATTACGCATACATTTGACACTAATGGCTTTGGGTCTAATGTTCGGTCATGATGGAGGTGATATTACAGCTGTAAATGTGTCTGCTGGTTTCTGTGTCAAGTTACGTGAGTATAGCGGACCGTTTCAAGTTCAGTACTTAATATGTGCTGTCGCTCTATACCGCAATGAACGACTTTAATCTGTAGCTCCATGTCACAGCTGGACGGTTTTCACATCCGATTCACTTAGATCCTCTGTCTCTTTCCGGTGGCTTCCTATACGTATATCTACCCGGTTTCTGCACCCCTTGCGCTGTGTCCCGTCATATTTAGCGAGTGGTTAACACCCTGTTCACCTTTAACCCTTTCCGTGCATGCATCAACGCGTATCAGTACAGCTCGCTCTTTCCCTATACCAGTTAACCACTGAGTTTCACTAGCCTCCACAATCACTCCATGAGTCCGGCCGTAATATTTTTACCATCTTCCGCTAAAGGTCAAATCTTTCGCTCCGCGCCACACATAAAACACAATTCGTACCGTCAGCAATGTATGTAAAATGACATTTTTTCGTAGCACAATAACCGATGCAGAAAAAGAAAACGACTATTGGTATTGCTGGGTTTTCGCTTCTGGCTGTGCGGTTCTTGTGCTAGTGCGTATTTGATGCCAGTAACTGGGGGAAAACTACAGAAAACATAGACTCTGCATTGGTATCGGTACTCTTAATACTTATTCTGGAAGATGCGTATGAGTCATTCCAACAATAACTCCAAAGCAAACCGTTATTCCGGGATTGAGTATCGATGATCTTAATGGTTGGTCTACCAACTTAGCTAATTCAAATTCATATACTAACGCCATTAGTTACATTGGATGATTTTAAACACAAAATACATTAATTTTGTTATTTTCCATAAAAATATCATCCCCAATATAATTGACTTACAAATACTTATTATTAAAATCATAGAAACCCGAACAGCGCTGTCTCCTTAGCATTATGTTAAGGTAATTACCACGAGTCAAGAGTTATTTGTGTAAACAATTGAAGTAATGCCCTATTATTGGTTAACCCAAGTACTTGTTAATCCCAATAAACGTGGTATGAAAGGATTACACTAAAAGTTATATGCCCGCCCAGCTACTCCACTAACTCTGTCATTTCAGACCAATTTTACAATGACCATTTGTTCCTATTCTATTCGATAAGGCAATGGCTTTTAAGACTTTCAATGCGCTTTTTAACCAGCTTCGAGTTAGGGCATTTGGTTTAACGGTTGACTTTACACGACAAGTTAATGCTGATGTTTCACTCTATTGCACATGTCAGCCAATGAACTTCATCATAAATAATTGGCTTTATTAGTGGGCTAAATTTGATGCGATGGGTTCTCGTTCTAGGATGCAGAATATATAGTGAAAAATGTTATTATTTGTACATTTTTGAAAGACGTTTCAGCAATGATGAAACTTCATATTATAAAAAAGTGCCGGTATGCTTGGTTATCGCACAAACCTAGAAAACTGCAACGGAACGGCCTCACATGGCAGGTGGCGTGTCGCTGCGGAACTATTTACATCTTGATATGGGCACAAACATATTGGCAGAAGGAAATATGAACAAGCAGATGGCATCGGGGTATGTACCTGAAACAGATAGAAAACGGCGTTAGTTGTCACGGTCTAGGCAAATGGAGGAAAGGTGAAAGCATTTGCTCCATTAAGAGGGAGTTGGTCCGCGTGTGCCGAAAAAAAAATTGAATTCGGCCTTCTTCTCTGGGGAAAGCAATCCCGTTGTTGACTATGACATATACGGCATCTCTAGCGAGATGGTCAGCACAAGGTGCGCAATGACTACGACATTCAGCAAAATTGCCATATTATTTTCCATTGCAGAGTTCGTTCTAGGAGTAGCCAAGTGACCTGTCTACCTGCAGGTCAGTTTATCAAAGCCAATGGCTAATTAACTAGGTTCCACCTCCTAACGTTACTTAAAATCGCGTTCCTGGGGATTAACTGACTAATTACTTGGGTAACGTGACTGGTTGGCTGCTGTATACCCCATTGTCATCTGACATGTGCAAGGGGTTGGTGTCTCCAATTGGCTAATACACACTAGGCCGTACTGAGTGACCAGGGGTGGGCGTGGCTGAAAAGGGTAGGTTAGAACTGGTCAGCCAATCAGTGGGGCCGCTAATGAAGCAGTAAAGCAGGGGACTGGACTCCTGATGCTGAAATGTTAGCCTCAACGAAAATCCGAATGCGCACATGACTGTTGGGTATGGAGGCCGTGTGTTTTCAGTGAACGTTACGTTAAAAAGGTAATGAAATGACGCATATAGGCCCTGACAAAGATGAAAAAAACCCTGAAATACAACTGGTGATTATATTAGATTTTGTAAAATGGAAAGATACACAGTTATGGCACTGTAGGTCTCTGTTTCACAAATTTTAATCTGTTGAATGCAATCATGCCTGGCAAAAAAAATTGCTGTGGTTAGGTCTTTCAGTTTAGCTGTGTGTTCTTTAACGGCAGTAACTATAAAAGGACCTTTAAACCTGGTGGCAAATTTATGGCTACTTACTCCTCAGTTAGATAAGTCGGGACTAGGAAGATAAACTACAGAGCCGACTGCGTTGCGATTTGGACCTGCTGACTTATCCCATGTAGCTTTCATTTTGGCCTCATTCTTTTCAGCAGCTTTCAATGCAACTTCGTGACCCTGCAGTTGTATTCGTAGAATGTCGTCTAAGTGATTGCCTCAGCTGTGAATACTGTCGGCCGCTGATCTGATATCTGTGTCCAGGGGTAGTCTTGGGGTTTTCTTCCAAACAAAGCTCAAAGGGGGACATGTTAATGGTGCGATGTACTGTAGTGTTCACTGCAAATGTAACTGACGACAAATATTTATCACACGTGTTAGGCTTATCGTGACCAAACGTGCGCAGAAGATATGTTAGAGTAGTATTAACGCGCTCCGTTGTGCCGTTAGTGGAAGGTTTATAAGCGGACGTGAATTTCTGCGTGCCTTGAAATAGTACATTTGATTCCCTGAAAAGGTTGCTTGTGCAATCAGCACCTTTATCTGTCAACAACTCTAGTGGCATGCCGTGAGTGGATATGACCTTGTCATAGAATGCTTTAGCGAGTATACTAGCTTCAAGAATTTTAGAATGCCAGGACACTATGAAACGTGAGTAATGATCTGCAACAACCGTAATGTACGCATTTCCATTTGCAGTTCGTGGCATAGGCCCAATGTTGTCCATTGAGATTCTTTGCCATGGCGCGGTGACCGGTTTAAGTAGCGTCAAGGTTGGTCGTTCGCGGCGATGTGATCGTTTGGTGGTTATGCATTGAGGGCAGCTGTCAACGAATTCCCTGACATCTCTGTACATTCCTGGCCACGAGAAACTCTGTTTTAACGCGGTTAGCATTTTATTAATGTCGACGTGACCTGCAAATGCAGAGTTGAGACATTGTGACAACACCGTTTGTCGGAGACTCTCCGGCACAACCAGCGTGAGGCAGAAGTCGCCGGGCTTGGAAGCTGTTGGTCGGAATAAACGATGTAGCATGCAATTTTCAACCATGTAGTCGTTTCCATGAAGCAAAACTTGTCTGGCTGCTCTACTGGTTGTTGATAGCTTCTCGTGCTTTAACCAATCGATCAAACTGTTACAAAACGTACAGCTAGCCTGCGCTTTGCGAATATTGTCATTAGATAAGTCAACAATTTTGTGCTCCAGCATATTTGTAGTTTTAAACTGATATCACTGGAGCTAGATTGTACATTATGATCGTGAGACTTACCGTTATGAGGTTGGCTGTTGGGAGATGTATTTGTGGTGACCATCTGCTCAGTTGACTAATCCGCTTTTGATGCTGACCTCGTGATTACGGGATGCACACTAACTTCTTCCATGTTGTTAGAGACTGCGGTCACATCGGGGAATGCATTTATTTCGTCGCCGTTGGCACAATGCGTAACGTCATATTCCCGCCTGCTAAGAGCGTCTGCGGCACAATTAAGGTTACCTTTACGATATTTAATGTCACAATCGTAGGACTGCAGCACTAAAGCCCATCGGACTAGTTTCGGCCCTATCTGCTAAGTGGTCAGAATTGACAGCGGTGCTTTGTGGTCCATGACCAACGTTAATTTTGAGCCTTCCAGATACGATTTATAATAGGTCACTCCATGAACAGCAGCAAGTAACTCCAGATGAGTTATTGAGTAATTACGTTGATGGGTGTTGAGTTACCTACCTGCGTAACCTGCCGGTCTTTCGTTACTTTCATCGTCCACCTGAGCTATACAATGACCTAAAGCAGATGTGGAAGCGTCAGTGTATAGAACAAAGGTTTTAGAAAAATCTGTGTAGGCTAGTAGGGGCTCAGAGGTTTCAGTGCGTCAAAATTTAATTGGCATGCAGCTGACCAATCAAATATGACATCCTTTTTTGTTAACTCATTGAGTGGTTTAGCGATGTCAGCTGCCTCTGGTATGAATTTCTTTAAAAAATTCACTAATCCTAAAAATGATCGCACTCCTTTGACGTTTGTCGGTACAGGATAAGACTTCCCGGCTTTGAGGTGCTCATCGCTCGGCTGGACGCCTGAATGCGAGAGCTTCATACACAAGAAAATGGCCTCTTGTTTGAAGAGCGTGCATATTTGTGGATGAAGCTTGAGGCTGGCGGCTGTCAGTGTCTGGAAAACATGATTTAGGTGCTCGAGGTGCTCCTTATAAGAGCCCGAGTACACAATGATATCATCGATGTAGACTAACGCAAACTAGCCGAGATAGTCGCATAGCACTTGCATCATCAACTCTTGGAACAATGACGGTGACTGCTGTAGCCCCATGCTTAGTCTGGTCAGCTTATAGGATTTATAGTCAGGCGTAGTGAAGGTAGTAAAGTGTTGACAATCTTTTGATAAACCTACCTGGAAAAAACCTGAGGCAAGATCTAGACATGAGAAATATCTGGGTTATCGTCAATAGTAAGGTCCATGGGTGAATGGCAAGTGTTTGATATCGGTTTGATATCGCTGGTGTTTGGCGAGATAATTGCAATTGTGGTTTTTTGTGTTGACATAGGTGTTATCGGTGTGGCAAGGTGACTGGTGGCGCCTCTTGTCACTGGTTTGCACACGTCATTGGCTTTAGATCCGACTAGGCTAGTTTAAGATGTAAAATTATTATCATCGCAATATTGATTGATTTCACAATCTTGTAATGCGTCGTCATGGTGAACATAGTTACAACGTTGTTTTTAATGACTAGATCGATGATCCTTTAAGGTGATGTGAGGCAGTTTAACCAATTCGTTAGGCCAGACATAAGCGGAAGTGTGGGAGTGCACTATTAGGGTGACGCGATAATCGGTTTAACGAGACCTTGGTTATTTTTGTATATGCACCTTCAGCGCCAATATAACTGATGTATTTATCATGTTCGGCTTATTTGTCTTATGTCTTTCTGGAATACATTTGACAGATACAGAAATGCTTCACGAGAAATGACACATCTTTACCCCATGATATGATTTACAATATATCAGCATGTGTGTCATCTGCCATCAGCCGTTACAGTCATCGAATATTTACATGGCCTTTGATTAACATCATTAGATATCATATTAGATAAATGTCCTCGATTGCGTTGAACGGCTATTAACCAACGACGTGGACGATGAGGTACTATATTGTACGTCACCGCCTGGAAACTCCGCGTCAATCGTGCTGCAGCGCGTTGATTGACAACCCTGATACATGTGAATATACGCAAAGCTGCAATCCGCTGTTATATTCGCTGTTGCGTGCGCCATCCATTATTTATTAAACACCTGTCTACGATGGTAAAACCAACTGGTGCGCAATCAATCAATGCCAATTGTGGATCGCTTTTCGCTGGACAGGCAATTCCAGTGCAATCTGATGTCACCAATCCTTGTCAGGAGTTACACAAAGTAACTGCATATTGTTCGTTGTCCTCTTGACGCTTTAGGCAACATAACAACACCGACGTATATCTGACGCCTATTAATGCGGTACATGGCCGAAGCTGCCAAAGCGACTTTTAGATAAAACAACAACAACGATATCAATATCATCATGTTACTTATGACTATTTTACATTTGTTAAGGACACGGTATCGTGCTTTTTTTGCACCCAAGCGAATGGTAAAAAAAGCATAAACGGCGCATTTGTAACGATCTTCCCTTTAGTAATAAACTGCAACTCTGCTGTAGAAGATCTAACAGCGCAGTATGCACACCGCGCCATCAGGAGACGGAAAGCGTTCGGATGACATTGAAACTCACTGTAAGGAAGGAATTCGACAAATACTGCTTGCATGTAATGGTCTTATTGCACAAGCTGGCCTGACTACTGCATGCGCATCGACATTAACCGTTCTTGCAACAGTCACACCTAAATAAATTAGCGGAGATAATTAGCATTCTCAGCAATCAAATGCATTCTAGGCACAGGAATTGTTTAAATTAATAGCATTGGATTTGGCGGTAAGTTATACATATTCAAACTGTAGATGAGGCCTTCATGGGATGTAGACTGCTTTCAAATATGATACATTATTTGAACCATATTGTTTTGAAATTTTTTGCAGGTCGTGAAGAGTTTAGTAGCTTTGATATGTTTGTGATCAATGATTGCCTTACGATGTCGTTCATTACTATATCTAGGCCGAGGAAAGACTTGGATAGTCGGCAAGCTCTAACTTCTATGCTCTGTAAACAACTATACAGGCCAATAGTTTAATTCTTGTACATAGCATCGTTCGTTAATGCTAACCTAAATCTTCATAATTATGTGCCCGAGCTGGACCTATCGGCTGATATGATATCTTCTCACTATCAAACCAAATAAAGATGAGATAAGTCACGTTATTTTAACATTTATATCCATAACATCCTATTTTCCATAGAATCTTAGATGCCGTTATTGCCTGAATGCGTTTGACTGAATATTGAAAATATGATATTCGTCCGTGTAATCATTAGTTCCCTGCGAAGTATGTTAGTTGCAGTGCATATGTTGTTGTTATGTAGGGAAAGAAAATGTCAACTGAACGAAAAATCGTATATTGAGCCCATGGTTTATCGTTCCGAAGTTCATATTGAACTGTGCGTAGAGTATAATTCTAATATATTTCATTTCATTTAAAAAGAATCGGCGCAATTCCACATTTAATTCGTCAACTGTGAACATTAAATTGGAAACGTTTGTAGAGTTCGAGCATGATTACAATTACGCATACATTTGACACTAATGAGCTTGGGTCTAATGTTCGGTAATGTAGGTGATATTTACCAGTTAAATGTGTCTGCTGGTTTCTGATCAACTTACGTGATTATAGCTGACGTTTCAATGTTCATCTAATATTTGCTGCTCTATCCCGCAATGACGACTTAAGCTGTGCCCATGTCACATCTGGACGGTTTTCAACATCCGATTCACTTTGAGCCCCTTTCCGTGCTTCCTATACGTATATCTAATCGGTGCTGCACCCCTTGCGCTGTGTCCACGTCATAATTAGCGAGTGGTTAACACCCTGTTCACCTTGAACCCCTTTCCGTGCATGCTAAACGCTTATCAGTACAGCTCTCTCTTTCCATATACAATCTTACACCACTGATTTTCATCGCCTCCACAATCACTCATGATTCCGGCCGTATTTTTTACATCTTCATCTACATTGCAATATTCGCTCCGCGCCACAAATCAACACATTCGTACACGTCAGCAAATTATGTAAAATGACATTTCCGTAGCACAAAATATACAGATGCAGAAAACACTATTGGATTGCTGTGGTTTCGCTTCTGTCTGTGGGTTCTTTGTGCTACTGCGTATTTGATGACAGTAATTTGGGGAACTACAGAAACAATAGACTCTGCATTGTTATCTGTAATCTTAATACTTATTATGGAATAGCGTATGAGTCATCAACATAACTCAAAGCAAACCGTATTCCGGGATGATTCTAGATGACTTACTGGTTGTCTACCAACTTAGCTAAGTCAAATTCATATACTGCCGCCATTAGTTACATTAGGATTATTTAAACACAAAATCATAATATTGTTATTTTCCCTAAAAATATCATTAATCTTGAAATTTTACTGACAAATAATTATTATTTAAATCATAGAAACCCTAACAGAGCTTGTCTCCTTAGCATTATTTTAAGGTGATACCACGAGTCAATTTATACAATTAATGCCCTATTATTTTTACACCAAACTTTCCATCCAAATAAGTTGTATGAAAGGTTACACTAAATTGTATTCCCACCCAGCTACGCCACTAACTCTGTCATTAAGACCAGATTTACAATGACATTTGTTCCTATTCTATTCGATAAGGCAATGGCTTTAAGACGTTCAATGCGCTTTTTAACAGCTTCGAGTTCGGGCCTGTGGTTTAACGGTTGACTACACGACAAGTTAATGCTGATGTTTCACTCTATTGCACATGTCAGCCAATGAACTATCATCATAAATAATTGGATATTATTAGTGGGCTAAATTGATGCGATGTTCTCGTTCTAGACATTGTTGTCTACTTAATGACTTGGGTCATTTTACTGAAATTACTGATATTGGTAAAATGGTGCATTATAAATGATAGGCAAATAAGCGCCTAGAAAGAACTGCCCGCCAGGTAACGATTATATAATTCTATATTAAGACGTACTTAATATTTCTTTGTACAGCTGAATATCGGTATAACAGTATCGATTAGATATCAGAAAATGATTGTTCAAACTAGGCAGCAGTTTCTAGGGTCGCAGTGTGGGTGCAGAATATATAGTGAAAAATGTTATTATTTGTACATTTTTGAAAGACGTTTCAGCAATGATGAAACTTCATATTATAAAAATGTGCCGGTATGCTTGGTTATCGCACAAAGCTAGAAAACTGGAACGGAACGGCCTCACATGACAGGTGGCGTGTCGCTGCGGAACTATTTACAACATTATATGGGCACAAACATATTGGCAGAAGGAAATATGTACAAGCAGATGGCATTCGGGGTATGTACCTGAAGGAGAAACGGCGTTAGTTGTCACGGTCGTTGCAAATGGAGGAAAAGTTAAAGCAGTTGCTCCATTATCGAGGGAGTTGGTGCGCGTCACACAAAGTCCGCGTGTGCCTAAAAAAAAGTTGAATTTGGCCTTCTTCTCTGGGGAAAGCAATCCCGTTGTTGACTTTGACCTGTACGGCATCTCTAGCGAGATGGTCAGCACAAGGTGCGGCATGACTACCACATTCAGCAAAATTGCCATAATATTTTCCATTGCAGAGTTCGTTTTAGGAGTAGCCAAGTGACCTGTCTACCTGCGGGCCAGTTTATCAAAGCCAATGGCTAACTAACTAGGTTCCACCTCCTAACGTTACTTAAAATCGCGTTCCTGGGGATTAACTGACTAATTACTTGGGTAACGTGGCTGGTTGGCTGCTGTAAACCCCATTGTCATCTGACATGTGCAAAGGGGTTGGTGTCTCCGATTGGCTAATACACACTATGCCGTACTGAGTGACCAGTGGTGGGCGTGGCTGAAAAGGGTAGGTTAGAACTGGTCAGCCAATCAGTGGGGCCGCGGAGCTTTTAATTTGAGAAGAACTAGTAATGAAGCAGTAAATCAGGGGACTGGACTCCTGATGCTGAAATGTTAGCCTCAACGAAAATCTGAATGCGCACATGACTGTTGGGTATGGAGGCCGTGTATTTTCAGTGATCGTTACGTTAAAAAGGTAATGAAATGACGCATGTAGGCCTTGAAAAAGATGAAAAAAATCCTGAAATACAACTGGCGATTATATTAGATTTTGTACAATGGTAAGATAAACAGTTATGTCACTGTAGGTCTCTGTTTCACAAATTTTAATCTGTTGAATGCAATCATGCTTGGCACAAAATTTGCAGTGGTTAGGTCTGTCAGGACCTTTGAACCTGGTGGCAAATTTCTGGCCACTTACTCCTCAGTTAGATAGGTCGGGACTAGGAAGATAAACTACAGAGCCGACTGCGTTGCGGTTTGGACCTGCTGACTTATCCCATGTAGCTTTCATTTTGGCCTCATTCTTTTCAGCAGCTTTCAATGCAACTTCGTGACCCTGCAGTTGTATTCGTAGAATGTCGTCTAAGTGATTGCCTCAGCTGTGAATACTGTCGGCCGCTGATCTGATATCTGTGTCCAGGGGTAGTCTTGGGGTTTTCTGCTAAACAAAAGCTCAAAGGGGGACATGTTAATGGTGCGATGTACTGTAGTGTTCACTGCAAATGTAACTGATGACAAATATTTATCACACGTGTTAAGCTTATCGTGACAAAACGTGCGCAGAAGATATGTTAGAGTATTATTAACGCGCTCCGTTGTGCCGTTAGTGGAAGGTTTATAAGCGGACGTGAATTTCTGCGTGCCTTGAAATAGTACATTCAATTCCCTGAAAAGGTTGCTTGTGAAATCAGTACCTTTATCTGTCAACAACTCTAGTGGCATGCCGTGAGTGGATATGACCTTGTCATAGAATGCTTTAGCGAGTATACTAGCTTCAAGAATTTTAGAATGCCAGGACACTATGAAACGTGAGAAATGATCTACAACAACCGTAATGTACGCATTTCCGTTTGCAGTTCGTGGCATAGGCCAAATGTTGTCCATTGAGATTCTTTGCCATGCGCGGTGACCGGTTTAAGTAGCGTCATGGTTGGTCGTTCGCGGCGATGTGATCGTTTGGTGGCTATGCATTTAGGTCAACAAATTCCCTGACACCTCTGTACATTAACGCGGTTAGCATTTTATTAATGTCGACGTGACCTGTTAATGCAGAGTTGTGACATTGTGACAACACCGTGTGTCGGAGACTCTCCAGCACAACCAGCGTGAGGCAGAAGTCGCCGGGCTTGGAAGCTGTTGGTCGGAATAAACGATGTAGCATGCAATTTTCAACCATGTAGTCGTTTCCATGAAGCAAAACTTGTCTGGCTGCTCTACTGGTTGTTGGTAGCTTCTCGTGCATCAAACCAATCGATCAAACTGTTACAAAACGTACAGCTAGCCTGCGCTTTGCGAATATTGTCATTAGATAAGTCAACAATTTTGTGCCCAAGCATATTGGTAGTTTTAAATTGAT
Organism: Urechis unicinctus; assembly: GCA_034190875.2. Classification (NCBI taxonomy): domain Eukaryota; kingdom Metazoa; phylum Annelida; class Polychaeta; order Xenopneusta; family Urechidae; genus Urechis; species Urechis unicinctus. The sequence continues at coordinate 15,737,324 of CM067343.1, forward strand.
ATCACTGGAGCTAGATTGTACATTATGATCGTGAGACTTACCGTTATGAGGTTGGCAGTTGGGAGATATATTTGTGGTGACCATCTGCTGAGTTGACTAATCCGCTTTTGATGCTGACCTCGTGATTACGGGATGCACACTAACTTCTTCCATGTTGTTAGAGACTGCGGTCACATCGGGGAATGCATTTATTTCGTCGCCGTTGGCACAATGCGTAACGTCATATTCCCGCCTGCTAAGAGCGTCTGCGGCACAATTAAGGTTACCTTTACGATATTTAATGTCACAATCGTAGGACTAGAGCACTAAAGCCCATCGGACTAGTTTCGGCCCTATCTGCTAAGAGGTCAGAATTGACAGCGGTGCTTTGTGGTCCGTGACCAACGTTAATTTTGAGCCTTCCAGATACGATTTATAATAGGTCACTCCATGAACAGCAGCAAGTAACTCAAGATGAGTTATTGAGTAATTACGTTCATGGGTGTTGAATTACCTACCTGCGTAACCTGCCGGTCTTTCGTTACTTTCATCGTCCACCTGAGCTATACAATGACCTAAAGCAGATGTGGAAGCGTCAGTGTATAAAACAAAGGGTTTAGAAAAATCTGGGTAGGCTAGTAGGGGCTCAGAGGTTTCAGTGCGTCAAAACTTAATTGGCTTGCAGCTGACCAATCAAATATGACATCCTTTTTTGTTAACTCATTGAGTGGTTTAGCGATGTCAGCTGCCTCTGGTATGAATTTCTTAAAAACATTCACTAATCCTAAAAATGATCGCACTCCTTTGACGTTTGTCGGTACAGGATAAGACTTCCCGGCTTTGAGGTGCTCATCGCTCGGCTGGACGCCTGAATGCGAGAGCTTTATACCCAAGAAATAGGCCTCTTGTTTAAAGAGCGTGCATATTTTTATGGATGAAGCTTGAGGCTGGCGGCTGTCAGTGTCTGGAAAACATGATTTAGGTGCTCGAAGTGCTCCTTATAAGAGCCCGAGTACACAATGATATCATCGATGTAGACTAACGCAAACTTGCCGAGATAGTCGCACAGCACTTGCATCATCAACTCTTAGAACAATGACGGTGACTGCTGTAGCCCCATGCTTAGTCTGGTCAGCTTATAGGATTTATAGTCAGGCGTAGTGAAGGTAGTTAAGTGTTGACAATCTTTTGATAAACCTACCTGGAAAAAACCTGAGGCAAGATCTAGACATGAGAAATATCTGGGTTATCGTCAATAGTAACGTCCATGGGTGAATGGCAAGTGTTGATGGCACACTTTGACTATTCAGATAGCGGTAACCGATGCACATGCGGTACTGTTTGGGAGCATTTGTTGCTTTTTTCAGGTGTTTTCGGGACTTTTTGTTGCCTTTAGCAACCAATCCGATGGGCGATTGCCATTCGCTGTGATATCTTTAAATGATTCCTTGTCTCAGTAGCTCATGTATTTGTTTGTTAACCTCCCTTTTCATAATTGCATTGGGGCGATAGGGCTTACATTTCCGTGGCTTAGCGTTGGGCTTCAAGCTGATTGTATATTCGGCCAGGTGTGTTTTGCCTAAGCTTCCCGAGTTGTCCAGAAATGCAGTTAAGTTTGCGTTCACCATGGCGCTAATTGCCTTGCTCTGGATGTCAGACAGTTGATTGTTATCAATACAGACAGTCAAAGTAGGCAGATGTGCTGTTGGTTATTGTGATTCCGTGGCGACAATTTTGGGTGGTTAAGGGATTTGCAATTTATCTTCGGTTTGATATCGCTGGTGTTTGGCGAGATAATTGCAATTGTGGTTTTTTGTGTTGACATAGGTGTTATCGGTGTGGCAAGGTGACTGGTGGCGCCTCTTGTCACTGGTTTGCACACGTCATTAGCTTTAGATCCGACTAGGCTAGTTTAAGATGTAAAATTATTATCATCGCCATATTGATTGATTTCACAATCTTGTAATGCGTCGTCATGGTAAACATAGTAACAACGTTGTTTTTAATGTCTAGATCGATGATCCTTTAAGGTGATGTGAGGCAGTTTAACCAATTCGTTAGGCCAGACATAAGCGGAAGCGTGGGAGTGCACTATTAGGGTGACGCGATAATCGGTTTAATGAGACCTTGGTTATTTTTGTATATGCTCCTTCAGCGCCAATATAACTGATGTATTTATCATGTTCGGCTTATTTGTCTTATGTCTTTCTGGAATACATTTCACAGATAAAGAAATGCTTCACGAGAAATGACACATCTTTACCCCATGATATGATTTACAATATATCAGCATGTGTGTCATCTGCCATCAGCCGTTACAGTCATCGAATATTTACATGGCCTTTGATTAACATCATTAGATATCATATTAGATAAATGTCCTCGATTGCTTTGAACGGCTATTAACCGGCGACGTGGACGATGAGGTACTATATTGTACGTCACCGCCTGGAAACGCCGCGTCAATCGTGCTGCAGCGCGTTGATTGACAACCCTGATATATGTGAATATACGCAAAGCTGCAATCCGCTGTTATATTCGCTGTTGCGTGCGCCATCCATTATTTATTAAACACCTGTCTACGATGGTAAAACCAACTGGTGCGCAATCAATCAATGCCAATTGTGGATCGCTTTTCGCTGGACAGGCAATTCCAGTGCAATCTGATGTCACCAATCCTTGTCAGGAGTTACACAAAGTAACTGCATATTGTTCGTTGTCCTCTTGACGCTTTAGGCAACATAACAACACCGACGTATATCTGACGCCTATTAATGCGGTACATGGCCGAAGCTGCCAAAGCGACTTTATTTAGATAAAACAACAACAACGATATCAATATCATCATGTTACTTATGACTATTTTACATTTGTTAAGGACACGGTATCGTGCTTTTTTTTGCACCCAAGCGAATGGTAAAAAAGCATAAACGGCGCATTTGTAACGATCTTCCCTTTAGTAATAAACTGCAACTCTGCTGTAGAAGATCTAACAGCGCAGTATGCACACCGCGCCATCAGGAGACGGAAAGCGTTCGGATGACATTGAAACTCACTGTAAGGAAGGAATTCGACAAATACTGCTTGCATGTAATGGTCTTATTGCACAAGCTGGCCTGACTACTGCATGCGCATCGACATTAACCGTTCTTGCAACAGTCACACCTAAATAAATTAGCGGAGATAATTAGCATTCTCAGCAATCAAATGCATTCTAGGCACAGGAATTGTTTAAATTAATAGCATTGGATTTGGCGGTAAATTATACATATTCAAACTGTAGATGAGGCCTTCATGGGATGTAGACTGCTTTCAAATATGATACCTTATTTGAACCATATGTTTTGAAATTTTTTGCAGGTCGGGAAGAGTTTAGTAGCTTTGATATGTTTGTGATCAATGATTGCCTTACGATGTCGTTCATTACTATATCTAGGCCGAGGAAAGACTTGGATAGTCGGCAAGCTCTAACTTCTATGCTCTGTAAACAACTATACAGGCCAATAGTGTAATATCGCTGTACATAGCATCGTTAGTTAATGCTAACCTAAATCTTCATAATTATGTGCCCGAGCTAGACCTATCGGCTGATATGATATCTTCTCACTATCAAACCAAATAAAGGTGAGATAAGTCACGTTATTTTAACATTTATATCCATAACATCCTATTTTCCATAGAATCTTAGATGCCGTTATTGCCTGAAGGCGTTTGACTGAATATTGAAAATATGATATTCGTCCGTGTAATCATTAGTTCCCTGCGAAGTATGTTAGTTGCAGTGCATATGTTGTTGTTATGTAGGGAAAGAAAATGTCAACTGAACAAAAAATCGTATATTGAGCCCATGGTTTATCGTTCCGAAGTTCATATTGAACTGTGCGTAGAGTATAATTCTAATATATTTATTTCATTTAAAACGAATCGGCGCAATTCCACATTTAATTCGTCAACTTTGAACATTAAATTGGAAACGTTTGTAGAGTTCGAGCATGATTACAATTACGCATACATTTGACACTAATGAGCTTGGGTCTAATGTTCGGTAATGTAGGTGATATTTACCAGTTAAATGTGTCTGCTGGTTTCTGATCAACTTACGTGATTATAGCTGACGTTTCAATGTTCATCTAATATTTGCTGCTCTATCCCGCAATGACGACTTAAGCTGTGCCCATGTCACATCTGGACGGTTTTCAACATCCGATTCACTTTGAGCCCCTTTCCGTGCTTCCTATACGTATATCTAATCGGTGCTGCACCCCTTGCGCTGTGTCCACGTCATAATTAGCGATTGGTTAACACCCTGTTCACCTTGAACCCCTTTCTGTGCATGCTAAACGCTTATCAGTACAGCTCTCTCTTTCCATATACAATCTTACACCACTGATTTTCATCGCCTCCACAATCACTCATGATTCCGGCCGTATTTTTACATCTTCATCTGCATTGCAATATTCGCTCCGCGCCACAAATCAACACATTCGTACACGTCAGGAAATTATGAAAAAAAGAACATTTCCGTAGCACAAAATATACAGATGCAGATAACACTATTGGATTGCTGTGGTTTCGCTTCTCTCTGTGGGTTCTTTGTGCTACTGCGTATATGATGACAGTAATTTGGGGAACTACACAAACAATAGACTCTGCATTGTTATCTGTAATCTTAATACTTATTATGGAATAGCGTATGAGTCATCAACTTAACTCAAAGCAAACCGTATTCCGGGATGATTCTAGGTGACTTTCTGGCTGTCTACCAACTTAGCTAAGTCAAATTCATATATTACCGCCATTAGTTACATTAGGATTATTTAAACACGGAATCATAATTTTGTTATTTTCCCTAAAAATATCATTAATCTTGAAATTTTACTGACAAATAATTATTATTTAAATCATAGAAACCCTAACAGAGCTTGTCTCCTCAGCATTATTTTAAGGTGATACCACGAGTCAATTTATACAATTAATGCACTATAATTTTTACACAAAACTTTCCATCCAAATAAGTTGTATGAAAGGTTACACTAGATTGTATTCCCACCCAGCTACGCCACTCACTCTGTCATTAAGATCAGATTTACAATGACATTTGTTCCTATTCTATTCGATAAGGCAATGGCTTAAAGACGTTCAATGCGCTTTTTAACAGCTTCGAGTTCGGGCATGTGGCTTAACGGTTGACTACACGACAAGTTAATGCTGATGTTTCACTCTTTTGCACATGTCAGCCAATGAACTATCATCATAAATAATTGGCTATTATTAGTGGGCTAAATTGATGCGATGTTCTCGTTCTAGACATTGTTGTCTACTTAATGACATGGGTCATGTTACTGAAATTACTGATATTGGTAAAATGGTGTATATAAATGATAGGCAAATAAGCGCCTAGAAAGAACTGCCCGCCAGGTAACGATTATATAATTCTATATTAAGACGTACTTAATATTTCTTTGTACAGCTGAATATCGGTATAACTGTATCGATTAGATATCAGAAAATGATTGCTCAGTTGTATCATTCTTATGTAGCATTTATCCAGTTTATTTCATAATCGTACATTTGCGGATATGTTCCATTCTATTATTATAGGACATATCCTTGACCAACGCCAGCAGCCAATCCATACTTGATGCTTTGTATTTGCAGCACTACAGCGGGATATTTGCTTGCACGGTATTGATTCAAACCTATACACCTTTGAAAACAAGTTACTTGTTATTTGCAAGAGAGAATTCTTAATGTCATAAAATACCTTGAATATGAGAAATTTAGCAATGATCAGAGGTTTATCGGTCCAATATGCTGTAACAGCCGTTAGATATAAGATAACATGTGGCATATATCAAACAAGCAAACAACTAGCAAACTGGGCCCGTATTATAATAATGAAAATACGATTGGTCCACAGCATAATATTAATCAATTTGAACGGATTAATGTTATGTAAGGGAAACGTAAATATACACACACAATGTACTTTTCGCCAAATATCACCGGCTCTGCTGAAATCGTTATCAATTTATACTTGTTCATTATGGTGACTGCACTCTATATCATTGCTTGTATGATAAAAAAAATCGTTATCTTGATTTTATGGTGTCTGAATCGCCACGTAAGTCTTGGATGTTGGCAGTAATCGACATAGTTTGATTCATTTATACTTAACGTAATCACAATTGATAAAGATCTGCAGTGCCCAAGCATGTAATACCAATATTTAATCGTTTAATGCTGCGCCACCCGATGCGAATCGCTGCGATTAGTCGATGCTCACATACAGCTACGAGACAAGCTGAATACACAGAACGCCAAGAGCTATATTCCTATAACACCTATGTCTCCTTCTGATAATGCATTAACAAACTGAATATTTAGCCGAAATTGTTTTTCTGCTAGGCAATTTGATTGAGTAATCATTCCAATGGTTTGGAGAAGCAAAACCCATTGTTCTGAATCCATGGGCTAGATTCTCACAAGCAATGATAATTATGCTTCCGTCGTTTTGTTAGCAATTATTGTGCCTCGACCTGGAATAAAGTCACCCACCATCGCCCCTGCAATGCAAATATTATATTTTGACGTACTACGTGCAAATTGTATTGCGTTTGCAGTTCTGGAAAATTTGTAGGCCACTATCGTGTTTCGGAAGTCAAGGTGAAATTTATTCACATATGTCAATTTCAAGCGAGGTAACTTTTTTTTGTATATCAATCACCAATTTGTTTTGTTTCCTCCAATTAAAGTATTGACCAAAATACTGATAATCCCTAAATGTAACATTACATGGAAGCACACTCATTCTCTTTCCATGTCATACCCACAAGATAGCAAGCATAGACAGTGATGATGAGGCTAACGATAATGGTCTCATTACTAACTACTCTGTTGAGCTGCATCGGTATTGCTACCGGATCCAACAATATTCCTCTCCGTGCAAAGACACAATTTGAATTTCGCTTATGTGAGTGGCCTTTAGTGGCAATACAACATTCGAATATAATATTGCCACATGCTATATGTCGAAGCATAATTAAATGATCGTCTTGTCTTGTTTCCACTTCGACAACCACTGATGAATGGTGTTATATAGTAACCAATCAGGTTATATAAGACTTCAAAATGTTAAGATCACTTGGAGACATCAATAGCGTTGAGTCGATGTCATATCGAATGTCTTATATCGGTGGTAAGTAGTGCGATATGAACCAGGCTCTGCAATCTATGTGATGATCTCAGTCGTCAAAAGGATCAAAGCCGATCACATTGATTGGCACAAACACCATATTCAAATAGTCAATTTGATAAAATGTATACTCACACAACGGCTAAAAACGAATATGGACTTGCACCACTGCGAATTGTGAGCAAACTTTGCTGATGATAAAGCACTATATATGACAGCAGAAAATTTGTAGTAAGAAAGATTATCTTGTGACCCATGTAATCCATTTTAGTAAATTTAGCATATTTCTCTAAAAAACACATCACGATATCATGCATTAGTCCCAAGGGGATATTCTACCTAAGGAATAATGTAGAGATGCATAGATAACAAATACCCATTAAAATCTCATATAACATGGTAAAATAAAACTTTCTAAGCATCAGTGATGTCATGGAATCGCTCTCAATGAAACTTCATTGTGATTTAGTCTTCCTATCTTTTCACCAGTTCCCAGTTCACACAAGCATCATCATCTTCTCTTGTGGCGGTACTTGTATGTTATTTAGGCAAATTCGTATTTTACATGCTTTTTGTGTTATAAAAGGGAATTAATGGTTGTTTTTTACCTTACCCGTTATTGAAGTAATTGACATCGTACGACAGTTTATGGCTAGTAGCTTTCACTATTTGGGTTAAAGGCAGAAATGCAGTACGTTTAACAATTATACGATGGGCACTTTGATAGGATTGTTTCGAGACAAACGGACAGGATATGGCCGTGTTCTTCAATAAACAACTACTGCCTAGTGATTCATTAGCATTATAGCTGTTTGGTTATGACCAATGACCCGTTATAGGACGAAACCCATACAAATGGGATGCCATTGAGTTTGTCTATATGTGTCATAGCAAATACGTTTAATGTTGACGCATGCCGAATAAATCGCAGCATGGTGGGGTACATTTGGCAATTGATTGAGCCGTCCAGAATAACATTTTGCAATGTAGTTTATAGATTCTGTATATCAATCATTGTTAACCAAAACCCCCATCCCAACTGCTACTAACAAGGTTTGTTCTCCTACCAGACGTAATGGACTCGAACCATGGCCTGCAATATCTCCACAATGCAGTACAAAAATAAAAAGGGTGCTTCATCCTTAAAACACTTCGCAATTTATCAAAAATATTGAAGCTCTGGTGAGAAAATTGGAGTAATCTTGTTGCGACTGATAATGCTGAATGGACATTAGGTCAACTTATGTTATTTCATTGCCTGACATATGATGAGTAAATATAAGTATCAATATTGTATTGTCACATAGTAAACCTCTAGAAAACTCAGCGCGCATTTTGTTGCAAACAGTATCTTTCATGAACCACTTAGAGTCCACTCTTTGGAGAAAAAAGGAACATGCTTTGAATCAAGATAGGATAGTTGGTCACCAATGTCGTCACAAATATCATTTCATAAAACGCGCCACGTAAACATTAATATATTCTGCGAGACACTGTGTCCTCTGTGACAACTTTGGCAAAGCTCCGACCGGTAGAATGGTCCGCTTTCACTACTTCTTTGAATAATGTCTCAAGAAGATGGTGTCGTTTTGATCTCTTTGGATTTTCCTTGATCCAAGTGATACACGATCTGGAGAGAGATGGGTATCAGACGTCTCTCCTGATATGACATTAATGCAATGGCTGCTTCCGTTACAGTAGTATTGAAAGTGATGATATATATTATGAAGTAAGCCTGGACAAAAATGAATATGACCATTTTGTTTCCAAAACAAAGCAAGTAAACTCAAACCGATAGATCAACGATCTAATCTTAATGTTTATAGTAAGTGAGCATTTGCACACGCCCCCTCTTAGGGTTCTGTCAAATGATACTTTTGTGGCTTGTGTAACGGTAGGCGGGAGACACCCTGTTCCAATATGCATTGTTATGTTGTTTGCCTCTGTCATGTGAATCACGGCAGTGAGGGACACTGATTCACAACTGCCCTTGATAGACCTCACTGTTTCTCAAACCCAATGGAACGGTTAGTGGCCTGTGGCAAAATATGATAATTAATGTCTTCAAATAACGCATATGTTGGCAATTACTCGGCACTTTCCAAAAGCAATACACTTTTGTTGCCAATACTGTGTGAGAAAGCCTGAATGCATGAATATTTAGGGAATATGTTGCACCGTGTCCATGGTTGGCTGGTAATTGAATGCACTCAGTGCTCAGCCCGTGATTGCTCTCCCCGGAACAACCGCTGTCAAAATGAATGGCGACAATGCATGTAAAAAAGGCACCTGCAGTAAACTAGATTCAGTATAAAGCAAGGAATAATTTTTGTTTGGCAGAATGTAGTGCATGGTACATCAGGTATGACTCAAGCTATTCTCTACTTTCATTTCACCGAGTGGGTACTGAAAGTCATTATATACTTGGTCTTAATTTAGACTAGATATTGATGATAGCCGATACACGCCGAAGATATATGTTGATAGTCGCATTTGTTAGTCATGAAACCATTGGTCAGCAACACCGTCAATCATTTGCAAAACGGTTAGTGACCAAGCGTAAAACACCGGAGTACTAATTATTTCATTACATGCACTGTTGCATGGAATAATATTACAATACAATTCTATATAATACAACGTTAATTAATATATACAGCACTGTGTTAAACATCAAGTGTATATATATATATATATATATATATATATATATATATATATATATATATATATATATATATATATATATATATATCTATATATATATATATATATATATGCATTCATATCTTCATATATATTTGTGCATATAAGGCATATAAATAAATATATATATGCATTTATATATATGCAATCATATCTTCATATATATAAATATATATATATAAATATATAAATAAATATATACATACAATATATATATATAAATATAAATAGATATATATATACATGTATATATATATATATATTTATAAATAAACATATGTAAATATTCATACATGTGTACATATATATATGTATATTTATGTGTATATATATATATATAAATATAAATATATATATATATATATATATATATATATATATATATATATATATATATATATATATACTTATATATATATTTATATATATATTTGTGTGTGTGTTTGTGTGCGTGTGGGTTTAAATATATATATGTATTTGTTACATTTATATGTTCTATATGATTACATATTTGCATGTTCATATACATATATGTGTCTGGCATTAGCCAAACAGTTTTAAAGCCACTTAATTTTTCGACATCTAGTGGACCGGGTTTGTCAAATGTCATCAAATTTTCATTATGACTATAGATATAATATAGAAATGTTTATTTATCATGAACAATTGACCATGGCACTTAAAGAGAAACTAGTCGTATTGTTTAAGGGTAAATAATGGCTGACTTTAGACGTTTGCATGTACCATTAGCGTATACGTATTTGCTTCATAAATCATTTTTAAATTAGTATTTTTATCGACTTGTGTACATGTATTTTCGAGGGCAGAATGATGTACCGGTCGTATAGGAACAACTGCTCATTCGTACGGCTTTTTGTGGTCATTTCCTCCCTTCCTCGGTCCCCTCCCCCCACCTCCCTCCTCTCCCTCCCCATGCTGAATTTCCGCAATATCACCATTACATATGGCTCATTCATGATGAAACAAACTGTCCAGTACATCCACTGGTGTTATGAGTATTACATTCTACGTTCAACGCTTCCCACGTATAAAAAATTAAATGGACCGCAAAATATCCTGAGGTTAATGACAGCAAATGAAGCCTCGAACATTAGCGATGTTACTGAAGCAGTAGAATTCGAGCCTGCAATCATTGTAAACATTTATTATGTGTATTTATGTTGATTAATGTTACGGTTGCCATATAAAGCCCATAGATGCGTTTTTCTTAAGTCTGCCGTTCCTTGATGACCATGATGATATCGTCTGAGATATTTATGGGTTTGCTTTATGTTTGCTTTAGACGAATCGAAGCAAGAGTTTATATAGTACAACGAAAACAATCCTTCTGTCCGTTCTTACTATTCCTATGGTAATGAGACATCTACAACATACTATGTCGTAAGTCAAATAAATAGCATCTAACAAGAACAAAGGTGACTCTTCTAAAAAATTGCACATTATTGTTTGCGTTATATTGCAGGAAACCGTAGTGAGGTTTACCGCGTGTACATCTTTTATACGATATGAACCTGAAAAATTTTTGTCTATTATTTATATGCAATAAGCAATTGCTAGAAGGTTGCATCATATCGTTTGTTTTATATGATGTATGTAGTATACATTATTTAGCGTAGCATGATTAAACCTTTGATGTCGTCTTTGCAATGTTTGATAAAGCTCCCTGTCAAAGGTTAATCACCCCATTGATAGCCCTAGGTATCAATCATTGAGCTCTAGCGGGATATGGAATGATTCATTAATAGAACTAGGCGATTTATGATTAATTAGTAGAATTACTTGGAAGTGCCATGCGGTGTACATGGGATTAAAGGCGTGTGTATTCATATTCCAAGTGTTCCTAAAAGCCGCTTTAAAACACGCCACCACCTAGTGATAACGCGGCTTCCCCACCATGTACGCGCCTCATTCACCATATAAAATGGATATGATGACAACCTTTTGACCGGGCGGAGAGCTCGGACATCTTAGCCCACCAAAACGATGTTCTGCCGCCCATGGTTGACATCAATTTGTATTAATATATACTATCACACTCGTGTGATAGACGTTATTATAATACCACTGCCGAGACGTGAATCGGAACTATGAGAGCGGGTACTGATAAGTTTTCATGACGACAAATGAGCAACACTTACTTGCTCGATGTAATTACTGGGTGAATAAATAAACAGTGCAGAAAGCTATCGTACCCAGGGGTTAACCAATGAGACTCAAGGTTTGTGATTCTCAACTAAATTGCATCGATATTGTATAGATGTATACCATTCAATAACACAACAATTTCATTATTTTCTCGTTCTGCTCCTGTACTCTGAAATTCGCTGCCACCAGATATTCGTTCATTAGACGTTGTGGATTTTTTTACCTGAATAAAATGTTGCCGGGACGTCGGTTTTATGACGCCATTGGCTTACATGTCATCCTGTAGAGAGGTCGTTAGGTCAATCTAGCACAGTAAGTAGCTTAGAGCTAGTTCTTTTTTTCAAGATCGCGAATGCGCGACGTTTGATTTGAACAGTCGATAACAAACGAAGGGGTTCGGCGTTCATGGAAGATCGTGAGCATCCTTCTACAAGTATCAATAAGTCATCGAGCCGTACTCTGTGTTCCGACCACGTTGTACTATATATTTTACTTCGCGATACGAGCGTCATGCGAGGACATGCAGGTTTGAGGGGCCACTTACACTTCGTCAATGAACTACAAGTGAACCAGCTGTAATTGTTGATTAAGCATCTGCAATAGTCTCGGTTCAGTAATAGAGACTCACATCTCACCTGTACCACAAAAGCAGTCTGCTTTTTGGTGATTTAATTATGATTCAGTTTATGAAAGTTTGTTTGAATACAAGTCTATGCTCGGATGAATTATTAGCTGCAAACAAAGCAGAGAGGAACACGAGGCTCGGCGAGTCGTCCAATATACCATTATTGTCAAATGTCATCCTCTTGTTGCTTACACCAATGTTTACCGATGTGATATAACCATACGCAGTCGATCATATAAATATCACTTACCCAAGCTAGACTACGATGGAGTTGCATGCAGTTGTGTGTCTATTTACATACGTATGTATGTATGTATGTATGTATGTATGTATGTATGTATGTATGTATGTATGTATGTATGTATGTATGTATGTATGTATGTATGTATGTATGTATGTATGTATGTATGTATGTATGTATGTATGTATGTATGTATGTATGTATGTATGTATGTATGTATGTATGTATGTATGTATGTAAATGTTTGTATGTATGTATATGTGTATGTATGTATTTATATCTGTATGTTTCTATGTATGTATATATATATATATATCTCTATATATATATATAGATATACATACATACATCCATACATATAATATCTATCTATATCTCTATATATATCTCTATATATATCTCTCTATATCTCTCTCTCTCTATATATCTATATCTCTATATCTCTCTCTATATATATCTCTCTATATATATATATATATCTATATATCTATCTATCTATATATATAGAGGAACTAATCTGTGGTTCCATATTTAAAGAATTTGCCCAAGTCATGGAGTTTTCTATATAATTTCGTTTGACTAGTAGCCTTCACGTCTGCGATTCCGATTTTCCCGAGTAGGTACATCGTAATTGATACAAGTATCCAGTGACATTTTCATGTCAGACGCAGCGCTTTTGTTGCGAGGTAGTTCGTGTCTCTAGCGCTGCATGAAATGCCCATTGATACCTCTAAGACCATCGGGTACATCTACTTTGTCTGCAATGATACTACTGAGCAGGTGCTTCTTCTCAATTAATTTTTGCCAATTAGTTGTTCGACATAGTAAGTGAAGGCATCGCGATTTCTAGCACTGTAAATTGGTCATGTCTCATAAAATCTTGCGTGTTTCGCTTCGAAGATTTTATAGTAAACTCAGACCTTAGAACTTTTTCGTCATAAAGTTAAGGGGGAGTAAGCAAAGGGCATGCTCGTTGGAATATCTCAGTTTAAACTAGTTGCGAGAGCAGGTGCAGCAGGGTGTCGTAAACAGTTGATTTTCGTAATATGTCAGAGATGTTAATCACATTGTCGATTTACAGTGTCTAGATTGTCAGATTGTCATATCTTGATGTTCAGAGCGTAATTTGATCGGTATTCTATAATTCCCGATGAACATGACGCAAATTTTGCGACTTGACTTAGGGTTATACGATTTGATTTATTAGTGACAGACATGTATAATTACAAACCTGTCTCTCTGGCAGGATACGCGCTTATAGCCTACAACTTATTCCAGTCATATATATTCATCTACTTTGTACTCATCATGTCGCCTCGAAGCATCGGGATTTGCCAGTGCAGTTGCGCCAATCCGAAGATTTTCTGATAACATGAGCAATCATCATTTACAAAACATCAGACTCATTTATCAAAAACACAGTAAAAAAACGAAAGTTCTCCCCCGTCCGTCCACTCGGTACAGATTGCTGATGACATCCACATCTAAACTCCTGTTATCGCCTGCTTCTTGATTAACTGCGAGTTGATTACAGGTCAACTAAAGCATAGATAATTTGTATGTATGTATGTATGTATGTATGTATGTATGTATGTAAATGTTTGTATGTATGTATATGTGTATGTATGTATTTATATATGTTGTTTATATGTACGTATATATATATATATATATAGATATATATATATCATACATACATACCATATAATATATATATATATATATATATATATATATATATATATATATATATATATCCTATATATATATATATCTATATATATATATATATATATATATCTAATATATATATATATATAAGAGGAACTAATCTGTGGTTCCATATTTAAGAATTTGCCCAAGTCATGGAGTTTTTCTATATAATTTCGTTTGACTAGTAGCCTTCACGTCTGCGATTCCGATTTTCCCGAGTAGGTACATCGTAATTGATACAAGTATCCAGTGACATTTTCATGTCAGACGCAGCGCTTTTGTTGCGAGGTAGTTCGTGTCTCTAGCGCTGCATGAAATGCCCATTGATACCTCTAAGACCATCGGGTACATCTACTTTGTCTGCAATGATACTACTGAGCAGGTGCTTCTTCTCAATTAATTTTTGCCAATTAGTTGTTCGACATAGTAAGTGAAGGCATCGCGATTTCTAGCACTGTAAATTGGTCATGTCTCATAAAATCTTGCGTGTTTCGCTTCGAAGATTTTATAGTAAACTCAGACCTTAGAACTTTTTCGTCATAAAGTTAAGGGGGAGTAAGCAAAGGGCATGCTCGTTGGAATATCTCAGTTTAAACTAGTTGCCGAAAAAGAACGTTTAATAAAAATGAATATAGAGCGGCTTTAATGTATGTGATTAGCCTATGATTGGTTCTGTATTAAATAACCTTTAGTCCCCCCGAATGCGTAGATGTAAGCAACTAAGTAAGGATCTAATGACCTGACTGACGGGCGCCATTTACACTAATAACTAATCATTAGTGTCCTAGAATTATGTCTAATCAATATTCACATTATCCTCTACAGAGCAGAGTTCATTAGACTATAAATACATAAATATCTAACTCAACATTACTTAAAAAAAGAACTACTGATACAAACAAATAATAAGCGGCTTTAATTCATGTGATGGGTGATCAATCAGCATCAGCACAAATGAACACAATATTGAACGACGCTTGAATCAGATACCTATCCAGCAACACTTCTACCCCCGCAACTGTAGATGTTCAAGGAGGTTCACAATCGTGACAACAATTTAAGTATATGCTACATACACACACACCACTTCCATCAGCTGACGTGTTTATACGTCATACAATATACCCGTCAGTATGCGAGGGCAATATAGCGAATCTCATCCACGCACTACGCACTATGCGCTTGAAGTAAATGCACATTCTGCTATTGTGTAAGATACCATGGCTGTCAGTTGATTAGCATGCGATCTCCTCAACACGTACCTTCTGTATAATGTATGATAGAAAACATCCTTGTTACAATCAGTTCTCCCAAACAATGTATAATCTTGAACTGAACGTGTAAAAGGTATTTGCAATTGTTTCTTCTGTGAAAAATATATCAGTAAGTAGAATAATCAACAGTTGATCAATTGGTACCTGCCAATTAGTTGGAATGAGATGTAGGTAAAGCGTTTGATAAAGTTCGTCACTAACGGCCAGCAGGCGTGTTAAAGGACAAAAGCGAAGTAAATGCAATCTTCAACGCAAAATAATTATCTTTCCATATTCATGAATACAGCAGTTCGATTGCAATTGTTTGATATGTTTATTGATTACGACCTGGTATAGATTTGAACTCAATCCGCTATTGTGTCACGTCAATGGCAGACACCGCAATGACGGGATAGGAGAAATTGATGGGGAACAACCACGTCAATCTGCATCTCGTCTGATAATCTAATCATTTCTGGATATGACAGCATTAAATTTGATTTATATTGAGTGCCAAAACAGGACAGTTATATGAATATGATTAAATGATATTTGTGGATCTGCGACTTAAGCGTCAATATAGTTGATAAATTTATGGTGATCTGCCCCGTTTATAACGACTTTCTGATGCACATATGCTTTATGCAGAAGTGTTTTGTGATTGGCTATTGCCTGACTATATAAACTAATGGGCGTATTGTAATATATCATCGCATGAGGACCCCAGGATCATCCGTGTTACACCATATATGTTCACATTCATTATCTACGGTTTAACGCACCTACATGTTATTATTTAAATCACCTTACCAGCTTACTAAATTACTCATTAACTACCCTGCTGACCTGACTATCCTGCGACTTGAATAATTTACCTTACGAGAGTATAGTACCACTTAACTACCCCATAGAACTACCTAACCTGCATAAGTGTTATCCCCCTCCCCTTTCGCCCCATGTCATTAACCAGTGGTGTTATTCTGTTGGATTAGCCAACTAAACATGGTTTGTAATGTTACACCTATGAATTAATGAAACAGCACATTGTTGCTATTCTATTTGATATAACCGCGCACCTGAAGTGTTGTTGTAATGCCGTGTGTTCAGCGTTGAATGAGTAATATTGATCGGCTAGATTCGCGTATGTTTGAAACATATTCAGTCTGCAGCTTGCGCACTATTACTGATTTGCCATCATACCTATTTCTTTATGGCTGTTGGGGGCTAAATGCCCATCAAGCTTATAATGAATTGTAATAGGATACATATTACCATTATATGTTAGTAAATTATGTTATATATGCTGACTACAAAATCCGTAAAACATTCCTTTAAAGTTGATTTGTTGCGCCATTTACTTCTTAGTGCCGTAGCAACTGATCGACGATGGCAAATATCGAAAAAAACCTAATTATCCAATAGTGGTGCATGCCGAATCATGTTACAAAAGAAAAAGGATCACATTTAGCATATCAGTGTCATTAAACCATGGCGTCACCTATTTTTGCTCAATCTATGAAAAGCCTATAAACGTTATCAAGCATAACCGCAAATATGCAGTGATGAGAGTGTAAAGCAAGTCTCTGCACAGTTGCATCTTTTAAGCATCATACATGAGAAAAGAAATTTGTATAATCCAGCATCATCTTAGGAATACTGCAGTACCTCGACTGGTCAATCACGAAAGACCTACAATGCAATATCAAGGTACCATATCACTGAATTAATCTTAAAATGATACTAGCGCAGCCTCATGAACGTGCCCATGTTTGCTACACAATCCTGTCCGCCTGGCGGTCTGAGGCAGATGAACTGATATGATGTCGAATCAGTTTCATATTTTCCTCGTCAATAGTGAATCTACTTTAGAAAATGTAAACGTCTGTCAAGATATAGATAAAGCTACATATGAAATGATAATTTACTACCTACAAGCAGCACATGCAGCTTACAAAATAAATAAGATCAAAGAGACCTCTGTATGCTGTCGATTATAATTTACATATGAATTATTTGAATGTCAATTAATTCTAATCTGAGAATAGCAGGCTTAATCTGACGGAGCAGAGAGAGTAACATGGGAATACAATCGTTAGAAGATGCATGTATAATCTTTGTACACTGCCACAACAATTTCACAAACTAAATGCTTACAACGAAACGTTGTTGTGCCTCTAAATAGTTAAACCAAATAATTTAGACAAGAAACACGACTTACATATATGCCTTACAGATATCATGCGATGCAATGGCACCCAGAGAGAACACGACCAAATACTGTTTTGATATGTTTATACCTCATAGTTATTATTTTGAGGTTAGGTAATTTTTTAATGTTTGACAAATTGTCGAAGAGTGTAATCGTAGGGTAATCTAAACTCCAAGGAACATGAAATTGGACTAATAAAGAAGTTATCGTGCAGATCAAACGGCAATGGCTTAATGGTGTTGGAGATTGATATGAGCAGAGGGTAACTGAGGACCTGATAAGCTCATCCAATCGAAGTAACTGGGCTGCGAATGCCGCTTTGGCCATTGCAACATGTGTCACATGAATGATGACCTTTCATATAATCCATGCCCGTGTCATTCACAAAATGTACTCTTGACAGAATAATGACACACCGGGCTGCCCGAGAAGATAGACGTTAGGTTGATCTATCAGATCCGACGAATGCATTATGGGTTAGAAATCACGCGCTTTAGGATTGCCCATTGCCATTAGGCTGTTAAACCAGCGTCGGTTAGCGTTCCAGGTCTAGTAAGTGTAAGGCAATATCTGGCAGGTCCCTTATATGTTTGCCAAGATACGTGATGACTACATATTTGCTTGAATTTCAAAAGTGGTTTGCTCTAAAAGCCGCTGCGAAGGATTGTTCACATCCGTTTGACAATTACGTATGATTTCACATAACAATGTTGGCGGTCGTTGGCACCTGTTTTAGCTGGTACTGGACTACATTCGGTTCTGCTCGTTTACAAAGGGAATAAACATTGCAAAATCACAGCATGTTACTATTATTTCATGGATGACACGGAAAGACAAATGGAAAGCGCATGCTCTTTGCTCGCAATCCGTACGTGGCAATTGTAGAACATTCGTTCGCATCATATTAAGCACCAGCCTACAATAGTATATAACTATTACATATGCATATTGATGAATCCAGTCAAGAACTACATTTATTTCGGTTGGCCGGGTGAGATAGCAATCATGCAGTGCAATATTGCATTCAGTGAAATTTAATGTTTCACTTTGTTACGCAAATAACGTCACAGGAACATTGACATCGGTCGGTCATTGGTATGCAGTAAAAAGAGCCCAACAGCAACGAGCTGATAAGGGCCTATCTATCTTGAGATTGTCAGCATCCATTACACATCAAAGAGCTAACCTTTACCCCAGTGTTCATTATGCAGAAATACTGTACACTGTTCCTTTGCTATGTATAGCGAATTAATTCCCCTACTTTGTCTTTAGTTCATCAATTTCATTCTACATTATACAGACAGTATAGCTGACAGTTTGCTTATTCAGCGGTGGTATCATAACCACATTTACTTTAAGAAAATATTCTATCCAGGAGATATGAATACCAAGCAAAGGAATATCGGTAAACATACATGCCACTATTTACGCTCAATAACTTATCATTAACCTATTTCATTGCGCAAGGGTTAAAATACGACATCTACATCAAATGAAAAACATATTAAGCATGAGCATGATCTACACTGCTAATGTGTTAGCTTCTTACCACGTTAATCCACTGCCCAAACTCATAAGAATTCGACTTGACTCCAAGGTAATCAAGAGCGCAATGCCAACCATATTCTAACATGGAAAACATGGCAACTGAAATCAAAGCCGAAGTGTGAAATGTGCCTGCAGTTGTAAAGCGAGACCACACAACTTTGCGCTTGCACAGACTCGCTTGCCTCTATTGACGAATAATTTTATGACCAGTCTGAACAGTAACTGTGTGTAACAATTGACGAGTATGTGTTCTGTATCGACAAATGCTGTTGATGTATTGATTAAGGGTCGTGCCACCATCTGCACGATCATATAGTTGTTATTATGTCACCGTCTCTGTGACGCGTGAGGATTAATGGGCAAGTTACATTCCAGGTGGCATGTTTGAGGTTGTTTCCACAGCTGGCCAATAAACATCTATCAGCAATGGTATTGTTACTGACAAACCACCTGCTCAGCGTTTGTTGCGAAACATTGTATGATTCGATGCATATATTATATGGATAAGCTGTTACTTTTCCGTGTTTATTCGTTCAGAAAATCATTATTATCGTATACTGCGTTATCCAATTATTTCATTGATGTGTATGTGTACGGTCTGAATCCAACATAGGAGATAATCATGTATAATCAATTATGAGACTTGCGATGATAATTAAACCGATTATACACCTATATTCCTAAATGCATTCCATAACATCGGATAGAAACATGATCGGCTTGAATGCTATCGGATTGAATCGGTTGATAGACAATAGTAGACTGGCGTTTATATATATATATATATATATATATATATATATATATATATATATATATATATATGACATACATATCATTTACTAATTTAATCATTCACTAGGCTCGGGGGATATTGTGTGGTCAATCACTGGCAATGCTTCAAATGAATAACATGTCGTCAGGAAAAATTACAAATTACAGGATAGATGCGCTATTCACAGCCTTCTGACCGAAGCATAACTGATCGATGCTGCACGTGACTAGGTAGTAGGATCAATGAATTTGCACTTTGTCGCGACCGATTTCGCTTGACTGCTCATGTTCTTGCTATTAAGTGTAGGGACGGGTGTCAGAATGTGAGCTGGTGTCCGTCTGATATATGCGTCGACAATTTTGATAGAAGTTATATTACGTACAGTCAACACGACATTGATAGAAAGATTTCTGTTACGTGGTCGCCATGCACAATATTCAGTTAAATGATTGTGTTTCTAATATTTCAATCGCCCCCCCCCCCCCACAGAGAAGGTCTGTGTAAGCATATGCTGAGGCGCTAGCTGCAGAAATAGTTTTTCCAAGGTCGTCTTGAACTGGGTAGCCAATACAAAACGACTGCTTAGCTGATATGAGCCCTATTTCCAGGTAACGAGAAGCTGAATGGCGACATTAGCACTAAACTGGGCTTAGAAACAGTCTACAAAACCTTGAATAAAACATAACCAACTCATTACTAACCTCTTGCAAGATTTCCTGGAAGTTTTTACAACGCGGTACAGATACTACAGGACATAATTCAGAGAGATTTGCCTTTATTGACAAATAATCATACATTCCCAACATGTACTTATGAGAACTACACCTTGATTTACGATAAAGCACAAAAAACAAGCCGTCGTATTGTGAGCCGGGAAATGCAAAATATTGTTACTATTAAATATTGCTCGGGTTACTGCCGGACAGCATATTAAGGATATTTAATACTGATCACGGAAGCTTCGACTACCTATGAATCAAATAATGCGTCTCTGTCTATCCTGCAAACTTAGTTGTATGTTACAATAAATCAGATGAAAAGTTTGCGTTATTAAATAATGGCCATAAGATAATGCTAAATAATCCCAATAGATTCACAATCAACAAACGCGTAGATTCTACAGCTACTTCTTAACTCAAGTACTCAGTCACAAAATTTAATATAGTTTGTTCCAAATATGGCATGACAAACACAACTGTAACGAAAGTGGCATAAAATCACTTTATTGCACTGACATCGTACACATTACATATGTTATCAAATTACAGAATTGGTCTTATCCACCCGTGATGCATTGAACGCCTACTTTACGCAATTAAATTAACGGCCAAGGAATAACAATTGCTATCTGTTACTCATAACGGCCATGTATAAAATATCTTAATCTTTTTGACATGAATTAATTAACGTATCTATACAATTTTCCATACATGTTCATATACGCGTCATCATATAGCATGGCATGATATTTCAGTTTGCAATGAGCCACGTTGATGTTTGATTATGACCATCTGGTGTGCAAGTGTAGTATCTCAACAAATTCGTTGGCTGTATGTTGCTATTTTGTTTAATGATATACTGTACAACGAAAACTCCTTTCAGAACAAAAACAAAAAGTCCAGTGGAACGGTCCGTTGGTCGTGTGTCAGGGATTGCTTAATAGACCCTGAGAGTTTGGAAATGTGCCCCCTTAACCAAATGACACATGGTGAAACATGTGGCAACCCTTTTAAACCATGACCTAAAGAGGGGCGTACAGCATTCGGTGGTTTAAGATATACGGGCCACTTTTTGGTCGGATATCATTCGAAAAATGGACAGTCTGAAAAGTTTACTACCCAATCATGGCATTGCTTGGGTTGTATCATAAAATCAACGGCACTCTCACAAATGAGCATTCTTCGCTTGATATGACCTAATCTCGATCCCGCCTAGTCCAGCTATAAATACCGACTACAAACTACCTAATTGCATCACCCAAACATATATTGCTGTCAATCTTATATGCCGATCCGCTGCTAACTAACAAGTACCCCTGCCATTACCCAGTTCTGCTCTTTGACCTGTCTACTCTATCTTTCTTCTTAGCCTCAATACGCAACATTACTACTTTGCCACTTACTCACCCTACCTATCAAGCCAACCAACATAACAACTGTATTTCATCGAACAGTCCCAGTTGACAAATATAGGAGCATCGCTATTGCCCTATAACAAATGACTCATTCAAACCCCAGGCATGATTTCCAATGTGTGATCCATTATCATATGTATGACTTTCAAATCATTTCATTAGTGAGGCTTCTATTGCAATGAATGATTATCAGCTTATGGCGTACATAATGTCGGCAGCCACATCTGAACCTCAGCATTTCTTATCACATTCATCATCATTGATATTATGAAGTAGCAAGTCGGTTTGATGGTCAATGTCTGCTGTGGATTTATGATTACATGGATTATAAGAAATATACATAATGCCCAAGTCATAATTCTAATCTTGTAACTAAAAAGATAAATTGATAAGATTTGAAAACATTATTCTGCTGCGATGTGTCATAGTTCTAAGAGGATGACATTAGTGATCTCGACATATCGATGATAGTCCAGTCAGCCTACGATATTAAAAGGTACGATATCGATGATAGTCCAGTCAACCTACGATATCAAATGGTACGACTTAGACCAAATTGCGATAAAATATTATTTTCATATATGTAATTTTACTAACTTTCCTAATGTACACATTTAATGACAATAGAATGCGACCGATATATTCACGGCAAGCAAATTCCGCATTATATGAAAGGGTTTATCTTTCAACTAGAAACCTAGATATAAATAAGCGTACGCGCTTGGCCTCAGCACAGAAAGTATGATATTTATGCGGTAGGCAAAAACACAATAAGCGAATGTCACGAGTCAAGGGACGTCTCGCTTTCTCTTTTTCCATATATCTTTCTCTCGCTTTCTGTTTATCTCTCACTTTTTCGCTCTCACTTCTCTCTCTATTTCTCTTTGTATCTGTCTCCTTTCCTCTCTAGCTATTTTGTCTGGTATCAACAGTACATCGTACACACATCAGAGAGAAGTTCACGTGCCTGATAGGGTCGGATCGCAATCGACTGCGCCTCTTAAGTAACACAGTGTAATTAACCTTTTGAACCATCATTATTATATCGCGTTCTATTGCTTTTTCTGATGCCAGACCACTATTAAACCTCGTAAAAAAGGAATACATATTATTGGTTATTAATGGAATAGATGACTGGCATATATGTATGACATGCATATTATTTACTCATTAGATCTTTTTTTCAGGCTCGGCTGATGCTGTGGGGTCAATCAATGACAATGCTTCAAATCAATGACATTTCGTCATGCGAAATTAGAAATCACAAGAAAGGTGTGCTATTCAAGCATTACAGCTTCCTGACCGTAGCATATCTATTCAATGTGTTGCGCGCGACACGCCAGTGTGACCATGGCTCCTATCATTGGTTTTCAAGCAAGGTAAACAAA
The DNA here is from genome assembly GCA_034190875.2 of Urechis unicinctus. Classification (NCBI taxonomy): domain Eukaryota; kingdom Metazoa; phylum Annelida; class Polychaeta; order Xenopneusta; family Urechidae; genus Urechis; species Urechis unicinctus. The sequence goes on from CM067343.1 coordinate 15,761,256, forward strand.
GTATAGCACTTGCATTGCTTGATGAAGTAACAACTAACGATTCTACAGTTTATTTTGTTGGCGACCAACGCAGTTCGACGTGGCACTATAATAAAGTCACAGCTGAATTATGCAAGAGGTGCATACGCTTTAAGAAGGACGCAAGAGTAAAATATATTAAAACACCAGCCGACTAACAAAGCCGTAACTGCTAATATTCGTATATAGGTTTCCAGTTGCCAACCGGCAGTTCGGGCCGATGCATACCAATGTCTGGTAGTGAGGAGAATAATGCTCAGCGATGCGGCTAGTAGTTAAATCTAATTGTCGCTTGCGTCATACGAGCAGAACAGAATTATCGTATATAATTCAGGTCTGAGTTAATTATTATTCATATCGGAACATAAGCTGCTGTCATCAAAATATATTAAGAGCACAACGATAGTAGAGCATGTAACTGTCTGTATTGAACTAGCTAATAAGTACGTATTAATTATAAGCAGTAATTAGCCGAAACCTGACACATTCACAAAAATAAAAAAATGGTTCAAAGCACACTATTCGCTATTATTGTCTTGCACGTTCAATTGCGCATGTGCATCATTAAATCAAATATGAGCATTCCATCCTTTAGAACAGTCCCCATATATATGGACAGCTGGTTTGCTTGGAGCAGATGGCAAGATTTTGTTAAACTAAATGGCATTATCCGATTAGTGTGTGGTCTACCAAAGCCCAAAAAACACATAAACAGTGAATATGCAAATAAGAAATCACCCGGCTCTGTATTGGCAAATAGATATGGTATTATTACAAAAGGACGAAGCTAAGAACGCCTTGATATTTATACCCTCCTATATTAAAAGCACCAAATGGCGTTTTAATTGTGATATTATCGATATAACCGACCATTAATTCTCAATTGTTGACATCTTTATGCTTTCTATGGGTCATGAGCATTGATATTAGCTACATATTTTCCTTGGTTATTGCACGCCTTTTTAAGTATTAAAGCCGCGTTACACTGAGATCAACAAATCTATGGAATGGGCGTAACTAACTGGTTGTGTGTCTTAGAATGGTCATTGTTCCATCTGGTGTTTTGCACGAGGCGCTCACGATTGAAGTTCGTTGTAAATTAAATGAACCATCAACAGAAGCTCAAACTAACGTTTTTGATATGCAGCATGTATTGATATGTGTGCACTCTATGCTAAGCATCCAAACGCAGAGCTGCTTCTTTGGAATCAGTGTGCGATATGACGACACCTTGCACAATTAATTAAGCAATCAACACCTAATATCACACCTTTATCGCAACAGTAGTTAGGTTTCAAATGACTGCATGTATTTAAAATGCCTGATGCATCCCGTGGGGCCATTCATCTCAAGGATGTCTTACATTGAGCGGTAAAGGATCCCATGTGTTGGGGAAAGAAATTCCATCCCTCCTTTTACTGAGGAAATTTACGCCAACAGCTGCTGTGAAACCGAGCGTTGTTCGCATAGAACGGCGATGTAATGCAAATTGGCCCCAGCCGAATGAGCTTGTAAAGTGAATGTATGCAAGCATACGTCATAAATAATGTGTCACGCGGAAGGTTAAATGACGTCATCTGGGTGACACATTATCTGTAAAGTGTGCTTGCGTACATTCATTTACAGCTATCACGTCAAAAGGTCGATGACATTTGGATAATGGTTAGTCTTTATTTGTGTAAAGGGATATTAACGTAATAATAAAATGTAATAATTATGCTCACAATGTTGTTAATATTAACATAACATATAATTGATTGATGATTCCCTCAGAAGTGATATCATGCGGCGATCTCGATGTGCAATTTGATAATTGGGACCAGCCGTTACGGCTTACCTAGTCTTGTCAAGACTAGTTGGATTGATCACGCTTTGGCTTTTTGTTCTAAATGTACGCTCGTGTATAAACATTAAAAACCTCATAACAATGATAACTGCATGTAATAAAACTGGATTGTCACCGATACGGCTACTTTTGCAAGGCATATTTCCCAATTTGCCCAATTGACTGAGAAAATTTAATAGGATAAAAAGTGTCATCAAAAGTATTAACGAATAAATCTGGTTAGACAGAGTTCAAGTTGTAAAACTGAGAAAACATTACGGTGATAAACTAATTGTAACCTTCAAAATAATCGAATTATGAGCTTAAGTAAAAACATAAGTAGTACTAATTAAAGTCATGTTTGCGTTTAACATAATAAAAAGCAGGCGCAATGTTGTAAATGTATCAATAATAGATAACCAATGATGGTACAGACTTTGTATTGTAATACAAACATAGGTGTGAAGTGACATATTGTGAGAGCTTGTACATAAACGGCGGCCAAACCTCATATCATAAGCATTCAATCGCATTGCATTTGCAGTGAAATAATCTATATCTGCCCATACGTTTCTATTAACAATGCCTCCTAACATCAATAAATGATTGGGCTGCTCTCGTATGTCAGCAATACGGTCAATACAGTAATGTAGCTAACTTATTGGTTAATAATGTTGCTGCACGAGGCAATAGTTTTACCATACGTTTGTGACACTGAAGATTAAAAACAAGACAAGAATAGCTATCGTAATAGGCACATCAACCAATAGTAATATCCAGAATAATGTAGCAATCCGATTAATTCATTTGCAGCTGCTTCACCTCGTGATGAAAACGTTCACACTCCAAAGGCTACTTATCTGTCTTATATTCCACTTCCGTCCCAAAGTGCATAAGAGATAACCTGCGAAGTTATTAATATAAGCCTGTCGAAAAGTTCCTGTCACAAACGGGTGATTAATTTGTTTCTAATTAATCAGTGTGGATCTCTACTACAATTTACACAGCAAGTTTAATTTAGGTCTCTGGGAACAATATGTTTGCCTGAAATTCAGTCTATAAGAATGGGTTAGAAGCAATTCAGGGTCAACTGTAGTAGTGTACATAGTTTATTATCCTTTACCGTCTTCCCATGCGTCACTGCGCACCGAAAACATTAGCTCAATTAGAAACAACATAAAATCCGCACAGTCAGTTCTGTTTCAAATTGATGTAATTGTTGGATTAGGCAATTACATCGTAACGTGAATTGAACTCGATATCTACCGTTTGTAAGCATTTGTCCTCATAGTAAACATCCCAGTTAATTCCTAGCGCCAAATTGTGTTGGCAGAGTAGACATCTAGTGTCTAAAAAGTCTACATTAAATTGAGCGAGAGCACACCACATATTAAGAATATTGTCAGATTAACCAACTGCCAATCAATACGGCACAGTAACATAAAATTGTGCCCAGTTCCCTTTTTAAGTGATCTGTTTGTGATAGGCTGTGGTTTACTCTCTGGAGTTGTTTGAAATATCTGAAATATCACGATTATGGAGCAAGAATAACTTATTGCAGGCATACATTATGCATAGCCACTGAGCTTATTGAATTGTATGTGTCGGCCTAAATCGTGGCTGTAAATTACTTCTAGGGAGTATTTACTTTCCCAAAGACATGGTCATCATGTTGACAACTTCTCAGCTGACAGTAGGTTCAGTTTAAATGCGCATAACAGTGGCTCGGTTTTGGGATAGCATAGATAATATCGCTGTATGAATATACATAAACCACGATGACTTTGAATTTTGTTTATTGTGCCATCAGCCATTTTGCAGGACCATATACGCTACTATCACGGCTTGGCTTCATCCACAAAGGAAACGCAATAATGGAGTAATAGAACTAAGCATGCTACCGCATCAACAAAACTGCGACAGCGTCTCACCAGGACTGGAATGAGTGCTGTTCATAAACATGGGTGTATTATATCGGGTAAGAAAAACACCCACCATTTAAGAAATATCACGTATAGTCTCCATATCGTCTGATGATAAACAAACCAAAATACATTGTTTGAACACAAGTATCATCTTGTGAAGCGTATCTGCCGACCTCAGAGCATTAG
>CM067343.1:15769709-15797209 GCA_034190875.2 Urechis unicinctus
TAAACAATGCCTTCAAATCTAATTTATGTAGAGGGCTGAATTCCATCGGACTTGTCTTTACTTAGATGGCATTGATAAGTAGTTCAGGTATGGTCCCTGTATCGGTTTACGGCAAATCGGGTCTGATTAATAGCACATATAAACATCCAAAGATAAGGTATGCTCACATACATCAGTGTGTTATTTTGCACCTACAACGATGGGGGAAGATAAGATTGAAATAAGGAGGACAATTGATACTTAACGTATCAACCTCGGCATCATGTGGAAAATATTATTTATTCTTGAATAAATTTCACAGTCTATTTATTACCATGCTTAAAGAAACATGTAAATTGTGATGTAAACATTATCAAAGCTTATAGTAGAATGATTTCAATACTTTTGATCAGGCATGCAAAAAAAGCAATCGGTATCTTTCCAGCAGTAAAAAGGTCGCGATGTTGTATTCAGCATCTGTTGTGCATGCTTCAATGTACTTAAGGTGCAGCTTCAAACATCATCACCAAACCCATTGAACTGTAATGATCATGTATAGCAACCATTAAGCAGTATCATCATCTGCTAAGCGGAGCATCATATGCAGATCGAATAATTGGTTTATGATCTAATAATGTCTTTTCCCGTGGTCTCTCAAAACCAAACGTGGTTTTTTTTGCATTTGCTGAATACCGTGCATACATGTGTTCCAACAATGTCATTATTTGGTTTTCGGTCCGTTGCGAAATACTACACACTCCCTTAATGCCAAGGGCTTTATAATACTCTTTTTCAGTGATAAAGAATCATGGTATTTGCTATGGTGTTGTTACGGCGGGCGAGAAGAGTTGCTCGTCTTCATAATTTTGAAAACACGTTGTTTTGTTTGTCCTCACAATGTAGGAGCGCCAAAATGCTGCGTTTATAGCAAAACCATTGTATTACGAATATACAAATAACTTTTTTGTAACTGGTAGCAATGCCAATATTTTGCATCATCAGGCTGATGTGGTCTATGTGCAGCTGTTCACGTCATAAACGTTTTATTCAGTTCGTATTTGCCGATCGCGGTAAACACCGTTTTTGCCAGCATTTAGACAAAGATCAATCTAAAATTAAACGCATAGTAATAAAACTTTCTTCTAAACCCTACGCCTCAAACCTCATGGAACGACATTAGCATATATCTTGTATTACATTCCACCAAATTAAATGAACAGCACACGTGTTCCACACGGATTGTATATTCCAGAGCGATTTAAGCCCATCGGCGTCGCTTTGTTGTGTAAGCTTCGTTACGTCTTTGATAATGTTATTATTGCTCTGCACTATTGGAGATATATGATGCACTAGTAGATTATTGTGCTGGATATGGCAGAATCCCATTACAATAAACCACAAACACAAACTGATAGTACTAACTAGACCAATTTAAACAGAAACGCAATAAACGAGGAGCTCGAATTAGAATCATGCAATTTAATGTAGTAAAACAAACGGGATTTGCATTATTTGTTCATTTAATGGACACTCGATTTATATGCTATGATATCGCATTTACAATAAGACTATATTTTATATAAGTTTAAGTAATTTGCTGACTTATTTAAGACAGCGAATAAAGCCTAAGTAAACAATGTATGTTAAGTGCTTTAGTTTACAATACAACGCCATGCACCAGTTTCTAGAGCACTCGAACACCAGAGCATATATAGTTGCATATGTGCATCCACTGTGAACTTTATAATTATGCCTTTCGAAACGAACATCCTTGTCATGCTGTTGCATTATGATTTTCATATGGTTGTTTGACACCTGGTGTGTAGATACCGAGGCTTGTAATGACTACACAACTAGTTGCGATATGCTAATTTTGTTGTCAACTACACGCAGAGGTAATTATAACGGAAAACTTAAGCAACTGGCCAGGTTGATCCCTAGGCCATAGACCCACACAAACAAACAAAGGCATTATCAGTACCACAATGTAAAAATGATAAACAATATAAATATGCATGTGAGCCAGACGTTATTAAACCCATGCTTAGGTCCAAAAATACCCGATGGCGACCAGGCCTAATTCAATGTAACCACTATATTATGCATGAATAGCAGATGCGACGGACTGCAAATGGACATAGATCCTGATTAAGGGGAGGGGGCGTTTGTTATATATACATCACTCACCGCAATGGGTCATGAAGCCAAAACATATTATTCCTAAGAGTCTTTTAGGAGACACATATATACAAACCGGCTTCAAAAGATTTCGATCAACAATGTCGTTTTGCTAGTCTAAGAGGTCAGCGAGATGCATCATCAATCATAACAAGAGTGCAGGCAGCAAAGCATTGAAGCGTGGAAGCCGATGGATATTCTCTCGGACAGTTTCATTCTTTTCTGCAATATTGACTACTTATTGTGACTGATGGAACAAACCCTCACTTCCTTTTTATATAGTCTTTGTGGTGACTTGTATATACAAGATTCATTTTGAGCCGCTTTTATGACAAGTGACAATAAAAAGTGAATTAGGTCCTATGTTATATCAGTGTAAACGTGTGGATATAAAGGTAATTCCTTTGACAATAGTCATTAAATAATGTTGTTATACATAAATTCAACTGAATGCAGCATTTTAAGACGGCAGTGTCTACTTTGACAACACAAAGGTTAATTGGGCCCCATGTTATATAACAGTCAATTCCTGATCACCAGTTAGTTCAACCGACAATATGCTTCAATTAATGTTGTTGTGCAACCTAAATATAGCTATTTTAGACGCAAGATGTTTGCTGTACCGAAACTATTTTGTGCGACGAATCATATGGTCTGTTCGCTGTGACGACGAATACTTGCACATGGTAGATATCGAGCGGATGCTGTTCACCCATATAATACATGCTGTTTAAAGGTTCTTGATTGTACACAATAATAAACAAAAACGAATTGACATCTCGACATGCTTATATCAGCATGATAGCAAGTTGTGCAAATCCCATATGTGTGTTGGCACTAAAGCAGAATATGAAGCAGATTAATAACCATTATGGTGTACACCGGCGGATCACCATAAGATGCAGCTGCAAATAAATTCATCGGATTGTCATATTTTTATTATCATTAATATGGTTTGAGATGCCCATTACGATAAACATCCATGTGTTCCTTAAAATGTTTTCCCACTCTAGGTCAGTGTCACAAACTTATGGTGAAACCTCTGCCTCGTGCAGCAATGTAACACTTGAGTTAAATACATCTTTACTGACCGTATTGCTGGCTGCATCCGAGAACTGCCCTTTTATTTACTGATGCTAGGAATCACTGTGGCCTACTGGCACATAGAAAATCATCGGATTGGCGCAACTGCACTGGCCAATCCCTATGCCTCGAGGCTACATGATTAGTGCAAAGTAGGTGAATACAAATGAATGGAAAAAGTTGTAGGCTAAAAGCGCGCATCCTGCCAGAGTGGCTGGTTTGTAATTGTACCTCACGTGTCTGTCACTGATAAACCAAATCAAGTGACCTTAAGTCAAGTCGCCAAAATTGCGTCATGTTCATCGGAAATTATAGAATACCGAGCGAATTACGCTCTGAACGTCAAGGTATAAAAATCTAGACACTGTAAATCGACAATGTGATTAACATCGCTGACATATTACGAAAATCAACGGTTTACGACACCCTGCTGCACCTGCTCTCGCAAGTCGTTAAAACTAAGATATTCCAACGATCATGCCCTATGTTTATTCCCCTGCACTTTATGACGAGAAAAGTTTAAGGTCTGAGTTGTTATAAAATCTTCGAAGCAAAACACGCAAGATTTGATGAGACATGACCAATTTACAAATCGCAATGACTTCACTTACTACGTCGAACAACTAATTGGCAAAAAATAATTGAGGAAGGGGCACCTGCTCAGTAGTATCATTGCAGAAAACGTAGATGTACCCGATGCTCTTAGAGGTATCAATTGGCATTACATGCAGCGCTAGAGACACGAACTAATTCACAAAAAAAAAAGCTGCGTCTAGCATGAAAATGTCACTTGATGCTTGTATCAATTACGATGTACCTATATATATATGCATGGATATTACATATATATATTCTAATATATTAAAATATTCCGTATATATACACATTTGTATATTAGTGTATTTACACATGCATATATATATATAAATATATATATATATATATATAAATATATATATATACATATAGATACATTCATATAAACAAATATATATATATATATGTATATATATATATACATCTATTTTATAAATTTATATATATCTATGAATATATATTAATATATATGTAGACATATAGAAAAACATAATATATATATATATATATATATATTGATATATATATATATCAATTTATATGTAAAGGCATACATATATATATATATATATATATATATATATAAATATATATATATATATAAATATACATATACATGCATGTGGGTGTGTGTATATTCATTTATATTTATATCTATGAGTATGTAGTTATATATCACAGATATATGTACTGATGTTACATATATATATATATATATATATATATATATATATATATATATATATATATATATATAAGATATTTTAAATAATTAGTATATATGCACATTAGTATATTAGTATATTACACCTACATTTATATATTTAAATATGTAAAGATATAAAAATTTATTTATCAATACACATGTATGTGTGTATTTATATATATATATATATATATATATATATATATATATATATATATATATATATATATATATATATATATATATATATATATATATATTCTCAGCCACATGTCATCTCCCTTTCATTATGATATAATATAATAGAAGTTGGGCAACACCCTCCGATGAAAATGCGTGGGATGCTCAGAAAACCGCTTCCCAACGATCTATTCGTACATAACTGCTGCTATACTCATCACCCCATAGCTCACGAAAAGATTCATTGTCATTTGTGTGCAGCGTGCAACCTCCGTTCATGTCTTTTGTAGTATTTTTTGTAGCATTATTCCGCCGATTTCGGTCAGCTTCATACCACTGGTCTCTACTTAACAGACGCGACTCGCAAATTTGATTGGGAATCACGCTAAAGACCTCAACATATACTTGGTGTAAATGCGGTCACTTCGCAGTTTTTAGCAAATAGCAATCGTCAAAATGGGAGATAAACATAAAAGCATATATATATATAAATATATATATATATATATATATATATATATATATATATATATATATATATATATATATATATATATATATATATATATATATATATATATATATATATATATATATATATATATATATATATGTATATATATATACTATATATGTATATATATATATATATATATATATATTATATATATATATATATATATATATATATATATATATATATATATATATATATATATATATATATATATATATATATATATATATATGCGCATATATAATTAGTCATATATATTTCAGTAGATCTGGAATGTCAATATTCCGGGACTAAAGGACGTCGGACAAAAGACATTTACTTGGACTAAGGTACCTAACGGTTGCAGAAAAGAGGTTGCAGTTGTTGGGCAATGAAGAATGAAAGTGGTAAATTAAATCGGTATAAACTTGTCAAAGATTTTGTCGCGTGGTTTAGTTGGTAACACAATCGATAGATAATTTGAAAACAAATCTTGTGTGTTATGGAGCAATTCTGTCCGTAGAATCGGCGCATTTAATGAGATATAAACTCACAGCAGATTTATCGACGAATGTTATATTACCAGCTCTGCAGAAAGTGTGAGAACTGCTGTTGTCCGCCAAAGTATTATTCCATGCCCAAAAGCATCTCAATCACATAATTATTTTTTAGATAAAAGTGTCCTCTAATTCTTATCAAGTATGCAATAATACAGCGTAAGAGGCACGAACTGGTTCGAAGGCGCATTGTGGAGTGCGATTACGTTCGAGAATTAAAATAAAATGCAGTTCTTGTGCATCATCCATTTCTGCGACTTTCGAAGGTGTTTCGACGATCTACTTGAAAACACCTACACCCGTATGTAGGGATCATCTACCTCATACAGATGAAAAAAATATTTTTCAGTTTGACTGACGTCTTGTACCCTCGTGTTTGCATAAAACACGTTATAATTGCTTGATTTCTCCGTCAGGTAATTAACATTATATAATTGAGAATCCCAACACTATCTGATAACTAACAACCTTGCATTTCAACGGCATGATAAATTGTGATAAAAGAAATTGGTGAGTCAACTCACGATGCAATAATCGATCAGACGGTCGCCCGTTATAATACCATGCTGCTGATACCCACTGTAAATAATTATTTATATCATAGTAAATATAGATACATATATATATATATATATATATATATATATATATATATATATATATATATATATGTGTGTGTGTGTGTGTGTGTGTGTGTATATGTATATATTATATTTATATATGTATATATTTATATACATTATATATATAGATACACATATATATATATATAATATATATATATATATCATATATATATATATATATATATATATATATATATATATATATATATATATAAATTATTATATGTTTTTACAGATCACGAATCCTAAAAGAAAGTATATTTGTTTGCAACATTTTTAATGTAATTAATTGGCTTTACATTCTCTTAGTAAATGCACGAATTGTTAAGTTTCACTAAAAACGCAAGATGTGTATCGTTAATCATGAGCACTCTGCTATATTATGCATGTGTGTTGAATGCCAAATCGACAACAAACCTACCCATCATTATAACGTACCCTCTCAGTCATCAGTTGATTGAGTAACTCTCTACAGCTGATATTAATTATACATGTCACCATCCACTTCCCCCCTCTCCTAATACTTACCCCATATTCTAGATCCACATTGCCGTCCTGCCCAGGCAACAACCCTAATTGACCTGGCTGCTGTGCGTCCCATGATAACTGGGATAGCGTGCAATAGTCGTTAAAGGAAGCACTCAGCTTTTTCAAAATCAGTTCTCTCCTGGCATCCGAGCTGAACATAAGGCCCGATATTGTTTAGAATTGCCACCTTATTTGGTACGTTTGTTCGACTATTAAATATATCCATGATGGCTGCTCAATAAAGCTTGTGACAGCAACAATAACTCCACTTAATTTGTGGAATCATAGCTAACCGTAAACATAGGCTTGGCCCAGCAGTTCTCAGATATATATGGTAGATCCGAATATAGCTGGTTTTGGGTGACTGGCAGTTTTTCTTTTGTCATTCACTTACTATAACGCTTGACGGAAACATCTGAAGGTGTATGGCGCAACAGTATAGGATAGGTAAACGCATTGCAGTGAGTACGGCTTGTGTCTAAAATTATTTACCTTTCTAAGGTACGTTGACGTGTTCTTGTGGACCATCACTGTGCGCAACAATTTTTACCAGTTTGGTTACCTGCTGAATGGTTGACACATCTGTTGCGTCATATACCCACCCCAATGCCATCCATACTATTGTTTACACACGTACAAGTTACTGCTATATGCAACTGAGGCAATATGTAATCTGCAAAGATGATATGTACTATCTATCCTCCGATATATTACCTTCATAAGTCGAACAACCAATACTGGAAGTGGTATTATTATTATGGTATAACACTTAGATCCACAATATCATAAAGTCGACGAGCTGACTTATGTATTTGGTACCCTGTACTATTGGTCAATCCAAATGTGTCAGATTATTTCTTCTAGAAACGCGCATAAAATAAATGCTGTGGGTTACTGCAATAAGTGTCAATTAATCTTGCTTTGATAGATCATAGCAATTAGTAGACGAATATGAAGTATATAGTTCCTAGATTTGATTAAATGGTTGCAATGAGATTTTTGTTACTTTTCTCATTAATGTTGTATAATTACATATGCAAATTTGCTCTTGAGGCAATTTTTTTAGCAGACGTATTTGTACAATATATATATATATATATATAAATTATTATATGTTTTTACAGATCACGAATCCTAAAAGAAAGTATATTTGTTTGCAACATTTTTAATGTAATTAATTGGCTTTACATTCTCTTAGTAAATGCACGAATTTGTTAAGTCTCACTAAAAACGCAAGATGTGTATCGTTAATCATGAGCACTCTGCTATATTATGCATGTGTGTTGAATGCCAAATCGACAACAAACCTACCCATCATTATAACGTACCCTCTCAGTCATCAGTTGATTGAGTAACTCTCTACAGCTGATATTAATTATACATGTCACCATCCACTTCCCCCCTCTCCTAATACTTACCCCATATTCTAGATCCACATTGCCGTCCTGCCCAGGCAACAACCCTAATTGACCTGGCTGCTGTGCGTCCCATGATAACTGGGATGGCGTGCAATAGTCGTTAAAGGAAGCACTCAGCTTTTTCAAAATCAGTTCTCTCCTGGCATCCGAGCTGAACATAAGGCCCGATATTGTTTAGAATTGCCACCTTATTTGGTACGTTTGTTCGACTATTAAATATATCCATGATGGCTGCTCAATAAAGCTTGTGACAGCAACAATAACTCCACTTAATTTGTGGAATCATAGCTAACCGTAAACATAGGCTTGGCCCAGCAGTTCTCAGATATATATGGTAGATCCGAATATAGCTGGTTTTGGGTGACTGGCAGTTTTTCTTTTGTCATTCACTTACTATAACGCTTGACGGAAACATCTGAAGGTGTATGGCGCAACAGTATAGGATAGGTAAACGCATTGCAGTGAGTACGGCTTGTGTCTAAAATTATTTACCTTTCTAAGGTACGTTGATGTGTTCTTGTGGACCATCACTGTGCGCAACAATTTTTACCAGTTTGGTTACCTGCTGAATGGTTGACACATCTGTTGCGTCATATACCCACCCCAATGCCATCCATACTATTGTTTACACACGTACAAGTTACTGCTATATGCAACTGAGGCAATATGTAATCTGCAAAGATGATATGTACTATCTATCCTCCGATATATTACCTTCATAAGTCGAACAACCAATACTGGAAGTGGTATTATTATTATGGTATAACACTTAGATCCACAATATCATAAAGTCGACGAGCTGACTTATGTATTTGGTACCCTGTACTATTGGTCAATCCAAATGTGTCAGATTATTTCTTCTAGAAACGCGCATAAAATAAATGCTGTGGGTTACTGCAATAAGTGTCAATTAATCTTGCTTTGATAGATCATAGCAATTAGTAGACGAATATGAAGTATATAGTTCCTAGATTTGATTAAATGGTTGCAATGAGATTTTTGTTACTTTTCTCATTAATGTTGTATAATTACATATGCAAATTTGCTCTTGAGGCAATTTTTTTAGCAGACGTATTTGTACAATATAAATATATATATATATAATTATTATATGTTTTTACAGATCACGAATCCTAAAAGAAAGTATATTTGTTTGCAACATTTTTAATGTAATTAATTGGCTTTACATTCTCTTAGTAAATGCACGAATTTGTTAAGTCTCACTAAAAACGCAAGATGTGTATCGTTAATCATGAGCACTCTGCTATATTATGCATGTGTGTTGAATGCCAAATCGACAACAAACCTACCCATCATTATAACGTACCCTCTCAGTCATCAGTTGATTGAGTAACTCTCTACAGCTGATATTAATTATACATGTCACCATCCACTTCCCCCCTCTCCTAATACTTACCCCATATTCTAGATCCACATTGCCGTCCTGCCCAGGCAACAACCCTAATTGACCTGGCTGCTGTGCGTCCCATGATAACTGGGATGGCGTGCAATAGTCGTTAAAGGAAGCACTCAGCTTTTTCAAAATCAGTTCTCTCCTGGCATCCGAGCTGAACATAAGGCCCGATATTGTTTAGAATTGCCACCTTATTTGGTACGTTTGTTCGACTATTAAATATATCCATGATGGCTGCTCAATAAAGCTTGTGACAGCAACAATAACTCCACTTAATTTGTGGAATCATAGCTAACCGTAAACATAGGCTTGGCCCAGCAGTTCTCAGATATATATGGTAGATCCGAATATAGCTGGTTTTGGGTGACTGGCAGTTTTTCTTTTGTCATTCACTTACTATAACGCTTGACGGAAACATCTGAAGGTGTATGGCGCAACAGTATAGGATAGGTAAACGCATTGCAGTGAGTACGGCTTGTGTCTAAAATTATTTACCTTTCTAAGGTACGTTGATGTGTTCTTGTGGACCATCACTGTGCGCAACAATTTTTACCAGTTTGGTTACCTGCTGAATGGTTGACACATCTGTTGCGTCATATACCCACCCCAATGCCATCCATACTATTGTTTACACACGTACAAGTTACTGCTATATGCAACTGAGGCAATATGTAATCTGCAAAGATGATATGTACTATCTATCCTCCGATATATTACCTTCATAAGTCGAACAACCAATACTGGAAGTGGTATTATTATTATGGTATAACACTTAGATCCACAATATCATAAAGTCGACGAGCTGACTTATGTATTTGGTACCCTGTACTATTGGTCAATCCAAATGTGTCAGATTATTTCTTCTAGAAACGCGCATAAAATAAATGCTGTGGGTTACTGCAATAAGTGTCAATTAATCTTGCTTTGATAGATCATAGCAATTAGTAGACGAATATGAAGTATATAGTTCCTAGATTTGATTAAATGGTTGCAATGAGATTTTTGTTACTTTTCTCATTAATGTTGTATAATTACATATGCAAATTTGCTCTTGAGGCAATTTTTTTTAGCAGACGTATTTGTACAATATAAATATATATATATAATTATTATTATATGTTTTTACAGATCACGAATCCTAAAAGAAAGTATATTTGTTTGCAACATTTTTAATGTAATTAATTGGCTTTACATTCTCTTAGTAAATGCACGAATTTGTTAAGTCTCACTAAAAACGCAAGATGTGTATCGTTAATCATGAGCACTCTGCTATATTATGCATGTGTGTTGAATGCCAAATCGACAACAAACCTACCCATCATTATAACGTACCCTCTCAGTCATCAGTTGATTGAGTAACTCTCTACAGCTGATATTAATTATACATGTCACCATCCACTTCCCCCCTCTCCTAATACTTACCCCATATTCTAGATCCACATTGCCGTCCTGCCCAGGCAACAACCCTAATTGACCTGGCTGCTGTGCGTCCCATGATAACTGGGATGGCGTGCAATAGTCGTTAAAGGAAGCACTCAGCTTTTTCAAAATCAGTTCTCTCCTGGCATCCGAGCTGAACATAAGGCCCGATATTGTTTAGAATTGCCACCTTATTTGGTACGTTGTTCGACTATTAAATATATCCATGATGGCTGCTCAATAAAGCTTGTGACAGCAACAATAACTCCACTTAATTTGTGGAATCATAGCTAACCGTAAACATAGGCTTGGCCCAGCAGTTCTCAGATATATATGGTAGATCCGAATATAGCTGGTTTTGGGTGACTGGCAGTTTTTCTTTTGTCATTCACTTACTATAACGCTTGACGGAAACATCTGAAGGTGTATGGCGCAACAGTATAGGATAGGTAAACGCATTGCAGTGAGTACGGCTTGTGTCTAAAATTATTTACCTTTCTAAGGTACGTTGACGTGTTCTTGTGGACCATCACTGTGCGCAACAATTTTTACCAGTTTGGTTACCTGCTGAATGGTTGACACATCTGTTGCGTCATATACCCACCCCAATGCCATCCATACTATTGTTTACACACGTACAAGTTACTGCTATATGCAACTGAGGCAATATGTAATCTGCAAAGATGATATGTACTATCTATCCTCCGATATATTACCTTCATAAGTCGAACAACCAATACTGGAAGTGGTATTATTATTATGGTATAACACTTAGATCCACAATATCATAAAGTCGACGAGCTGACTTATGTATTTGGTACCCTGTACTATTGGTCAATCCAAATGTGTCAGATTATTTCTTCTAGAAACGCGCATAAAATAAATGCTGTGGGTTACTGCAATAAGTGTCAATTAATCTTGCTTTGATAGATCATAGCAATTAGTAGACGAATATGAAGTATATAGTTCCTAGATTTGATTAAATGGTTGCAATGAGATTTTTGTTACTTTTCTCATTAATGTTGTATAATTACATATGCAAATTTGCTCTTGAGGCAATTTTTTTAGCAGACGTATTTGTACAATATATATATATATATATAAATTATTATATATTTTTACAGATCACGAATCCTAAAAGAAAGTATATTTGTTTGCAACATTTTTAATGTAATTAATTGGCTTTACATTCTCTTAGTAGTAAATGCACGAATTTGTTAAGTCTCACTAAAAACGCAAGATGTGTATCGTTAATCATGAGCACTCTGCTATATTATGCATGTGTGTTGAATGCCAAATCGACAACAAACCTACCCATCATTATAACGTACCCTCTCAGTCATCAGTTGATTGAGTAACTCTCTACAGCTGATATTAATTATACATGTCACCATCCACTTCCCCCCTCTCCTAATACTTACCCCATATTCTAGATCCACATTGCCGTCCTGCCCAGGCAACAACCCTAATTGACCTGGCTGCTGTGCGTCCCATGATAACTGGGATGGCGTGCAATAGTCGTTAAAGGAAGCACTCAGCTTTTTCAAAATCAGTTCTCTCCTGGCATCCGAGCTGAACATAAGGCCCGATATTGTTTAGAATTGCCACCTTATTTGGTACGTTTGTTCGACTATTAAATATATCCATGATGGCTGCTCAATAAAGCTTGTGACAGCAACAATAACTCCACTTAATTTGTGGAATCATAGCTAACCGTAAACATAGGCTTGGCCCAGCAGTTCTCAGATATATATGGTAGATCCGAATATAGCTGGTTTTGGTGACTGGCAGTTTTTCTTTTGTCATTCACTTACTATAACGCTTGACGGAAACATCTGAAGGTGTATGGCGCAACAGTATAGGATAGGTAAACGCATTGCAGTGAGTACGGCTTGTGTCTAAAATTATTTACCTTTCTAAGGTACGTTGATGTGTTCTTGTGGACCATCACTGTGCGCAACAATTTTTACCAGTTTGGTTACCTGCTGAATGGTTGACACATCTGTTGCGTCATATACCCACCCCAATGCCATCCATACTATTGTTTACACACGTACAAGTTACTGCTATATGCAACTGAGGCAATATGTCATCTGCAAAGATGATATGTACTATCTATCCTCCGATATATTACCTTCATAAGTCGAACAACCAATACTGGAAGTGGTATTATTATTATGGTATAACACTTAGATCCACAATATCATCATAAAGTCGACGAGCTGACTTATGTATTTGGTACCCTGTACTATTGGTCAATCCAAATGTGTCAGATTATTTCTTCTAGAAACGCGCATAAAATAAATGCTGTGGGTTACTGCAATAAGTGTCAATTAATCTTGCTTTGATAGATCATAGCAATTAGTAGACGAATATGAAGTATATAGTTCCTAGATTTGATTAAATGGTTGCAATGAGATTTTTTTTTTTACTTTTCTCATTAATGTTGTATAATTACATATGCAAATTTGCTCTTGAGGCAATTTTTTTAGCAGACGTATTTGTACAATATATATATATATATATAAATTATATATATGATTTTACAGATCACGATCACGAATCCTAAAAGAAAGTATATTTGTTTGCAACATTTTTAATGTAATTAATTGGCTTTACATTCTCTTAGTAAATGCACGAATTTGTTAAGTCTCACTAAAAACGCAAGATGTGTATCGTTAATCATGAGCACTCTGCTATATTATGCATGTGTGTTGAATGCCAAATCGACAACAAACCTACCCATCATTATAACGTACCCTCTCAGTCATCAGTTGATTGAGTAACTCTCTACAGCTGATATTAATTATACATGTCACCATCCACTTCCCCCCTCTCCTAATACTTACCCCATATTCTAGATCCACATTGCCGTCCTGCCCAGGCAACAACCCTAATTGACCTGGCTGCTGTGCGTCCCATGATAACTGGGATGGCGTGCAATAGTCGTTAAAGAAAGCACTCAGCTTTTTCAAAATCAGTTCTCTCCTGGCATCCGAGCTGAACATAAGGCCCGATATTGTTTAGAATTGCCACCTTATTTGGTACGTTTGTTCGACTATTAAATATATCCATGATGGCTGCTCAATAAAGCCTGTGACAGCAACAATAACTCCACTTAATTTGTGGAATCATAGCTAACCGTAAACATAGGCTTGGCCCAGCAGTTTCTCAGATATATATGGTAGATCCGAATATAGCTGGTTTTGGGTGACTGGCAGTTTTTTCTTTGTCATTCACTTACTATAACGCTTGACGGAAACATCTGAAGGTGTATGGCGCAACAGTATAGGATAGGTAAACGCATTGCAGTGAGTACGGCTTGTGTCTAAAATTATTTACCTTTCTAAGGTACGTTGACGTGTTCTTGTGGACCATCACTGTGCGCAACAATTTTTACCAGTTTGGTTACCTGCTGAATGGTTGACACATCTGTTGCGTCATATACCCACCCCAATGCCATCCATACTATTGTTTACACACGTACAAGTTACTGCTATATGCAACTGAGGCAATATGTAATCTGCAAAGATGATATGTACTATCTATCCTCCGATATATTACCTTCATAAGTCGAACAACCAATACTGGAAGTGGTATTATTATTATGGTATAACACTTAGATCCACAATATCATAAAGTCGACGAGCTGACTTATGTATTTGGTACCCTGTACTATTGGTCAATCCAAATGTGTCAGATTATTTCTTCTAGAAACGCGCATAAATAAATGCTGTGGGTTACTGCAATAAGTGTCAATTAATCTTGCTTTGATAGATCATAGCAATTAGTAGACGAATATGAAGTATATAGTTCCTAGATTTGATTAAATGGTTGCAATGAGATTTTTTTTACTTTTCTCATTAATGTTGTATAATTACATATGCAAATTTGCTCTTGAGGCATTTTTTTTAGCAGACGTATTTGTACAATATCAAGCTTTGCAAACCTCACAACAATACCATTATTAAATGCCAACGATGTGGTTAAAATAGCAGCTACCGTCATAGTAAACTCATTGCATTGTTACGAAGTTTTCAACCGTCCCAATACATTTTACGCATAGGGTACCAGGTACCTTTAACACCGAAGTTTTTATTTTTCAAATGATTAAATGACCTTGATAACTAGCAACAACAACCAAACGTTTAACGGTTGTGGAATGTTTATCAATCGTGCTGAGTGGTCGTTAACATAGGTAGTCAATGATCCATATACTATGACGTAAAAACGCCAGCAAAGCATAATATATTTTATGGGAACACCTGATTAGATCGAAAATTCAAATTAGCTGTGGCTGCATTTAGCATAGCCATAATTTACCAAAGTCTATTACTGCAATAGATATACAATATTGGCCAATCGATCATCGACATGCACCAATGTTCCCTCTCGCAAAACAGCACTTTGGCGTAACAAAGCTTTTAAAATTAACAACTTAAAAAAGAATCTAAATTATTCAATGTTCGCAAAATCCTCTAGAAGCTTTGAAAGATTACGGTCAGCCAAAAAGGACCGATGTAATATTGGGCTTGTCATAATATAATTATAAACGGGTACATGTGTGGTTTTTGCAAATGAAATAGAATTGACATAGATATATGTAGTTGTCATGCAATAGATATACAATATTGGCCAATCGATCATCGACATGCACCAATGTTCCCTCTCGCAAAACAGCACTTTGGCGTAACAAAGCTTTTAAAATTAACAACTTAGAAAAGAATCTAAATTATTCAATGTTCGCAAAATCCTCTAGAAGCTTTGAAAGATTACGGTCAGCCACAAAGGACCGATGTAATATTGGGCTTGTCATAAATATAATTATAAACGGGTACATGTGTGGCATGGCAAATGAAATATAATTGACATAGATATATGTAGTTGTCATGCTCCTTCGTGTGGGAGTTGAGGTGTTTGTGTTAACATAGCTCACACTGCTTAAGCATTACCATTTGGTCATATGTGCGATAGTGTAACGAAACGCGTGCTATCCATTGCATCATTTTGTTTGAAAATTGAATTTTTATATACATGGCAAGAAAAATTGCTTTGTTTCCGTAGGTTATAATCGTGTTTTACTTATTTATTTCGTGATAGTTAAACTCGCTAAATAACTTAATTGTTCTCGACTCAATAGCGAGCCTTTGATTGAATCAGCAAAATAACACAGCGGTTCGTTCCTGACCATTTTCCATATGCAACATAACAAGCTCCTTGATGGTGCAAATAAATGCGTGTAGTCATTAATCACCTATGGGTAACAACATTTTCTTATGAATTATTTGAGCTTATTACACTGGCTATTGTTATTGGGGGGTAATATAGTTACAGGCGAAAGCAGTTTCAGCCAAGACCAACATCAGCCAACATTAGAAAAGATACTAGCTTATACAGGCCTGGAACAACGCAATCATGTTATGTCAGCAAATCTACGGAGTTTTCGCTAGTGAATGAGCTTGAAACTCTGTCTAACTTCTGCTTTTGAAGTTGAATATTAGCCATCACGCAAGGCTGATGTAATAATTTCAAGTTGAAAACTAGTTATGGCATTCTAACGACAATATTGTATTAGAGGACAATTCCGAAGCAAGAGATTCAGTTGTTATTATAGATCAGATTATTTAAAGAATTCAATGCTGAGTATCCCCTTCAATAGTAACAGATATCTTCGGAGGATGGAACGAACAGCAGCCTCGTCCACGTATTTCCAGGAGATATATAGGAAAGAGTCAAAACATGTCGCTTGGGTGTCGAATGTAACTTGATAACCAGACTGCATTTATTATGACTGACAGCTTTTAAAACCAGGCGTCTCCATGGGGAGCTTAAACAAGTTTTCACAAGTAGTAAGCATTCAAATAGTTGTATTAGCGATGTATATTTTTGTAACTAAGCAGTCATGAAAGAACAAAATTCAAAGGACATCCGATAAATTTGGTTAAAGCCGCGGATACCATCTGCGTGATAGCTAGATCCTCGCATATTTGTTTGTATTGTTTTACTATTGAGCAAAGACAGAATGTACATGTGTTTTATATTGACGATCATACGTGTAATCGTTTTGTACATGTGAATTAGTGACTGACATTGTAGGTAACTGGTAAGGTGATAGTAACAGCTTTGGGAGAATAATGATGCATTGTATTCATATTATGTTGGATGGCTGGAGAACCAATATTATATGTCGTCTAATGGAGCACTGTCTGGTACAGCTACATGGTGCATGTCAAGTCTGTGGCTTAATGGGTAGATCACAGGACAGGTTTATATGTATTGATATTGGTGATCTAAATCACATTAACCCATGATGTTACTGATGTTTTTAAAAGAGCAATGATATGACGAACTGAGTAACTGTAAAGGACGCTTTATGGCACGCGATAGATACATTGATATGAATCCATCATCCAGTTAATTAACATCACTGACATACTAGAAAAATCTGCTGCGCCTGCTCTCACAAATCGTTAAATCTAAGATGATTGTATCTATTACGATGTACCTACTTTAAAAAATCGGAATATCGGACGTGAAAGCTGGTAGTCAAACGAAAAAACATAGTAAACTCCATACCATGGGCAAATCCTTTATATATATATATATATATATATATATATATATATATATATATATATATATAGATATATAGATAGAGATATATATAGAGATATATAGAGATAGAGAGATAGATATAGATATATAGAGATATATAGATATCTATATAGAGATATATATATATATCTCTATATATATATATATATATATATATATCTCTCTATATATATATATCTCTAAATATCTCTCTCTATATATCTCTATATATATATTTTTTCCCTCTCTCTATATATATATATATATATATGTATATATGTATATTTATACATATATATATATATATATATATATATATATATAAATATATATATATTTAAATTTGTATATATATATATTTATATATTATATTCTCAGGCACATATTATCATCCGTTAATGGTGTTGTAATATAACAGAATTTGGGCAACACCCACTGCTGAAAAGGCGAGGGACTCTCAGAAAACCGCTTCCAATGAGCTATTCGTAGATAGCTGCCGCACTACTCATCACCCCATATCTCACAAAAAGATTCATTGTCATTTGTGTGCACCTTGCAGCGTCCGTTGTTGTCATATATCGTTTTATTCGATGATTACTCAACGTCCGTTCGCACTATTCCGCCGGAAACTGAATGAGACGTATGCAAACTAGGTCAACTTCAGACAGCTGGCTTCTCATTGGCTGACATGACTCGCAAATTTGATTGCGAATCACGCGCAAACATCTCAACGTGTGGTTGGTGTCAAAATATATGTGTATATTTACTTATACATATAAATTTCTATATATCTAGCAGTAGGTCTCGGATGTCTATGTTCCAGGACTAAAGGACGCCAGACAAAAGACATTTACTTGGAGTAAAGTATCTAACGGTTGCTGAAAAGAGGTGGCAGTTGCTGGGCAATGCCAACTGGTAGAGGTACATTATATCAATATAAACTTGTCCAAGATTTTGTCGCGTACGGGGTGTGGCTTACAACTGGTTCGATAGATAAGTTGAAAGAAAATCTCGCCAGCAATGGGCATCTTAGTGTAATTAAGCAGTTTTGCCCATAGCAGCGACGCATTTAATGAGATATAAACTCGCAGAAGTTTTGGCGACGAATGTTATTTAACAGCCCTGCAGAAAGTGTAAGTCATTGACATAATTATTTTTAGATAAAAGTGTCCTCTAATTCTTATGAAGTACGCAATAATACAGCGTTAGAGGCATGAACTGGTTCGAGGGCGGATTGTGAAGTGCGATTACGTGCGAGAATTAGAAAAAATGCAGTTCTTGTGCAACATCCATGTCTGCGACTTTCGAAGGAAAAGGAAATTGGTGTTCCAACGATGTACTCGTCAACACCTACACCCGTATGGAAGGTTCATCTACCTCATACAGATACAAAAATGATATTTTTAAGTTTGACAGCCTTCTTTTGCCCGCGTGTTTGTATAACACACGTTATAATTTCTTGATTTCTCCGTCAGATAATTAGCATAATATAATTGCCAATAAGGATCCCAACACAATCTGATTACTAACAACCTTGCATTTCAACGGCATGATAAATTGTGATAAAGACATTGGTGAATCAATTAGCGATGCAACAACCGATCAGACGGGCGTCCGTTATATTCCCATGCTGCTGATATCAACAATTACTAATGCCATATGTAGGTCACGATGTAAAACGTGGACAGGTATTACGAAATTGTGGCAATGGCTTTATGACGTTTTGGCGTTCTACTCGACAGAAGATGCCACAGCAATTAACAGTAGCTTCGCCTCTGGATCAGTTGCTTATGTGTGACACCGCATTATAAAGTAAACAAAGAGCAACAACGAGTAATACAAACAATAATGAATCCTGAACCCTTTAACGCGTTAAAATAGCGAAACATAACCAATGCTATTTTGACCAATCACGATATACGCTGATAGGTTTTAAACCTACCTTGCCCAACAGTTCTAGCCATTAAGAATGTCATATGTATCTAGGTGGTTAATTCAAGCAAAATAGAATTGTTGCAGAATCTAATCTTTCCCAGGACATTTATTCAGATAACTCTATGCACTGATTACTTTGACACCATTCAGGGACATTGATGTAATTACTTCGCAGTACATCGACTTCTTTTCTTAACCACCACCGCATTGGACATCTGCACATCTTTCGGCCCACAACAACATAAAGTTGAATTTAGAATGTACGAATGCGCGCATTTACATAACATACACCTATCTACCAACCGCAGCAGAGAGTTCGATGCTGAAAGGTAAAGCAGCATTACTTTAAGTTAAACCATTGCGTTCTATAAAGGACCCGTTGTCAAACATGCGCGGTTTCATTACATTGATTTTGAAAGTACTTTTTTATGTAGTCAACGATCTACTTTATGCATATGTATCTTGTTATTGTCTATTAAATCAATTCATCAATAGGCAATCCACTGCCGTTTTCAAATATCGCGACAAAAACAACGAATTAACCTGCTGCCAAATGTTAGTAGAAAGTAATATCCTCCGTTTGCTAGTTATTTCATTATCAAGTGACAGGCACCACAATGAAAGAGATTTGGTTGACATATTTAGGTGTGTTTATTGACTTAGGCGTATTACGGTTTGTATCGGTCCTATTCTGATAACATTGCCACCCGAATTACAGCTAAACACCACAGCAGCAATTTCAACTGTCGCAGGTAACTTGAAGTTCGTATTTAGGCAGATGCTTAATAACGTTTAATTCAGTGACATGGTGAAATACAATTTTCATGGAAAACTTTTGATGAATATGCCATGGAGAGTTCCGTGGTAAAATCAACGTTAACGCATCGATTTTTGTCTGTCCCATTTGCCTACCATAGAGGTTATTCAAAACAGGAAATCGCTTGTTTCTGTTTATATCTATAAACAGAATAACACAATTCACCGCAGTTACACAATAGGAAGCAATATAGATATAAATACACATATATATATACGTATATATGTATATTTTATATATATATATATATATATATATATATATATATGTAATATATATATATATATGTATATATATATACATATATATATAAACATATATATATATATATAAATATATATATATATATATATATATATATATATATATATATATATCTATATATATATATATATATATATATATATATATATATATATCAAGTTGACTATAACCTTCAAGGTGAAACAGTTCATCCAAAAAGGTATAATTTTCGAACAAAAGAGATTGGAGCCTCTTAATCAAATCATGAATACAATTAAAATGCTCTGCTTCTGCGAGAAGAAAGCTCCTGACATTGTCGGTCACCCTGAGGCTCATGTTGTCCTTCACCCAATTCGTGACTCCGAACCTCTGATGTAGAACAGACAAACGCCACAATTTATGTTCGTAAACAAATCGATTTCAGGACTATAAATTAACCAATATGCTATTGCTTACGTGCTTGTTGATCTCCGCGCAGCGTTTGATACTGCCGATAGTCAAATCCTGCTGCGGCGTAAGTCCGACAGTTTCGGCCGACATGGACAATGCCTGGCATTGCTCAAGTCATACCTCTCAAACAGCTGACAACGAGTCCGTGTGGAAGGCGGGTAACTAGTACACCAACTAACATGTGGTGTGCATGGATCCTAGGGTCATTATTATTTACTGCCTACATGTCATCACTTGGCAACTCTTTTAGTAAACATGGTCTGCAATACCACCAAGATGCTGATGCGTCCGACAGATAAGATCATGGATGGCGATCAATTTCATAAAACTGAATTAAGATGAATCTGATATTCTATATTTCTGTACAAATGCCAGTCGTTGTTTGGTCCAGTTAACATTGGCGATACGACTGTAATAAACCTCGGTATTCTGATGGACTAACAATTGACGGGAAAATCATTTATCATGAAAGCATCAGATCACAAGATTACGCAGCATAAGAAAGTACCTGAACCAATCTACAACTGATATTCTTGTCCCCGTATCTATATCATTCGCTGCTGTATGGAGCCCATTTAAACCTTGTCGCAAAATTGCAATACCAACAAAATACTACGCATGCCTTGCAGCAAAAGGAAAGTACGTGGATAATATTCTATACATCATGCCTACCTTTCATTGACCTCCTGTAGAAAACCGCATTATATACTAAATTATTCTACTCACATTTAAGGCTGTTAATAGAACCGCCACAAGTCGCCATATCTCTAAATATGCTTTCATACGGTGCCAGAGCGTTATGCATGCATGCATGCATGTATGTATGTATGTATGTATGTATGTATGTATGTATGTATGTATGTATGTATGTATGTATGTATGTATGTATGTATGTATGTATGTATGTATGTATGTATGTATGTATGTATGTATGTATGTATGTATGTATGTATGTATGTATGTATGTATATGTATGTATGTATGTATGTATGTATGTATGTATGTATGTATGTATGTATGTATGTATGTATGTATGTATGTATGTATGTATGTATGTATGTATGTATGTATGTATGTATGTGTGTATGTATGTATGTATGTATGTATGTATGTACGTACGTACGTACGTACGTATGTATGTATGTATGTATGTATGTATATGTATGTATGTATGTATGTATGTATGTATGTATGTATGTATGTATGTATGTATGTATGTATGTATGTATGTATGTGTGTGTGTGTGTGTGTGTGTGTGTGTGTGTGTGTGTGTGTATGTATGTATGTATGTATGTATGTATGTATGTATGTATGTATGTATGTATGTATGTATGTATGTATGTCTGTATGTCTGTATGTATGTATGTATGTATGTATGTATGTCTGTATGTATGTATGTATGTATGTATGTATGTATGTATGTATGTGTATGTATGTATGTGTATGTATGTGTGTATGTATGTGTATGTATGTATGTATGTATGTATGTATGTATGTATGTATGTATGTATGTATGTATGTATGTATGTATGTATGTATGTATGTATGTATGTATGTTTTTGTATGTATGCTGGATTTAATCATAGTAGAACAAAGGTCAAATGCGAGCTACGTCATTCATATTCGATATGTTTGATTCATGCCCATAGATGGGGATCTCATACAGATATACTAGCTGTTCAGTGGACAAGAAACTATTAATGTGATGCTGCTACCTAGCTCCGACAACTACAGAAACTGAGATTATCTGTACATCTTATCAGAATCTTTGGAACGAACTGAACAAAGACGAAATATCTAGGAACAGTCACCGGCGACGACAGTTTATTTAATATAATGTAGCTGGTGTTCGACAAAACCCCTTGCTGTAAGGTTACCACATGCGAAAATAATCTAAGCTATAAATATTTCTTTTTCATTGCAATAGTCAAGTTGATGCCACAGATATTTAGTCCGAATTATAACGGCTTTGTTTATTGCAAATAAATAACAGCTTATATCGAATGCTAAACATTATAAATTTCCTCAGTTATACTGTGCTAAGTGGGTTCCATGTCATCATCCGGATGAATCGCCATCATCCGGGAAGGAGCCTTATAAATCATACACCCGGGGATGATTGAGTGATAGGTGTTACGAGCACACGTGGATATTTATTAGAGTTCGATTGGATAAATATATCCTGAATATTTGAGTGTGTTACGATGATATAATGGACATGATTATTGAAAGCCAACCCAGTATGACCAAAGAAGCATATATATACTTGGGTATTGTGACTACAGGAACGTCTATTGGTGGCTCGTGTGGTGTTGTGAGAGTAAAACAGTAAGAGCGCAGATAGTCGCATTTGAAGTGTGGCCAATGACACGGCTTTAAACGTCTCATAAACATTGAGCAACAGTCATAATGCGCACACATTATTGAATAGTTGATTAGTGTATATAGAACCATACGGTACAACATAAAAGTGAGAAAAAACGCCCATCGTTATAACGGTTGTATTCAGAGTGAGAAACTAATATAGCATGCTCTCATTACAACCTTTCATCGACCACATCCCATATTTCTAATGACTAAGCCCCAATTACTCATACCACGCATCCTAACGTGTCTTGCAGTGTCTGTATGCGGGAGAGCGATAGCCGCTGATGTTATCGTGTTACGTTGGGACCAGAATCATTCGTAACTGATATCAATGATTTGGTGCGGACATGACTAAAATGGTCAAATGCGATATTAAGAGAGCATTAGATATCTAGCTTCTTGAAAAATGCTTACGAACGTTGCAAGTGAAAGCATTGTTCTACTAATTGTCTTAATCATTCGTGTATTTGCGAAAACTGCATCGGACATATATACAAATATACACACACACACACACACACACACATATATATATATATATATATATATATATATATATATATATATATATATATATATATATATATATATTTATATATATATATATATATATTCGTATGTAAATATATATATATATAAATATTTATATGTATATATATGTAAATATATATAAATATATATATATACACATATATATATACATTTTTATATATGTATATATTGATATATATATATCTATTGATATATATATGCATATATTGATATATATTTGTATATGTATATATATCTACATATACATTTACATATATATGTATAAAAAGATATATATACATATATATATATAAACATATATATATAAAAAATATATATATATATATAATGAATATATATATATTTATATATATATATATATATAAAATATGCATATATATATATATATATATAGATATATATCTCTCTATATGTATATATATCTCTCTCTATAGAGATCTATATCTATCTATCTATATATATATCTATCTCTATATCTATCTATATATCTATCTCTATATATATCTATATATCTATCTATATATCTATATATATATATATATATATATATATATATCTATATATATATCTCCATGGCCTTTACACGGGTAATCAATCACACTACCGAGGAGCCACTGCTTTCTTCTCTCTGTTTGGTGGAAGCGTGAATTTTCAGATTAGGATCACCCATCATGGTAAACAAGGGTGCAATATTTGGGAATACTTGGTTAAGGGCGGGGGAATCAGTCTCGAGGATATTTTTTTGCGAAACATGCACTCGATGGATTTCCTTTCCCACAACGTAATAATTCATGTTGCCGTTGGAACACGTTGCATTTCATAGCAATATATCTACAATTTCTATTATTACTATGATGCATAGTATATGTCATCTTAGCATAGGGTATGCCTGTGATAAGTATCAATCGCTTTGATAACGAAACGGAAAATTGCGAAACATCAGGGGGTTAACGTCAGCGTATTAAGTGATTGCGTGCGTTTTGTACATTTAGTATGAACGCTAGGTGAATGCTGATAGGACGTAATATCTCATATTATTCATTGGCAAAATCAAGTTTTACCGCAATGAAATGTCGTCTCGAACCAGGAACTAGTCCGACTTTCAGGTCCATTTTAACAAGATTATGACGGCTTTAGTTGTAAGTGCGATTGAATGGGCTGGTTCCCTCATTTCTAGAACACAATTTGTTATGGTAGTTGTGCGAAGCAAGCGAGAATACAGTAGAAAATGCATGTCATGGGCCTTGTCACTATTTGACAAGCATTACCTCTTACAATATATTTGCCGAGCGGCTGTTTGGCCTCGTTAACTGTGTAGGACTATTTAGAGATAATTAGACGACAGCTTGAGTAAAATGCCGAATAGATATAACTCTAAAAAGAAATATGGGCCACACATTGCTTGAACAGTGTTTTTTAGACAGCAGATACAATATGTTATACCCTTACTAATTTATGTATGTTCTCTTTCAATTTGCGTGTCATTTAGATCATTCCGAATTTAATTGATGTTTCAATGCATCGACCACCAGGTACATAGCTTGAACTACTTGGTACTTTTCCTATATGTTATTCTCATACATTTGGTGAACGTTCATAATCAATTTGCAAAGTATATCTAATAAAGGCTGTTTATCCCCGTCTTCGAATTGCTTCAATTAACCATTGGTTTTGAAAGAAAGTACACACTTTGTCGATTCTTAGCCAACAACAAATGTCGCGGGATGGAACGGATATTAAAACCTCGCTGCCTTTATAACCGCATAAGTTGCTGTAGTAATACGTCCAGATGTCATTGTTAAAGCATCCTGGCAACTGCATAACATACCTTCTCCTCTGCATAAGGCCAACAGATCCATTTTGCAAAGTTTGGTTCGCATTCAGAGATCAAATTTAGCAGCTACTATTCCTCATTATAGATGTTACATCATGTCTTATTTAATACAAGCGTACCGAATTCCCCGTTGATATGAAAATTAGTTTAAACGACAAGCCGATCAGCCGATTTGTTGTGTAAGGGTTAATGTAGACATAATGTGCGTACTATGGTAACTCCATAAAATTCCTTTCAAATCAATCTAATCCGCGACCCGACTGTTCGGTATTCTGAGCAAGACGTATGGGCAAACTCCTCTCTATGTCGTATGCGGTAAATGCGGAGTGTACCATTATGATACATTTGTATTTGAGTAATCTTGCGTATTCATTAACGTGTGCAATCGCTACGCATGTTAATCACACTCAACAAGATTATGGTGGCTTAAGTTCTATGTGCGATTGATTGGGGTGGTTCCCACATATATTTATATATTTAACTGCTTTGGTTGTCAACGTGATAAGTCCGGCGGAACCATCACATCTCACTGTGACCTCATTTTGCTGGTGGTTACCATCTATATCAACCTAAAAGGGACACCCTGTTATGTGAGACTAAGCAAAGCGCTGGTGAATGCATCAGTACAAGCCGTTCGGGTTATGCAGTTAAATAGTTTGGCTGACACCGCACACGGTCCCATCGTGGAAGTGTCTGCACTCAATGCACATGCTGCACGATACTTTGTTTCAGCTGGAAGACGTCGATGGCGAACCAAACTGCAAATATCCTCCATCTCTGTTCAAATACGCAATACACCGACAGATCAGGAAGATCCCTTCACACTTAGATACGGCATGCACTCTTTGCCTGGGTGTTTATTGGACTGCCTAACATTAAAACATTAATCAAGCTGGCAATTCTGTAGTATGGACAAAAGTACAAAGAAGTAATTAGGTAGGGAAATTGCTATTAATGAACCAACTTGAAAACCTAAACACACCTACTCTCTGCTGTAGAGAGGCCATATATAGATATGGTGGTTTTAAAGAGCGTACCCGCTAAATGTTTGCACAAGATTAATAAGCATTTCTTTTATTGCAAGACGGCATAGATTTACGACGTCAAATATAAATCACGATGATACGAATTTATGTGCTAAGAAAATATTTTGCTTTATAGTGATGGAATCTTTGACTCACTTAATCACTTTCTCTTTGCTACAGAAAAACAGCTGAAATCTTAGTGTCAATAATGTAATTTTGGATGACAAAAAATGCTCAGATTTACTTGGTTGTTACTTGACATCTGTAATTAATGCCCTGGTCGCAGGAACGAATACGATTATTCAACAGTGATGAAAAGGAGTAATTTGTGAGAATACACATTAGTCAGGGCAAAGTCATAAAACTGCTAATTTAGGTAAACCAAAACGAAGCGGTATTTTGCCCATATACGCTCTACCCTCGGCTTATTAAGGAACGCCCAACAGAAGTATCGCTACCACGTTTTGTCAAATTCAACCAATTCCTTAATGAAGGAACTCTT
>CM067343.1:15802209-15827209 GCA_034190875.2 Urechis unicinctus
ACAGAACCATGTTCGTAGTATCCACTAGAGCCACATATGGGAATTGTCAGTCGCATATTTAGGACCGGCCAAACCGTTGAGATCAGGTGCTCTGGAAACTCGCAATTGGTTCACTGGCAATTAGTATAAAGCGGTTTTACACGTTTCTATCAGCTAGTTTCACCATAATTGCGGTAACCCCATGCGGTAGGCGCTTGCTTTGTCAAGAACTAATACTACACCCTTAACACCTGAAACAAAAACTTGATACGCTTGAGCTGCTACTGTACTGTATTGTATGTAATTCAACGCTACATTTTGTACAATGAAAATTGTTCAGTTTTATCTCAAACGCGTCCAGCTAGCTACTTGAAGTTTGCAGTTGCACCGAGCTCAATAACGCACATAGGCAATAAAATTTCACATGCAGGCAATAATATATTGTATGCATGTATTATACGCAACTGTGGTAGGCACATAGGTTGCCAAGTGTTTCGCGATTAAAAGACACGATCTATATTATTCTCGAAAGTGGGCAAATTTGTCGCATGGACACTCACTAGATTCTCAACAAAAGGAGCTTGCAGAAGAGGAAGCAATGACCTCAATATAGGCTTGCCATGGGTAAACAAAATGATATATGCAAATTATCAATCTCACCAAACGCTCATAATGTCAACGGCGTACTATATTTCAACCAATTTATGACTTCATTCTGCTGCTGGAAAAAAAGGTCGGATATATCCGTCAGAAAAGTTCAACTGAACATAAAAGCCATTTTCGTCACTCCAATTATAATACATACATACATGATTAATGCGTTTATAAAGTGGATATATATATATATATATATATATATATATATATATATATATATATATATATATATATATATATATATATATATATATATATATATATATATATATATATATATATATATATATATATATATATATATATATATATATATATATATATATATATATATATATATATATATATATATATATGTGTGTGTGTGTGTATATATTTTCAGCAGCCTGGCTAGACAAAGATAATATTCTAAAGCCTTCGTGCTTTACAACCTGAAGATTAATACAATATGCGTCTTACCAAATAATACCAAATAACCACCATCAACGACAATGATTTCTTGCAATGATATTCATTTCGTTACAATGTTCGAAATTTGAAGGCATTTGGGGTGAAGAAATGCGGGTGTGGGTTCAAAAACTGATTTGCATTACCTCCACGGTTGGCTGTGATGTATCCAAGCAATCTCTTTGTGAACTTTGTAACCTGAGTCTACGGTAAAGGTCGCCATAGAGTTAAGCGGCAGAGTTAAAGAATTGCCCTATGGATGTTGTATCTCGAATATGTATTATTATGATACTTATTTATTCCCTTCATCAATTACCATGTAAGTATTTATTTGGGATGAACAACAGCGAAATAAATAGACTGTTGTCCTGATACAGTACCTGTGGGATTGTGGGTGCATGGGTGTGGGGGGGGGGGAACGCACGAAAAATAACCTGGAAGTACCTATTCTGTCTATTTATCAATTGTCAAAGTGCGCGCTTTCGGATCGAAATTCGACTTTTAAGATGGATCCGGTGTATCGAGACGTCGAGCTCATGAATAACTCATCGCCTCCGTGTGACGTCAGCCCCGGAATCGGTATTGTTGCGAGGCGCGATCTGCACTACGATTAGCGCAAAATGGCTGCTGGTATTTTCGCTATTTCATCACTTCAGGAGAGCGACGAAGAGACATGGTATGGCACAGATCCTTTGCAGACCATCGTTGCTTCGGCAGAGCAAATTTTGCCTTACAGATTCGAACCAGAAATGAGTGATTCAGACGTCTCCGATTAAGAGAAAAAAAGACACTTGCGATGTCACTGCTGCTTCTGGGACTCCTGACCAGGACATAGGGCGGCTACAGAACAATGCTTGGTAAGCTATGTCTGATCGTACTTGTGCACCAGTTCATCGTATATGTATTGGCATGTAACGAGGTTAATCCATATATTTCACACGTCCTGCCATAAACAAGCTTATACATTTAATTTAAAAAACAATAAAAGCTACAAAGCCTGTCTTACTTACAAACATAGCCAGCAACAAAATTATTTCGGGTATGTACGCTACGAAGCATGGTAATAGGTTCGCAATATATTAGTTGAACTTTCAGAAAGAGCGCTATGTTCTAAAATTTGTGGTGCAATAGCCATGCATATAAAATGCAGTTTGTATCTCTATTGCAGTAGGGCAATGTTTCATAATTGTTTTCATGACAAAGCAAACCATGTGAAAATGAAAAACTCCCAACACTTGGAAGCAATGATTGCATATTTTGATATTTCCACCGCTATTGCACTCATCCATCTTTGAGGTTACACTTGGTTCGATACTTTCAACGAATACCCTATGGACTCGTTTTCAGCACGTGCGTTTTTTTTTTTTTTTTCCTTCAATATGCCAACTGCAACACGGGAGAACATATCATGAAATGCAAGAGGTTATATGAATAGAAGCCTGTTCTTTGTGATAGTGCTAAAAAAGTGATCGTCAAAAGGTTGCAATTACGTGTTACTATCATTGGTCTAGATTGAATTGTTGAAGCGTGAAATTGTAAAATTGGTTGTGATTGGATATTTAGCCTAATACAGTAGAATTGTGGGTATCGGTTATATTATAAGCTTTCCAATAATGGCAAATTCAGAAAAATATTGCGTCTTCAATTACAAAGACTGTCTCAATCGTCTTGTCAAAATGTACGGAGAACAGTATTTTGTTGCATTACCTTGACATTCGCTCAGACAGGTCAATGGTACGTTTATAGATGCCGTGCCTTCTCGATCAGACATAAATCAAGCGTTTGGTTAATAGAGTAGACCACCTACGGTACCATGCATT
Source organism: Urechis unicinctus (assembly GCA_034190875.2). NCBI lineage: Eukaryota > Metazoa > Annelida > Polychaeta > Xenopneusta > Urechidae > Urechis > Urechis unicinctus. Next base: position 15,805,113 of record CM067343.1, read on the forward strand.
ACTTATACTATTAGCGTTGACGGCGCAGTTTAGCACACATCCAAGCTCCCATAGAACTGTTTCTCGCAATACCCTAACACTGCTCTCCTATGCCTCCGGTAACATCCGGCACTGAGACTTGTTACAACAGTTTCAAATTGCCTCGGGGGATCATCGGCAGAAAATATTTATTTCAACTCCCGGGGCCTACTCTGACATCAAGGACGTGTGTAATCGCACAATTAACATCTTTATAAATATGATTTGATTTAATAATCGTCAGGATCGGACGATTCACATAGCGAATGTCGCGTATCAAGGGACAATCAGATTGACACCATTAATTGGATGTCACAATTGCGAGGGCACATAAACGCTGCACCTTCCCTATAAAAATGTAAGCAGCTCTGATATAAATAACTAAATAGTTATTCATGAGTTGCTACGGTTATTCCACTAACCATAAGAAAGTGCCGTCGGTCATCCAAAAGGTACAGACGGCAAGGCAAACAGACAAGTTCGTCGCAGAGTTGATTGACTTTGAGCTAAACATGATGAAAGATAATTAACTGCCAATATTGTATGTCTATTTAAGGTCATTATCGGTATAGCTATCATCATAATATCGGCTTTAAACCAAAACCCATCGAAATGGTGCGTGCGTCAACAGATTATCAGGCAAGCTGCACAATCTCACGATACCTATCCAGTCATCACTGCTTCAGTGGCTGACTACGGCGCAATACCGCATCCGATCGGTAATCACATGAGGGAGTAATAAACAACCAAGAGCAATAATTGCACCGTGACTACTGTTTTTAACCAATTAATGAATAAAGACAAGAATGTTATAGCCAAGACAAGTCAAAATCGCGAATAAAGATTAAGTTCCTGTTATTTAGCAGTAAAGTAAAGATCTTGCGGTACATTGGGATATGACCGTAATTATGGACGTCTGTGTTTCATTTCGAATCGAACAATGCCTGTTGTGTCGCCCCTTTCATCTGGCCCCTGACATCACGGTGTTCTGATCGTTAGCAATGCGAATAGATATGCAGTGAACGTTGCAATATCACAGATATATATTTCACCATTATGAAATTCTTTTTATCATTTTTTATATCAACTTACATAAATAGTTCAAAGCTGGCAAGAATGCAATGATCAAAACACTTCAATAGATTACCACCAACGGCTTAGCGTGATAGATATTAACAAGTCCCTTGATTAGTTCATCAGCCACGGAGAACCTATATATTTGTGACGTCTGAATATCGTGAGGACTTTTGGATATTAGAATGAGATGATTGTTTTCTGCTATAAGAGAACGAGTTCGACTGATGACTCAAGATTAATATGTTATAACCGGAGTGAACTAATCTTGTAGCGAACAAGTACCCCAATTGTATTTAATCAGTCGACGCTTGTTTGGACATTACATAATGATTGTTTTGAAACTCTGCTTAATGGAAGCAGACATGCGTGCCACAAAACAGTGGATTATCAGCAACTGCTTATGATAGATCGTTGTTTACTTACGATTTTGTGACAGCCTGTTTGAATCATATTAACGTTATCGTACACTCTACCTTGTATGATCAGAATGGCTAATGAGACTTAATTAGGTCATGCTCTGTTATGTTTTTAAATCATAACAACAGGGTCCAGAATACAGCAGGTTTATGGTTATTTGAATCCCATACCAGGCATTGGTGCATGCACGTACTAATACAGATTGACATCCAAGCATTATCATATTATGTTATATGTTCTTTTTTGGCAGACGGTTTCTTGGTAGGATTACATTTACTTGATATCATTCAGCTAATCATAAATAGTGATTTGCCACCTGGCATTAATGCATAAGCTCCATTCCAGATTATTTTTTTCTCATGCCGTTTTCTATTTAATCGAACCATATTCGGTTAAGGTAAACTGGCCATATTTGGTTGTGGTAAACTTGATAATTGACCGTCGTAATGGCCCAATAACGGCCTAGTTACCTATTCCATACGTATGATTCGAAAGTCGATTTATTCATATGAAGCTAGAGAAGATTCTATATAATCACCAGACACATATGTAGAGTTGTAAGGATTTGTTACATAATCTGTTTGTTGCATAATCTAGAGGTCGGCAGATACGCTACACAAGATGATACTTGTGTTCATTTAATGTATTCTGGTTTGTTTATCATCAGACGATATAGAGACTATACGTAATATTTCTTAAATGGTGGGTGTTTTTCTTACCCGATATGATACACCCATGTTGATGAACAGCACTCATTCCAGTCCTGGTGAGACGCTGTCGCAGTTTTGATGATGCGGTAGCATGCTTAATTCCATTACTGCATTATTGCGTTTCCTTTGTGGATGGAGCCAAGCCGTGATAGTAGAGTATATGGTCGTGCAAATGGCTGATGGCTCAATATACAGAATTCAAAGTCATCGTGGTCCATGTATATTCATACAGCGATATTATCTATGCTATCCCAAAACCGAGCCACTATTATGCGCATTTAAACTGAACCTACTGTCAGCTGAGAAGTTGTCAACATGATGACCATGTCTTTGGGACAGTAAATACTCCCTAGAAGTAATTTACAGCCACGATTGAGGCCGACACATACAGTTCAATAAGCTCAGTGGTAATGCATAATGTATGCCTGCAATAAGTTATTCTTGCTCCATAATCGTGATATTTCAGATATTTCAAACAACTCCACAGAGTACACCACAGCCTATCACAAACAGATCACTTAAAAAGGGAACTGGGCCCAATTTTATGTTACTGTGCCGTATTGATAAGCAGTTGGTTAATCTGACATTATTCTTAATATGTTGTGTGCTCTCGCTTAATTTAGTGTAGCCTTTTTAGACGCTAGATGTCTACTCTGCCAACACAATTTGGCGCTAGGAATTAACTGGTATGTTTACTTTGATGACGAATGCTTACAAACGGTAGATATCGAGTTCAATTCACGTTACGAGGCAATTACCTAATCCAACAATGACATCAATTTGAAACGGAACTGACTGTGCGGATTTTATGTTGTTTCTAACAGAGCTAATGTTTTTCTGTGTACAGTGACGCATGGGAAGACGGTAAAGGATAATAAACAACGCGCACTACTACCGTTGACCCTAAATTGATCCTAGCCTCTTCTTATAGATTGATTTGTAGTCAAACATATTGTTCCCAGAGGCCTTAATTAAACTGTAGAGACTCACAATGATTAATTAGAAACGAATTAATCACCCGTTTGTGACAGGAAATTTTCGACAGGCTTATACTTATATCTTCGCAGGTTATCTCCTATGCACTTGGGGTCAGAAGTGGAATATAAAGCAGATAAGTAGCCATCGGGGTGTGAACGTTTTCATCACGAGATGAAGCAGCTGTAAATGAATTAATCAGATTGCTACATTATTCTGGATATTACTATTGGTTGATGTGTCTATAACGATAGCTATTCTTGTCTTGTTTTTAATCTTCAGCGTCACAAACTTATGATGAAACTACGGCCTCATAATTAACCAATAAGTAAGCTATATTACTGTATTGACCGTATTGCTGACTGCATACGAGAGCAGCCCAATCATTTACGGATGTTAGGACGCACTGCTGATAGAAGCGTATGGGCAGATATAGATTATTTCACTGCAAATGCAATGCAATTGAATGCTCATGATATGAGGTTTTTTGTTATATGTGTGTGTGTGGCGTTGGTCGCCGTTTATGTACAAGCTCTCACAATATATCATTTCACACATATGTTTGTTTTAAAATACAAAGTCTGTACCATCATTGGTTATCTATTATTGATACTTTTACAACATTGCGCCGGCTTTTTATTGTTTAACAAAAAACAGACTTTAATTAATGCTACTTATATTTTTACTTAAGCTCATTACTCGATTGTTTTGATGGTTACAATTAGTTTATTACCGTAATGTTTTCTCAGTTTTATCACTTGAATTTTGTCTAACCAAATCTATTCGTTAATACTTTTGATGACACTTTTATCCTATTAACTATTCTCAGTCAACTGGGCAAATTGGGAAATAGGCCTTGCAAAAGTAGCCGTATCAGTGACAACCCAGTTTTATTACATGCAGTTATCATTGTTATGAGGTTTTTACTGTTTAAACACGAGCGTACATATAGAACAAAAGCCAAAGCGAATGAGTGATCAATCCAACTGGTCTTGACAAGACTAGGTAAGCCTTCACGGCTGGTCCCAATTGTCAAATTGCACATCGAATTCGCCTCATGATATCACTTCTGAGGGAATCATCGATCAATTACACGTTTTAAGTTATGTTAACATTGATATTAACAACATTGAGAGCATAATTATTACATTTTATGCACTTGATTGATCACGTTAATATCCCTTTACACAAAGCAAGACTAACCAATATCCAAATGTCGTCGACCTTTTGACGTGAAAGTTGTAAATGAATGTATGTAAGCATACTTTACTGATAATGTGTCACCCAGATGACGTCATTTAGACTTCCGGGTGACACATTATCTATGAAGTATGCTTGCATACATTCACTTTACAAGTGTATTCAGCTGTGGCCAATTTGCAAGACACGCTGTTCTATGCGAACAACGCTCGGTTTCTCAGCAGCTGTTGGCGTAAATTTCTTCAGTAAAAGGAGAGTTGGAATTTCTTTCCCCAACACATGGGATCCTTTACCGCTCAATGTAAGACACCCTCAATATGAATGGCCCCACGGGATGCATCAGGAATTTTAAATGCATGCAGTCATTTGAAACCTAATTACTGTTGCGATAAAGGTGTGACACTAGGTGTTGATTGCTTAATTAATTATGCAAGGTGTCGTCCTATCGCATACTGATATCAAAGAAGCAGCGCTGCGTTTGGATGCTAAGCATAGGGTACGCACATATCAATACATGCTGCATACTTAAAAACCTTAGTGTGAGCTTCTGTTGATGGTTCATTTCATGTACAACGAACTTCAATCGTGAGAGCCTCGTGCAAAACACCAGATGGAACAAATGACCATTCTAAGACACACAACCAGTTAGTTACGCCCGTTCCATAGATTTGTTGATCTCAGTTTAATGCGATTTTTATACTTAAAAAAGCGTGCAGACCAACGAATATATTCAGCTAATATCAATGCTCATGCTCCATTGAAAACATTAAGATGTCAACAATTGAGAAATAATGGTCGAATATATCGATAATATCACAATTAAACTCCATTTGGTGCTTTTAATATTGACGGATATATACCTCGAGGTGTTCTTAGATTCGTCCTTTTGTAATCATACCATATCTATTTACCAATACAGAGCCGGGTGATTTCCTATTTGCATATTCACTGTTTAGGTGTTTTTTTGGCTTTGGTAGACCACAAACTAATCGGATAATGCCATTTTGTTTAACAAAATCATGCCATCCGCTCCAAAAAAAACCCAGATGTCCATATATATGGGGACTGTTTTATAGAATGGAATTATCATATTGAATTTGATTATGCCAGGCGCAATTGAACGTGCAAAACAATGATAGTGAATAGTGTGCTTTGAACCATCGTTAGATCGGCTAATTACTGCTTATAATTATAAAGTCGAATACACAATACGTACTTATTACCTAGTTCTATACAGACAGTTACATGCTCTACTATCGTTGTGCTCTTAACAAATTTTGATGACGGCAGCTTATGTTCTGATATTAATAATCATTAACTCAGACCTGAATTATATACGGTAATTCTGTTCTGCTCGTATGACGCAAGCGACAATTAGATGTAACTTCTATCCGAATCACCGAGCATAATGCTCCTCGCTACCGAAAATTGGTATGCATCGGCCCGATCCACCGGTTGGCAACTGGCGACCTATATACGATTATTGGCAGATACGGCTTTGTTATTCGGCTGGTGTTTACATATATTTTACTCTTGCGTCCTTCTAAAAGCGTATGCATCTTTAGCATAATTCAGCTGTGACTTTATTATAGTGCCTCGGCGAACTGCGTTGGTCGCCAACAAAATAAACCATAAATCCATTAGTTGTTACTTCATCAAGCAATTGCAATTCTCTGTTTACCTTGCTTGTTAACCAATGATAGGAGCTATGGGTTAACACTTAATTCGCACGCTACAACATCTGAATACCGACTACTAATTTTTTAAATTAGATATAACACAGCGTGGTGAACACCAGCATTTAACAGGTTGTTTTTAAGAACTAGTGCAACATTGTGTATGACGAAGATGATTTGCATAATATCATTATTGTGGCAACGTGCGTTCGAAAACATTTGGGAGGCGAAGCATTGAGTGGGTAGGTTCCGTATGCATTGCATTACAATAACGACCGCGAGTTCGTCTATAACGTAACCTGATCACATTGCGACGGTTTGTATTTTGTTATGGTACAAAATAATGACTTTTATTGTTTCATAGAAAATCAAGGAACAGTTCTCAGAATAAAATTCTCGAAAGATATGGTTATGCGTTAGTAATGCCAAATCTCATATTCTTTATTATTTTCACCCTGTGAAAATACAAGCGGTTTAAATCGAATTGGTTATGTTTTGTAACAGATTTGTAGTCTGCTTTTGTGCCAATTTTAGAGTAAAGATCGCCATTAGACTTCTCGGCACCTGGTCGTTCGTTTTGTATTGGCTACCATTTACATTACTCGTACATTTGACAGGGTGACTAGAGATAATCCAAAACATACTATCTGCTACGAAGACTATCCATAAAGAATTAGTACAGCAGGTAATAAATTCTAGTATTGAGTTTCATGGTATCACATAGAATATTTTTATTTTAGAGTAACATATTGTAATTGTCGTCGTATATTACAGAACGACAGTGAACACACACACACACACACACACACACACACACACACACACACACACACACACACACACACACACACACACACACACCAAAGAATATCTTACATCCGTTTATGCAAAAAATAGCAAGAACATGAGCAATCATGATAAATCGGTGTTGATGCTTGCAGGTATAAGTTTATTGATCACACTGGCGTGTCGCGTGCAACACATTGAATAAGTAACTAATATGCATTTCATACATATATGCCAGTCTTCTATTCCATTACTAACCAGTTATATGTATTCCTTTTTCACGAGGTTTTAATAGCAATAGTGCGCGATATAATAATGATGGTTCAAAGGTTAATTACACTGTGTTACTTAATAGGCGCAGTCGATTGCGAGCCGACCTTACCAGGCACGTGAACTTTTCTCAGATGTGTGTACGATGTACTGTTGATATCACACAAAATAGCTAGAGAGGAAAAGAGACAGATACAAAGAGAAATAGAGAGAGAAGTGAGAGCGAAAAAGTGAGAGATAAACAGAAAGAGAGAGAAAGATAAATGGGGAAAGAGAAAGCGAGATTGAGAGAGATGAAGACGGAGATGTCCCTTGACTCGTGACATTCGCTTTTTGTGTTTTTTGCCTACCGCAAAAATATCATACTTTCTGTGCTGAGGCCAATCGCTTACGCTTATTTATATCTTGGTTTCTAGATGAAAGATTAACCCTTTCATAATATGCGAAATTTGCTTGCCGTGAATATATAGGTCGCATTCTATTGTCATTAAATATGTACATTAGGAAAGTTAGTATTATTACATATTGGAAAATAATATTTTGTCGCAATTTGGTCTAAGTCGTACCTTTTGATATCGTAGGTTGACTGGACTATCATCGAGGTCGTACCTTTTGATATCGTAGGTTGACAAGACTATCATAGATATGTCGAGAACACTTATGTCATCCTCTTAGAACTATGACTCATCGCAGCAGAATAATGTTTTCAAATCTTATCAATTTATCTTTTTAGTTATAAGATTAGAATTATGACTTGGGTATTATGTATATATCTTATCATCCATGTAATCATCAATCCACGGCAGACATTGAGCATCAAACCGACTTGCTACTTCATAATATCAATGATGATGAATGTGATAAGAAATGCTGAGGTTCAGATGTGGCTGCCGACATTATGTACGCCATAAGCTGATAATCATTCATTGCAATAGAAGCCTCACTAAAATGCAATGCCTAATGAAATTATTTGAAAATCATATATATGAAAATGGATCACACATTGGAAATCATGCCTGGGGTTTGAATGAGTCATTTGTTATAGGGCAATAGCGATGCTCCTATATTTGTCAACTGGGACTGTTAGATGAAATACAGTTGTTATGTTGGTTGGCTTGATAGGTAGGGTGAGTAAGTGGCAAAGTAGTAATGTTGCGTATTGAGGCTAAGAAGAAAGATAGAGTAGACAGGTCAAAGAGCAGAACTGGGAAATGGCAGGGGTATTTGTTAGTTAGCAGCGGATCGGTATATAAGATTGACAGCAATATATGTTTGGGTGATGCAATTAGGTAGTTTGTAGTCGGTATTTATAGCTGGACTAGGCAGGATCGAGATTAGGTCATATCAAGCGAAGAATGCTCATTTGTGAGAGTCCATGATACAACCCAAACAATGCCATGATTGGGTAGTAAACTTTTCAGACTGTCCATTTTTCGAATGCTATCCGACCCAAAAGTGGCCCGTATATCTTAAACCACCGAATGCTGTACGCCCCTCTTTAGGTCATGGTTCAAAGGGTTGCCACATGTTTCACCATGTGTCATTTGGTTAAGGGCGCACATTTCCAAACTCTCAGGGTCTATTAAGCAATCCCTGACACACGACCAACTGACCGTTCCACTGGACTTTTTGTTTTTGTTCTGAAAGGAGTTTTCGTTGTACAGTATATCATTAAACAAAATAGCAACATACAGCCAACGAATTTGTTGAGATACTACACTTGCATACCAGATGGTCATAATCAAACATCAACGTGGTTCATTGCAAACGGAAATATCATGCCATGATATATGATGACGCGTATATGAACATGTATGGAAAATTGTATAGATACGTTAATCAATTCATGTCAAAGAGATTAAGATATTTTATACATGGCCGTTATGAGTTACAGATAGCAATTGTTATTGCATGGCCGTTAATTTAATTTGCTTAGAGTAGGCGTTCAATGCATCACGGGTGGATAAGATCAATTCTGTAATTTGATGATATATGTAATGTATACGATGTCAGTGCAATAGCGTGATTTTATGCCACTTTCGTTACAGTTATGTTTGTCATGCCATATTTGGAACAAACAATATTCAGTTTTGTGACTGAGCACTTGATTTAAGAATTAGCTGTACAATCTACGCGTTTGTTGATTGTGAATCTAATGGGATTATTTAGCATTATCTTATGGCCATTATTTAATAACGCACACTTTTCATCTGATTTATTTCAACTTACAGCTAAGTTTGCAGGGTAGACAGAGACGCATTATTTGATTCATAGGTAGTCGAAGCTCCCGTGATCAGCATTAAATATCCTTAATATGCTGTCCGGCAGTAACCCGAGCTATATTTAATAGTAACAATATTTTGCATTTCCCGGCTCACAATACGACGGCTTGTTTTGTGTGCTTTATCGAAAATCAAGGGGTAGTTTTCATAAGTACATGTTGGGAATGTATGATTATTTGTCAACAAAGGCAAATCTCTCTGAATTATGTCTTGCAGTATCTGTACCGCGTTGTAAAAACTTCCAGGAAATCTTGCAAGAGGTTAGTAATGAGTTGGTTATGTTTTATTCGAGGTTTTGTAGACTGTTTGTAAGCCCAGTATAGTGCCACTGTCGCCTTTCAGCTTCTCGTTACCTGAAAATAGGGCTCATATCAGCTAAGCAGTCGTTTTGTATTGGCTACCCCATTCACGACGACCTTGGAAAAACTATTTCTGCAGCTAGCGCCTCAGCATATGCTGACACAGACCTTCTCTGTAGTGGGGGGGTGGCGATTGAAATATTAGAAACACAATCATTACACTGAATATTTTGCATGGCGACCACGTAACAGAAATCTTTCTATCAATGTAGTGTTGACTGTACGTAATATAACTTCTATCAAAATTGTCGACACATATATCAGACGGACACCAGCACACATATCTGACACCAGTCCCTACACTTAATAGCAAGAACATGAACAGTCAAGCGAAATCGGTCGCGACAAAGTGCAAATTCATTGATCCTACTACCTTGTCGCGTGCAGCATCGAACAGTTATGCTTCGGTCAGAAGGCTGTGAATAGCGCATCTATCCTATAATTTGTAATTTCTCCTGACGACATGTTATTCATTTGAATCATTGTCAGTGATTGACCCCCACAATATCCCCAGAGCCTAGTGAATGATTAAATACGTGAATGATATGTATGTCATACATATATATAAACGCCAGTCTACTATTGTCTACCAACCGATTCAATCCGATAGCATTCAAGTCGAACATGTTTCTATCCGATGTTATGGAATGCATTTAGGAATGTAGGTGTATAATCGGTTTAATTATCATCGCAAATCTCATAATTGACTAAACATGAGTATCTCCTATGTTGCATTCAGACTCTTCCCGTACGCATACACATCAATGGAATAATGGATAACGCAGTATACGATAATAATGATTTTCTGAACGAATAAACACGGAAAAGTAAAAGCTTATCTATATAATATGCATCGAATCATAAAATGTTTCGCAACAAACGCTGAGCAGGTGGTTTGTCAGTAACAAGACCATTGCTGATAGATGTTCATTGGCCAGCTGTGGAATTGGATGAGCCTATCCGATCCTCATCTGCTTATACCAATCTCCAACACCATTTAGCCATTGCTGTTTGATCTGCACGAAAACTTCTTTATTAGATCAATTTCATGTTCCTTGGAGTTTAGATTACACTAAGATTACACTCTTCGATAATTTGTCAAACATTAAAAAAATTATTACCTAACCTCAAAATAAAAACTATAAAGTATGAACATATCAAAACAGTATTTGGTCGTGTTCTCTCTGAGTGCCATTGCATCGCATGATATCTGTAGGGCATATTTGCAAGTCGTGTTTCTTGTCTAAATTACTTGGTTTTACTATTTAGAGGCACAACAACGTTTCGTTGTAAGCATTCAGTTTGCGAAATTTATGTGGCAGTGTACAAAGATTATACTCTTTCTGCTCCGTCAGATTAAGCCAGACTGCTATTCCAAGATTAGAATAAATTGACATTCAAATAATTCATATGTAAAGTATAATCGACAGCATACAGAGGTCTCTTTTATCTTATTTTATTTTGTAAGCTGCATGTGCTGCTCGTAGGTAGTAAATTATCATTTCATATGTAGCTTTATCTATATCTTGACAGACGTTTTTCATTTTCTAAAGTAGATTCACTATTGACAAGGAAAATATGAAACTGATTCGACATCATATCAGTTTATCTGCCTCGGAACTCCAGTGGCACAGAATTGTGTGGCAAAAATGGGCACGTTTATGAGGCTGCACTAGTGCAATTTTAAGATGAATTTAGTGATATGGTACCTTGATATAGCATTTTATGTCTTTCGTGATTACTAGTCGAGGTACTGCAGTACCCAGTGTCCTAAGAGGATGCCGGATTATACAAATTGCTTTCCTTCATTAGGATGCTTAAAAGATACAACTGTGCAGAGACTTGCTTTACACTCTCATCACTGCATATTTGTGGTTATGCTTGATAACGTTTATAGGCTTTTCATAGATTGAGCAAAAATAGGTTACGCCATGGCTTAATGACACTGATATGCTAAATGTGATCCTTTTTCTTTTGTAACATGATTCGGCATGCACCACTATTGGATAATTAGGTGTTTATCGATATTTGCCATCGTCGATCAGTTGCTACGACACTAAGAAGTAAATGGCGCAACAAATCAACTTTAAAGGACTGTTTTATGGATTTTGTAGACAGCATATATAACATAATTTACTAACATTTAATGGTAATATGTATCCTATTACAATTCATTATATGCTTGATGGGCATTTAGCCCCCAACAGCCATAAAGTAATAGGTATGATGGCAAATCAGTAATAGTGCGCAAGCTGCAGACTGAATATGTTTTAAACATACACGAATCTAGCCGATCAATATTACTCATTCAACGCTGAACACACGGCATTACAACAACACTTTACGTGCGCGGATATATCAAATAGCATAGCAGCAATGTGCTGTTTCATTAATTCATAGGTGTAACATTACAAACCATGTTTAGTTGGCTAATCCAACAGAATAAAACGACTGGTTAATGGCAGGGGGCGCAAGGGGAGGGGGATAACACTTATGCAGGTGAGGTAGTTCTATGGGGTGGTTAAGTGGTACTCTACTCTTGTAGGGTAGATTATTCAAGTCGCAGGATAGTCAGGTCAGCAGGGTAGTTAATGAGTAATTTAGTGAGCTGTTAAGGTGATTTAAATAATAACATGTAGGTGCGTTAAACCGTAGATAATGAATGTGAACATATATGGTGTAACACGAATGATCCTGGGGTCCTCATGCGATGATATATTACAATACGCCCATTAGTTTATATAGTCAGGCAATAGCCAATCACAAAACACTTCTGCATAAAGCATATGTGCATCAGAAAGTCGTTATAAACGGGGCAGATCACCATAAATTTATCAACTATATTGACGCTTAAGTCGCAGATCCACAAATATCATTTAATCATATTCATATAACTGTCCTGTTTTGGCACTCAATATAAATCAAATTTAATGCTGTCATATCCAGAAATGATTAGATTATCAGACGAGATGCAGATTGACGTGGTTGTTCCCCATCAATTTCTCCTATCCCGTCATTGCGGTGTCTGCCATTGACGTGACACAATAGCGGATTGAGTTCAAGTCTATACCAGGGCGTAATCAATAAACATATCAAACAATTGCAATCGAACTGCTGTATTCATGAATATGGAAAGATAATTATTTTGCGTTGAAGATTGCATTTACTTCGCTTTTGTCCTTTAACACGCCTGCTGGCCGTTAGTGACGAACTTTATCAAACGCTTTACCTACATCTCATTCCAACTAATTGGCAGGTACCAATTGATCAACTGTTGATTATTCTACTTACTGATATATTTTTCACAGAAGAAACAATTGCAAATACCTTTTACACGTTCAGTTCAAGATTATACATTGTTTGGGAGAACTGATTGTAACAAGGATGTTTTCTATCATACATTATACAGAAGGTACGTGTTGAGAAGATCACATGCTAATCAACTGACAGCCATGGTATCTTACACAATAGCAGAATGTGCATTTACTTCAAGCGCGTAGTGCGTAGTGCGTGGATGAGATTCGCTATATTGTCCTCGCATACTGACGGGTATATTGTATGACGTATAAACACGTCAGCTGATGGAAGTGGTGTGTGTGTATGTAGCATATACTTAAATTGTTGTCACGATTGTAAACCTCCTTGAACATCTACAGTTGCGGGGGTAGAAGTGTTGCTGGATAGGTATCTGATTCAAGCGTCGTTCAATATTGTGTTCATTTGTGCTGATGCTGATTGATCACCCATCACATGAATTAAAGCCGCTTATTATTTGTTTGTATCAGTAGTTCTTTTTTTAAGTAATGTTGAGTTAGATATTTATGTATTTATAGTCTAATGAACTCTGCTCTGTAGAGGATAATGTGAATATTGATTAGACATAATTCTAGGACACTAATGATTAGTTATTAGTGTTAAATGGCGCCCGTCAGTCAGGTCATTAGACCCTTACTTATTGGCTTACATCTACGCATTCGGGGGGACTAAAGGTTATTTAATACAGAACCAATCATAGGCTAATCACATACATTAAAGCCGCTCTATATTCATTTTTATTAAACGTTCTTTTTCAGGTAATGTTGAGTTATATATATATATATATATATATATATATATATATATATATATATATATATATATATATATATATATATATATATATATATATATATATATATATATATACTTTGTCTAATGACTTCTGTACTTTAGGGTATAATGTGATTATTGATAAGCCATAATTTTAGTACACTTTTCATTATGATCTTTAGTCTAAATGGCGCCCGTAAGTCAGGTCATTATCTCCTTATTTGATGGCCTTACATCTAAACATTAGGGGAGACTAAAGGGTATATCGTTGTAATTTTTACGAAGATGCACATAAAAGTGAGCCTGTTTTCGTTAATTGGACAGCTTGATGACAAGACCACGGATAACGACCATTTGCTAGTCCACCTTTACCCAAAATACTTCATATATATTTTATATCATTGAACAAAAATTTTTGCCCCATTTGGCCAAAACCTAAGTCGCATAGTCATTATGTCATACTGTTGAAAAGTGCAATCTCAAATGGGAGATGATATTTAGGTTGGCCAATGTCGTTCTGTTTTGAACATCCCGCCAAGACAAATGAGTCCAATTATACTATGACGACAAACAAGTATTGCCTTCAATATATTAATTATCGTGGGAATCCGTCAACAAACCATATCTCTGCTATTCTCCCCCGGGAGTCATGTTATGGCGGAATTTATCATGTTGTTTTGCGACTGCATACCGATTGCCTTGCACACCCGCTACTGCGCAGAATAACCAACTTTAGCGGAGGCAATATGAACGTTCAAAACATATCTATGCTATGTCTGCAACAGATATATATATAATATAATTATCATATATATATGTATATATATATCATATCGAGAGTTAGAGAGTATCATAGATGACTTGAGTATCGGTCATATATAATAGGCTATATACTATCTAGATGCATAGTTCTCCTCAGCAATAATTCAACTCTATATATCTATCTCTCTCCCTCCTCTCTCTTTTAGAGGATAGAAGATCTCCATGGTCCATAACCTGCACTATTTCGAATGAGTCTCGTAAATAAATACCAAAATAAACATATGTGATACTCCAGAAGTCAACCGCATACAAATACGTTACGATCTCGCTTCTCAAATATTTATTGATTTTCTTATTATGATATTATGGTTAGAAAAAAAAATATTTTAGCTAAAAACATGTTGAACCATGAATGTTATGTTAAATTATTGAATCGGTTTTCAATCTTAATACAGTGGCAATCTTGAAATCAAAATGCTATGCATTACCCTTAATCAATGTTGGACATTTGGAGAACATGATATGTGTACATAGCATGTGATTTCCATCATGGCCTGGCTTTTCCCATACATTTTATGCGCAGAAATCTTCGCAAGGTAGACGATTCCAGAATGCATCGGTGTAATGTGCTATAACTAGCGAGCGAACATCTCGTAGAAAATCAATGAAAAGGTGTCCTGATTCCAATTTCATTAAGTGAGATGATCCAATGGTAGTTGTATGAATTGAGGCAACACGACCTAGTCTAGATAATGTCTAAATATCGTGCTTTAGTTGACCTGTAATCTATTCACTCGCAGTTAATCAAGAAGCATGCGATAACAGGTATTTAAATGTGAATGTCATCAGCAATTGTAAACCGAATTGGACTTGCCGGGGGGAACTTAAGTTTTTTATGTTTTGTGACAATTGTATATTGATGTTTTGTAAACGATGATTGCTCATGTAATCGAAAATCATCGGATTGGCGCAACTGACACGGGCAAATCCCTATGCTTCGAGGCGGAATAATGAGTAGAAAGTAGATGAATATATATGACTGGAATAGAGTTGTAGGCTATAAGGCGCGCATCCTTCCAGAGAGACAGGTTTGTAATTATACATCGGCGTGCTTCTGTCACTAATAAATCAAATCGTATAACCTAAGTCAAGGGTCGCAAAATTGCGTCCTGGTTCATCGGGAACTGTAGAATTACGCTCTGAACGTCAAAGATATGACAATCTGACAAGTAGACACTGGTAAACCGACATGATGTGATTATTACTACATATTACCTAAAATCAACGTTTACGGACACCCTGCTGCACTGCTCTCGCAACTCTATTTAAAACTAAGATATTCCAACGACGATGCCCTTTGCTTTTACTCCCCCTTAACATTATGACGAAAAAGGTCTAAGGTCTGAGTTATTATAAAATCTTCGAAGCAAAACACGCAAAATTGTATGAGACATGACCAATTTACAGTGCTAGAAAATCGCGATGCGCCTTCACTTACTACGTCGAAAACTAATTGCGCAAAAATAATTGAGGAAGGAGCACCTGCTCAGTAGTATCAGTGCAGACCAAGTAGATGTATCCCGATGCCCTTAGAGGTAGTCAATGGCATTTCATGCAGCGCTGGAGACACGAACTACCTCGCAAAAAAAGCGCTGCGTCTGGCATGAACATATCAGTTGTGATGCTTGTCTCAATTACGTCATGTACCTACTCGGGAAAATCGAGAATCGCAGACGTAAAAGGCTACTTGATCAAACGAAGAGATATATAGCAAACCTCCATGACTTGGGCAATTCGTGATAAAGTAGGGATCCACAGATATTCCTCTATATATAGATCCAGATATATATATAGATAATATAGATATATATTATATAGATATATATACTATATATATATATATATCTAGATATATA
Organism: Urechis unicinctus; assembly: GCA_034190875.2. NCBI lineage: Eukaryota > Metazoa > Annelida > Polychaeta > Xenopneusta > Urechidae > Urechis > Urechis unicinctus. Next base: position 15,821,650 of record CM067343.1, read on the forward strand.
GAGAGTAGATATCTCTCCTAGTATCCTATCTCCTATATATATTATACATATCTATAGATACTCCTCTCCCTCTCCTCTCTTTCTCTATAGAGATATCTAGAGCCTCTATCTCCTACTGTATTTTATACTATGTAGGGAGCATACATATATATAGAGAGACATATAGACATTCATATATGATACTATACCTACAGATAGACACACTACAAACATACATAATACATACATGACAAGACAACATACATACATACATACATACAACATACAGACATACATACATACATACATACATACATACATACATACATACATACATAATACATACATACATACATACATACACATACATACATACATACATACATTATACATACATACATACATACATACATACATACATACATACATAACATGCATGGGTAAGTGATATTTATATGATCGACTGCGTATGTAGCGCTTACTATCACATCGGTAAACATTGGTGTAAGCAACAGGAGCATGATATTTGACAATAATAGTATATTGGACGGCTCGCCGAGCCTCGTGTTCGTCTTTGCTTTGTTCGCAACTAATAATTCATCCGAGCATAGACTTGTGTTTAAGCAAGCTTTCATAAACTGAATGATAATTAAATCTCCTAAAAGCAGACTGCTTTTGTGGTACAGGTGAAATGTGTCTCTATTACTGAACCGAGACTATTGCAGATGCTTAAGCAACAATTACAGCTGGTTTACTTGTAGTTCATTGACGAAGTGTAAAGGGCCCCACAAATTTGCATGTCTTCGCATGACGCTCGTATCGCGATGTAAATCATATAGTACAACATGGTCGGAACACAGAGTACGGCTCGATAACTTATTGATACTTGTAGAAGGATGCAAACGATCTTCCATGAACGCCGAACCGCATCGTTTGTTATGGCCTGCTCAAATCACACGTCGCGCATACGCGGTCGGGTAAAGAGGACTAGCTCTAAGCTACCTATTGTGCTTGATTGGCCATGACGTACCGACATCTGTAATGGATGACGGGTAAGCCAATGGCGTCATAAAACCGACGTCCCGGCACCATTTTAATCAGGTAAAAAAAATCCGCAACTTCTAATGAACGCCATTCGAGGACGTGAAGATGTGACAAAGCATTAAGTAGAATTATATTATATTATACTTACATGAATTTATAAAGCGCTGTATCCCTATCCTAGACCACTCCAAAGCGCTGACACATTAAGCCGTTAACTTTAACGATGAAAATGATAAAAAGACTATTGGCAAATAAAACAAATAACAAACAAAAAACCAAAATATTATATCAATCAAGGTGGATCACAGTTTACATATCATAACATAAGGTTAAAAAAAAGCTAGTTTAGATTAATAGGTTTTAAGACTCTTGCGAAACATAGCTAGTGTCACATAAATACTAAGATCTGGTGGCAGCGAATTTCAGAGTCCAGCAGCAGAACGAGAAATTGCTGCGTTATTAAATGGTATGCATCAATACAACATCGATGCAATTTAGTTGCGAATGACAAACCTTGAGTCTCATGTGTTAACCCCTGGGTAAGATAGCTTCCTACACTGTTTATTAACACACCCAGAAATTACACCGAGCAAGTAAGTGTTGCTCAGTTGTCGTCATGAATACTTATCAATACCCGCCCTCATAGTTCCGATTCACGTCTCGGCAGTGGTATTTAAATAACGTCTATCACACGAGTGTGATAGTATATATTAATACAAATTGGTGTCAACCATGGGCGGCAGAACATCGTTTGGGTGGGCTAAGATTTCCGAGCTCTCCGCCAAGCCAAAATGTTTTCATCATATCCATTATTTATGGTGACTTAGGCACGTACTTGGTGGGTAAGCCGCGTTATCACTAGGTGGTGGCGTGTTTTGAAGCGGCTTTTAGGAACACTTGGAATACCATTTAATCATAAATCGCCTAGTTCTATTAATGTATCATTCAATGTCCCGCTACAGCTTAATGATTGATACCTAGGGCTATCAATGGGTTGGTTAACCTTTGACGGGGAGCTTTATCAAACGCTGCAAAGACGACATCAAAGGTTTAATCATGTTACGCTACGTAATGTATACTACTTACATCATATAAAACAAACGATATGATGCAACCCTCTAGAAATTGCTTATTGCATATAAATAATAGACAAAATGTTTTTCAGGTTCATATCGTATAAAAGATCTACACGCGTAAACCTCACTTCGGTTTCCTGCAATATAACGCAAAGAGTAATGTGCTTCTTTTCAGAAGCGCCACCTTTGTTCTTGTCAGATGCTATTTATTTGCCTTACCACATAGTATGGTGTAGATGTCTAATTACCATAGGAATAATAAGAATGGTGATAGTAGATAGTAGATGCCAATTCGAAACACAAACAAAGTCCGAAATGCGATTGATATATAGTTATCTGTTTTGCGATTATCTAGCCCATAAATTTCTAACCATCGCTTATCCTTCTCCAAACAATGATCATTCCTCGGCCAAATCATAATTGTCTGGCATAGATATAACTGATACATTGTCAGTAAGATACCAGTCTGGAAGAATAGCATATACCAATCGATCACGAACCATGGAAATTAACTGAGTACTTCCACTGACTAGCTTGAGCATCCGTAGTGGTGCACCGTTGTTTGCCCTTTGTAGGCTGATGGGTACATTGTATGTCATACAAGAAACTCGCGGCTATTGGAAGTGGTGTCCGCCATTGATATGTTCATAATGCATAAACTTACAGCGTTGCCTGTCATGGTGATTGTGAACTCACATAATCTCCTGCGGTAGTTGAGTTAAAGGCGTTGCTAGATAGATATTGTAATCGAGTGTCAATTCTGATTAGCGTTCTGTTATGGTCTAGCAAAACACAATAGATTGTCGATCGCGCACGTTAGACAATGCGCATATATATAAACACCTCGTAAATTCCCCTCATTGAACGTGGTTCTTTTTCAGGTTAAATTGAATAAGGTGATTATATCCTTAAAACCTGAGGGTAAATTTACAAAACAGTTGTTACATCCAGTTTTCGAGGAAAAAAGGGTAATGTAAATATGAAGAAGCGCTTATGTTAAGATCTGCTAGAGCTGCTTGAGCTGTTGTAATTCCGCAACACTAGGATATAACGAGAAGAGCAGCAAATGGTGGTTAATTTCCACTTACTTAAAAAAACATCACTCATTAAATGAAGACTTTATCTCACCGTTCATCACTGTCGTGTCGAACGAAAACTGAGAATCACAAAAAAGGTTAACGGAATAATAAACGGAAGTGAACCGTGCTTTATGTATTCGTCTGAATAATAGCATCACAGCAGCTTTAAAGCTTACAACTTACTCAGTTTATCGGTATTCATGCCGGAAATATATTCAATGTCACCGTGCAATCTACTACAGGGGCCGCTTGCTAAGCTCATCAGTAGACAAAGCACTTTGACTGGTATTGGAGAAACTTTTCTAAGTATGTAATTATCATTAAAAACGCGTTTCTTTTAAAAGTATGATTTTTAGGTATTAACATTATTTGAAGCACTTGGGATCATTTTCAGGTAGAGCAATCTCGGGACGAGTGCATTCCATTACCAGCACAACAATGGACGCGGTACAAAATCTTCCTTATATTTATGCATTCATTGCAGAACCCGTCTCATGCAATATTAATAAGAAAATGATATTGCTTGCAAAGTGCCGAGTAGTTACCAACATATGCGTTATTTAAAGGCATTAATTACCATAAATTGCAACATGCAACTAACCGTTCCCGTGGGCTTGAGGAACAGGGTTGTCTATCAAAAGCAGTTGTGAATCAATGTCTCTCACCGCTGTGATTCATACGACAGAAGCAAACGACATTAATTGTGTAGCTGACATAATAACAGATATTGGAACAGGGTGTTTCCCTCCTACCGTTACAATAGCCAAAAAAGTTTCATTTGACAGCTCCCCAATAAGGGTTAGTATGCAAATGCTAACTTACTTAAAACCCGTGGATCTATCTGTTTAAGTATGTCTACATTGTTTTGCAAAAATTATTCATATTCATTTTTGTCGAGGATTTCTTCCTAATATGTATCATCACTTTCAACACACCAGGAACGGAAACAGCCATTGCATATATGGAAAATTTAAGGATAAATATGACAGCGTGTAATATCCTGCTTTCTCTCGATCGTGTATCACTTGGATCAAGGAAAATCTAAAGAGAAGATAATCCCATATTCTTGAGACATCATTCTAAGACGCTTGCAAAATAGTAAACGTGGACCATTCCACATGTCGGACTTTTGCCAATGTTGTCACAGAGGATACAGTGTCAATCATGACTCGCAACCAAATAGCTAATGTGAGCCTATCTTGATTCAAAGCATGTTCCCTTTCGCTCCCAAGAGTGGACTATAACTTGTTCATTATTGGTACTGTTTGCAACAAAATGTGCGCTGAGTTTACTACGGCATGTAGAGGTTTATTATGCGGCAATACAATATCGATGTATATACGTACTCATCATTTGTCAGGCAATGTTGACCTAATGCCCGTTCAACATTATCAGTCGCAAGAAGATTATTCACTTGCAATTATAAGGACGAAGCACCATTTTTATTGTTTACTGCATGTTGGAAATATTGTAGGCCACGGCTCAAGCCAATTATGTCTGGTTGCAGAACAAAACTTGCTAGTGGCATTTGGAATGGGGGTTTAGGTTGGCAGTAATTGATATACTACATCTAAAAACTGCGTTGCTAAATGTTATTCGGAACGGCTCAAACTATTGCCAAATGTATCCAGTCATTCTTTAATTGCTTTAGCATGCATCAACATTTAATGTATTTACTATGACACTCAGGGACAAACTCATAAGCATCCTATTTGTATGGGTTTTGTCAATAGAGCGTATCGATTGGGTGTCTTCACCTCGATCGTAGCCGACAGTTACACATTGATACAGATTCACAAATTAACGCTTCCAATGAGCTTAATGTTTGTTCTTCTTCTGGATGGCGCTTTCGTCGAACATAATTTCTTTGTAAAAGCTGTCAACATACAGTCAATAAATATGTTGAGATAGAGAGTCGGCCTTCAAATGCTTCATTTCAAACGAAAATATTATGTGATGCCAGATGATGCAGCATAAATGAACATATATGCACATATACATTAATTAATTCAAGGAAAATAGATTGAGGTTTACTTATAATGAATATCGTGTGATTGTTTTGCTCGTGCAGATTGCTTTAAATTCAATACCTCACGACCATTATATAATAATGCCCACTTGTATATCATTGACATTTCTTACAACTAAGTTGGCCGGATACACATTAATTTGTCGGCTGGGTTCCCATGATAAGTATTGAATATGTTTAATATTCTGTCTAGAGGTATCCACGTTAGCCCAGTTGCAAGAAAACGAACATTCGTTTATCCTTGTTGCGCAGAAGCGCATTAACCTTAATGTTTTTATAAATATAAATCTTACCAAGTAACCACCTTTAATGACTTCCAATTATGTTCATATTTTGATAACGCGCATTCGAAA
>CM067343.1:15832209-15857209 GCA_034190875.2 Urechis unicinctus
TCAAGTCACTTGGGTATGTGAGTTATGTCTCACTGACCAACGCGGCTTTACCAGATACGTTAACGGGGTTTGATGAGCATAATTGATCCTCAGTTATCCTATGTAAATATTCATTGCCTCCGGCTCCATAAAGCCATCACTGCAATATCTGCACCATAACGTCTTGATCGGCCAAATTTCATTTTCCTTGGAATTTGTACTTAGATGATGTCAAACAATTATTATCTAACTTCATAAGAAAACTGTAAATTACAAACATGTCGTTTGGTCGTGTCCCCTTTCAGTGTATTATTCTTTGTGTTAAATTTGCGCCATCACGTCGCTTGTCATTTGTGAGAAGTGTTTGGTCTAAACTATTAAGTTTAACTACGTAGAAGGCCAACAACGTTACACTTCTTGCAATTTGTCTGGACGTGCTCATTAACTATATATGCACCTTCTGACATCACGTTGCTTAGCAAGATTGCTATTCCGGGATGGAAATCACTTATGAAGTACGGAACGGCAAGCGTAAAGTATACAACGCGGCACACAGAAGTCTCATTTAATCTTAATTTCTGTTGTGGGCTGCATGCGCTGCTCGTTTATGTGCATGTAATCAAGTCACGTCTTAATTACGCAAAGTGTGTATGTGCTGCTAGAAGGCCACAGGTGTTAATGAGATTTAGCCACAAGCCTTGTGGTATTAACCTCTTATGATGTTAACGTCATTTCACATTATTAGTCCCATTCATAGCTGTGAACGAATCGTACGGAACATTGATCACATCGTAAATTACGGGCTGCATGAGCAGGTAGATATTGTTGAATACCCCTCTCTCTTGCTGCTACGTAATAAATTGGGATATCTGCCACGATATCGCAATATATTATTCTTCGAGTGCGGTATGCTTCTAAAAAACATATTCAATGAACACAATATATGTCTCTGATATAAAATACGAACAATAGAATAGAAAGAACAAACAGGTTGCTACGGGTGCTACTCATAACATAAAGATATGCTATTCTTGAACAGGCATCGTTTACTTACTCAACAAGACATTCAGTATCAAGCAATTAGCCTCTATTGTATCTTAGCAGGTTGTCTATTATACCAAAAACGGCTTCTTCATTTCGACGGACGCTGATCACACGTCTAATAAAAACAATGATTTACTATATAAGGCATGACTGATAACATTACGTAAACCAATATATGACAATTAATGTTCGTATAATTGGCCTAACATATGCAGAAACGCTACATGAATATAGCTCATTTCTGTCTAGATAATAGTTTTGTGAAGCTGTAGCCATGAATTGTGTTTGAATGCGTTTCAGTGTGATGGGAAAACTTCCTTATTTTATCATGTGTTCGGGATAAGTAAGCCTGATGTTTTTAAACAATCGTTGCTTTTTGTTAAGAGAATATTTTCTGATTGTTCTAAGGTATTCATCCCCATGCTTTGGGTCAATATGATGAATACTAAGTAGGGAAAAGAATATGTCGGGCAAAAGTGGCCGATGCAATAGGCGTGTTTCCTGTCGCAAAGCTGGTGTCAATAATGGTAAAAAATAATGAGGAAAAATACCTTGAGTTACCAAATGTGTACAGATTTATAGAATACCAAGATACAATTTCGTTTTAAATTCAACCTACCCCATGAGCAGGACAGAAACACAATATCAAGTGTCAAATTGCAAGATATGGCAACCTGGTTACTTTAGTGCGACTTCCGATAAACGATAGCAATTTTGACATACCTCGACCAATCAGCTACAACAGCTGTGAACCATAGATAATTGCGAGACAGACTAGGTTTTGGCACATTATTGTATACATAGAAATTAATATAATAGCGATCGATGGGTGTGGATGATCAAAGTTGACAAAAAAATGATGTCTGTAGAGTTATACCACATGTATCCAGCGAAAATTAGAGTAGCAATGCTATTTGAGAATACATCACATTTGCACACGAGCAGAATATGTGATAAGCATTGCCATCAATATATTCATTCTTTATGGGCACATTAAAATGCAAACATATTTCATTTTATGATGATCCAATAGCATTTTCAGAATTTTTTGTTCCATATTCGCTGCAATGGTCCCCGACAATATACCTCACGATTCAGACGGAACAATGAACTTAATTATAAGCTGTCATGCAAGTTGCTTTGAAGAGATTGCAATGTCCGTTTGGAGTTCGTACTGTCACATTCTTGGCAAAGCAATTTACGTTTAGAGTCCAGCGTGTCCCAATGGGTTCACTATATACTATTTTTGACACACACATATATATATATATATATATATATATATATATATATATATATATATATATATATATATATATATATATATATATATATATATATATATATATATATATATATATATATATATATATATATATATATATATATATATATATATATATATATATATATATATATATATATATATATGTCTATGTGCTACCGATCTCGCCTGTAAAGGTCAGGGTGAAATTTATATTCTATAAACGGCATGTGGACGTAGATTATTCCGTACAGTTATGTTCCGTTCCCTCGATGCTACGGACAATGCACAGAGCGGTTTCAATGTTCCCTGTCGATGCTGTTTGCATATATAAGACGAAAACAATCATAGCACATGTCTTCTTAAATCGAGAACAGTTTCCAATTAGGCAAATAAATCAAATGTCGGTTAGTTGGATCTATGTACAGTATTTTACGTCATGCAAGCTAAAATTATTTCCCAGTTTAATGGGCCATCTAGGTGCCGTTGTAAACTGAAAGTCTGATTTTTCGTACCGGAGCTGCAAGAAAAGCCTGCTGATAAGTAATGGAAAAAATATTGTTAAATTGGCATGATTATTTGCCATAATAAATCACTTTGATATTAAGCACATTCCAGAAAAAATATGATATGCCTATTGCGACCGTTATTCGTCACATAACAGAATTATTGAACATAATGCTCTTGGTTGCTCTCTTTTGCCGAGATAATCCATTTATTTGGTAAGTGTGCTTTAAATATTTTACCATCGAATTTGCACCTGTATCTCTCATATTTACAGATGCAATTATTTCTGGGACCAAATCGCTGCCAATGCTTCAAACTAAAAACGGCAATATTGCGACCGTATATTTTCTGTCATGGATTGTCTTACACTGTATACCACTTCATCCCTGTATTGCAATTGTGTTTAGAACAAGCTTACCGCTTTGTTCAGCATCTTGTTATTTACTACTAACGCAGTATTTATGCATCATATATTTGTTGATGTACCTCAGCAGATGTAATGTGCTAATGGGGAGATGTTAAAGCGTAATGCAAAGATTTATTACACTTCGTAATGCACTGCAGGTGCGTCGCAAGTTATTGTATAAAATAAAATAAAGATGAGCCGAATATGTTATATAAAGCAGTTCTATTAGCGTTGAAGGTTCAGATTAGCGAACATCCAAGGTTTCATTGAACTGTTCATCGCAATACCCTAACACTGCCCCCTACGCCACCGATTACATCCGGCACTGAGACTTGGTACAACAGTCTCAAATTGCCTCGGGAGATCATCGGCCCAAAATATTTACTACCGGAGCTTAATCTGATATCAAGGACGTGTATAATCTGATAATTAACACCTTTATCTCATAATAAGATTTGACATAACATAAGGATCAGACGATTCGCACATTATAACATTTGACGCTTGAGCTCAATTTAGCATTAGTTTGCAGCATCTAATATTTATCTAACATTTCTTATGCCTCAAATTTTTGTTAAATACAATATACTTTAGCCGTATTTGATTATATACTTTATTTATTGTGCTACCAATATATGACATAACGATGTGTTGTATCACGCTGACAACCATTCAATTATTCGACAAATTTTTACCCAGAACCTGGTTATTCCAAGCAATTGTAGATAAATTTAATTGATTTTTATAACAAAAATGGGCGCATGTTTCATTCAATGAATGATGCAATGTAAAGTTGACTGGTAAAATGACTGCGTGATTTTCCTTACTGGCACGACGGCAATGTTTCTAAGGAGATATGAAGCGTATAGTGCGCCTAACTGGCACAATCAGTGATAAATAATATGCTCCACAAAGCAAGTTGTCATAGGGACTTCAACTGAATGAATACCGTTTACCGCTTTAGCTGACAGCCTGATCGGTAGCTTTACCAGATTAAGTGGCTCAACAAAGATGAGTTGAAGCACATTTGGTAAGGCTCGTGAGGCCACAAAGTGTAATTGGTTGCTTCAAATCGCTGAGCTCCATGTGTTGGACAATAGTTTATTACTCCAGACCAATATGACACCGCTATTACATGTGGTTAATTTGTTTTGTCAACATGTGGCTAGTTAGCTATTAAAGCCATGATCTATCACACTGTTATATTTTCGTCAGTATGGACAACAGAACAACTTTCAGCATAACGTCAATTCAAAATATAATGATATACAAAATTATATATTTGTACTCATTCATGCAAGTTTTCTACTAATCGCGTATTAATATAATTGTTAATGGCATGGTGTTTCATCTTCAGCAATGGAAATTCTTGTTGGCATATATTTAACAGCAATGAAAACATACAATAGATGGCATACATATTGGCATGACATAATGTCGTGGTGATATCATATCTGTCAAATGTAACTCATTATTGCCGTTGCGGGAACTCAATATGCTCATTGGGATGCTTGAACATGTGGAAACGCATATGGGTAAATGATAGATGCCCCCTGCGCAACCTCGTCGTATTAAAACTACACGCCACAGCATCTCAATGTCAATCATTCAAGATGAACGTAATGAAATGCTAGATTATGATATGAATTATTATCAAAACGACATCATAAAGACCAGTATTTACGAAGAGCTGCAAAGGTATTGTTTAAATAACGAGTTGCATATGTGCGCATACGTATATATTCTGTCGATAAATAGATACAAATGGAGATAAATGGTAGTATAGAGAATATTTTTGCACCTACTTAAGGCTGCTTTAGCTCCATAGCAGAATCTATGTGTAGGGTCCTCTTCCATAGCAAATTTGCAGGAGCTCACGAAGCTTGGAATCAATTTAAAATATGGTTTTATCAGCTATAGCGCTGCGGATACGAGGTAATATCCGTGCTCTTAACATACATACATACATACATACATACATACATACATACATACATACATACATACATACATACATACATACATACATACATACATACATACATACATACATACATACATACATACATACATACATACATACATACATACATACATACATACATACATACATACATACATACATACATACATACATACATACATACATACATACATACATACATACACATACATACATACATACATACATACATACATACATACATACATACATACATACATACATACATACATACATACATACATACATACATACATACATACATACATACATACATACATACATACGAGCATACATATTTGGATAATTATATGCATATATTCATCCATACATGGATACATACATGCATGCGTCCATACATACATGCTTTGAGGCATGCATGGATTTATGTATGCATAAATGATTTATACATATCTTCATATATACATACATATACACACGCACACATGTGCACATGCACTTATGCATGAAAACCTACATGCATACATGCGTACATGCAAACATATCAACATGTATGCATACATACATGCACACACATGCATACAAACATACATATATACATACATACATACATACATACATACATACATACATACATACATACATACATACATACATACATACATACATACGTGTGTACGTACGTACTTAAATACACACACAACTGCATGCATCTCCATCGTAATCGAGCTTGGGTAAGTGATATTCATATGATGGACTGCGTATGGTTATATCACATCGGTAAACATTGGTGTAAGCAACAGGAGCATGACTTTTGACAATAATGGTATATTGGACGACTCGCCGAGCCTCGTGTTCGTCTCTGCTTTGTTCGCAACTAATAATTCATCCGAGCATAGACTTGTATTCAAACAAACTTTCATAAACTGAATCATAATCAAATCACCAAAAAGCAGACTGCCTTTGTGGTACAGGTGAGATGTGAGTCTTTATTACTGAACCGAGACTACTGCAGATGCTCAAGCAACAATTACAGCTGGTTCACTTGTAGTTCATTGACGAAGTGTAAGGGGCCCTGCATGTCCTCGCATGACGCTCGTATCGCGAAGCAAAACATATAGTACAACGTGTTCGGAACACAGAGTACGGCTCGATAACTTATTGATACTTCTAGAAGGATGCACACGATCTTCCATGAACGCCGAACCGCATCGTTTGTTATCGACTGTTCAAATCAAACGTCGCGCATTCGCGATCTTGAAAAAAAGAACTAGCTCTAAGCTACTTACTGTGCTAGATTGGCCATGACGTACCGACCTCTCTACAGGATGACAGGTAAGCCAATGGCGTCATAAAACCGACGTCCCGGCAACATTTTATTCAGGTTAAAAAAAAACACAACGTCTAATGAACGAATATCTGGTGGCAGCGAATTTCAGAGTACAGGAACGAGAAAATAATGAAATTGTTGTGTTATTGAATGGTATGCATCTATACAATATCGATGCAATTTAGTTGAGAATCACAAACCTTGAGTCTCATTTGTTAACCCCTGGGTAAGATAGCTTTCTGCACTGTTTATTTACACATCCAGTAATTACATAGAGCAAGTAAGTGTTGCTTGGTTGTCGTCATGAAAACTTATCAGTACCCGCTCTCATAGTTCCGATTCACGTCTCGGCAGTGGTATTATAATAACGTCTATCACACGATTGTGATAGTATATATTAATACAAATTGGTGTCAACCATGGGCGGCAGAACATCGTTTTGGTGGGCTAAGATGTCCGAGCTCTCCGCCCGGCCAAAAGGTTATCATCATATCCATTTTATATAGTGAATGAGGCGCGTACATGATGGGGAAGCCGCGTTATCACTAGGTGGTGGCGTGTTTTGAAGTGGCTTTTAGGAACACTTGGAATGTGAATACACACGCCTTTAATCCCATGTACACCGCATGGCAATACCAAGTAATTCTACCAATAAATCATAAATCGGCCTAGTTGTATTAATGAATCATTCAATATCCCGCTAGAGCTTAATGATTGATACCTAGGGCTATCAATGGGTTGGTTAACCTTTGACGGGGAGCTTTATCAAACGCTGCAAAGACGACATCCAAGGTTTAATCATGCTACGCTAAATAATGTATACTCCTTACATCATATAAAACAAATGATATGATGCAACCCTCTAGCAATTGCTTATTGCATATAAATAATAGACAAAATGTTTTTCAGGTTCATATCGTATAAAAGATCTACACGCGGTAAACCTCACTTCGGTTTCCTGCAATATAACGCAAACAGTAATGTGCTACTTTTCAGAAGCGTCACCTTTGTTCTTGTTAGATGCTATTTATTTGACTTACGACATAGTATGTTGTAGATGTCTCATTACCATAGGAACAATAAGAACGGACAGAAGGATTGTTTTCGTTGTGGAGTCATACTATACACACTCTTGCTTCGATTCGTCTAAAGCAAACATAAAGCAAACCCATAAATATCTCAGACGATATCATCATGGTCATCAAGGAACGGCAGACTTAAGAAATACGCATCTATGGGCTTCATATGGCAACCGTAACATTAATCAACATAAATACCCGTAATAAATGTTTACCATGATTGCAGGCTCGAATTCTGCTGCTTCAGTAGCATCGCTAATGTTCGAGGCTTCATTTGCTGTCATTTACCTTGTGTTGAATGTAGAATGTAATACTCATAACACCAGTTGATGAACTGGACAGTTTGTTTCATGATGAATGAGCCATATGTAATGTTGATATTGCGGAAATTCAGCATGGGGAGGGAGAGGGGGGAGGTGGGGGGAGGGGACCGAGGAAGAGAGGAAATGACCACAAACAGCCGTACGAATGAGCAGTTGTTCCTATACGACCGGTACGTCATTCTGCCCTCATTCTGTACACGAGCCGATAAAAATATTAATTTAAAAATGATTTCCGAACCAAATTCGTATACGCTAATGGTACATGCAAACGTCTAAAGTCAGCCATTATTTACCCTTAAACAAAACGACTAGTTTCTCTTTAAGTGCCATGGTCAAATTGTTCATGATAAATAAACATTTCTATATCACATCTATAGTCATAATGAAAATTTGATGACATTTAGCAAACCCGGTCTACTAGATGTCGAACAATTAAGTGGCTTTAAAAATGTTTGGTTAATGCCAGACACATATATGTATATGAACATGCATACAATACATGTAATCATATAGAACAAAAACATATAAATGTAACAAATATATATATATATATATATATAAAACCACACGCACACAAACACACACACACACATATATATATAAATATATATATATAAGTATATATATTTATATATATATATACATATATATATTTATAAATATATATATTTATATATATATTCATATATATATATGAAGATATGAATGCATATATATGTGTATATATATATTTATTTATATGCCTTATATGCACAAATATATATGAAGATACGAATGCATATATATATATTTATATACATATATATATATACATATATATATATATATATATATATATATATATATATATATATATATATATATATATATATATATATATATATATATACTGATGTTTAACACATTGCTGTATATATTAATTAAAGTTGTAATATATAGAAATGTATTGTAATATTATTCCGTGCAACAGTGCATGTAATGAAATAATTAGTACCCCAACCATCGGACTCCGGTGTTATACGCTTTGTCACTAAACGTTTCGCAAATGATTGACGGTGTTGCTGACCAATGGTTTCATGACTAACAAATGCGACTATCAACATATATCTTCGACGTTTATCGGCTATCACCAATATCTGGTCTAAATTAAGACCAAGTGTGAAATGATTTTCAGTTGTACCAATGCACCAGCAAACATGAGTTGACACATGTACCCACCCGGAGAAATGAAAGTATAGAATAGCTTGAGTCATACCTGATGTACCATGCACTACACTCTGCCAAAATTAGTCCTTGCTTTATACTGAATCTAGTTAACTGCAGGTGCAGTTTTTACCTGCATTGTCGTCAGTCATTTTAACAGCGGTTGCTTAGGAGAGAGCAATCTCGGGCTGTGCACTGAGTGGATTCAATTACCAGCCAGCCATGGACATGGTACAACATATTCCCTATATTCATGCATTCAGACTTTCTCACACAATATTAACAACAAAAAGTGTATTGCTTTTGGAAAGTGCCGAGTAATTGCCAACATATGTGTTATTTGAAGACATTAGTTATGATATTTTGCCACAGGCCACTAACCGTTCCTGTGGGTGTGAGGAACAGTGAGGTCTATCAAGGGTAGTTGTGAATCAGTGTCCCTCACTGCCGTGATTCACATGACAGAAGCAAACAACATAACAATGCATATTGGAACAGGGTGTCTCCCGCCTACCGTTACACAAGCCACAAAAGTATCATTTGACAGAACCCTAAGAGGGGGCGTGTGCAAATGCTCACTTAATATAAACATTAAGATTAGATCGTTGATCTATCGGTTTAAGTGTACTTGCTTTGTTTAGGAAAAAAATGGTCATATTCATTTTTGTCGAGGCTTACTTCATAATATATATCATCACTTTCAATACTACTGGAACGGAAACAGCCATTGCATTAATGTCATATCAAGAGAAACGTCTGATACCCATCTCTCTCCAGATCGTGTATCACTTGGATCAAGGAAAATCCAAAGAGATCAAAACGACACCATCTTCTCGAGACATATTATTCAAAGAAGTAGTGAAAGCGGACCATTCAACCGGTCGGAGCTTTGCCAAAGTTGTCACAGAGGACACAGTGTCTAGCAGAATATATTAATGTTTGCGTGTCGCGTTTTATGGAATGATATTCGTGACGACATTAGTGACCAACTATTCTATCTTGATTCAAAGCATGTTCCTTTTTTCTCAAAAGAGTGGACTCTAAGTGGTTCATGAAAGATACTGTTTGCAACAAAATGCGCGCTGAGTTTTCTAGAGGTTTACTATGTAACAATACAATATTGATACTTATATTTTCTCATCCTATGTCAGGCAATAAAAATAACACAAGTTGACCTAATGTCCATTCAGAATTATCAGTTGCAACAAAATTGCTCCAATTTTCTCACCAGAGCTTCAATATTTTTAATAAATTGCGAAGTATTTTAAGGATGAAGCACCCTTTTTATTTTTGTACTGCATTGTGGAGATATTGCAGGCCATGGTTCGAGTCCATTACGTCTGGTAGGAGAACAAACCTTGTTAGTAGCAGTTGGGATGGGGGTTTTGGTTAACAATGATTGATATACAGAATCTATAAACTGCATTGCAAAATGTTATTCTGGACGGCTCAATCAATTGCCAAATGTACCAAACCATGCTTCGATTTATTCGGCATGCGTCAACATTGAACGTTTTTGCTATGACACATATAGACAAACTTAATGGCATCCCATTTGTATGGGTTTCGTCCTATAACGGGGTCATTGGTCATAACCAAACAGCTATAATGCTAATGAATCACTAGGCAGTAGTTGTTTTTTGAAGAACACGGCCATATCCTGTCCGTTTGTCTCGAAACAATCCTATTAAAGTGCCCATCGTATAATTGTTAAACGTACTGTATTTCTGCCTTTAACCCAAATAGTGAAAGCTACTAGCCAAAACTGTCCTACGATGTCAATTACTTCAATAACGGGTAAGCTAAAAAACAACCATTAATTCCCTTTTATAACACAAAAAGCATGTAAAATACGTATTTGCCTAAATAGCATACAAGTACCGCCACAAGAGAAGATGATGATGCTTGTGTGAACTGGGAACTGGTGAAAAGATAGGAAGACTAAATCACAATGAAGTTTCATTGAGAGCGATTCCATGACATCACTGATGCTTAGAAAGTTTTATTTTACCATGTTATATAAGATTTTAATGGGTATTTGCTATCTATGCATCTCTACATTATTCCTTAGGTAGAATATCCCCTTGGGACTAATGCATCTTATGATATCGTGATGTGTTTTTTAGAGAAATATGCTAAATTTACTAAAATGGATCACGTGAGTCACAAGATAATCTTTCTTACTACAAATTTTCTGCTGTCATATATAGTGCTTTATCATCAGCAAAGTTTGCTCACAATTCACAGTGGTGCAAGTCCATATTCGTTTTTAGCCGTTGTGTGAGTATACATTGTATCAAATTGACTATTTGAATATGGTGTTTGTGCCAATCAATGTGATCGGCTATGATCCTTTTGACGACTGAGATCATCACATAGATTGCAGAGCCTGGTTCATATCGCACTACTTACCACCGATACAAGACATTCGATATGACATCGACTCAACGCTATTGATGTCTCTAAGTGATCTTAACATTTTGAAGTCTTATATAACCTAATTGGTTACTAAATAACTCCAATCATCAGTGGTTGTCGAAGTGGAAACAAGACAAGACGATCATTTAATTATGCTTCGACATATAGCATGTGGCAATATTATATTCGAATGTTGTATTGCCACTAAAGGCCACTCACATAAGCGACATTCAAATTGTGTCTTTGCACGGAGAGGAATATTGTTGGATCCGGTAGCAATACCGATGCAGCTCAACAGAGTAGTTAGTAATGAGACCATTATCGTAAGCCTCATCATTGTCCTGCAATGTGCCCATGTGACATCACGATATTTTTTGCAGTATTCATCTCAGTTTATGTTAATATACATGCATGTTTATGAAATATTAGTATTCATTGTTAAATGTCAAATGTTTCGCAACATGTTGACGACTTTACAGTACATTCAATATTTATCGTTCTAGTGTAACATGGACACCACTAACTCGATAAACGACGCAACGTGACTTTCTGTTATCCATTTCCCGAACCATCTTGTCGTATTAAGTCGTGGTCATGCTGTGAAGAGTCAAGACAGATTGGAGTTCAAAAGGATGCTGGTATATAAATACCTAACATGATTGGTACTACTGACAAACGAGCTGACTTCACGCTCAGCATAACGACAATTACATCTACAAGTTCATCATTTTGTCAATTATTACTGTTTGCGAATTAGCGGCATTATATTGCGTCGTATACATTCCCTTCATGCATTCGTGTCTTATCCTGCATTTGCATCAAGTTCCGAGCAACAATGCATAACTCCCTAACAAAGCTAACTGATTTTTATTATGATCCTGAAGGCAGAGTATAACATTTGAAGCAGACAAGCCGAGATAAAGTTATAGAATGTTGAATAACATAGGTTCACTTCTGCAGCCTAGTGGAGACGGATGAGTTAATCGTTTTACCCAGTTGGGTTTATTTCGTTGGATCATATAAACTAATGAGTGATTGGCATGAATCCATTACAAATAAAATGTCGGATCCAATGCTAGCTAAAGCATTTATGTGATACTAGTTTAATACGCCATATTCATGTTTTTAGCTTTAACGTAGTACACAAATAGCAAATAGCATAGTATGGACATGGCAGATTACCAGGCCTAGCCGATGTGTGCTTCCATGTAATGATACATTTAGGGATTATCAGTATTTTGGTCAATACTTTAATTGGAGGAAACAAAACAAATTGGTGATTGATATACACAAAAATGTTACCTCGCTTGAAATTGACATATGTGAATAAATTTCACCTTGACTTCCGAAACACGATAGTGACCTACAAATTTTCCAGAAGTGCAAACGCAATACAATTTGCACGTAGTACGTCAAAATATAATATTTGCATTGCAGGGGCGATGGTGGGTGACTTTATTCCAGGTCGAGGCACAATAATTGCTAACAAAACGACGGACGCATAATTATCATTGCTTGTGAGAATCTAGCCCATGGATTCAGAACAATGGTTTTTGCTTCTCCAAACCATTGGAATGATTACTCAATCAAATTGCCTAGCAGAAAAACAATTTCGGCTAAATATTTAGTTTGTTTATGCATTATCAGAAGGAGACATAGGTGTTAGAGGAATATAGCTCTTGGCGTTCTGTGTATTCAGCTTGTCTCGTAGCTGTATGTGAGCATCGACTAATCGCAGCGATTCGCATCGGGTGGCGCAGCATTAAACGATTAAATATTGGCATTACATGCTTGGGCACTGCAGATCTTTATCAATTGTGATTACGTTAAGTATAAATGAATCAAACTATGTCGATTACTGCCAACATCCAAGACTTACGTGGCGATTCAGACACCATAAAATCAAGATAACGATTTTTTTTATCATACAAGCAATGATATAGAGTGCAGTCACTATAATGAACAAGTATAAATTGATAACGATTTCAGCAGAGCCGATGATATTTGGCGAAAAGTACATTGTGTGTGTGTATATTTACGTTTCCCTTACATAACATTAATGCGTTCAAATTGATTAATATTATGCTGTGGACCAATCGTATTTTCCTTATTATAATACGGGCCCAGTTTGCTAGTTGTTTGCTTGTTTGATATATGCCACATGTTATCTTGTATCTAACGGCTGTTACAGCATATTGGACCGATAAACCTCTGATCATTGCTAAATTTCTCATATTCAAGGTATTTTATGACATTAAGAATTCGCTCTTGCAAATAACAAGTAACTTGTTTTCAAAGGTGTATAGGTTTGAATCAATACCGTGCAAGAAAATATCCCGCTGTAGTGCTGCAAATACAAAGCATCAAGTATGGATTGGCTGCTGGCGTTGGTCAAGGATATGTCCTATTATAATAGAAGGGAACATATCCGCAAATGTACGATTATGAAATAAACTGGATAAATGCTACATAAGAATGATACAATTGAACAATCATTTTCTGATACAGTTAAACCGATATTCAGCTGTACAAAGAAATATTAAGTACGTCTTAATATAGAATTATATAATCGTGTTTACATTTTCTGGCGGGCTGTTCTTTCTAGGCGCTTATTTGCCTATCATTTATAATGCACCATTTTACCAATATCAGTAATTTCAGTAACATGACCCACGTCATTAAGTAGACAACAATGTCTAGAACGAGAACATGGCATCAATTTAGCCCACTGATAATAGCCAATTATTTATGATGATAGTTCATTGGCTGACATGTGCAAAAGAGTGACACATCAGCATTAACTTGTAGTGTAGTCAACCGTTAAACCACATGCCCTAACTCGAAGCTGTTAAAAAGCGCATTGAACGTCTTAAAGCCATTGCCTTATCGAACAGAATAGGAACAAATGTCATTGTAAATCTGATCTTAATGACAGAGTTAGTGGCGTAGCTGGGTGGGAATACAATTTAGTGTAACCTTTCATACAACTTATTTGGATGGAAAGTTTGGTGTAAAAATAATAGGGCATTAATTGTATAAATTGACTCGTGGTATCACCTTAAAATAATGCTGAGGAGTTAGGGTTTCTATGATTTAAATAATAATTATTTGTCAGTAAAATTTCAAGATTAGTGATATTTTTAGGGACTATAACGAAATTATGATTTTGTGTTTAAATAATCCTAATGTAACTAATGACGGTAATATATGAATTTGACTTAGCTAAGTTGGTTGACAACCAGTAAGTCACCTAGAATCATCCCGGAATACGGTTTGCTTTGAGTTAAGTTGATGACTTATACGCTATTCCATAATAAGTATTAAGATTACAGATAACAATTGTTTGTGTAGTTCCCCAAATTACTGTCATCATATACGCAGTAGCACAAAGAACCCACAGACAGAAGCGAAACCACAGCAATCCAATAGTGTTATCTGCATCTGTATATTTTGTGCTACGACAATGTCATTTTACATAATTTGCTGACGTGTACGAATGTGTTGATTTGTGGCGCGGAGCGAATATTGCAATGTAGATGAAGATGTAAAAATACGGCCGGAATCATGAGTGATTGTGAAGGCGATGAAAATCAGTGGTGTAAGATTGTATATGGAAAGAGAGAGCTGTACTGATAAGCGTTTAGTATGCACGGAAAGGGGTTCAAGGTGAACAGGGTGTTAACCACTCGCTAATTATGACGTGGACACAGTGCAAGGGGTGCAGCACCGATTAGATATACGTATAGAAAGCACGGAAAGGGGCTCAAAGTGAACCGGATGTTGAGCCGTCCAGATGTGACATGGGCACAGCTTAAGTCGTCATTGCGGGATAGAGCAGCAAAGATCAGATGAACATTGAAACGTCAGCTATAATCACGTAAGTTGATCAGAAACAAGCAGACACATTTAACTGGTAAATATCACCTACATTACCGAACATTAGACCCAGGCTCATTAGTGTCAAATGTATGCGTAATTTTAATCATGCTCGAACTCTACAAACGTTTCTAATTTAATGTTCACAGTTGACGAATTAAATGTGGAACTGCGCCGATTCGTTTTAAATGAAATGAAACCATATTAGAATTATACTCTACACACAGTTCAATATGAACTTCGGAACGATAAACCATTGGCTCAATATACGATTTTTCGTTCAGTTGACATTTTCTTTCCCTACATAACAACAACATATGCACTGCAACTAACATACTTCGCTGGGAACTAATGATTACACGGACGAATATCATATTTTCAATATTCAGTCAAACGCATTCAGGCAATAACGGCATCTAACTGCTGGTGATTCTATGGGAAATAGGATGTTATGGATATAAATGTTAAAATAACGTGACTTATCTCACCTTTATTTGGTTTGATAGTGAGAAGATATCATATTGGCCGATAGGTCTAGCTCGGGCACATAATTATGAAGATTTAGGTTAGCATTAACGAACGATGCTATGTACAACGATATTACACTATTAGGGACTCTTAGCCAGCCTAGCCTGTATAGTTGTTTACAGAGCATAGAAGTTAGAGCTTGCCGACTATCCAAGACTTTCCTCGGCCTACATATAGTAATGAACGACATCGTAAGGAAATCATTGATCACAAACATATCAAAGCTACTAAACTCTTCACGACCTGCAAAATATATCAAAAACATATGGTTCAAATAAGGTATCATATTTGAAAGTAGTCTACATCCCATGAAGGCCTTATCTTCAGCTTGAATATGTATAATTTACCGCCAAATCCAATGCTATTAATTTAAACAATTCCTGTGCCTAGAATGCATTTGATTGCTGAGAATGCTAATTATCTCCGCTAATTTATTTAGGTGTGACTGTTGCAAGAACGGTTAATGTCGTTGCGCATGCAGTAGTCAGGCCAGCTTGTGCAATAAGACCATTACATGCAAGCAGTATTCGTCGAATTCCTTCCTTAGAGTGAGTTTCAATGTCATCCAAACGCTTTCCGTCTCCTGATGGCGCGGTGTGCATACTGCGCTGTTAGATCTTTTAGTTGCAGTTTGTTACTAAAGGGAAGATCGTTACAAATGTTGCGTTTATGCTTTTTTACCATACGCTTGGGTGCAAAAAAGCACGATACCGTGTCCTTAACAAATGTAAAATAGTCATAAGTAACATGATGATATTGATATCGTTGTTGTTGTTTTTTCTAAATAAAGTCGCTTTGGCAGCTTCTGTCATGTACCGCATTAATAGGCGTCGGATATACGTCGGTGTTGTTATGTTGCCTAAAGCGTCAAGAGGACAACGAACAATATGCATTTACCTTGTGCAACTCCTGACAAGGATTGGTGACATCAGATTGCACTGGAATTGCCTGTCCAGAGAAAAGCGATCCACAATTGGCATTGATTGATTGCGCACCAGTTGGTTTTACCATCGTAGACAGGTGTTTAATAAATAATGGAAGGCGCACGCAACAGCGAATATAACAGCGGATTGCAGCTTTGCGTATATTCACATGTATCAGGGTTGTCAATCAACGCGCTGCAGCACGATTGACGCGGAGTTTCCAGGCGGTGACGTACAATATAGTACCTCATCGTCCACGTCGCCGGTTAATAGCCATTCAACGCAATCGAGGACATTTATCTAATATGATATCTAATGATATTAATCAAAGGCCATGTAAATATTCGATGACTGTAACGGCTGATGGCAGATGACACACATGCTGATATATTGTAAATCATATCATGGGGTAAAGATGTGTCATTTCTCGTGAAGTATTTCTTTATCTGTGAAATGTATTCCAGAAAGACATAAGACAAATAAGCCGAACATGATAAATGCATCAGTTATATTGGCGCTAGAGGTGCATATACAAAAATAACCAAGGTCTCATTAAACCGATTATGGCGTCGCCCTAATAGTGCACCCCCACACTTCCGCTTATG
The DNA here is from genome assembly GCA_034190875.2 of Urechis unicinctus. Taxonomy (NCBI): domain Eukaryota; kingdom Metazoa; phylum Annelida; class Polychaeta; order Xenopneusta; family Urechidae; genus Urechis; species Urechis unicinctus. The sequence continues at coordinate 15,849,658 of CM067343.1, forward strand.
TCTGGGCTAACGAATTGGTTAAACTGCCTCACATCACCTTAAAAGATCATCGATCTAGACATTAAAAACAACGTTGTAACTATGTTTACCATGACGACGCATTACAAGATTGTGAAATCAATCAATATTGAGATGATAATAATTTTACATCTTAAACTAGCCTAGTCGGATCTAAAGCTAATGACGTGTGCAAACCAGTGACAAGAGGCGCCACCAGTCACCTCGCCACACCGATAACACCTATGTCACCACAAAAAAACCACAATAGCAATTATCTCGCCAAACACCAGCGATCAAACCGAAGATAAATTGCAAATCCCTTAACCACCCAAAATTGTCGCCACGGAATCACAATAACCAACAGCACATCTGCCTACTTTGACTGTCTGTATTGATAACAATCAACTGTCTGACATCCAGAGCAAGGCAATAAGCGCCATGGTGAACGCAAACTTACCTGCATTTCTGGACAACTCAGGAAGCTTAGGCAAAACACACCTGGCCGAATATACAATCAGCTTGAAGCCAAACGCTAAGCCACGGAAATGTAAGCCCTATCGCACCAATGCAATTATGAAAAGGGAGGTTAACAAACAAATACATGAGCTACTGAGACAAGGAATCATTGAAAGATCTCACAGCGAATGGCAATCGCCCATCGGATTGGTTGCTAAAGGCAACAAAAAGTCCCGAAAACACCTGAAAAAAGCAACAAATGCTCCCAAACAGTACCGCATGTGCATCGGTTACTGCTCTCTGAATAGTCAAACTGTGCCATCAACACTTGCCATTCCACCCATGGACGTTACTATTGACGATAACCCAGATATTTCTCATGTCTAGATCTTGCCTCAGGTTTTTTCCAGGTAGGTTTATCAAAAGATTGTCAACACTTAACCACCTTCACTACGACTATAAATCCTATAAGCTGACCAGACTAAGCATGGGGCTACAGCAGTCACCGTCATTGTTCCAGGAGTTGATGATGCAAGTGCTGTGCGACTATCTCGGCAAGTTTGCGTTAGTCTACATCGATGATATCATTGTGTACTCGGGCTCTTATAAGGAGCACTTCAAGAACCTAAATCATGTTTTCCAGACACTGACAGCCGCCAGCCTCAAGCTTCATCCACAAATATGCACGCTCTTTAAACAAGAGGCCTATTTCTTGGGTATGAAGCTCTCGCATTCAGGCGTCCAGCCGAGCGATGAGCACCTCAAAGCCGCGAAGTCTTATCCTGTACCGACAAACGTCAAAGGAGTGCGATCATTTTTAGGATTAGTGAATGTTTTTAAGAAATTCCTACCAGAGGCAGCTGACATCGCTAAACCACTCAATGAGTTAACAAAAAAGGATGTCATATTTGATTGGTCAGCTGCATGCCAATTAAGTTTTGACGCACTGAAACCTCTGAGCCCCTACTAGCCTACCCAGATTTTTCTAAACCCTTTGTTTTATACACTGACGCTTCCACATCTGCTTTAGGTCATTGTATAGCTCAGGTGGACGATGAAAGTAACGAAAGACCGGCAGGTTACGCAGGTAGGTAACTCAACACCCATGAACGTAATTACTCAATAACTCATCTTGAGTTACTTGCTGCTGTTCATGGAGTGACCTATTATAAATCGTATCTGGAAGGCTCAAAATTAACGTTGGTCACGGACCACAAAGCACTGCTGTCAATTCTGACCACTAAGCAGATAGGGCCGAAACTAGTCAGATGGGCTTTAGTGCTGCAGTCCTACGATTGTGACATTAAATATCGTAAAGGTAACCTTAATTGTGCCGCAGACGCTCTTAGCAGGCGGGAATATGACGTTACGCATTGTGCCAACGGTGACGAAATAAATGCATTCCCCGATGTGACCGCAGTCTCTAACAACATGGAAGAAGTTAGTGTGCATCCCGTAATCACGAGGTCAGCATCAAAAGCGGATTAGTCAACTTAGCAGATGGTCACCACAAATACATCTCCCAACAGCCAACCTCATAACGTAAGCCTCACGATCATAATGTAAAATCTAGCTCCAGTGATATCAGTTTAAAACTACAAATATGCTGGAGCACAAAATTGTTGACTTGTCTTATGACAATATTCGCAAAGCGCAGGCTAGCTGTATGTTTTGTAACAGTTTCATCGATTGGTTAAAGCACAAGAAGCTATCAACAACCAGTAGAGCAGCCAGACAAGTTTTGCTTCATGGAAACGACTACATGGTTGAAAATTGCATGCTACATCGTTTATTCCGACCAACAGCTTCCAAGCCCGGCGACTTCTGCCTCACGCTGGTTGTGCCGGAGAGTATCCGACAAACGGTGTTGTCACAATGTCTCAACTCTGCATTTGCAGGTCACGTCGACATTAATAAAATGCTAACCGCGTTAAAACAGAGTTTCTCGTGGCCAGGAATGTACAGCGATGTCAGGGAATTTGTTGACAGCTGCCCTCAATGCATAACCACCAAACGATCACATCGCCGCGAACGACCAACCTTGACGCTACTTAAACCGGTCACCGCGCCATGGCAAAGAATCTCAATGGACAACATTGGGCCTATGCCACGAACTGCAAATGGAAATGCGTACATTACCGTTGTTGCAGATCATTACTCACGTTTCATAGTGTCCTGGCATTCTAAAATTCTTGAAGCTAGTATACTCGCTAAAGCATTCTATGACAAGGTCATATCCACTCACGGCATGCCACTAGAGTTGTTGACAGATAAAGGTACTGATTTCACAAGCAACCTTTTCAGGGAATCAAATGTACTATTTCAAGGCACGCAGAAATTCACGTCCGCTTATAAACCTTCCACTAACGGCACAACGGAGCGCGTTAATACTACTCTAACATTTCTTCTGCGCACGTTTTGTCACGATAAGCCTAACACGTGTGATAAATATTTGTCGTCCGTTACATTTGCAGTGAACACTACAGTACATCGCACCATTAACACCCTTTGAGCTTTGTTTGGAAGAAAACCCCAAGACTACCCCTGGACACAGATATCAGATCAGCGGCCGACAGTATTCACAGCTGAGGCAATCACTTAGACGACATTCTACGAATACAACTGCAGGGTCACGAAGTTGCATTGAAAGCTGCTGAAAAGAATGAGGCCAAAATGAAAGCTACATGGGATAAGTCAGCAGGTCCAAACCGCAACGCAGTCGGCTCTGTAGCTTATCTTCCTAGTCCCGACCTATCTAACTGAGGAGTAAGTAGCCAGAAATTTGCCATCAGGTTCAAAGGTCCTTTTATAGTTACTGCCGTTAAAGAACACACAGCTAAACTGAAAGACCTAACCACAGAATTTTTTTGCCAGGCATGATTGCATTCTACAGATTAAAATTTGTGAAACAGAGACCTACAGTGCCATAACTGTGTATCTTTCCATTTTACAAAATCTAATATAATCACCAGTTGTATTTCAGGATTTTGTTCATCTTTGTCAGGGCCTACATGCGTCGTTTCACTAACTTTTTAACGTAACGTTCACTGAAAACACACGGCCTCCATACCCAACAGTCATGTGCTCATTCGGATTTTCGTTGAGGCTAACATTTCAGCATCAGGAGTCCAGTCCCCTGCTTTACTGCTTCATTACTAGTTCTTCCCAAATTAAAAGCTCCGCGGCCCCACTGATTGGCTGACCAGTTCTAACCTACCCTTTTCAGCCACGCCCACCACTGGTCACTCAGTACGGCCTAGTGTGTATTAGCCAATTGGAGACACCAACCCCTTGCACATGTCAGATGACAATGGGGTTTACAGCAGCCAACCAGTCACGTTACCCAAGTAATTAGTTAATCCCCAGGAACGCGATTTTAAGTAACGTTAGGAGGTGGAACCTAGTTAATTAGCCATTGGCTTTGATAAACTGGCCTGCAGGTAGACAGGTCACTTGGCTACTCCTAGAACGAACTCTGCAATGGAAAATAATATGGCAATTGTGCTGAATGTAGTAGTCATGCCGCACCTTGTGCTGACCATCTCGCTAGAGATGCCGTACAGGTCAAAGTCAACAACGGGATTGCTTTCCCCAGAGAAGAAGGCCGAATTCAATTTTTTTTTCGGCACACTCTATAATGGAGCAAATGCTTTCACCTTTCCTCCATTTGCCACGACCGTCACAACTAACGCCGTTTTCTATCTCTTTCAGGTACATACCCCGATGCCATCTGCTTTTTCATATTTCCTTCTGCCAATATGTTTGTGCCCATATAATGTTGTAAATAGTTCCGCAGCGACACGGCACCTGCCATGTGAGGCCGTTTCGTTCTAGTTTTCTAGGTTTGTGCGATAACCAAGCATACCGGCATATTTTTATAATATGAAGTTCCATCATTGCTGAAACGTCTTTCAAAATGTACAAATAATAACATTTTTCACTATATATTCTGCACCCACACTGCGACCTTAGAAACTGCTGCCTAGTTTGTCTGTGTGTCTGAGGTATCCTGCCCGGTGTTCAACACAGAAATGTGGATCCTCCCGAAAATACAAACAAACCAGAGACAAGACTTGATCAAATAATTTATTACTTTAATTTAACTTCCATACCTTATATACGTTTCAGATAAACATTTGACTTAAGCTTCACTAGTATAATTTTGTATCCTTGTGCCATCATTCTGCACCCGTTTTCATGCACATTGAATGTTTTTCATCTTACATCAATCATTAATTTTAGCTGTCAATTAGTTGCCAGGGGGAAAGAGTACACTTCCCTTTCCCAGCCGGTCTGATCCTTATAGGACAAAACCTACCACCCCCTCCGCAGGAGTTAGGGTTGGGTTGCCTGCTCGAGGCGCGCTAGTCAGTACCACACCTTAGTGCAGTTTACTTTGGAACAGTTTCTGTGCCGTTTCGACCTTAAACTCTAATACAAACCAAATTCTTCAATATCGTTCCCCATTCATTCATCCCTTTGTAATCTATTCACTGTACAGCCTGTCAGCATCATGCTGCTGTACGTTTTCTAGGACTATTAATAATTATTTCCAAAGGAACTTTCATGAATAAGCTTACCAAGCTCTACATCTTCATTTCTACCTATTACGTATTCTTTAAATGAGCAATTGTTAAAAACAAAATAATGATAAGTAAAAATAATAATAAGTATAAAAACAAATGAATACAACAATTATATACTTAAGATCTATCAATTAAAGTAAAAGGTTGTACGAAATTCTACTGAAATTCTTTTACAAACTATTCTCAAATTTTGCATGCCAGTTAAATTCTTATACGTTGGCATTAAATGGATATTTATCCACCTTAAAGGGGAGGGAGATGTCGTAAACAGTTTTACTTAATTTTACCCCCTCTACCTTAAAGCTTCTGGCTCGCCGGTTACCCGTCAATTATAACCCCGACTTAACTTCCTCATTAAGGGGCGACCTAATTGGTGAACACGCTCACGGCAGAGAGAGATCACCAACCATATTTAAATATCATCCTTTTCGGCTACTTTGATTAATATAGAAGTTACCCTGTCTTAAGAAGAATAAAATATATTTCCCCGCTTTTGACCCTACAACGTCGTTTGTGTCTTCCATTCATCACGACTTCAATGTCGACAGAACCAAGCTCGACAAATGTAATGCAATATTTATAGAAAAGGGTTACGTTTCAATTGCGCGTTTACAGAAATGATAGTTTTCACGACATTCGTGACCAGTTAGCTTGTGTAAGTTAATCATGAAACAAAGCACATTCCCTTTCGCCCAAAAAAGTGGGCTCATGGATGATACTGACTGCAACAAAATGTGTAGTGAAACCTGCTCTGGTGGAGTTGGGGTCGACCTAGAGGTGTCCATGCTTAAGTCCCTTCGACACCTGCAGGATTTTGATTTTATTCATGTATGTTTGATTGTGATGTGTTTATATGAATGCTGCGTTTACGTTCTATCGGTCGTCAGAAAGATGTAACTGTTGGATGCACCAATTGACCTGGCAACCTTTCGAACAGAAGCCCGCTCTAGTGGTATTTGGTGGGATATCTGTATTCACTGAGTGATTGGGTGGGCTGCCATGACAACCAAGTGATTGAAAGGGCGTAAACTCGATATATGGGTTCGATCCCCGAGTTCTGTCTTCGAAACTCGGTAGAGTCTCAGCTAGTGGTGTAGTTTTTACGTCCGTGCTGTGCGGCAATACAATATCGATGCATATATAGACATATATGCATTATATGCCGGGCAATGTAATAAAACAAACAGAGCTCATGTTGATTAAACACCATCCGTCGCAACACGATGACTCCAAAGCACTGCTGAAGACATTTTCAACCTAGTCAAATAACGCATTTTGCGCATCGTATCGAGAATTGTTCATATTGGATGGAATCGGCGGAATAAACCTGCATAACTCTAACTAACAGAACTGAATAATAGTCCTGCTTTCGAATAGTTTTCTATCTTAAAATGTTAAGCTGCGGATCGCTTATTAACAAATAAGGTCGATTGCCTGAATTAGTTTATCTGTTGATTGGAAAATATTCTCCATAATCACACAAATTGCCCTTTGTGTTGCCTAAACATTGGAAATATTGCAGAACAGGGTTTAAGTCAATTATGTCTGGTTTCAGAGCAATGCTTGTAAGTAGCGGTTGGAGTGTCCGAGGGGATGAGATTGGAGAGGGGGGGGGGGGTCAGTTCCGTAATTATGTGGTTGCTATGTTTTGGCACCTTTGTTATCGGATATACAAGAGCATATGTTTCTAAGCAATCAGAAGGATGAGGACAAGAGCGTGTATGCACAACATGTGAAAATGAAACATCATCGCATAAGTATGTCTCAACTTGAAAAGTTGCGTTAGCACAAAATAATTCTGGAATGAGCTCAACGTTTAAGGCTGCAGAGCAAGATCACGATAACTTTAAATTTGCTGCAACACTGCAATTAATGCAACATATCAATGTGTAGTTGTCATCTATGCATCAATACATTATTCCTTCGAATGAGAATCCACTTGGTGTTAAATGGGGATATTTTTGTTTGTTAGTGTGAAAGATATATTTTGCTTTTAACATAATGAACCTATAGTGCATATTAACGGATATCCTAACACAAACACATAATCGGGAAATGTGTGAAGCACCTTTTTTCATAGTGTTCAATGTTGTCATGAAGTTATGTTCAACTTGGGTACGTGAGCTATAGCCAGAATAAAAGGTCTTCATTGTACACCAGCAACAGCACACTCCATTTGGACACAAACTACAGGGGCAGCAATACAATAATAATCCATACTGCCAGAATGTTCTATCACTAAAAGGAGAATAAGCCACGTACAATGAAACTAGACCTGCAAGGCTATGTGTCGGGAACATTCCCATTATGCCAATCATAAAGAAAAAACACATAACTTGATTTATTGCGATTTCTGCATTAAAAGCTATAATTGTGTACATTCAAATATAAAACTGCAACTATCAGTTTATAGTAAATTTGATCACAGTTATTACTTGCTAGCATGTGGCTGTGATTTACTGCAATTTTTGCATTGAAGCCTATAATTGCACACAATCAAATATCAACCT
>CM067343.1:15862209-15904709 GCA_034190875.2 Urechis unicinctus
TCATATTCATTTTTGTCGAGGCTTACTTCCTAATACGTATCATCACTTTCAATACTCCAGGAATGGAAACAGCCATTGCAAATAGGCCACATTTGCATATTTACTGGAGAAATATGACAGCGTGTAATAACCAGCTCTCTCCGGATCGTGTATCGTTTGGATCAAGTTAAGCATAAAGGGATCATATTCTTGTAATATTTTATTCCAAGACGCTTGCAAAATAGTGAAAGCGGACTATATCATCTATCAGACTTTTGCCAATGTTGTCACAGAGAATACAGTGTCAACCGTGACTCACAGAAAAGATTAATGTTTGCGTTGCGTGTTTAATGAAATGTTAATTGTGACGACGATAGTGACCAACTAGCTAATGTGAGCCTATCTTGATTCAAAGCATGTTCCTTTTCTCTCAAAAGAGTGGACTTTAAGTGGTTTATGAATGATACTGTTCGCAACAAAATGAGCGCGGAGTTTACCGGAGGTTTACTATGCTACAAAACAATATTAATACTTATATCTACTGATCATATATCAGGCAATGTAGCTAATGCCCATTCAACATTATCAGTCGCAACACGATTGCTCCAATTTTCTCGCCAGAGCTTCAATATTCTTTATAAATTGTTACATATTTTAAGGGCGAAGCACCCTTTTTATTTTTTACTGCATGTTCGACATATTGTAGGCCATGGTTCAAGTCCTGTATGTCTGGTTGCAGAACAAACCTTGTAAGTGGCAGATGGGATGGGGGCTGGGGTAAACAATGTTTGATTTTCAGAATATATAAACTGCGTTGCAAAATGTTATTCTGGACGGCTCAATCTTAAATGTACCCACCCAAGCTTCGATTGATTCAGCATGCGTCAACATTTAATGCATTTACTACTACGCGTATAGACAAACTCAACGGCATCCCATTTGTATGAGTTTCGTCCTATAAGAAGTCATTGGTCATAACAGAACAGCTATAATGCTAATGAATCACTTGGCGGTAGTTGGTTTTTGAAGAACACTGCCATATCCTGACACTTTAAGTCTCGTTACAATCGTATTAAAGTGCTCGTAGTATCATGGTTATTTGTACTGTATGACTGCTTTTAACCCAAAGAGTGAAAGCTACTAGCAATAAACCGTCATACGATGTCAATGTCAATTTTGCTCATCCGTCGGCTTTTGGAATCATGATTTACACTAACACATACATGAGAAATTTGTAAATAACCTTCTGTCATAATGCTCAATGTTGCCTTGGATAGCAACGAAAAAATAATTCTTCTGTCAAAAACACCAAAGCCATATGATTGCTATTCTATAGTGAAACAAAAGCATCATTGCCGTGTGTGTCTGCGTGACCCGTTTTAGCGAATAATTTACAATGAGAAGTGACTAAATCCAAATCATCCATGGTGCAAATTGATTCAAATCTTCATAAGTTACTGAAACTATGTTAGATAAACGAAAGTAAGCTATGGCCATTGCCACTGTGCAAAGGTTGGAATAAAGAGCAACAACTTCATGAGCAGCACTACAATGATTGTCGCACAATTTGAAATGATTCAGACATCCTTTGTTCCAACCCGCAACCTTACGGCGCCATGCGGTCATTGCTACAACCCTCCATCCATTGTTACTCCATGATAGGACGAGCGGTTAAGTTTTGACCGCGATTCAACCGTGACCGGTATTATTTTTGTCTGCATGCCGCCGGCAATCTCGCGGGTACTGACCCGAGAGGTCTGGATCATGAGAGCCCTGACAATGCCAGGAAGTCCCAAGAGCACGTTTGGTACACTAAAGAGGCACATTTAATTAGATGCATGCCATCAAAGTGGCTTTGTAACCTTGCTGGTATGCCTCGCTCCCATCTTTTAAGTAAATAGGATAGGTGATGTTATTATTAGTAGGGATCATATCAAATGGCATATGGCTCTCATTGTGGTCACTAAAAGGAGCTGGAGTGGACAATATGTGCCTGTCGTCGCTGACCATTAAATTTAGGCATGCATTGTACCACTCTGTGAAGAAGTTTTATGAAGTGCCTCTGAATGGATTATTTAAAGCAATGACATATTATCGCATCCTGCCCTTTGGGATTGGAGCTTTCTACTGACGACAGACCTTTGGAAACCATAAAAGATCGCATCCTGTCTTTTGAAATAGGAACATCCCACTGACACAGACGAACTTGCTGGTTCATCCATTATTTTCGGCCTTCACAATGACAACTTAAGCTGTACCTCATATCAAAGCACGAAATCTGCAAAATGTATCTATTTTGCCACAGTATAATTGTTAAAGCTTCCTTTAGCAAATAGTAATATTTATCATTATAAGGCTTTGTTAATGGTTTTTAGGTTTATTATTTAACGACCCTTTACTAATAAGGCACACTTTCATTTCGTTTTGTTTTTCTGGCTGCATAATTGGTCGAAAAGACGGCGGCGCCAAATTTGATTACTTTAATACAATATTTACGAGAATATCATTATCATTTCAAAATAACCCAAGCGATGCCCGGGTTCTTATGAAGCCAGAAACGAAGATTAATGCATTGTTCCTGCTCTTGAGACCGTCTAACGCTGAGCGAAAGAGTATGCTAAATGACTCTGTCTACTTGTATTAATATTAATGTTATGACAAAGTGCCCCAGAAAGCATTTCAGATGCGAGGAATTAGCTTCCACGTGAATAAGGATGACTGAGTGCTTTGTGTGATGCTATCCTAAAAATTACACGTACCTGCCCACATGTCAGCTCAATTCGGACAGTATCTATCCGAATGAAATATAGTTCTACGTTGTTCCAACGTAGTCGTCATAAAATTGCAAGCAATCTGCACACTCTGGTGAGACCACAGGGTTGTATAGGGTGAGGCGAAAAAGCTTCTCGTATGGAGTAGAACGACTTTCCAGTATCCGCCCCCTCCCCCCTTATAAACAGTTTCAACACGACGTAGATGAATTAGCAGAATAGCGGTTCAATACAATGTTTGAAAATATAACTTAACGTATTGCATGCCATTTAGCCTATTTATACGCGCATGGAGGGCCCGTAACAACTAAGCAGTCGTTTTGTGTAGGCTTCCTATGTACCACTAGCACACCCGCTCCACAAGAGGACCGAATAAACACATCAACTGCTAGTGGCAGCACTAAACGGTTTGTTATACACATGGAACAATTATGTCCTCTGAATTGTTCTTGTGGCAATATACGTAACCGATGATGAATCCTATTGTATCTGTATCACATAACACCTCTAGATTACAGAATTTCTGCATACAATAAGCATGGTCATGTTTTAATCAAATTCTGCACACTTTCAGAATTTTGGTCAAAGTATAATTTTGAAGCCCTCCTGCAGTAGCACTGTTACGATGTTGCTGAAAATTTTAATGCCTCTTTATATAATTTAGGATACAATACAAATTTCCAAGAAATATTCCCAAGTTAGCTCTAAGGACCGTAACTGCTGGCAATTGCTTGCTCATTATCAATTGAATGCCAGCAAAGGGTTTCAATTTGATGGTATCAACCTGGGCTAGAACTAGACGAGCAGCACAATATATCTTAACATTAGACTTAGAAGACAGCAAAGCTGACAAAGTAAAATGTGGTATTATGGAAACATGCATAGTCTATACTACAGGCGAGGGGTTATTACTGCTGTTGAAGCACGCTGAGACTTGCAGCTTACAACTTGGCAAAATTATGCAAACAGTACTCAACATATGCCTTAACTTCTCACGACCAAATATGTTATGATACATTGTGACTCGAAAATGCAATAAACGATCAGCTATATAAATTTCACGGCGCTGTATCGGATGGTGTTATCTTAGTGCAGCAATAAATACATTTGTAGATGAGCTTGGTAAAAGTGTGGAATAATAATAATGCACTTTGTTGTCGATAGCTGGTGGTTAGTTTAACCTTCGTATTTCAAACTAACGTCAAACACCAAATGAAGACTCTACATAATCAAGAATGACTTGTTGATTATAACTAAGCAGATGTTGAGGCGGACAGAGAATGTTAAGTAGCATAAGGTAATTCGCAGTAAAAGGTGTAGTGAACAAATATTGTGGCCCTGATATGTCACTTACCTCTGCTATGAATGGCAAATTTGAACCAATTTCTTTTAACACGAAATCCAATTGCCTTTCTTGTTCCTAGTTCTTTGATCCATTCCTACGTGCCTTTTTTTTTATTTACGATATATCTTTAAGCAAATAAAAGTTCCACTTACTTACACTCATAGGACCCAATTGTTAATGGACTTATTACATAATCGGTGAGTTAATTGCCATGTAAAATAATGCATACATAATAGTAAAGGCACATATTTATTCAATGCAGCATATCCATTAGTATGTTATCAGCAATGATACCAATAGGTAAATCAGGGTGAATGATTAACAACGATTTATACGGGTATTATCTTGATTAGAAGGGACCACATCAGTCGATTAAGCAACGTAAACGTTGAATTTTTATTCTTTTGCTGTTAATGTCTTATTGCTTCCCTGACGACAATACATCCGCTGTTAATGACATGTGAATGACTTATCAGACAATGCAATAACAGTGAGGACATTCATCTACTTGACATCATTACACTTTTAATCACATAATGACAAGGGAACACTATTGAACGCATTGATTTAAAATGTATCTCTATAATGGAGGCTGACAACCGCGAGATACATGACCCACAGTGGGCTCTAAGCATTAAGTAGCTGATGTGCAATCGCAAAATGTCTACGTAATGTTGAAAATGCCTAATGATAATGATTTGTAACATATATGGCAGTGGATTGCATAACACTATTTACCACTGTATGTAATTATTCATATCATGATAAAAGCATTGTCCAGATGTAACATTTGTTTCTTGCCTAAAATATCTGAAGCATCTATCGCTGAGGTGCATTACGGCTGCCATGTAAATTATCGCAGGGCAAAGATTTGGATATGTCAATTTTGACGAGCAGCATATTCAATCATTAAACACATTTACGATGCTCTCAATTTTCCCGAACAAATTGCTTGTGTTCGAGCGAGATTGGGCATTATCTTACCGGTTGTGTCGCCCGCCCTCATGGTTGCTCTCGGCCACAAAAGTGATCTTTAAGCTTCCCATTTTTACCACACAATGAGCAATGAGCGAGGAGAGAAAAAAAGAGAGGCGTACTGCTTACAGTGGGACCTAAAACAACCGACTAGTATCTTTTCCAGCACTTCGACGAAATACTTCGACGAGTTATGGCGGTTGTACTGTTTTTGTGGGTATTCGATTAATGGTATTTCATACCCGGTTGGTTTGAGGTACATGGTCCGAGCCAACCAGGACCAAACGCTTTAAAGGTCCTTTATTCTTGCTCTCAAGCCTTGCCATTATTACCCGACAGACAAGCAGCTTGCCAATATGATAACGATATGTTATCAATGAAACTGAAAAGCGTCGTCATTAAATCCAGCCATTTACAGTGTTTGAACTCCTAGATCCGCCACAAACTTGGTCGTTGCATGAAAACACATCAAACTTGTCGATTTGAGCGATGTAAGGTGTTGCGATGAAAGCGCCAATATTAACTAAAGTACTAATAACGAACTACCATCAAAAGCCGGATAAGGCCACTGACCATTCAGGCTAAGATGATTGCCGTTAAAACTGGTTAGGGATCCCGTATTATATATTCAGCGATATAACAACCGCTCACTTCTGTGATGGTTCTGTTTGACGTAGGTACAGACGATCAAATTCAGGGTGAAACAACTCAGAACAAATGTTCGAAGCAGACTTGCTAAAGGTAAACGTACAGAAACACACGTGCTGTCAACATGTCATGAATAAAGAAATAAACACTGACCAACCCGCCTGCATATAAACGAGCCTTTGTGGCGTTTTGATGCGTATGAATGTTTTTAGATATCATGATAAATAACCACGTTTTATTTTCCGAATCGTCCGAGACAAGTACTGCCAAACATTTTCATCTCCGTATATGGTATTTTGGTAAATGAATCGCGCCCATGAGCGCACGTTGGTATGAGCAATTGTCTAAGAAACTATAAGAGGAACGGTTGTAATCACTGCTTGAAGTATATGAACACAATTAAGAAAGGAAAATTTTGCTGATTATGATTCATCGCTTTGTGGCTCGCCGCTTGTGAGAACAATGAGTTTCAACTCGCGCCCTGATAACAACCTACTCAACGCTAAGAAACTAGATATATCATCGCATAAGCAACATTACAGATTGTCATGGCCTATTAGAGAGATAATATTAGACAACAAAAGATGACGCGAGAGTAATATGAATTTGTGAAGTCTCTTTCTTTGCACCTATCTCACTAATTGAAACGTGTGCCGAACAATTATCGCATTCAGCCTAAAGCTATTATGTTTTAAGCTTTCAATAATTGTATGTCAAGATGATACGTTATGCATTGTGTAGCATTGCAATATTGCTCTACATGTTTTAAGTGTCACAAGCACTTCGCATGATTGCCATTCGAAATCGCTTGTCGTACACCCAAGTTAAGCAGTGAAGAACAGAGGACACTCTTAGTTCTTAATGTAAACCCCCCCCCCCCCCACATTAGTGGGACAGCTGCTTCTTGCAAATGCAAATGCACAATAATACAAACAGTCCTGAATTATGCAAGGTGTGTACGTGCTGTTTTACTGATGCATGTGAGAATTAAATGTAATTACTTTCACCCCACGTGCTCCAGCATTAATGTTAACCACAAATCGCATTATTGGTGTGATTCACATTTGTGGAACTACCATACGGTCAATCGTTCATATCATGATTTATATACATATGTATATATATATATATATATATATATATATATATATATATATATATATATATATATATATATATATATATATATATATATATATATATATATATATATATATATAAAATATATATATATAAATATATATATATATATATATATATATATATATATATATCTATCTATCTATATATCTATATATATATATATATATATATATATATATATATATATATATCTATATATATCTCTCTATATATATATATATATGTATTTTTTAGACATATATACATATTCAAGACATTCAAGAGTTCCAGAAAGTCGTATCAACGACCGATGCCTGATTTAGCTGTTACAAAACATTAGGATTTTGTTAAAAATGGATGATACAGAAACAAATGCTGTGTTAAGTTGTATTTTGCTGCATCATGATACGTAGAGCAGGCCCAAAGGCACGAGAAAATTCTAAACAAAATTTGCTACGAGATATCGTTGCGCTGGAGAACTTTGCAATGATCAATCAGGTAGCCTTTATTATTTAACTTAAGTGAATGTCCTACTGTGAATTAGATACCTTATGACGAACCAATCAGACACAAAATCTTGTCTCAAGTGAGAAAACCATGTATGATAACTCTGACCAAGTTACACCCTCAAACCCTCAACAAAACAAAGTACCCTGCCACTATCAGCCTTTGCTGACTTAGGAAAGTCATTGGAAGCTGCTGGACGAAAGTGCAAACCTGATTATAAGCATTTCAAATGACTCTTTCTCAGAAGAGGATACCTGTGAGTATTCTTGCTCCCTGTGTTATATCAACATGTATATTATCTTTGAGCAATTGAACCAAAATAAATATAAAGTTTTGTTTAAGAAAGTTCTAACCAAATACGAAACAATCTCATCTCACACGACTTGATGTCAGAAGTGGATATTTCAAAGAAGTACAGCAGCAATATCGGTGTAAGATTTATATATCTGTATGATCTATGAATTATGACCAGGTAGTACCCTAATAAGAGAATGCCACAGAGCCTCATAAGCTTATGAATAGCAACTCAGCCGATACTGATTATTCAACCATTTTACCAGTTGTGTCTCGTTTATAGAGAGTCATAAATAGTGTTCAAGTTGTTCAACAAGCGTTTTTTATGAAAAAATATATTCCACGAAAGTCATTCATTAAACATAGTATATATTAAAAATACCTTCTGTGTTATCAGTTAATAGATGATTGACAATGCCATTAGACACTGCATTATACATAATTACATAACATGACATGTACTTCCTTGCTTAAAATGTGTACAAATTGATTTGTTCTGGAAAGAAGGAAAGATTGAAAGAGTGAGTTCATAATAGCTGATGAATGGGACATTCCCTAGTTGAAGATAGAAACAAAACAATCATAAGCAAGAAGCGCAAATGTCAGGCACCTGGAAGAATATTGCTTATTTATTCTTAAAGCCACAGGTATCAGGCAACCTAATATCACACCCTGCCGTTGGAAAATAAATATGAAAAGATATGATTGGAATATCTAAAACTTGTCTCCGGAAATATATATCAAGAAGTTGCCCCTTCAAATCATATTCACTATTCACAACTATCACTGCCACTTAGTATTTTGTCAGTCACAATTCAGACACAATCGCACCCGTTCAAGCCCCCAACCGATTCACAAAGAAAGCAAACCAACTTTCTCAGATTCTTTAATTTGGACGTAATAAGATATGCCCATTCCACAACGTGTAATTACAAATAGTGCACAGCAAACTCTTTTAAAGTAGCTGTGTTTCCGATTATATATATACTCTATATATATATATATATATATTATATATATATATATATATATATATATATATATATATATATATATATATATATATATATATATATATATATATATATATATATATATATATATATATATATATATATATATATATATATATATATATATATATATCTATATATATATATATATATATATATATATATATATATATATATATATATATATATATATATATATATATATATATATATATATATATATATACGTCAGGGGCCGTGTTGGTCTGTTAATTATAAAATAAAAACCAATGTAACTTGAATCGCAAAATGCGATTTCATTCGTAGGGATTTATAGAATACCGAGGTAATTTCGTTCTAGATTCAACTCCTATACAAGCTGGACAGTTGCACAATATTAAGTGTTAAACTGCAAATTATGGCAACCTGGATACTGAAATGCGACCTCAGATAAACGGATATATGGATATATGCGTTATTTGGCACATTATATCGTATAGATGTAAGTTCATTTATAACGATCGAAGCTGACAATAAATGATAAGTCTCTAGAGATACACCAAATGTATTCAGTTAGAGTCGCAATGCTTTTTGAGAATACACCACATTTGCACATGAGCAGAATATTTGATTAGCATCGCCAACAGTAAATTTATTCTATATGGGCACATTAAAATACAAACATATTGCTTTTAATGAAGGTCCTATGGCATTTGCAGAATTTTGAGTTCCATATTTGCTGCAATGATCCACGACAATACACCTCTCGCTTCTGGCGGGAAAATGAACACAATGATACGCTGTCATGCAGAATGCTCTAGAGAGATGACAAAGTCCGATAAGAGCTCGTCCTGTCACATTCTTGACAAAGCAATTTACATTTCGAGTGCAACGTGTGCCAATGGGTGCACAGTATACTATTTTTAACATATGGTCAAATCATGTTTTCACCTACAATGAATGATTGATGGATAACTAATCCCAAATGTGTGCCAATTTCCATAATTGTGATCGATATATTCATGGTGCAATTCCGACTGATGTTATGAGTCAAGGTCACTGGCAGGAAAACCTCAATTTCGATATAAAATGCTGCCCCGTCGGGATCAGTGGTGTAAAAGTAACAATTGGCCACATGCAAGGCTTCTGTGTTGTATGTTCATCATATATGACATTTAATTGAGGATCCAACTTGGTGCTAATACTAAACACTTATTTAAAAATTGGTACATATAAAATTAATGTTCTTTTTGGGCAGACAGTTTCATGGTAGGATTATATATACTTGATTTCATTAAACTAGTCATAAATGGTGGTTTGCCAACTGGAATTAATGAATCAGCTGTATTCCAGCTTCATTTTCCTCATTCCGTTTTCTGTTTAATGACATAATGCTGTGCCATCTCGGTTTGTTGCATATGCTCCTTAGACGGCAGATAAGCAACACAAGATGATTCCTGTGTTCATATAAATTATCCTGACCTGTTTGTCATCAGATGATAGGGAGATTAAGCGTAATATTCTTAAAATGGTGGCGTGTTCTTCTTACCCGATGTAATAGATCCTGGTGAGACGCTGTCGCAATCAATCAGAATTCAAAGTCATCGTGATCTATGTATATCTATGCAAAGATATTATCTTTGCTATCCAAAAACCAAGCCCTCCTCTATTATGTGCATTTAAACTGAACCTACGGTCAGTTGAGAAGTTGGCAGGATGATGACCGTGTCTTTGAGACAGTAAGTACTCCCTAGAATAAATTTACAGCCACGATTCAGGCCGATAGTACAATTCAATAAGCTCAGTGGCTATGCCTAATGTATGCCTGCAATAAGGTATCCGCGTCCTGATCTTGATATTTCAGATATTTCAAACGACTCCAAAGAGTACACCACAGCCTATTACAGCCAGGTCACATATGAACAAATTTATTTTTGTGAATTATGCATGATATCTCTTCATTACATCAAAATAAAGGTTTAGTAAAAGTAATCTATAATTGCACTTTCATTAAAGAGGGATCTGGGCCCCATTTTACGTTACTGTGCCGTCTTGATAGTCAGTTAGTTAATCTGACAATATTCTTAAAATGTTGTGTGCTCTATGAAAATTTAATCTAGCCTTTTAGACGCAAGGAATTAACTGGTATGTTTACCATAATAACGAATTCCTACAAACGGTAGATATCGAGTCCAATTACCTAATCCAACAATGGCATCAATTTGGAACGAAAATTTCAAACACTGACGATGCGGATTCTATGCTGATTCTAATTGAGTTAATGTTATCTGTACATAGTGACGCATAAGAAGCCAAAAAGGGATAATATGCAATGCACACTTCTACCGTTTGCCTGGAACTACAATTACGTTTAGCTCCTAGCTCGTTCTTATAGATTTATTTTCAGTCAAACAAGGAGATTGTTTTCTAAAATTTATCCTATGTCCGCGGCAGATACTATTCTCCCATATTGTTTCAAATAGCCTGAATTAAACTTGCTGTGTAAATGGTGGTAGAGGCCGACAATGATTAATTTGACACGAATTAACCACCCGTTTGTGACAGGAACCTGAAATTTCGACAGTCTTACGTTAACCTATTAGCAAATTATGTACATTTCCAGTGCACTTGGTGTCAGAAGCGGAATTTAGGCAGATAAGTAGCCATCGGGGTGTGAACGTTAGAATCACGAGATGAAGCAGCTAAAATTAAATTTTGCGGATTGCTACAGTGTTCTGGATATTAATATTGGTGTATGTGCCTCTTACGATAGTTATCATTGTCTTGTTTATTATCTTCAGCGTCACCATCTTATGGTGAAACTACTACCATGTGCAGAAACATAACTAACCTATGAATTACCTTTATTACGGTACTGACCGTATTGCTGACTGCAAACGAGAAAAGCCAAATCATTAACTGATCTAAGGACGCACCTGCATAGAAGCGTACTGGCAGATATAGATTATTTCACTGCAAATGCAATGCAATCTAATGCTTATGATATGAGGTTTGACGAAGCTCCATTAAGATAGCCATTTAGTTCCGCATGGATAGGGGTGGCATAGTTCGGATGGTGGCTGTGTGTGTGTGTGTGTGTGTGTGTGGCGTTAGCCGCCGTTTATGTACAAGCTCTAATAATATGTAACTTCACACATATGTTTCTTTTGAAATACCAAGTCTGTACCATCATCGGTTATCTATGATTGATACATTTACAACATTGCGCCTGCTCTTTATTGCTTGTTTGGAATGGTTACAATTAATTTATCACCATAATGTTTTCTTAATTTCACAGCATGAACACTGTTTAATCAGATGTACTCGTTAATACTTATGATAAAAATTGTCATCCTATTAACTTTTCTCAGGCAACTTGACAAATTTTGTAATAGGCCCCGCAAAATAACCGTAGCAGTGACAACCCAAATTTTGTTACTACATGCAGCTATCACTACTGTTAGGTTTTTACTGTTTACGATCGATCGTATATTTAGATCAAAAGTCAAAGCGAATGAGTGATCAATCTAACTAGTCTTGATTAGCTAGACGGCTGGTCAAAATGATTAGATGACTGATATAGTTCGCCTCATGATATTACTTCTGAGGGTATAATTGTTTAGTTACATGTTATATTTGATGTTAATACTGATATTTACAATATGGCTTACAACATTATGAGGATAATTATAACATTTTATGCACTTGATTGATCAAGTAAATATGCCTCTACACAAAGAGAATTTAACCATTAACCAAATGTCGTCGACCTGTTGACGTGATAGCTGCAATGCACACTTTACAGATAATGTGTCACCCAGAGGACGTAATTTAGCTATGCTCATGACGCCTCGGTCCATTCGATCGGGACCTCCGGATGACACACTATTGATGAAGTGTGCCTGTATACATTCACTTTACAAACGTATACGGTGGTGACCAATTTGCTTTACATATCCGTTCTACGCGAACAACGCTCTGTTTCTCACTAGATGTTTGCGTAAATGACCTCAGTTAAGGACAGTTAAAAGTTCCCTCCACAATTCACAGGATCCTTTACTGTTCTATTTGAAACAAGCTCGAGATGAATGGCCCCATGGGATGCATCAGCCAGTTTTAATATATGCAGTGATTTGAAACCTAATTAACGTTGCCATAAAGGTGTGACACTAGGTGTTGATTGCTCAATTAGTTATGCAAGGTATCGTCCTATCGCTCATAGGTGCCATAGACGCAGCGTTGCGTTTGGATACAAACCATAGGGTACACATATATCAATGCATGCTGCATACTCAAAAACCTTAGTGTGAGCTTCTGTTGATGGTTCATTTAATGTACAACGAACTTCAATCTTGAGAGCCTCGTGCAAAATACCAGATGAAAAAATTACCATTCTAAGACACACAACCAGTTAGACACACAACCAGTTAGTTCCATAGAATTGTTGTCCTCAGTGAAACGCAACTTTAATACTTAAAAAGGCGTGTAGTAATCAACGAAAATATTTAGCTAATATCAATGCTCATGCCCAATTGAAAACATAATGATGTCAAAAATTTAGAAATAATGGTCGAATATATCGATAATATCACAATTAAAACGCCATTTGGTGCTCTTTATATTGGCGGGTATATACATCAAGGTTTCCTTAGCTTCGTTCTTTCGTAATCATTCATATTTCGATGCCCGATTTCATATTTGCATATTTACTGTTTAGGTTTTTTTTGTGGATTTAGCAGACCACACTATAGTCGTATAATACCATTTGGTTTAACAAAATCATGCCATTCGCTCGGAAAAAACCAGCTGACCAAATATTTTTGGGAACTGTTCTGTAAGATGGAATGCTCGTATATGATTATCTATGCACAGGCGCAATTGAATGTTCAAGACAATGACAGTGTATAGTATGCATCATGCGAGGGCACGCTTTGTACCGTCGTTAGATCTTTTTATATTTGCAAATTTGTCAGGCTTCAGTTAATTACTGCTTATCATCATAAAGTCGAATACAGAATGAACACTAACTAGTTAGTTCAACACAGCCAGTTACATGTTCTACTTTCTTTGTGCTCTCAATATATTTTGGTGACGGCAGCTGATGTTCCGATATGCATAATACATTATGCTATCGAAGAATATTACTACGTTAACTAGAACCAGACGATGATGCAATCAGACTATACACACTGTCATAGTGGTCCTCCGTCATAAGGCTTGGTGATTGCAAATAGCTAGGTAGTTTTGTTAATCATCTGTGCCCTAATGCATCTGTACGTCTTCACATACCACGCACCTGTACAGGTGGATATTAAATGGGATTGGCAATGCGGTTTGTTTTATCAAAAACCATGACGAGTTAATATGGAACTACTCATGCAGAATTAAAACCGCACATACTATATTCTAGTGTGGAGGTTCATGGTATCACATAGAATATGTTTATTTTAGAGTAATATATTGTAAGGCCTCTAACACAATCGTCGGTGCAGATTACAGAACGACAGCCAACACACAAACACACGCACACAGACACACACACACACAGACACACACACAAACACACACAAACACACACACACACACACAAATATCTTACATCCGTCTATACACTAAATAGTACAACATTAGCAGTCATGAGAAATCGGTCTTGATGCTTGCAGGTATAAGTTCATCGATCATACTGGCGCGTCGCGTGAAACACATTGAATAAATATGCTACTGTCAGAAAGCTGTATAGCTTGAATAGCACACCTTTCTTGAAATTTCTAATTTCTCATGACGACATTTTACTCATTTGAAGCATTGTCAGTGATTGACCCTACAATATCCATCGAGCATAGAAAATGATCTAACGAGTAAATTACATGCATGTCATACATAAACAAAGAATTACGCCAGTCTTCTATTCCCTTACTTTTCATAGTTTTGATGGTAGTCTGGCATCGGAAAATGCAAAAGAACGCAATATAATGATGATGGTTCAAAAGGTTAATTACTCTTTGCTGCTTTAAGGGAGCAGGCGATTGCCAGCCGACCTTACCATGCACGTGAACTTCTCTCTGATGTTTGTACGATGTACTGTTGATAACATAAAAATTCGCAACAGAGGGAAAGAGAAAAATACAAAAAGAGACGCAAAGGGAAAGAGAAAGAAATATAGAGCGCGATATATATATATATATATATATATATATATATATATATATATATATATATATATATATATATATATATATATATATATATATATATATATATATATATATATATATATATATATATATATATATATATATATATATATATATATATATGTGTGTATATATATATATATATATATACCGGATATGACTGCAAGAACGCCTGTGAAGATTACAGCATAACAGGAAGTCAACCCAATACGTAATGCCCCATGTTAACAGTTGTTATCCATTAAATACATCGTTTGTGAGATTTTCCGATGTATATCTACACAAAATGCGTCGTCTTCGCCAGTGTACAACAATGCCCTCTGAACTTCTCCGCGGTAAAATGTAAACACAAAACACGTGCAGCCGGCGACTCGTACAGGGTTTGCTATTGGTAGTAAAGAGGGTTGCCGCAGCTTCCCTATAACATAGCGCGTGATCAGGGTTGCTGTCAACCACCACAAGCAATAGTTTGGTGTTGTCACAGTTCATAAAATAAAAGCAATAAATAATATTGCTTTGTACTATTGATTTATATATTTATATATATATTGAAATATATACATATCTACGTAGGGCTAGAGGTTTATGCATGAACTGATATACTGAATACAATGCAAATGATAAGTACTATTATTTGAATCGATCATTAAATAGGCTAATAACGTGCTTGTGGTGGTTTGTAAGCAGAATCATTGATGCAACTAAGAACAATGTAACAAGAATGAAAATCAGGAAACAAACTTAGAACAGACAATAACAGCAAACATTGCACATAAGAAAACCAAACCACTTAGCGGCTTTTCGCATAATGGTTCTCAATCAAGCTTAAGCTCAAGCGGATGGTTTGTCAAGTGACTTAAATTTAATGGTAAATATCCGTCATGGAGAACTACAAGTACTAAATGAGATCACCCCAAGAAGCAACACTCGATCAACTAGATGCGAATGCTAGCTGGTCGCATGAAAACATCTAAAAGCAATTTGGGTAGGAAGGGTTTGGGGCAATAAGGTGTAGCTGTCTATATGTTTAAGCTCCATGCTTGTTTGGACATAATTGAAAGGGAGCTTTGTTATTCTGCCTCATTGATGTAGGCATGTTTGCCAATAAATAACGCTTTTAATAGATCGTTATTTACTTCCTAGTTTATGACAATCTGTTTGTGTCATATTGCTGTTATAATATGTACTACATTGGGTAATAAGAATGGCAAGTGGATGCGATTGATAGTTATTTATGACATGCATCGATATGTTTCCCAATCATGACAACACTTGCGTATGCACAGTTAATATATTTTATCAATACAATATCCGACATTTCATTATATATTTTGCAAAACGTCCTATGCAGAATTCCAGCCTCATTTTCTCATGCCATGCTGTTCTCTGTTTAACAAGGTCGGCCTAAACAATGCCTGCAATCTAATACTACAATAAAGTGCATGTGAAGTGGATAAGTTATGTAGAGGGCTGAATTCCATCGGACTTGTCTTTACTTAGATGGCATTGATAAGTAGTTCAGGTATGGTCCCTGTATCGGTTTACGGCAAATCGGGTCTGATTAATAGCACATATAAACATCCAAAGATAAGGTATGCTCACATACATCAGTGTGTTATATTGTGCCTACAACGATGGGGGAAGATAAGATTGAAATAAGGAGGACAATTGATACTTAACGTATCAACCTCGGCATCATGTGGAAAATATTATTTATTCTTGAATAAAGTCTATTTATTACCATGCTTAAAGAAACATGTAAATTGTGATGTAAACATTATCAAAGCTTATAGTAGAATGATTTCAATACTTTTGATCAGGCATGCAAAAAAAGCAATCGGTATCTTTCCAGCAGTAAAAAGGTCGCGATGTTGTATTCAGCATCTGTTGTGCATGCTTCAATGTACTTAAGGTGCAGCTTCAAACATCATCACCAAACCCATTGAACTGTAATGATCATGTATAGCAACCATTAAGCAGTATCATCTGCTAAGCGGAGCATCATATGCAGATCGAATAATTGGTTTATGATCTAATAATGTCTTTTTTCGTGGTCTCTCAAAACCAAACGTGGTTTTTTTTGCATTTGCTGAATACCGTGCATACATGTGTTCCAACAATGTCATTATTTGGTTTTCGGTCCGTTGCGAAATACTACACACTCCCTTAATGCCAAGGGCTTTATAATACTCTTTTTCAGTGATAAAGAATCATGGTATTTGCTATGGTGTTGTTACGGCGGGCGAGAAGAGTTGCTCGTCTTCATAATTTTGAAAACACGTTGTTTTGTTTGTCCTCACAATGTAGGAGCGCCAAAATGCTGCGTTTATAGCAAAACCATTGTATTACGAATATACAAATAACTTTTTTGTAACTGGTAGCAATGCCAATATTTTGCATCATCAGGCTGATGTGGTCTATGTGCAGCTGTTCACGTCATAAACGTTTTATTCAGTTCGTATTTGCCGATCGCGGTAAACACCGTTTTTGCCAGCATTTAGACAAAGATCAATCTAAAATTAAACGCATAGTAATAAAACTTTCTTCTAAACCCTACGCCTCAAACCTCATGGAACGACATTAGCATATATCTTGTATTACATTCCACCAAATTAAATGAACAGCACACGTGTTCCACACGGATTGTATATTCCAGAGCGATTTAAGCCCATCGGCGTCGCTTTGTTGTGTAAGCTTCGTTACGTCTTTGATAATGTTATTATTGCTCTGCACTATTGGAGATATATGATGCACTAGTAGATTATTGTGCTGGATATGGCAGAATCCCATTACAATAAACCACAAACACAAACTGAAAGACATTAATTTATACGTATAAATCCAACCTTTCGTGCCCATATATATATTTGAATATTTGCGTAATACCGAAATATTTAAATCATTTTTAGTCATCATGGATTAGAAACATAATATTTGTTGTAGATACGATCTTTATGAACCGTTGGTAGCATTTCGCGATCCTATTCAATGTTGTAGATTAATGAATAAGGAGAAAAATAGAGTTTTTCGCTAATAAAATTTAAAAATAAATCAAATATTTTATTTTTTTCAAATAAACATATCCTACACACATGATTACACATTATCTCGGCAATTTGGATCGAAGTATATATGGTTTTATGGAAGATATTGAGGTGTGCGGGTTATGTCAACGAATGGTTAGTTGTTAAAATTTTATTTCGCTATTATATTCAGAATCCAAAGAAATCACGCGTGAAAAGTTTTCTGTGTACGTCACTATGACTATACTATCACATTCGAATGATCAAACTAAAATATTTTCAATTATTTTGGACGAAAATGTGCGTTGACTTTATGTGGACATATTGGTATATCCTTTCGTGGACCAAAGTCTACGAAAGGTTGGCGGTTTGTCCACTAAATATACATGCATGCATGCGCACGTGCATACTTATGTAAATACATACATATATGCATGCATTAAGTAAGTGATATTTATATTGTCGACTGTGTATGGTTATATATATCGCCTGCTATCACATCGTAAACATTGTTGTAAGCAACAGGAGCATGACGTTTGACAATAATAGTATATTGGACGACGGCCTTCGAGTTCGTCTCTGCTTTGTTTGGTACGATTATAACCTTTTGCACTCGAGTTGCACATTGCACTATGCCTCTGTAAGTAGGATATGTCAAATGTCTCGATCACGCTGTGACATTCTGCCAAACAGTCGCTATTAAACTATTGAGCTTTTCTTCAGAGGTCCAGCACTAAGGGTTGATTTGACTTGTGTCTGGGTTTCTCTTGACGAATAACGAAATATGATGCAAAAGAGGTGGAATGGAATGGGCATTTCTATATTAAGAATGTGAGAAAACTAATGTTGACGTAGAATGTATTGATTTTAGATGATGAATGCTTTTACGACGACAATACTGGCGCTGTATTATAACATAGACAACTCGCTATTGTATGCACAGCCATATATTATGCATGTAGTGTATATGATAAAGATGATGTACTCTTCAGATAATTATTGATAATTGCTATTGGATTTTATAAATGATTTGTAGAGATGCAGATGCATATGAGATGCTCCTCTCCTTAGATGCCCAATCTACGATTCATTTATACATATAAACATTTAAGATATATTTCTGCTGCCTGTCAACCCTCAACGATACAAAAATCCCAAACCGCCAGTCATCACTGTCCAAAGATAACACGGTGATACTCTTACCTGATATGCCTCACGTCAAAACCTGTTACAAAAATTACCATTTTAGCCTTGGGGCGTAGCCGACCGCTTTAACGGCGACAATAAACTGCGACGCTATATTCTTCCTCTTGCGACTCAATGTAGTGCGTTAACATAATATGTTTCAAGGATATCGCACATATGTCGTAGCATTTGTATTCACTTCGCGATTTCCTCTATTACTGCGCAATTACACAACGTGGTTATGTCTGTCATTCATTACGAAACGCCGCTCTATGTGGAATGACATGAGCCAACAGCCGAGCCCACCCTTTGCAGGCAGTACTCTGAACAGTCCTATTGCTTTGCTTTGGATGTTGGTTGACGGCATACATATCGCATAATCTAACGCATTGGTCAATATAAGTTCGTCAAAATATGCTTTCGCAAAGTAGTTGAGTGTAGGTGCGTCAAAAATACGAAGAACTCATCCACAAAGGATTTCTTACCAACTCGTGGCGGTGAGCCTGAGATGATTCCACGAACGATCTTCTGTGATATGAGCCATAGCTCATTACAATATGAAATATACGGAGAGATAAATAATAATACATCATGAAAAATGTAGATTTGCAAGATAATTGTTTCTCTTTTTACAATGGACCAATACGTTTAGCGATTTTTGTTTTTACATGCTTTATACGTTATCAACATGCCAGTTTTGAATCGTTTCAAACCAAGACGAGCTTACTTGATTCTCTTCTTAACCCTGGGTTCAGCATATTTGATTCTGCCTCAGACATAGTATTGACTTTACCTTGTTTAAAATATAATGTTAAGCGTTTATATAACATTCAAGTAAAGTCAATTGGTATTTAGCCACGCCACGAACTTTTTCAGTTCGCTGTTTATATAATCAATATCTTCTCTGCTTTAATTATATAAGTGTCGCCCGCAAATATTGTAAAATAGAATTTGGGAACTATTGGCAATATTGATGATACAAAATCCTACACATATTATATTCTCTTGTTTTGAATTGTTAGCATTATCCTGCTACAGATGTATCATAGTGTATGCGCTTGTGTTCAACACTGCAGTATGGGGAGGTAAAGGCACCGCCTCCGATAGAACAAAAGACGGCCGACATCCACTGAGCCATCAATCCACCTTACTCCCAACTGGAATGAGGCCCAGGTATCAATATCTAACAGGCTTTCCAGGTCGTTTGTGAGTGGGGATATTACACTGCGCAACACTTTATAAGCATGATATCTATGTTGCACTTCGCCTGCCGTCTTTTGCCGGCATAACGTCTTTTTACGTCATAACACCCTGACATATGCGTTCTTTTATATATAATTTGGCGTATTATCTATTCAAAAATATGTTATGATACATTGTGATTCCAAAATGCAATAAAAGAACAGCTATATAACTTTTACTGCGCTGTGTCAGATGGTGTTACCTTAGTGCAACAATAAAGGAACACAAGTTAAATACATTTTTAAATGAACTTGGCAAAAGTGTCGAATCATAATAATGCACTTTGTTGTCAATAGCTAGTGGTTAGTTAAACCTTCGTAATTCAAACCAACGCTAACACAAAATGAAGACTACGCATAATCAAAAATGACTTGTTGATTATAACTAAGCAGATGTTGAGGCGGACAGAGAATGTTAAGTAGAATAAGGTCATTCGCAGGAAAATGTGTAGTGAACAAATATTGCGGCCCTAATAA
Source organism: Urechis unicinctus (assembly GCA_034190875.2). Classification (NCBI taxonomy): domain Eukaryota; kingdom Metazoa; phylum Annelida; class Polychaeta; order Xenopneusta; family Urechidae; genus Urechis; species Urechis unicinctus. The sequence continues at coordinate 15,882,963 of CM067343.1, forward strand.
GTCACTTAACTCTGATATGAATGGCATTTTTGAACCAATTTCATTAAACACGAAATCCAATTGCCTTTCGTGTTCCTAGTTTTTTTATCCATTCCTACGTGCCTTTTGGTATTTACGATATCTCTTTAAGCAAAAAAAGTACTACGTACCTATTTCTAACTTATACACTTGTTTATAGACACATTGCATCATCGGTGAGTTCATTGCCATGTAGAATTATTTAGACACCATAGTAAAGGAACATATTTATTCAATGCAGCATATCCATTTTATGCTATCATCAATGATACCAATAGGGAAATCAGGGTCAATGATAAAAAACGATTTATACGAGCATTATCTTGCTTCGAAGGGACCACATCAGTCGATTAAGCAACGTCAACGTCTAAATTTCATTCTTTTGCTGTGAATGTCTTATAGTAGTAGTAGTGACAAAATATGATATTTGCATTGCATGGGCAATGGCGGGTCGAAGCCCAATTATTGCTAACAAAACGACGGCAGCATAAATATCGTTGCTTGTGAGAATCTAGCCCATGGATTCTGAACAATGGATTTTGTTACTTCAAACCGTTGGGATGATTTCTCAATCAAATTGAAATTTCCTAGCAGAAAAACAATTTGCAAATTTCGGCTATTTTTTCAGCAAGAACATTCAGCCTTTTTGGTTATTGCATTATCGGGGAAAGACATAGGTGATGCCTAATGTCCAAGAAACTAACTCTTAAAGAAGAGTGAATGTCAATAAAGCACAAATCATGGAAGTGTACGCAGCCTAGTATGTACCTCTTGTTAAAGAGCCTGAGTGGTCCTCCGTGATAAGTGGATTGTACACAGATGGGTAGGTTGCATAACTTACCAATAACGCGAGGTTAATGGAAATGGTGTATGACCGTACCAATTGTTGTGATAGAGAGCTCACTTTAATTCATGCGGCTGTGGTGGTCAAGGCAATGCCTGATAGATACTGTAATTAAGCGTCGGTCTTTATTAATGTTTATTTGAGTTCTACGACAACACCGATGGATTACAGAATGTAGGCGTTGTTAGTGCTCTGTGATATATTCATTGTAGACTGTTGGGTAGGTTGCATGAGGTACGAATAACTCGCTGCTGATGGTAGTGGTGTATGATGTTACCAATCATTGTGATCGAGAGCTCACTTATAAATGCGGCGGTGATAGATAGGTATTGTAATTGAGCGTCAGTTTTCATTAGCGGTTTTTTGTGCTCAAGGTGAATACGCAAGATAGGCAATGCATTTATGTAAACCCCCTCACTATTCACTCTCATTAAAGATATATAACAAACCGCCGTTATTGGAATAGAACGTCTTAAATGGCAATCTATCTGTTATCTGCACCGCAATTTCAAGACATAACATGCATAAAAATAGTATTATCCAACTCGATGTAGTTATTATTGATTTATGTAACGTTTATGGAATTTGAGTCTTAGCAAGTTTGTAAGGGTAAGCGTGATATTTGACCTATGATGCTTTCAACAGTTACGAAGCTTGGTACCACGACGTTTGCAGGTGCTATAATACAGAGGAAAACAAATACCATTATGAAAATACAAAGTGGCTACATATGCTCTCATGTGAATTCCTCATGCAGTAGAGATTGAGGAATGTACCTTAGTTAGAGGAATATACCTCTTGGTGTTCTGTGTATTCCGCGTGCCTCTTAGCTGTATGCGAGCATAGAATAATCGCACTCATGTTATTATAGCTAATACTGGTTATGCTCAGAAGTTTTTATCCTATCCGTTGTTTACCTTTGCTTCTGTGTAATGTTGCTACCTGTAAACGTCGTGGTACCGGATGGGTTGGTGTTCTACTCGATAGATTTTATTGATTACAGTGACTGCATGCGAGGAAGATACGACCAGCTGCAACGTCATGGCGGTTTGCATAACCTGCTCTGTCTCTGTGTCAACTGAAGTATTGAAGATTTCAGTTCCAGTTCACGTTCATAATCTATAAGCCATTTGTACATTAGAGTAAGACGATTGTAACAAAAATTTATGCAGCAATGTTTTGGGAATTAATAGCGAGGATAAGTTGTTTATCACCTTTGCTTCTGTGTAATGTTGGTATGGGATCTTTGGATTTGCAGATGAATTTTCCTTCATTAATGAACTGCTCATCGGATGTGGATATCTTAGTATCTGCCTACACAATGTGGCTGTGTTCTATTAATTAAGATATATAATGAAGGTGTAACTGCTGTGAGCGTATGTAATGATAGTATGTTATCAACCCTTGTGCTAAGAGTAATTATGTATGAGAGACACCTAGCAATCAGGAAGGTTAATTAGAGAGCAAAAACCCATAGCAGGGAAATACAAATTCCTCCCATGAATAACAAAGCGGTAATTTATGAAGAAGTGCTTCTTGCGCACCATAGATGGAATGCAGATAGCTTAGATATACAAGAACTGGCCTTAGTCATGGATACACTCTATTTTGATTCCAGTTGCAAAATAATTTTTGCGCACTCAATACGCTGGTTAAAGGGTCATGCATCTTCTATATCGTTATTTAAGGATTCTGCCATGAAGTTCAGATATGGTGTATTATTACCTTTGTGACTCGATGGGCCCATTTAAAAAGCATCCTGTGAAAGATGTGCTTTCTGCAACCTAAAAATTTAAATCCTATCGTATCAAATTAATCCGTCACTTTTGTATATTTATTACGTTACATCTTGAGATGTATTCAACAAATAGAATTATATTGTGTCTTTGATAGATGGAGTGCCTAATTCATTGTTCAAAGGTAAAATGTCGAGTTGATAAGTACCAGTAATGCCAGATAAGTAACAGTAATCACTAGAAGTTAAACATATACCAATGTTGGTCGCTTATTTTCACTCAACGTTATAAAGCACTAGCGGGGATATTGAGTGCATCAAAATGTACCACATTATGAAAACGCATTGCGTTCATTCATCGATTAATTGTTTCTTGTGAAGAGTGGTGTTTCTTAACAAAGTAGGGATGCAATATGACCACAAAGAAAGTGTTCACCGAAATATATTATACCGGTAGAGCAAACTGTGATTCAAGAAAATATAGTATTACATCACATGTCTAATGGAGTTTTCTCCTATTCAGGTGGTCTTTGATTAAGTTAGAATCGCAATGCTTTTTGAGAATACACCACATTTGCACATGAGCAGAATATGTGATTAGCATTGCCAACAGTAAATTTATTCTATATGGGCACATTAAAATGCAAACATATTGCTTTTAATGAAGGTCCTATGGCATTTGCAGCATTTTGAGTTCCATATTTGCTGCAATGGTCCCCGACAATACACCTCTCGCTTCTGGCGGGAAAATGAACACAATGATACGCTGTCATGCAGAATGCTCTAGAGAGATGGCAAAGTCCGATAAGAGCTCGTCCTGTCACATTCTCGACAAAGCAATTTACATTTCGAGTGCAACGTGTGCCAAGGGGTGCACAGTGTACTATTTTTAACATATAGTCAAATCATGTTTTTACCTACAATGAATGATTGATGGATAACTAATCCCAAATGTGTGCCAATTTCCATTATTGTGATCGATATATTCATGGTGCAATTCCGAATGATGTTTTGAGTCAAGGTCACTGGCAGGAAAACCTCGATTTAGATATAAAATGCTGCCCCGTCGGGATCAGTGGTGTAAAAGTAAGCAATTGGCCACATGCAATGCTTTTGTGTTGTATGTTCATCATTTATGGCATTTAATTGAGGATCCAACTTGGTGCTAATACCAAACACTTATTTTATAAATTGGTACATATCAATTGATGTTCTTTTGGGCAGACAGTTTCATGGTAGGATTATATATACTTGATTCCATTAAACTAGTCATAAATGGTGATTTGCCACCTGGAATTAATGAATCAGTTGTATTCCAGCTTCATTTTCATATGCGCTGGTCAGTATTCATAATGCATTATCAAAAATATGTTGTTGCTACACATGCCAATAATGTCTAAATTTTCCAGCCGATCGTGACCACAAAAGCTCGGTTGCGCCTATATTCATACTTTAAATAATCTGTAGGATATAAGATCAGGAGGCTGAATTATGTAATACTCTACAGGGATCAGTTGTGCCATATCAGCAATGATGCATTATGAAAATAAATTGATGGTTGCTTTGTACTCGAGCTTGAAAATAACGTATTTCTTTTGGGAAGACTTTTTGGAAATGTCCTGGCAGCAAAGTGGCTACTTCTTAAACTCGATACCGAATAAATGCCATTCCTGTGTAGGAAATGCATCGAGTGTTGCGAGTTCAATGAGATACACCGTTTACAATATTGACGTCAACGAGTGGGTGTCTTATTACCTATTACATACACATAACACATTCACGAATGTGTCATATGAGACAAATATTACATAGGTGAGCTTCATGATATTATTTCTGACTAATATGGTGAAAACCAGTGAACAACATGCCAATTATTACTCCGTCGAAATACCTATGCATAACATACGGTAAGGCAGTCAATTAATTTGATATGTTGGTATCAACATTTTGAGTTAAGCGACTAAATTGTTCCCAATGCAGTGATTTAATTAAGCTAATAAAAACATCATGTTCTGCATTTCACAACTCGTTCTTTCCAATTTGGACATTATTTGGGTGAATGTATCGCGGGTTTCTAGAAACTTCAATTTTAAATCTCAAATGATTATAAATTACTCGGGCATTTTTTCTACAATCTACTTCCCATCTAGCACGAACCAACAGTACCGTGCACTTAGCATCCACAAGAAACACATATGGGAATTGTCAGTCGCATATTTAGGACCGGCCAATTACCTCAATATACGCTTGCCATGAGTTAGCATAAGAATGTATGCAAAGTATCAATCTCACCAAACACTCTTAATGTCAACAGCGTACAATATCAACCAATTTATGCTTTCATTCAACTGCTGGGAAGGAAAGGTCGCAAATGTCCGACCGCAAAGTTTAACTGAATGTAAAAGCTTTTTTCGTCACTCCAACTCACATTCATACATAAATAATTAATGGATAATATAATTGAAAGATCTCTACTATATCCGTGGCATATATTATGTAGTTGAATTCTGGTAAAAATTTAAAACAATCGGTGAAATATTTGTGCATAGAACACGTGCATTTTACAATGCATAGTACCTGTCGAACAGACCCGCATTGTGTTAATCAAACACATCACATACGCACGTTCTTATAAATTAAATGTTATCGGGCATATTAGTGCTGGTCCGATCATTGGCGTAAGGGATATGTAATTTGTCAAACATGTAGTTGTCATAGGATATTTTACGTCAGAAATAATATATTAAACAATTAAATGGAACGTTGCAAGTCAGCTAAGTTTACAAAAATAATGACTATGACAATAGACTTGGGTGAAGACAGTAAGTGGCAACCAACCAATGAATAGGGCCAGCGAGACATTCCATGAATAAATACCAATCGGTGTTAATCAACGTCTCGCCCAAACCTGCACCAGCGTATTGACACCTACATTCTTTATTGTGACACTGTCGTCATTTAGTATTTGTATGTAATTCACCCAAATGAAACTATTATTAGGCGTCGGAACTACGTCGGAGTTGTTATGTTAACCGATTGAAGAGACAGCTTTAGGCTGATGGAAAAGAAATGATCATATTTGCGACACTTTTGGGACTAACTATGAGGTAAAACATCTGGGTATCTTATTTTTCTTGACACATATTAAGCCCAATTTGAAACACAACAAATATCTTAGGGGCAAAAATGTCCAGAGGACAACAAACAATATGCATTTGCCTTGTGCAACTTCCCCTGACAAGGATTTGTGACATCAGATTGCACTGGAATTGCCTGTCCAGCGAGAAGCGATCCACAAATGACAGTGATTGATTGCGTACCAAATGGTTTTACCATCGTAGACAGGTGTTTAACAAATAATTGATGGCACACACAACAGCGAAAACAACAGCGGATTGCAGCTTTGGGTATAGTAACATACATCAGGGTTCGAAGCTAGTTAACTTTCGCCCACCAACCGGTTATGGCGGAAGAAATACACGAGCAGCACGTGGAGACTTTACCAGGTTGGTATCCATTTGATATGGCCGCGACTTGAGATGGCCATGGTTAATTTGAAGCCGCTTAGAGCAATCTCACTTTGATTGGAAGGAGAGAGCGATGGTGGCCAAGGCGTTCCTATCAGCGGCTTCTCACATTTGTATTAGTTTAATTTATGTGGCTCAGCAAGATAAACGAAGATAAATAGTTATGTTAAATATGCGCATGGCTTACGATTTACCAGCCTCACATGCAATTGTGGTTTAAAGATGGAACAAGGAAAATAGCATTGACAATGTACTGAGACGTGGATGTGATTCAATACGTCTGTGCCTTTATTCGCTTCATAAACTATGACGAATGTCGATCTTCCGCACAGACGTGAATCTGACATAACGATTAATGATTCTGCCGGAGAAAATAGACCAGTGAGTTAATGCCTCACGACAATTATTCGCGAAACGAAATTAAGAAAGAATTTGACCGGTAAATTAACTCCAAGCAGAAGGAGCATGCTTTGTTAAACACTAATGTAACACTATAATAACCCCAAAACAAGTAGTTGATAAGCATGAGCTCGAGCGGTATGTTTATGAACGATGCAATATCGCTTACTTCAGTGCAATGAACAGTAACTGTGAATTATGTTGAACGACATAGTAATATTACCTGCGCCAGCAAAACTGTTATGGATTTTGTCAACGTGAGCATCGACGGTATTGAAATCGACATAGTTCTATTCATGACACATCATCAATAAATAAATGTGTTCAATGTTAGTTGGTGCCTATGGCGACAGCGTCTCAAACCGACCGCGACAAATACAGTTTTGTATGTAAATATGAATCTAAATTCACTAGACGCATCTGAAGCGCAACACAAACCACAACCAATATCTAAGTTGCAAAAACATCCGAAGGATAAAAAAGTATATGCATTTGCCTTGAGCAACTTCCCCTGACATATGAATTGGAAGCATCAGATTGCTCTGGAGTTCCCTGTCGAGTAAACTGTGATCCAAAATTGACAGTGATTGATTACGCACCAAATGGTGTTACCGTGGTCAACAGGTGTTAACACAAACTTGATGACAAATACTACAACAGATACAGCAATGGATTCCAGCATGCGTACATTTACATTATTCAGGCTTTGCGGGAGATGGTATATATATGAAATGGCCGAAACTTGAGCGGGTGATGGTTAATTTGAAGCCGCTTGAACAAATCTTATTGGAAAGCTTGCAATATCTGATACGGGTCGTGTTCAGGATCTTTTAACCAACCCGTTGCTTAACATCGCGTCTATTTAATTCTATACGAAATATGCAGGTAAATTGAGCATAAGTCAAGAACGGCTTATTGGAATTGGATCTCTCAGATAATGGTTAATTTGAAGCCGCTTAGGGCAATATCATTTTGATAGGAAGGAGAGAGCGATAGTGGCCAAGGCGTTCCTATCAGCGGCTTATCAAATTGCGTCTATTTACTCCTATACTAAATATGCAGGTGAATTGTGCATAATTCAAGAACGGCTTATTGTTAGCAGAGCGCACAAACACACAATCTAAAAGGTAACTTAATGTACAAAATAAACATGGCATCGTGAACAATTCCCTCCACGACCAATTAAGACAATGCATTTGAACACTGCAAATGCTGCATAGTTTTGTTACATCATCAACAAAAGTTCAATCCGTTGTAGTTGAAACTTAAAAAAAATAATACTCTATTTGCGATGTTGATTCGTACATTTCATTCGTCTTTATCGCCTTTATTATGCAAATTTGATCACGTATGTGAGGTCCTTGGATAGTATCAAAACATCAAGATGACTCATCTGGCTTATATATATATATATATATATATATATATATATATAGATATATATATATATATAGAAATATATATATAGAGATATATATATATATACATATAGAGATATATATATATATAGATATATATATATATATATATATATATATATTTATATATATATATCTATATATATAGATTAAAAAAATATATTTTTATTTACATAAATATATATATATATATATATTTATATATATATACATATATATATATGTGTATATATATGTATGTTTATATATACATATACATATATATATATTTATTTATATATATAAATAAATAAATATATAGGCAATTTAATAAAACATTCAAAGCTATTGCTCGTTCAAGACTATCCGTCACAACAAGATTACTCCATCGCACTGCCGAAGCAATTTTCCAACTAAGTCAATAAAGCATTAGGCGCGTCGTATCCAGAATTGTTCATATTGGATGGAATAGACTGAGTTAACTTGCATTACCCTAACTAACAGAACTGAATTATAGTCCTGCTTTCGAAAATTTTGCATCTTAAAATGTTAAGCTTAGGATCGCTGGTTCACAATTAATGATAATTGCCTGAACTGGTTTGTCTGTTAACTGTGAAATGTTTAATGCTTTCCTTAAATACACATTCTAGTCAATAATGTCTAGTTTCAGAGCAATGCTTGTAAGTAGCGGTTGGAGTGTCCGAAGGGGGAGAGAAGGGGGGTGGGGGCAGGATCCGTTCCCTTAACAAACAGCAGCTAAAACTGCATTTAAAATGTTATACTAATGTTCTGTTGCCAAATGTTTTCAATGATGCTTTAACTGCTTCAGCATGCGAATATTGAATGTATTTACAATGACACTTGCTCAAAAAGACACAATTAAACGATTCAATTTCAAAGATACTAACTCAATGGCAGCCCATTAGTTGAGGTTTCGTCCCGTAATACCCCCATCACACTAGACGAAGACCATGAAGACCGCACTACGTCCTGGCAATTTCGACGAATGCAGCGAGGACGCGGTCAAATTCTTAAAAAATGCTGCGTCCCTTCCAGGCATTCACTGCGTCTCACACGTTCCAATTACGTTCTTATTGCGCGTATCTTCACGCGCGCATCACGTCCAATGCGTTCTTAATACGCGAGCACCACGTCTTATGCGTTCTTTGTACGTTCTTACTACGACCAGGAAGATTGCACCACGCGCTTACCAAGTGCTTATCACGTCCTCATTACGTTCTTATGAATTTATTTGCGAATGTGATCGAGACGAAATAATACCGTAACTGGCCTGAAATCGTACTGCAGGGTCTTGTCGCCAGATGCTAAATGCCGTATTGTGATAGCAAGTTTTAAGCCAGGTTCCAGTGCTTTCCTGTAGATGGTGGCTGTTTTCTGACATCTAGGGCCAACTCGGTTCAGAAGTTCATCGATCATCTCAGGAGGAATTCTCAGAAAATTGAAAAATGACTGTTGATCTTCCATTCTCAATTCTTCCATCAGCCGATCATAATGGCCAAATAGGAGACTTCTTTCAGCAGATGTGCATTCATATCTAGTAATAGTATAAAATGAAGTTATAGGGGAGTGGAATCCCGTATTTATACATGATCACTGTTCAGAACCTGGCAGGGCGTGGTAAGAACCCGATACAAACGTGTCGAACGTACCATAGTCGTAGTAAAAGCGTGGAGATGTTGTGGTGAGAACTCCATTGACGTAGCAAGAACGCAATGACAACCTAGAGACAACGCGATGAGAACGCCATTCAATATTTCCCGTCCATACCACGCTTGCACTATGTCAATCAAGTTCCTGCTAGGTTTTAGTTACGCCGTCACTACGTCCATGCCGTCGTTAATACGTTCTCATTAAGTTCTTACCACGTCCTGATTCGACCACGTCCTCACTACGTTTTTTTTAACATGTTCAAAGTCCGCTCACGTCCTTCACGTCCATGAAGACCATACCACGTCCTTACCAGTGTCGAAACCAGTGGTTTGTTAGCCAAACGGTGTGGAATCTAGTATTTAGTGAAGTTATATTGAGCGCAGATAACTGAGATTATGATGAAAGGGTGACTCCGATTTAGTGTATAGTAATAACAAATGTGAAGCACATTGTAAAAACTAACATCTAATGATAGCATTGGAAACTCACATTTTGTTATGCTGGGCAAGTAGTAACAAATAAACGATGCTTGGGTTTTCCTATTAACCATGTCCTGTGTCTTATGGGTATGCGCGCATGGATGATCTATATCTAGTCTATCAAATTATACATTTGTAAGCAATTGCCATTTTAGCGTTACATTTGGACGACGAACTTTGAATAAAGATATGATAATCGCGGAAAACGGCCTTGGGGTTTAGGCATCAATTGATTCGCACACTTGACTTGAATTTCGGCTTTTATTGTGTTAGCTTACTGGAAGAGTCCATTATATCTTGCATTGTCTCGTCGTAAACAATGTCGTTCATTAACATGATTCAGTTTAAGGATGCAGTATTTACGGATACAATATGCGGAGCGGACGTTACTCTTGTATCTCTCTCGCTCTCTCTCTATCCCTCTCGATCTATCTCTCTCTAAATATATATGTATTTAAAAATATATGATTATAAATGCATATATATATATACATAAATATATATATATATATATATATATATATATATGTATTTATAAATATATATATATATATATATATACATTTAATGTATATATGTGCATATATATACATTTATGCATAAATATATACACATATATGTATAATATATATATATATATATGTATGCATATATATATATATATATATATTTATTTATATATATATATATTATATATATATATATATATATATATATATATATATATCCATACATATTCATATATATATATATCCATACATATTCATACATTCAAACATATGAACATGCATACATACATTCTAAAACTGTTTTTTTCTATGCTAGAACTTTTTCTGCAACTTCTGCATAATAAATGCTGTTTAGGATTCGGTAGAAGAAGTCAAACTGTACACAAATCCAATATGTTAGCTGTTGTTATATTATGTTAAATAAACATGCGGGCAGTTAGCCACCATGCATGAATAACGTGAAATCATAATCTGGCAGCAACATTCATTTTGCTGGATGCGCCATATAGTTGATATCATCCCTTCGGCTGTTGTTATGAGTTGGAGTGCGTTAACAAGAGCGCAGAAATAAAAAAAAATTATTATTATTTGGCAATCTAGGCGAAGGTCAACGTGAAGCACGATGCGACTAATTAACTCTATGACGTATGGATAAAGCATTAGCAGATGTTAGGGTGAATCTAGGAATATTACACTGTCATTTAACTGACTGATTTCTTTGTAACATGGAAATAATATACGCTTTACCAAGGCAACAGAACATGGGATAATGACGCCTACTCGCTGTATGCGTGGATGTTGAAGCTTTAGTGCCAACATCAAACGAGGTTCGTAAAACTGTCAAGAGCACGCCATAAGACTTCATCCCACCTATTCGTACAGAAAGTAGCTGCTGTGGACTAGTAAAAGTGTAAAACGAAAACATATGCACCGCCACTACCTAATAAAATGTAAGCTCGATCGTCCCAAAGAAGTTCGACTTGATGATTTTTATGATGAACGTCTGGAACGGTGCATTGGTGAAAAAAAAATTCTGATTTCTTCCCGGTAGGTTAAATATAAGTTATGTTATTAAGTTAAAAACAAGTAAAGTAAACTGTACCGGCTACCCACGTGAGGAACGAATCAATGATGATCATCGGAATATATTTATAACAATAAGTGCAGTAATTGCAGATACAACATAGAAACACTTATGTATGGACAACATGTCACCTGTTTATTACAGGCGTTAATATATCTGTATTAATGTTCATCATTTCTGAATCATAACCCGAAGATTAGTAATAGAAAACTAAGAAAACATGAACGATTTGTTTATATGATTTGTATAGTTATCGCGTAGCAATACATCGGCTGCGAGTATAATATATTTCATGGTATAGACTCTGAAAAAGGACGGTTTAACTTAATGTTAACTGGCAGGTATTCCAGAAAGATCCACAATGTTTCTAACATATGAGCATTCCTTAAGGGTAGTCATTGGCACAATGGGCTTGCTTCTCTTACGTTTCGCTTGCCTTGTGTACTAACAGGGTGACACCATATTAATGTTCGACGACCATCAGCATAAACCTATGGAATATAATTTGTAGGAATTACCTGATGTTTGGCAGCACAAATTTTAGCACGTGAGAGAGGAGTAGTATATTTCACAAAAGTGGCGTCTTCGAAATAAATTTGGTAAGATGATGAAATCTAAGGAGAAGCTTAAAATGGCTGGAAAATTTAGCTACCTAATAAACTGCATTGGCAGTCTATAATTAATGATTATTGCTACTGACGCATAGCCGAGTCTGATAATACCCATGCAGTTGTGGTTAGATTCCAACCGTTATTCGTGACTAGAGTGTTCCCATTTAATGGCGGTCCCATCTACGATCGGAGATATGCCAACCCTTTTGTTATCAAGTTAAGCTCCGCAATAAAGGTGTTCATGACATACGAGGCTTATCCTTTTAGTACAGTATTAGTTTGGCTCTCACACATTTTATCTAGGTTGATCCAAAATATAACGTTTATATAGTTGTTTTGGGGACAGGGAATCCCTCATGACCCGGATGATTGCATTGAGTTGTTTATCTTTCTATGCATGGGGTTGTACCCAACAAGCTGCAGAGCAGTCTTGAAACTTCATTAAAGAAGAGAGGGGTTTCGCAGCCAGGGTCGGGAAACTGTTGTGTGTGCAATGGCACGTTAGCAGCACTGGACAAGAATAACAAATCTTCTCACTTCCACTGTTAAAATTCCTCTTCCTTGTTGAAATGCAGAAAAACTTTTCATTATATTTCCTTTCTTTACACAACTCATAGAAATAAACCAAATTCCTCGATTGCTCCGGGTCAGCTTCATTGTGCTTAGAGTAAGGAAATAGTCGTGATGGATGTTGGGTGCATGCTATGTAAATGTAATGAGTGACTACATCGGCTACAAATATAACATATTCCAAGTTAAAGACGAATAAGTTATCAATATGGAAAAAAAATGATTGTCCATCGTCATTGAGGAAAACAGACTAACGAACCTTTTTAATATGGTATAACTACTAACAGAGGTACACAAAACATATGTACCAAACAAAATATGCTTTTCCATGCAAGTGCAAAAAATCTTGTGCCTAAAATCTTTCATTTTATTTCATAGTATCGTGAATACGATGTACAAATAATATCAAAGAAAACAGTGAAGATATAGCAAGTTGTTCACAGTTCCGTTTCGTTAGTACACAGGCACCACGGGCGCAGATCCTGGACAAGCAAACAATTGATGTTGCAGAAACGCTCAGTTGATATACTTGACAGTAACTGCCCTAATAAATGTTCTGCTCATAGTTTACTCACCACGGGTGACCCTAAGAATGAGATAGACCTCTCTGAACGGAGATATTTCCACATTAACGTTGCACCTAAGTGCATTCAAAGCTCGAGGACCCACTTCGAATTTATTGTCTATTTCTTGTTTGTGCGCACTGATACATCCATAAATATTTCTCATCCTCCCTTGGTAGACCACTAAATTCGTATGTCGAGTTGTATTGGACGCGCTTACCCAACCTAAATCTTCTTTGGCGGGATGATAATTACGGTGCCACAACATAAAATCTTTCCGCCATTTCAAAAGACGAGGACCTTTTCTTGCACCGTGTTCAACGCCAACATCGAGAAGTACAAATGTTTGAATAATACAAACTTCTCTTTACATTCGCTACTTCAATAATGGAGAATTTCGAATTTCCGGGTTTTTATTTACTTGTTTATTGGACCATCTATCTATAAGTCAATTATTAATTAGGAATCAATCTAAAATGAAAGATTAGTTCAAACATGACTGTCGCGTTTGTGTCAAAACATCGTTTACTCGTTGATGATGCGTGAATGCCCAGGTTACTAAACATTGCGAAGGTTGTTGCCTACTGCAGTGGTTTTCCTGGAGCTAGTATATAGAGCTAATATCGCAGATGTGATGTACGGTAAATTGGTTCTGGGCAAAATAAACGCGGGACAAATATAGTAGATCCAATATGTGTTCGTGATGATTCTGTATACCTGGTGGGGGAATATCTTCAATGAGTGCTAACAAAATATGATTATCCCCAGCATAATGTAACGTGAATTAGTCGCGTACAATTAATACTCCTTAGTGATCACTATGTGGACCAATTGTCATAACATACCTCATAACCATTTCACACACGTTTTCTTGCTGGTTATATGTGACTCGTCTTTTGGAGTACACGTCTTTTGGATGACACGTGAATATGCCATCGTTTGACCCCAACAATAATAGCAGATAGTCATATAAGATATGCATACAAAATATTTCTCACTATTTCATATTGGGGCCTGAGATCGATTTTGCACCCGCTTCATTATTCAATAGGTCCTTTCACTGCGTGATGTTAGTCGGCGTTCCTCAACAAATATATCATCGAATTATTGTTGTCTATCCTAATAGTTACAGAATGGAAAAATAAATAAGCGCAAATTGTGCTATAACATCACGAATGTATAGCTGGTAATGAACTTTGATGCATAATTCCTGGTGCGGTGTTGCAAACCTTCTCTTACAGCTAATATCAATATGAGACCGATGTTAGGTGTATGTGGTAACTGAATTATCATAAACTGGATATCTGTATGCACTGCTATTGATTCATTGCAAAACTTTGCATATTCTGTACGTCATTTTTGGAAAATTGCCTTGCAATGGCATTTTACAGACTAACTATTATAACTGATTGCTATATATTCAACCTTATCCGACTATTTTTGGGTACAGCGTATGGTGCACAAGCATTTGAAATATTCGGTTAGCACAGTGTTCTAGTGACCTGTAAGAGATAATGGTAGGGCACCCATGATCACCATCTCAATAGGCCTGATCCATTAAGGCTAATGTGAGGGAAGTCAAATCCATACAGTATGTGATGAATGGACGCAGAAGGTCTGTTGTTAGTTAATCGGAAAGGAACCATGTGCACAATCGAATTTGTTCGGCTTCGACTATTTCACCTCCGAGAACAAGTTCGTTCATTCACAACGTCTTTTCTCACAAATCACCCCAAGCACTTTTAGCAATTAAATTCAATATAATGTTATGTACATTGTGTTAAGAAGGGCTTGATAGAATGTCAAAGGTCATTAGAAAGACAACTGAAGGATTGAATACTGGTCAGATTGCATCATTGGCATACATATGTATTCTCAATGACTTTAAAAGTACTAACCAGAATGTCATTATACCGTCAACTAAAGAGACCAGGCAACGCTTAATGAGCAAGCCAAGAATATAACCCATTTCGATACCGACAAATCATACACAAGATAAAGAAACAAAGTACGCTGATGGCCTGTTCATTGAGCGCCAGCGAATTGATAACAAAATATAAGATGACATTCGATACATAAGCGATGGCCTTCACTATACATACATCATTTAGGGTCACCCCAGTTGCTCACAAAACATCGTGATGAAATAATCGTAAATGTGACAACGATACTCACCGCTAAGATAAGTCACCAATATGGTACAAAAAATTTCTTCATAGCCTTTTTCTGTTTTTTATATATCAGCAATTTGTGATCTTCACGTGTGTCTGATTTTGATTGATGTTTTCTAACCCATCCACAGCTTCTTAAGTTACTTCATTATTGAAATGATGTTCTTAACATTATTACGGTTGCCATTTTACGATCACAGCTCTATCCCAGAAAAGGCTCGCGTTTAATGCGCGCGACGACCGTTTTCTGCTTTAAGGTGCCAATCGCACGAAAAATCATGTCATTTTTTCCCCTCAAAATTACGGAAATAAAATTCAAACGTGCATATTGTGCCAACTTATCAGTCGTGAAAGTGCACGCTTTCGGATATAAATTTTGTCGTATTGAAACGACGAGCTGATGAATAATTAATCGCATCCGTTTGACGTCAAACCTGGCATTTTTTTTTTATTATATACGCAAAATGCTTCGGCAGGGCAAATTGTCCCTGAAGACTGGATACACAGCTTCTTAGGTCACATGGTCTCATGTCCCATTTTCATTGTAGTGGAGGGCAGCAAGTCTTAATATGAGATACAATAAACCAATTATACGTGACCTACATATATTTGGCATACAATCACTAGTTAACACACTTAATGACTCACAAATTCAATTCAGTGCATACAAACACGATAATGAAGGAAGCCTGGCAATCATACCCTCATAGATGTTTCAAATCGCCTGACAATGCGCAAATATCCAGACAGAGTAGTTGGTTGTTGAATAATTTATCTCGCTTTACAGCTACATGACTGTTGTTAAGGGATACATATAGGCCATTTAGTAAATTATAAGAAAAGTATGATGCCTAAAATTCCAAACCTGGGTTCAGCTATTAATTCAATGCTTTCAGGCTGTGGATGTGAGCAGGTAGAAAATGTGCTACTATGACCCGTGTAGATACTCTGAACATGGTTTGCAACAGATTGCTTCTTAGATAGAATGTAGTCGCCATTGGTGTATGCAGTAGATGAGGCACTCTAGTAGAGATAATTGGTACTACTTGGGCTCCACACAAACAAAAAAAAAAAAGTGAATAGCAGCCCCACTCTCTGCTGCATCTTCCAGCTTCTTGCGAACTCATAATACACAGAGGAAATAATTACTATTTACCCAGGTCATTGAAATGCAATATCGTACAATAATATTAGCATAACACGGTTGGGACGTACACAACAGTCTTAGATATGCATTGATATATTCAACATTTGGCTACATGTCGTACTGATGTCTGGTCGCAGGCAATGTTTCCTGATCCATTTTTCAATGGATCTACATCGACAGATTACGCCAATTCCCTACTAATGAGATCAAATTTCTAGTAGAGTGTTACATTGTGTTATATGAGAGTATAATCAAGCTTTATAAAGCTGATTCATAAATAAACACCAATAAGCACTTATTATTAAGGTAATGTGCATGAATCATTTTGCCAGTTGTGTACTGCCCAAAATTACAATACAAACTAGTGACACGTGTCAACCTGAACCTACTTATGTCTGTCTGTGATGATGTTTCTAATCGTGAGGCCATAACAATGAAGCAACTGCACATAATGTTCTAACCTCTCCAGTTCTATATGGTAACATCCATCAGTCTCTGTGCACTGTAGCAAATTAATGGCAACATATTGTACGGATTCATAGACAAAATGGTAGAGGTACTAGTGAATATTTATAACTCTGCAAAAAGTATAACTATTCGTATCTGCACCAATTGGATGGATATCAATTTACTTGACTCCAGCTCTATGGTGATGTTAAAGCCAAACAGACTCTCCGGGGCTGTCGGACAGTCAGTCAACTCCCATTTTTAAGTCATCCTTCTCATGTAAGGCCACTAATAGCGAAGTCAGCTGGTTATCCCACACCATGTTATTGACGGGCTGCGTCAGTATTGTCTGGTGCCGAAAGAATATTGATAGATAGGTCACTAAAACTCCGATATATTTGAGAGATGGAAGCACTTAAGTTGGCGTTGCTCCAGCGAATAAGATTGATGCGAAAAGAAAGACATTCCCTGCAGCATACTTACAAGTTAGGGCTGTCTCTACCGCACTGTTTCTTTACCTAAGATATTGCAGCTTAAAGTGACCACTAAATTTAAGTTTCGGATTCCCACATTTAGGATCCATGACCTAGGGATCTGAAGGATGCGCAGAATTGTCTTCATTACCAAGAGTTGGTTCAGTTTCAGCGATCTGACAGGCGCCTCTTAAATATCCACTGACTTCTTCAACTAATTGTATCAGTGCTATTTGGATACAATTTATGCGCAAAGCAAGCGAACACACATGGTCTATTCAATATTATATGTATAAACGGTGTTTCAGTGGCCACAACCACTCCTTGCCTTATGGAATGGACTGGCTCGATTAATGAACCGTGATAAAATGTGATAAATATATCAGTTCAAATTAGCGCGCTCAACGATGGCTACGGCAGTCATTATCTAGGTCAGACCAAGATGTGTGACAAAAGGAAGCCCGTTGTCAGAGACACAGGAGATACCACTTCAACATTGTTTACATTGTAAATTGTCTCACGCTATTTGAATATTTGATCGTTCTCAGCCATCTTTGACCGATCGAACACAAAGGTTAATCATTGTTGCATTGATGATTAAAAAAAAACGTGGACTGGGCAATACTATCGCGAAACAAATGGCCGGGGTTGGACAAATACTGGTTTGTGTGCTCGGTTCATTTCACCGAAGGATGTTTTGAGCAGGCACAAAAGCCAACGGAAGAGCTAGGCGGAACATTACTTTTTAAGCTGGTGTTGAAGCCATTGTTATTTCAAATAATTATCAAAATTTGTTATTGCGCTTGAGTCTTGAGTACAAAAAAGGGAAAGGCACGCCTTCGACGTCACTATGCTTCTGTAATCTACTCGATATGACTGCGTTTGCGTAACTAGCAAATTCAATAATAAATTTGATTTAATTTGGCAAATAAACTTAGTGTCGTATACGACGATAACCGAGCGTGTATATCATTGGTCGGTAGATCAGCAAAGCGCAGTTCGTAGCCACAGCATCATGTGCCGCAGCAACATGTGACATGTTTAATATCAGCATTTTTCACACTACGAGACGATACGGTCTAAGTAATTGGATCACGTAAAGGGGCTCCTCTTAGGACCTCAGGCAATTAAACGTCGTAATGGTTTTGTGTTTTAGCATCGGGTTCCTTGTTCCCATGATTGCACATAATTCTTAATGGCTTAGGTCATGATTAGCAACCATTTGATTACAATCTCAATCCGAGGTATGACAAAACCGTGTAAACCAACAAAGTCATACAGTACCTTTCTTATTCCGTGTTTACTGTCAAACAAGTAAATCGAATCGCTGTATCAAATCGAAAAAGTTCGTCACATGGATTAAATTCACGCCAAATTAAGGGTTAGACTCATATCATGAAATTGCATCCGAGATTATATTGAGATCGCCATTTACATTACGTAGTTACTTAAGTAGAATATGTGGTTTGGTATGAAAACCAACCAGATACTGACAGCAGCAACTTGCGTTATGCTTTTGATGAAGCCAAATTCTACACAGGACAAAAGAACTGTATCCCCAACCGGAAAAAACAACCACACCATTAGTATTTAGAATGCTTTCAACTTTAAAGCTTGATAAAGTTTGCTTCTGTGCAATTCGTCACTCGACATTGCATCGATCAACAGCAGGGGATTCGCACATTTGCCAAATTGTTAAACACTCTTAACGCATAACCCAATCACGGATTCAATGAGTCAATCCAAAGAATGTTATGCCAGTAAATGCATCGCATATACGGATCGTGTACTCCACTAACGTTTCTACACACTTAAACGTTCATACACTTTTATCATGTGCAATTGCATCGGAAGACGCGTGTTTAGTGGAAAGCCATCTTCCCGGAAGAAAAGGAGAAATGCTATGTTAACAATCACCTTTTAACATAGATCGATTCGCTGAACATTGAGAGGAATATGGTCGATTGCTGGTATCAAACCAAGAGCGCTTTATCTCACATTGATCCGTTCTCTCAGGAAACACACATGCGCAATATGATAATATTGACCGAAATTAAACACACGTGTAGCTCACAGATGTCAGACAGATCTCAAATAGACAAAATTATATGAAGTAGTTTTTCTTACCCTATTGCACTTAGTGGTGTGAATTGTTATCTCATTGAAAGTTCTGCCACAGCCCACGTTTGTAATAGCGATTGGGGAGAATCTCAAATGTGTCTGCATTGTAATGATTATCGTTCATGTCTCGACTGTAACCTTATATTTTGATACCAATTCGCTGACGCTGGATGGGCGAAACAGTGCTTTGAAATTTACCCTTAACGTTTTATTCTAATGGGTATTCAGGACACACTCGTAGCAAGAGCCATTGCGTGAATTTATCTTTTGAATGAAATATCCATATCAAAATTGGTAACCGTCGTAGCTGGCTGAATATGCGTTGTCTAGTCTCTATAGTTGCATGTATTATTACATGCTGGTTAGTTAATCTTTATTCATTTTATGTTAGTGATTCCATATTTCAACGAACGTATGGCAAACATGCATATGATGCCATCTAACCAACATTCAATTATTTCCTTTTCTAACGATCATCAATTTTTATCATGCCCAATTTTAAAAAAATGCTGATAAAGTTTCATTGAATTTAGTCGCTAAAAGTGTTCGGGAAGATTCATGACAATCGACATAGTGAATAAACGACCTTACTTTCGAAGGAAAAAATAGTCGTAGCCGAACAAATTCGATTATGTACATGGTTTTCTTTGCAATTTATCGCCAACAGACCACCAGTGCCCATATATCACACACACTGTAAGGCTACCTTCACAATGGGCTAAGGGATTAAGCTTATTGAGATGGTGATCATGGTTGCCCTAGCATTTATCTCACACAGAACAACAATGCAAGACGTCACGAGATCACTGTGGTAACCGAATACCTCAAATTGTTTTGTGTGGGATACGCTGCACAAAATAAGTCGATATTATGCAATTGCAAGGCAGCTTTTTTAAATGATGAACAGCAAAATAAACAATGTTTCTGAAATAACACAATAACTGTATATGCCGATTTCAACAATATAACGATTCCATTATTATATACAACAACACCATACTGTATTGATTTTAGCTATAAAATAAGGTTTGCAACGCTCCCACCGAAATCATACCAACACAGTGCATTACCAGCTAAATATGATGATGTTATAGAACAATGGGCGCAAATTTACTTTTCCCTTCCGGAATTCCTTAGACGGACAATTAAAATTCGTGGATATATTTGCCGATGAACGCAGTGAAATGACTTATTGAATTACGAAGCGGACAATCAATTGTCCTCAAGGGCTTATATAATTTGTTAGAACTTTTTGTATACATCTCTGACGAGACTATCTGCTACTATTCGTTGACTGAAAATGATGGCGCATTAAAAACGTATACTTCCATTGACGCCATACATTCTTGCGATTTGAAATTCAAGATAGCACATTTGGTATTTAATTTACTGTCTCTTTGAGTCAAACCAACAACCCAGCGTGCATGAGCGACATGCAGTCAACTTTCCTATCTATTCAAATAGGTACATCAAGGTCTTCAAAGGGAGCTCGTTATTGTTAATTCAGGTAAAAACATTAGATTGAAAGACATTGATAATTATTACGCTGCGTGAAGCTAACTGACACCCGCATCGAATACTGAGGATAAAAATGCTTTAGTTGATTAATCCCTCACTCTCACAAGCTTCCAATATATCGCTCTCGTTTGAAAACAACCGCTCTCACTGAAAAGAAATAGTAACGTATAACACGCAAGACTACGTTTTTGCAATGGATATGAGGTCTGTGGTTTAAAACGACTTAGCCTGTGACATAAGGTGCTCATTATGCGCTCACACAGTGATCACTCATGTGTCCCAATTTTGTGCGACCTATTCACATAACGGTTAGCTTGTTAAAAGCATCATATGTTGTCAGCATATATCATAGAATGTTTTCTTTTGCCAGCGATACTAAATGTTCATGGACATAAATACAGTCAACTACATTTTTCCCGCCTGCAGAGACCGCAAGCATGTGATAATGCTTTTAATAATCAAT
>CM067343.1:15912209-15977049 GCA_034190875.2 Urechis unicinctus
TGACGACTTTCCATTTAGGTACCATGATCACATTACCCAATGCAAAATAATACATTCAATTCTACTAACTCTAAATTGTCCATGATATGTGCACTCTTATACCACATATGTAGACATAACACCCATTTTATGACATTTGACAAACGTGGCCCACTGAATATCTGCACAATTACGTTGCTTAAAACCTGCTTTGTGTAATGCACCACACACACACACACACACACACACACATATATATATATATATATATATATATATATATATATATATATATATATATATATATATATATATATATATATATATATAAACAAACATATATGCATTCATATACAACATTTACATATAAACATAACCATATACATATATTTATATTAACTCACTGACACACACACACACACACACACACATATATATATATATATATATATATATATATATATATATATATATATATATATATATATATGTACATATATATATAAATATTTACACATGTTTATCTATACATTTATATATATATATATATATATATATATATATATATATATACAAATAAGTATACGAAGAATATATGCATATATGCATTTATATATATATATATTTATATATATATATATATATATATATATATATATATATATATATATATATATATATATATATATATATATATATATATATATATATATATATATATATATATATATATATATATATATATATATATATATGTATATATATATATATACAGTGCAACCTCGTTAAAGGGGACGCCTCCGTGGCCGGTCTAACTTTTGTACTAAAAAACACAGACAATTGTGTATAATAGACATAAGGTAAAATCGGCTTGGCTTGTCCCATCAGAGTTCGTATTGCATTTATACATCCACATATCCATGCGGTTTGAAGAATTGCTCCAAACGCGATTGGGTGGTTTCTTCGGCCGCTAAGTCAATTGACACGTTTTCGATGTGGCGCAGACTACAATACACAACGTGATCATCGCCGTAGCCTTGTTCTTGAGCGAATCGTCTCAAATAATCCACGAGCATATGTCGTTCTTGTTTCGTCATGCGGGGGCTTTCGTCGTCGTCGTCGTCGTCGTCGTCGTTGGGGGCAGCGCGTTTTTGACTGACTTGCTCGAGGAGAGTGGCATCGTCGTATTCGCCGCTTGTCGGAACGGGGTCATCGAGTGACACGAGTCGATCGAACTCCTCACTTGGCATGGTTGGCGGCAAAGGTACGTAGTACAGGTCACCGTCGAAATCGTCAACGGCGGGCTGGTCAGTTCGAGTGAAGCCGGCTTTACGGTAACAGTTGGCGATGGTCACGGCCTTTACCATCGACCACGAAGACTTGGCAAGGTGGATGGCGTCGAGAGGGTTGATCTGTCAGGCAACTCGCAGTGCTTGTACCGATTCGTCAGCGTCAAGGGCGTTTATGATTCGTCCATTCAACGCGCTGCGGTAATGTTCTTTCCAGTTCCGTATCACTCCTTGGTCCATAGGCTGATCAGACTCGTCGTGTAGGGCGGCAGGAAGTGTAAAGTGATGTTGGTCAGCGTCACCTGCGGCGAGTGGGCAGGACAGTTGTCGATCAACAGGCAGACCTTACGTTGGTTGAAGTGGAGCTTTTGGTCCCATTTAGTCAGCCAGTTTGCGAAGATCTCTCCCGTCATCTATGCATTTCTCGAAGAAGCGTACTCGACCGGCAGTTTTGTGGTATCTTTCGGAAAACAGCGCGGGCGACGACTTTTACCGATGACGAGCAGCGGCAGCTTCTCCGATCCGTCCATATTGGTGCAAAGTAGGACGGTGATCCTTTCCTTGGCGGCTTTCCTTCCGGCGAATTCCTCCGTGGGCAGACAGTGTCCCTTGTCATTGAAGGCCCGGATGTAAAGGGCCGTCTTGTCTGCGTTGAATATGTCCTGGTCACTGAAGTCGGCGACAATTTCAGGAAATTTGTTTTGGAGACAGTGGCGGGCGGACGGGTTATCGGCATCTTGTTTTTCACCTTGCTGCTTCTTGAAGACTACGTTGTACCATGACTTCCAGCGCCAAAGCTAACCAGATGATGCTTTGAAACTCGGCATCCCCTTCATTTCCGCTAGCTGGAGAGCCTTTTATTGAATTTCTGGTCCGGACAGTCTTGCGCCTTGGGCCAACTTCTGTTTGAACCATGTAAAGAGTGCCTCGTTCAGTTCTTCGTCTCCACCCGCTCTCTTTCTTTTTTCGGCTTTCGTATTGACCGGGTCCTTGTTGCTCCAAGGTGTCATTCCTGTTCTTTACTAAGCGCGATGTGGCGGACGTGGAAACTTCAAAATTCTTGGCAATTGTAGCCTGGCTTTGGCGACTTCTTTCTAGTTCTTTCAGGATCTCTATTTTTTTCTGTAGGGTGAGGTCTTTTCTTCGAGGCATTGTGGCAGTTTCTTTGGCAGTTTGATGATGAACGATGACTCTTCTGCCTTTTAAACCACCCGACTTGACACTTGATCAGGGAGTCAAGGCGTCAATGTGAACTCGCTGGGCTCCGCAACCACCGGAAACGAGAATTGGGCACGCTAATAGTGCACAATCGTAATCTCCAATCGTTAGTCACGCTTTATAAGCAGCCGCCAGCATCCCCTAGGTGATTTAACTACCTAATCAACTTCGTTTTACTCGGGTGATCATCGGTCGGGTGATCAGAGATCGTAAAGTAAGGATTAAGCCGTTACAGTCGATGGTTTTTAAAATCAATGGACGGCAACGCGTCCCCCTTAACGAGGCGATTCGTCTGGAATGTCCCGATTAACCGAGTGAAATAGCATTGCTTGGAATGGTTTCCCGGTCTGCGTCCCCTTTATCGAGGAATCCCCATTGGCGAGGTCCCGTTTAACGAAGTTGCACTGTATATGTATATATATATATATATATATATATATATTATATATATATATATATATATATATATATATAGAGATATAGATATATATATATATATATATATATATATATATATATATATATATATATATATATATATATATATATATATATCTCTCTCCTATATCTATATCTATATATATATATATATATATATATATATATATATATATATATATATATATATATATATATATATATGTTATCTCTATATATATATATATGTATCTTTTTTAGTACTCTGATGCAAAATTAACGAATTATGGAGGCATGACTATATTGCGGGTAGGTGATTTATGGTAGTTCATGCTAGGTATGTGACCTAGCAGTATAAGTTTCTGATCTGGTTTAACAAGGATTATACGTTTCTGGCGGCCCTTATTCTTAGTCTCCAGCGTTATATGGTAATCGTATTGATTACGTGTTGCCTCAAACATTATCTACTTTCAAAAACGCATTGTGTACTCCAAAGTCAGCTTAATTCATAAGAAACCAAAACAAATAGTTTTTTTGGTTGTCACAGAGAGAAAACCTCAAATCCATAAACAAGCATATATTGAAAACATGTCATCTCTAAGGATAAAACTTGTGCGGAAATATACCATACAATGTATAATTCCTTCGTCATTCATGAATACGATTCAATAAGAGTGCAACGCAAATGCGATACAACAACAATGTTGGCAACCTAATTTAAATACGTCACGCTACAGTTGCATTTCATTCATGGCTTAGTTGAATACATAAAAACGAACATGGCTAATTTAATCTTATGCAATATTCGTTATATCACCTTATTCCCGAATAACCTATACTATAACGAAGGTTATTCGGGATCTACAGGTGGGAACACGCAACAAGTGAACGTGACTGTTCTGAATGAGACATTTGCCTTATTTCAAATATAATGGGGAACGCATTAGGTGAGCTGCCAAAATTATATGTATCCGTCAAAATCGTCATACGGATATCACTGATGTCTAATGCCGACATATACTTACAAACGTGAGAAATGGCCCAGGCCCTGCACATGGCAGTGAGCCTGCGATGAATCCACAAACAATGTTCGGTAATTTGAGCATTACCTCAATACAATGTGAAACATACGGGTAGATAAAATAATATTACAACGTGACAAAAGTATATTTGTAAGATAATTGCTTCTCTTTATATAAAAGACCAATACGTCGATTAGGATTTAGCCAAACCACGAACTTTTTATAATTCGCAATTCATATAATCAATATCCTCCCCGCTATAAATATATTAGTGTCAGAACTAATTCAGAACTATTGGCAATATTGTTGATATAATATCCTTGCGGTACACTACATACTGAATTCTCCTGTTTTGAATTTGTCACATTATACTGCTCTTTTATAGATGCATCATAGTGTCTGCGCTTGTGTGCAGCGTTGCTGTGTGGGGGGGGTTAGGCCACCGCCTCCAAAAGACCGCTGCAGTCCTAAGTCAAAAGCAGGGATCTTTAAAGACAGCGGAGAGCAACTGATCAAGCACTGCACCCTACTCTCATCTGGAAATCTGGAACGAGACTCGGGTATCAAGATCTAACAGGCTTTCCATTGTGAGTGGGGATATTACACCGCACAACACCTTATAAGCATGATATCTATGTTGTCTTTGCCTGCTGTATTATGCTCGCCTGCTATATATATAAGGGCAAAAAGTCTTTCTACGTCATAAAGCCCTGACAGATGCGTTCTTTTTTTAACAAGTTATGGCGTATCATATATTCCGTACTGTATTAAAAGCTATAACTGTTATCGTATGTTATTGTAGGTATGCACCTTCATACTGTTTCTACAGTGATAATGCATGATTAACACTCGCGCTTTTTATTATTAGTCAAACCATATTCATACCATGATGACTGAATGAATTGGTTCTGATCCTGTTAATCCGGTGCATGTATAAACCATTCTAGCATGCTACGTACTGATATTATTCCAAAAGAGTAGAAACAACAAAGTAATATATCTATGAATAAAGACGCATTACCCCCCCCCCCCCCCCTAAAACACCCGTCTCTATCTTGACCGTACACACTCCCGCATTGTATCGCTTCATTTTGCCTCCCTTGCCATGACCTAATAACCAATTCGTTGCATCAATATTGCGCCTTGAAAGGTTCCCCGGCAAGGCTTCATTGCATGATACAAGACGTTGATTATTTAACGCTTCGTCGAAACAAAACAGATCAACGAGGTTTGGAATGGATCGTATGTATTTCTTACAACTAATGAACGAAATTGACGGTGGTATTGGATCTATCCCCAGTGAACAATTCAGAGGTAGTGGTGGATTTATTGAGTTGTACATTTCTGTTACGATGTTGCTGAAGATTTGAATGCCTCTCATTATAATTTAGGATATAATACACATTTACCAGACACACTTCTCGAATTAGCTCTCTATTCAGGCCGTAATTACTGGCCAATGCAGGCATATTATCAAGTGGATCCCAGCGACGGGTTTTAATGTGTAACATGTGGTATTATGGAGACCAGCATAGTCATTACTACGGGCGAGGATTGATGACTTTTCAACAACACATACACAGTAACACATAACCATGCATATGTATGCTTTGAAATAACTGGCTAACCACTATTGAAATATTGTAATCCTACAAATCAATAATTAATTCGCCGGCAAGGCATTATCAACACGATCAAACGAGTGTATTAAGTCGGAAGAATGTACTTTGTGATATCGCAATCATATAGCAGCCACCTTTGCTGGATATATCATAACACATAGAGGAAACTTGATAAGGCAAGGAGTTTAGTAATTAGCAAATAATTAAGCAGATATTGTCATTGATAATGTGTACCCTGTGTTGTTTTGACTATGTAACCAAGCTATTATTACCAGTATGTACCGTAATGCAAGTTTTCTCTTTAAAGTGTCACCACGACACGAAGCTTATAGAAATTATGATGTTTATCTTTTTCCAAGTATTCACAAGTTCAAAATAACCTGTACTGTATCATTAATCATTATCAATTTGTTGTCAGAAGCTACTCCTGCCTGATATCCGTCCATGTGCAATTGATGTCTTGGTTAAGGCTGCGATGTGCACCGGGGCATAAAGCAATGACGTATTCAATTCGAAGAGATTAGGATATGCGCACCTTGGTTCACATCTCCCATTGTTCTAGGCAGACTACCACTTGACATTTGGTGATACACACGTTTGAATCACATTGTTAAAAGGAAATGAGAAATATAGGTATGCTACTTTGTAACTGTTATTGGATTTGGAAGGATTTGGGTTTCTATATGGGTAGTTTATGCATATTATGCGCAATGTAGGCCGACGGTAAGTTTATGGACTAGGTAAAGTAAGTGTGGCTCGGTCATAATGATTACTGGTTGATACCCGAACTCATTATGGTCCTGTGCAATGCAACATGCAACAATTACGTTGGCTTCATGTCTCGCGAGAGTTATCATCACTACGTCTAAAACACTATTGAGCCATGCGGTATTTAATCACATCGCTGTTTAACATGGGCGGGTTATGATCATTCAGGGTTGGGAAGCCGCGTTATTACCAGGTGGTGGTAAGGTTTAGAGAGGCTCGGGGAAACATTGGAAATATAAGTACAGACACCTCTTATCACCTGCACTACCACCACGTTTTGAACCTCTCCATCAGTAACATTTCCGTTCCGACATATTCAGACGTGGGAGGTACGATGAAGATTATAACCTATTTAAGGCTGTTTAATGGTAGACAGAACGTAACTGTAGACGCATGCCTTTCTGTGGGGTTGACTCATCTCCGATGAACAGCTGACTAGTTCCTACTAACCATAACCAACATACAATGTTCCAGTTTTACATTGCTCTGAATTTGAATGGGTGTATTTTATCGATTAGCCATACCTTAATGACGCTTCACCAAATACAATCATAGACATTCCGGCATATATTGGTATGCTGTCTTTGACAACTGGCAATATTCAAAATAACAAATTCTTGAAAACGGGGGTTCACAATGTATGTACTAGAACAATAATTTGTCAGGGCTAGAGGATCATTAAAAGACAGACATGATTGTACGCTTAATTAAAATTTCCACAAACACCTGAATAAGCATGTGATGTTCATGAGTCGTCAGTGTATGTATATTTTTTAATCTGTTTGGATTTTCGCTTGCAAGGCGGGCCCACGTCAACACCTCAACAATAAACCCCTACATATTGCCTATATGCATTGGAATGAATATCAAACATTCAGGCCTTTGTGCCTGGACTTGATATTGTGCAGTTTTCTCACTTATGTCATTGCCTGCAAACATCCTATGCAGAAGCCAAGATCTTAGCAATTCAATGCTTTGATGCATGACTCTTGACAAACTATATTTCCTTACTAGACTCTTGAAAAAATCTATATCTAATCCTATTATACATAACTTAATGATGGCATGCACATGACTATAAAAGTATCTAATTACGATATATATATATATATATATATATATATATATATATATATATATATATATATATATATATATATATATATAAATAAATTTGTAAATTGTGAGTCTGGTTTTGTGCTCTTGAGCTGCAAGAAACACATGCTGATAAGTAATGAGCAAAATATTGTTCAATTGGCATGATTACTTGCCATATTAAAACACTTTGATATTATGCACACGCTAGAAAACATATGATGTGCCTATTACGACCGTAAATTCTACCAAAACAGAATTATTAAACAAAATGTTCTTGGTTTGATTCCCTTTTGCCGAGATATTCTCTTGATTTTGTTAGTATGCTTAAAACATTTGACAATCGAATTTGTACCTGTATCCCTCATATTTACAGATTAAATTATTTCTTGGAGTAAATCACCACCATTGCTTCAAATTCAAAACAGCAATATAGCGACCGTTTATTTCATGACTTGGATTTTTTTATACTGTAGACATATTTCATCCCTTTCAAGCAATTGTGTTTATAAAAAGCTAACCGCTTTGTGCAGCATCTGGTTAGTTACTACTAATGCAGTATTTATGCATCATATATTTGTTGATGGTGCTTATGAGAAGCTGTTAAAGCGTAATGGAAAGATTTATTACACTTCGCAATGCACTGCAGGTGCGTCGCAATTTATTGTATAAAATAAAATAAAGATGAGCCGAACTTGTTAACTACATTAGTTCTATTAGCGTTGACGGCGTAGATTATCGCAATACCCTAACACATCTGGCACTGAGACTTGGTGCAACAGTCTCAAATCGCTTCGGGGATTCATTGGCCCAAAATATTTATTATAACCACCGGGGCCTAATCTAACATCAAGGACGTGTGTAATCTCATAATTAACACCTTTATCTCAGTATATGATTTGACATACTAATCATAAGGATCGGACGATTCACACATTGTAATATTTTACGCTTGAGCTTAATTGAGAATTAGTTTGCAGGATCTTACAATTTATCTAACATTTCTTGTGCCTCTAAATGTGTTAAATACAATGTACTTTAGTCGCATTTGATTATATGCTATATTTATTGTACAACCAATATATGACATAACACTGTGTTGTATCACGCTTAACTGCGAAAGTTGTTTTGCTGACAACCATTCAATTATTCGACAACTATTTAACCAAAACCTGCTCATGTACAACAAAATGCTACAGTAAGCTATAATTGTGGGCACATTTAATTGATTCTTAGAAAAAATAGGCGCACTTTCATTCAATGAATGCTGCCATGTTAAGCTGACTAGCAAAATGACTGCATGATTTTTCTTACTAGTACGACGTCAATGTTTCTAAGAAGATATGAAGCTTATAGTGCGTCTAACTGGCACAATCAGTGATAAATCATGTGCCCGACAAAGCAAGTTGTCAAGGGGACTTCAACCGAATGATTACCATTTACCGCTTAAGCTGACAGCCTGATCGGTAGCTTTCCTAGATTAAGTGGCTCAATAGAGATGAGTTGACGCACATGAAGTTTGATTGGCTGCTCGGATTCGCTGAACAACACCTGTTGGACGATAATTTATTTATGCAGACCAATGTGACACCGCTATAACATGTAATTAATTTGTTGTATCAACATGTGGCAATTTAGCTATTAAAGCCATAGTCTGCTATTTTTTCGTCAGTATGGACAACAGAACTACTTTTAGCAAAACTTCAATTCAAAAATATAATGATGTACAAAAAATGTTTTTGATATTTATTTATACAAATTTTTTCTCTTAGTCGCGTATTAATAAATTGTCAACGAAAAAGTTTGTATATCAAAAGAGACACCATGCAAACAATGACACGATATTTTATCTTCAGCAATGGAACGTGCAATCTCGTCTTATAAAAACTACACGCCAAAGAATCTCAATGTTAATCATTCATAATGAACACAAGTATTAACGACGAGTAGCAACAGTATTATTTAAGTAACGAGTTGTATGAAGGCGCATACATATATATTCGATTGACAAATAGATAAAAAAAACAATGGAAAGACAATGGTATATATATTGCGTTAGCTCCATAGTAGTATTTATGTGTAGGGTAACATGCGTGCATAACAAATTTGCAGGACGTGAGGAAGCTCGGAATGAATGAACAATATTTCAGCTGTGGCGCTGCGGATTGTAGGTAATATCTGTGCTCTTTATTTGTCTTTTTTAGTTTCAATTGTCTAGCTCCAGGTTGGCCCATTTAATATCAATTACGCTCAGATAGCAATAGGTAAGCGGGCGATTGTTATTAAAACATTGATGAACATTTTGCTACATGTGTCAATAAATCATACAAATAATAAACAAATTTGCGTTTGCAACACAACTTTGTGGCTCTAATCTTGCCCAAAAGCTACGTTTTTCTCAAGTTTATAGATAAAATTGTGTTCGATATATATATTTATATGCATTGCGAGCCGTTGAAATGTTACTGCATTTTATAGCAACAGTTCGACCCGTTGTTGCACTCATAATAGAACGTATTATGCTTAGTTGTCGCAAAGCATTTACCATTGAGTATATATGATCAATCAAATGCCATGAAGTGTGAGTCATGGAGCATCTGTTTATACATTACGAGAGTAAATCATAGGGACCTTTAGGAAAGGAGCTTATAAACACCAAAGTGGCCCATTCATTATGCATTGACCACAGCTGCGACTAACACAGAAGGTACGATGGGTGTTATAGCCAGATCAAATCGTATTAGTCAAGCAATATTTTTGCATCAATTTTGCGCATTGGTTGTTTCAGAATGATATAGAGACACAATATTTTGTATTGAAGTCACAACTGCAAATAAGCAAATATTTTAAAGGGCTTCATCATCATTAGTGGTTTGTGCACAAATGTTCCAATTAAATAACTCCAGAGCTTTATACCAACCGCCGTCTCGGGCTAGTATGATAGTCATTCGGACTAGTAGATATTGCGGAATATTGGAGGCTAGTAGCCCGATCGGGTTGTGATACTGGCGACACGGCGGCGGAAATATCTTCCAACTGATGCGCGCAAGATTCAAAGTGTACACCACTCAGCCATTCAGCCACCTGAAACGAGAATAAGAAGTTTAAAAGGTTAGAAGCCTATTTATGGCACTACGCGGGGTTTCTTATTTCCTTTTTATAATACCCACGATGCCGAATGATATTACAAAAAGTCGCATTATAGAGGCTGATTTCTGGAACGTGGCTAATAATCTCAGGAACACTTTATATATTTTTTAACATAAAGGTTATCAACTGGTCATAGGAAGTGGTGTCAGATAAAAAAAATGTTACATTTGACGAAAATATCGAGCTACTGAACATTTTGTTATGGCTACCCGACTGGGCTTGTGTTACCAGTGGGATCGTGTTGAGCCCTGTCGTCTGTCAATTATCTGCTTTGCCGACGTAAATATATATTTCGATACTGATTATAAGTTATTTACAAGTATTTGTTTACTTATTAGAGACCACATTCATATCGACAACTCACTTTGCGGCAAAAATATGTATCCTTTCAAGTGGTTGAACCATTCGCGTACATGATACGTACTTGCAAACTCACCTGACTTATCATTTTGCCTCCCGTTAAGATATGCCGCACTTGTTGTCATTCTCAAGGGATGGTGGTTTAGGGTAAGGGTAGCTAACGCGTTATATTTATACAAAGCAGAACCGCTTGCTCTGCGGAGTATAAAAGTATCAAATTTACAAGTAACTTGGTGTGCTTTGTAGAAAAACGAATCAATGGTCATTGAAATCGGAACGTTGAGTTATTGTTTTTATACACAAATCTTATTTAATAAGGGTATAAATGTATATAAAGCAAAATTTCATATCAGCGCTTCTTCCAAAGCATGACATAATTTGAACATGTCCTAGCGGACTCATGTCATATATACCGTGAGTTATTTTAATAAGTGGGTCGCTTTGTGGAAATGCCTTATGTATGCTCAAAAATTGGTATGTTAACTCTGTAAATGTGCGTCGAATTCTATTGATATGATGTTGCTGTTTGAGCAATATTTCAAGACACCACAATCGTCAGAATATGCAAAACGTTTCAGTTGCGTGGGTTTACTCCATGGTCCAATTTGTTTTCTATGTTTACTGTCCAAGTTATAAGGCGCACAAACATTTGCCGTTAAAGTTGACGATGATTCCTCGTACAGTTAAATTTTATTGTCCAATAATGAGTACTTTTAGTGGTTATTGGTGAATACAAACCTTCCCGTATTATTTACCTATTCTGTGCTGTGCTTTGTATATACTAGGCTCGTGATAGTCCGCTGCAACGACTGTTGGCAGTAAATTGGGCAATTGGGTCCTATGTTATATCACTCTAAAGTGTGAATGGACAGTTAGTTTATTTGACAATATTCCTTTTTATACTACATTTGAACCAAATTGCCTTTACATTTAACTTCGAACCCACTCTTATAGATTTATTTTCCATTATTTTGAAGGTTACAATAAATTAATCACAATAATATTTCCTTGATTGTAATGCATTAGCTCTGTCTCATCAAATGTAATTTTATCCTATCATCATTTTTTCAGTCAGCTGTGCACATAGGGGAATAGGCCACGCAAAAATAAAGCGCTAACAGTGACAACCCAGTTTGTTTTATTGCATGAAGTTATCATAACTGCAATGTTTTACGAAATTGCGTACATTAAGTTAAAACGAATGAGTAATCAATCGTCTTGACAAACCAAGGTAAGCCACAGCGGCTGGTCATAATGATCAATCACCATGGAACAAGCATTATTAGTCCCACGATGAGCCCACATAATAAGCAAGTAATATATCGGTCACATGTACCGGTGTTTCAATAGTCATTGGCGTAAATCTTCTCAGTAAATGTCAGTTGGAAGTCCGGGTCTAAACACATGGAATCCTTTACTGCTCGTTGTAAGACATCCTCGAGAGGAATGGAAACACGGGATGCACCATGCAGTTTTAATGTAAGCAGCCAATAAAAAACCTCATCACTGTTGCGATCAAATGTGTGACATTGTGCGTGGATGGCTTATTAATTATGCAAGGTGCCTTTCTATCGCTCACTGATGCAAACGGAGAAGCACAAATCACGTTGCAAACAATAGATGGTTAATAAGCATTCTAAGACACTATACCAGCTGGTTACCCATTACGCCCGTTCCAAAGATGTGCTATTTCTAATAAAGTGGGCCGTACGCGATGAAAATAGGCAGATAATGTCAATGCTCATGTATTATATAAATAAAATGATGATAAAATAGAGACATAATGGTCAGACATATTGATAATGCAACACAAGTTGCTTTGATGATGCTTATTTATAGTGGCGGGATTATATATATATATATATATATATATATATATATATATATATATATATATATATATATATATATATATATATATATATATATATATATATATATATATATATATATATATATATATATATATATATATATATATATATATATATATATATATTTATATATATATATATATATATATATATATACACGTAACTGAGTCCGACTATATGCATGTATTCCAGGTATATTGCGACATACTTATTTGCAGGATGACACAAAAAGTGATTATTGTGTTTGGACATCACCCTTTCTCACGAATATCTTTTAACATCGTATTCATTAAAAACTTGAATGTGTATATTCCCCACCATCTTTAGTGCTGATAAATAATGGGAGTCTACTAAGACTTGGGAATGGAATGGATTCAAAGTAATTGCCTCACGTGGGAATAAATATTACTCCCGAAAAAGCGGCCATCCATATTATTATAGTCATCAAACATGGTTCATGCAAGGAGCCATTTGTTCTACTGACAGTTTGTAGCGTCGCTCGCTGGATGATGTATCCGAATGTTACCGTTCAGGCAGTAGCTTTCATTGTTCGGAAAAGCACCTTCTCCTTAAAAACAGTAAGCGGCATAGCCACACATCGTCATCTGCAAGACGAACATGTGTTTGTTGAGTGGGTGCGTGTCGTTCTCTTTTTTGGTTTTGGAAGTAAATTATCCATTGTTTAAATATCAATATTAATGACCTTACAGCTCGGTCAGGGCACAGAATTCATAATCGAACAACGGAGTACCAGAATTTGTAATTCTGTTTGGAGGTAGAGGAAGAACGACAAGCATTATTCTACGGACACCTCTTGATTCAGAACGCCAAGTTATATTAACCACATGAATGCATCAACCGAGTGCGCACTTTTAACACCACTGAATTAATCTCTCTCGTTATATGTTAACGAAGCGAGTACAAATGACGGGATACACGTATACGAATAATCAAGCTGCTTTAACATGGATAACAATAAAATAAAAATGATCGTAGTGAGTTGCTCTGTATTATCGCTATCAGAGGTTTATCAATGGCTATAATAAAAGGAACATATGTTTGATTCACACATGTCGTTAGCATTATCAGTGGTACATGATGTCAATGTAGTGCTAAGTCAAGGTATATTGAACGCGGATCACTGAGATTATGATGATAGGGTGACCCCACCTTATTCACAATAAATGTGAACCTCATTGTTAAAACCAACATCTAGTGATACTATTGGAAACTCCCATCCTGTTATGCTGGCGAAGTAGTAACAAATTAGCGATGCTCGGGCGATCCTGCGTCTTATGGGTATGCGCGCATAAATATTCTATATCTAGTTTTATCTAGCTGTATATTTGTGACCAATTGTTTTTTTTGCATTACATTTCGACGCCGAACATTAACTAAAGCTATGCTTAACGCGAAACGGCCTAGTGGTTTAGGCATAGATTGATTCATACACTGGAATTGAATTTCGGCGTTCATTTTGTTTGCTTACTAAAACAATTGCAATTGAATTCATGCTGAGCAATAATGCATTAATATGACTAAAAGGCACATGGATCAAGCCATAATAACAAAGTTAAATAATAAGATATATCTTACATCACTATGGATGCGCTTTACGACTCCATCCAGTTCTTACTGTTAATCAAACAACCTAACATTCAACGTCTTTGATATACTATAACAGATTTAACGCGTTTAGCGTAGCATGTTGTATTTATAGAAAACTCATGTTGGCTAGGAATTAATGATTCAAAAGTCATATTAGAGTTCTTACATTATTAAAGACATGCGTCATTTATTCTTACAAATGGCAAATGAAAATGAGTTGTGCTGTACTTTG
Organism: Urechis unicinctus; assembly: GCA_034190875.2. Taxonomy (NCBI): domain Eukaryota; kingdom Metazoa; phylum Annelida; class Polychaeta; order Xenopneusta; family Urechidae; genus Urechis; species Urechis unicinctus. Next base: position 15,926,844 of record CM067343.1, read on the forward strand.
CAACAGCGAGAGATAACATTGATTGCTGCAAATTGAAGGTAACGAGAAAACTGATCCAACGCCTTTAGTATTAGGAATTATCAGACTTTTCTCGGTCTTCATTCTGAAATAATTATAATTCATTGCATCTTACGTGGTAACGAGAATGAAAATCGATGTTCAATTTGTCTTAAGATTGATTATACTCAGGAAACGCTGTGGGCGACGATAATGTTTTTACTTTCACTTCGCATTGGTTTCTATTTGTAATTTATATATAAACATATATATATATATGTTTATATATATATATATATATATATATATATATATATACGATATATATATATATATATATATTTATATATATATGTATATATATATGTATATATATATATATATGTGTGTATTTAAATATTATATATATATATAAATATATATATATACATATATATATATATAATATATATATATTTATATATATATATTATATATTATATATATATATATATATATATATATATATATATATATATATATATATATATATATATATATATATATATATATATTACTGATATATATATATATATATATATGTAAGTATATATATATTGGCTGTAGGCTAGAATTGATGTTTTCCATCTGAAATTTATACGTTTTGCAAACATGTCAGTACCATTCAAAATATCAAAATGTACTTTTGTGGCTTCTCAATACGTTTTTATCACAGGTCTAATAAAAACATTGAATTTCTATATCGGGCATGACAGATAGCATAACGTAAGCTTAACACCAATTCCTGACAATCATAATTCGCCTAAAGTATGTCGAAAGCGGAATAAATATAGCTCATGTATGTAAAGAAAATGGTTGTGTGTGGCTGTAGCAATATATTGCGTTTAAATGTGTTTCAGTATAATTTTAGACGCAGAAATATCTTCCACCTTAGGCTCGATAACGTCACCCAACGTGATATTCGATTAACATTCAATGTTCTTATTTACATCATATCGCCTGTGCAATTTGCATGAAATTACCAATGCACTGGTTTAAATCCGCCTCATTTAACTGGCAGTCTTTTTTGTTTATCCAATTTATATGCAATGCTTTGCATTATATTAGGCTACAATCATTTACCTATGGTTTCCCCTGTCTTAAGTGTTATGAAGCTTTGTTATGAAGCTAGTCATGTACCTGCCTTTCGCACTCTGCGGTAGTTTTATACAGTATTACACGTCTCCTCCGCTGACCAATGCGTTGATCAATTTGAATTTTTAAGCAATTATATCATTCGTCATCAATATCTTCGCAAACTGTTGGTGGCAAACTTAATAAAACGCATTGTCTTCGCCAAATTCAATTTCACCTGCATGTTCCTGTCGACAATCAATTGATATCGTTGCTGAGAGAACCTACAATGGGCAAACATATTGCTTTTATTGAAGGTCAAGTAGCATTTGCAGCATTTTGGCTTTCATATTTGCTGAAATGGTCCTCGACATAACACCTCTCGATTCAGACGGTAAAATGAGCAAAATGATATGCTGTCATGCAAGATGCTTTGGCAAGATGGCAAAGTGCAATTATAGCTCGTCCTGTCACAACATTGACAAAGCAATTAAAGTCCAACGTGTCAACATGAGTGCACAATATATTATTTTCCACATATAGTCTAATCATGTTTTCACCTTCTATGAATGATTGATGGCTAACTAATGCCAAATGTGTGCCGATTTCCCTAACTGAGAGCAATATATTCATGGCTTAAGGTGGCTGATGTTTTAAGTCAAGGTCAATGCCGGGATTTCGATATTAAATGCTGTCCAGTCGAGATCAGCGGTGCAAAGTAAGTTATGGCCAAATGCAAGGCTTTTGTGTTGTTTAGTGATCATAAATGACATTTATTAGAGGATCCACGTTATCGCTAATACCCAACAGTATGTCAACTGGTACATATCAATTGATGTCGCTTTTATAGATGATGCTTCTTTTGATATAGGATTACGTTTCCAATATCTGCTGCTAACGGCGAGGGTTTTGCAAGGAGATTAATACTCGATGGCAGGCGGTCTTAAATCGCAAATATAAAACATTGGTCTGTTTAGATGTATCTATCCACATAAATGATATGTGGTCGACATCAGCGCAATTAGGCTTACCATGGGCTTGTTCTTCAACCTCATTTTGCTCGCAAACTGTGAGAAGATTATAAAACTTCCTATAACCACAGTAGATCAGACTAATAACAGAAGCAGCAGGGGGGTATTCAAAGTCTGTAAGATGTAAGCCAAACGGACTTAAATACAATAAGCTAAACGGACTTAAATACATATCACATATGTGTTGGTTACCTGGTCCCCGGTCGTGTATAACCATTGTTGTGCATAATAATGTATAAGCATGCCATCATTAGGTAATTAATGCTACGACGCACATTTAGTCACATACCTTAAACACCCATTTAGCATTCACATAAATTAGGATGATGAACACTTGCCATACAATGCTTGCCAAAATGCGAAAGTATCACTAGGTGAGGTCAATTAAAAAATTTCACAGTGCCTTGCGCATAAGCAGGAATGATTGAATGGTATAGCTAATAATAAAAGTCGGAATAGCTTATATCTACACTGTTCTTTTGACATCACTACCAAAGAGAAATATCTTAACAATAACACAGAAAAACAACGAGCACAAGGAAAGATCTTGCGGTGCTTTAAGATGGATGTCTGTATTTCATTTCGAATCTAACAATGCCTATTGTGCCGTCCCTTTTATCTGGCTATGGACAACGCTTGTATTGATCGTTAACAATGCAAATAGATATGAGGCGAACTTTGCAATATCACAGATATACATTACACCGATATGATAAGCCATTTTACATCAAAATAAATCATTTTTATTATACCCAATCACCCTAAAGAAAGAGTTTAAAGCTGGCATGAAAGTAATGGTCTTAAGTAATTATATATATATATATATATATATATATATATATATATATATATATATATATATATATATATATATATATATATATATATATATATATATATATATATATATATATATATATATATTTATATATTTATATATATATATATATTGCATATAAATATATATATATATACTAGCGGGGAGGGAATATATATAGTTTTTAAAAATCGTGCACTTTGTGACAACTTTTTTAAACTTTGCACGGTGTTAGGTATGGATAAGACCTTTTCAAAAACCACCGCACACAAGTTGGTGGAGGCCCCTGGCGGCCGTTATGCACAAAATCCAAGATGGCCGCCACTGAGAACTGAAAAGGCAATATCTCGGCTCATATTAAGAGCAGAACCTACTGTGATACCACTTTTCCATTCAAGTATGAAGATTGAAGACGCACAAGAATAGCCTTGCTTCGATTCATCATGAGTGACGAAGATCCTCTCGAAATTCCATGTAATGCAAGACAAGACACAGACTGGGAATTGTGTTGCTTGTGTCAAAAAAAACTGGGAGGGACCTGCGACACCCTTATAAGAAAAAATGTTATCATGCTGCATATCAAACCCTTGAAGATAAACTGAAATCTTTTGTAGACAATGATATCCCTTTACCTCTTGGGGTCAATTTGCAGTGCTTAGATGATGGTTCGGGGATCGCCTCCACAATGCTGAAAAATGAAGCTAAATATCACAACGGGTGTGTGGACATTTTCGCTCACATAACCTTCCGTATTGTGACCGTAGAGAAGCGCTCAAGAGAAGATTCAGATGGCGAGGACTTCAGTTTTAAAAAAAAAACTCGTTCTAGTTTTAGTGCGTCGCTTGATCGGAAATAACATTCAGTGTGTCTATTCTGAAACGTTTCAAAAAGACAGTGATGAGCCAATCCACAGAGCACGTAGTCAAGACTGCAGCCAGAACCTCTGCAAATGGGCTATAGAGTCTAAGAACTGGGTGGTACATGCACGCTTGAACACTGCAAGTGATGCAGAGGCTGGAGATGTGCATTATCACATATCCTGTTATACAAAGCTGAAGAACGAGGCCCGTGCAGCTGTGAACAAATCATTAAATGCAGAGACAAGTTACGCCAGGCAGCAATACGACCCCTTGGTATTTGCTCAACTTGTAGCATTTGTGCAGTTCAATAACTCTGCGTTCAAGCTTGCTGACCTGAGGAAACTGTGCGATCGACGTTTGGTCCAACTGGAATATATATACATATATATATATATATCTATAGATATATAAATATATATATATGTATATATATATATACATTTATAAACATAAAGTTATATATATAAGTATATATATATTCATCTATTTATATATATATATTTACGCACGAACGGTAGACAAACTTCTATACTTTCGTAGACTTGGGTCCACGAAAGGATATACCACTTTGTCCATACTAAGTCAATGCACTTTTCTTTCACAATGTTTGTAATCTCAGCGTCACAATATTTTGGAGCAACTTCTGCCTCGTTCAGCAACAAAACTAACCTATGAGTTAGCTATATAACTATACTGGCCGTATTGCTGACTGCATGCGAGAACAGCCCAATCATTTACTGATGCTAGGACGCACTGTTGCAAATGCAAGGCAATCCAATGCTTATGACATGAGGTTTTGCCATGCTCTATTAAGATAGTCATTCAGGTCCGTATGGCTAGCGATGATATATTTCGGATGGTGTGTGTGTGTGTGTGTGTGTGGCGTTTACCGTTTTAATTACAAGCTCGACCAATATATCACTTCAAACGTAAATTTGTTTTACAATATCAAGTCTGTACCATCATCGGTTATCTATTGTTGTTATTTTAACAACATTTGGAATATTTTTCATTATAAATGACCTGTGTTACGCCATGCAACGTATCAATCTGTGTATAATCACCATACCAGGGAACTCAAGCACATGTGTCACAAAGTCACCTTAACAATCTGATCGGGCAACCCACAAAGAATTTTAGAAACTACCCTGGTTAGTGGTTGTCGTGTGTTTTGTTTCTTCAAAACCAGGCCTCATTAGAATGTGTGCCATAGAAAACAATTGATGTCTGCTCTGTTTCATAGGCAATTAATTATCTTATAGTAGTATGTAATCTTCCCTTTCCCATGTATATATTTTTGGGGCGAATGCTTATCGTAATTGCTTAGTGTATCATAAACAACTGTTGTATATTTATGGCCACAGTTTGCCAAGAAATTGTTACCGACCAAAAGATAGAACAAGAATATCAATGCATGTAACATTGATAGTGCAAGAAATGTATCATGCGACCACAGGAAATAAACAACTCATTTGCGCCATGTTTGCATCGCATAGTATGTCTAGGAATATGCTAAATCCGACGAATTGTATATACCCATAACACGCAATTTGCTGGTGATTTATCAACCAATAATGCGTGTAATCTCACCCTGCAACTATTTACATCCAGATAACCGCTCATCAAGCAATAAGTTGGTATTGCATAATTCACACATAACCACTTGTAAAAGCTTCCATGAAATCTTGCATGAGGTAAGTACCGAGTTTGTAACGTTTTGTTCAAGGTTTTGTCTTCATAAAGCTTCTCGTTAACTGGATATAGGGCTCATATCAGCTAAGCAGTCGTTATGTATTGGCTACCCTGTACAAGACGCCCTGTACAAAACTATTTCTGCAGCTAGCGCTACAGCATATGCTGACACAGACCATCGCTGTTGGGGTGGGGGGGGGAGACATGTAATAGAGATCTTTCTATCAATATAGTGCCGACTGTTCGTAATATAACTTCTAACACAATTGTCGACACATATATCAGACGGACACCAGCACACATATCTGACACCCGTCCCTACAGTTAAAAGCAAGAACATGGGCAGTCAAGTAAAATCGGTCGCGACAAAGTGCAAATTTATTGATCCTACTACCATGTCGCGTGCAGCATCGAACAGTTATGCTTGGGTCAGAAGGTTGTAATGCTTGAATAGAGCATCTTTCCTGTAATTTGTAATTTCTCCTGACGACATGTTATTCATTTGAAGCATTGTCAGTGATTAACCCGACAATATCCACCAAACCTAGTGAATGATTTAATTAGTAAATGATATGTTTGTCATACATGCATACATATATACGCCAGTCTACTATCGTCTACCAACCGATTCAATCCGATAGCATTCAAGCCGATCATGTTGCTATCCGATGTTATGGATCGCATTTAGTAACATAGGTGTATAATCGGTTTAATTATCATCGCAAGTCTCATAATTGACTAAACATGATTATCTCCTATGTTGGATTCAGACTCTTCTCGTACACATACACATCAACGGAATAATAGGATAACGCAGTATAAGATAATAATGATTTTTCTGAACGAATAAACACGGAAAAGTAACAGCTTATTCATATAATATGCATCGAATCATAAAATGTTTTGCAACAAACGCTGAGCAGGTGGATTATCAGTAACAATACCATTGCTGATAGGTGTTCATTGGCCAGCTGTGGAAACAACCTCATGCATACCACCTGGGATGCAAATTGCTAAATAATCCTCACGCGTCACAGAGACGGTGACATAATACCAACTATATGACCGTGCAGATGGTGGCTCGACCATTAATTAATACACCAACCGCATTTTCAACACAAAACACATAATCTTCAATTGTTACACACAGTTACTGGTGATAAAAATATTTGTCAATAGAGGCAAGCGAGTCTGTGCAAGCGCAAAGTTGTGTGGTCTTGCTATACAACTGCAGGCACATTCCATATCTCGGCTATTACTTCGTTTGCTATGTTTTCTATGTTAGAATATGGTTGGCATTGCGCTCTTGATTAAAGGTGCATTTCATCAAAAAATCGAATCGAAAAAAAAGTTGTTAACTGGAAGAGTACCCTAAATAGTGCTGATATCCGGATTTCAAAGTTGGAATGGCCTTATATATCTCTTGTTGTCCTTAAATAAACTGTCAATTCCTTATTTTTCACTTCCAGCCAAAAATGGACCATATTTGGAAGCTCATGTTTCATTACTTCGGAAGCGCAGAAACGTCATCACCCTGTGTCGATCGCCGCCGGCGGGTGTTTAGTTTGCGCTATTTTCATTGCAATAATGGACGATCAAACCAAGTAACGAAGGAAAGGTGGAGGGAGAAAGAAGCTGTTAATAGATTCATCAACTAAGAGAAGGAAGCGGGAGCTAGACCAGCTGCGGTCTAACACGAGGGTGTCTTAAGATAGGCATTCAGTGAAATGAGGAGTGTGACCAACGAAGAAGTTGCAAAGTTTTTGCTGGACATGTAAGTAATCTCGTTGTATTATGAATAAATACCCTGCTATCGAATCGGTCTGTATTGAATCGACTTGTGTAAATGTCATCGATTGAATAAAATCTAAGGACCTATAGTGGGTCCATTGCACCATTAAGATTTGTAAATTGTTGTTGCAAACATACCTTACTTACTTTGTAAATTTCAGGTAGAGAAATTATTGCATCGTCTTGACCCTAATTCAATGGCTGGTGATCAGGTGATCGTCATACCTTGCCTGCAGTCAAGCTGTGACAATGGACCACAACAGGCATAGGGATAGGACATATGAACTCAAGTAGGGTTGGTCAGCCAAAGTAAGTCTCTCATGACCACTCGACTACGCACTGACTAAATGTCCTATCAGAAAACAAAATACTGATGCTGCACATGTAATGTGTTCTAGCTATTTGGCCTTATAATGCCATTTGTTGTGTTACAGGTACAGTACTCGCTTCAACAAGCAGTCAAAGACGTGGTCATCGGTTTAGAGGCCAAGACTTACGCCCATATACCAGATATGATGACAGAAATATTTAGGCCCAAGCAATGCGACAGCAATCACAACAACACCCACAACTCTCTGCTGATGACCCCGCAAAATCAGTTTGAACATTGATCCTGTGCCAGGCAATCTACCCAGGAAACAGTTGCTGGAGTCTCATTTTGATTAAAAATATGATTTGGAAATTTGTTTTTGTTGAAATGTACAAATCTTTTATTAGTCACATTCTTTTGTCTGTAAATCCAAACTGTAATAGAAGAACTCATGTAATTGGCAAATAAATAATACATTTTAATGTCACTTCGTTTTTATCAGGGCTAGAATTATGAACATAAAAAGTCAAATCTGAAGATAAGTGTCATGACTAATTGACAAAATAATGTGTGCATAATTATTTTCTTCTGTGTTTGAGAGATGAGAAATTTACTAATATATGAATGCTCATTCCATAAAAAATAGACAATAAGTTATCAGATTGTTAAAGCAAAAATGTTCAGAACAAATAATACCACATGTTTTGTAAGACTAGGCAATTTATAATCTGCACAAAAATACCAATCAGAACAATGTGATATTTCCTGATTAAAATTTAAACATTTAACCTTAGTATATTACCAAAACCTTTTTTGTATTAAGCCTGTATACTGTCAATACTTGTTAAGGAAGAGGTCTCTGATCTTCCTTACTCAACCGGAGAGAGTTACCCTCGTGTTGCACTCCCCCAAAAATACACGAATCCACAGAACCAATTGCTGATAGGCGCCGTGTCTAAGCACCTTTTTGTTGTCCTCGACAACCGCATCCCATAGCAAGTCCACCCGGAACCTGTTAATAACCTCAATGACCATCGGGTCAAGCACAACTCCTTCCATCTGAGAAAGTGCATATGTGCAAAAGTCTGGGCTGTTAGTGCAACTTTGCCGCTGTACAGGGGGAGGCATTTCCCTACATTGAAGGCAGATGCAACAGTCTGGTGAAGTGGTAGTTGATAGAGGGTGGAATCCTTCTTTCGGCGGTGTGGGTTGTCGGGTGATTGTAAGCGCAAACTGTGGCTGTCTTTCTAACCAGCAACTGAAGCACCCCATCCAAATCAAGCCACCGCACTAAATTCTGAAAATATGCGTAATCAAAAGTCTTCAATTTGATGGATTGAATATATCCAATACAAATCTTTCTCTGTGACCAAAATTGCATTAAGGTTTTTGGAGCAGCTGAAGAGTGCTAACTGCTGCGTTGTACAATACCTTCAATTTCTCCTTCTGTGACAGCCCTAAAGATTTATCAGCCACTCTACTCTTCTGTAGGGTCTGGTTAGTTATTGGTGTGATGCAAAAGTAGCCTCTGCGAACAAGATTGACTCGCTTTCGGCATGTCGAGGTCTACAAACAAATGAGAACCAATGGAAGTTTATGGTTCGATAGTTCAACATTGGACCGATTTACTGACAAAGTGATTCAATTAGGTAAGGCAAGCCCAAAAGTACCTTGTTTGAAGAAGGTGGGGCTCCTCTGTCACCTCTTCAGGCTGGTCTGCAACCTCCACCAACTTGGACACCTGTGTCATGGTGAACAATTTCAAACCATTAAACACATCATTCCCAGTCATAATGGGTGTATTGAGTTCAATAAAATACCCTTGATAAGAATCAAATAAAAAAGGAACCAACATCAGTTCCACACACGTTGTCAGAATCTGTACCATGACCCCTTCCACTGCCTCTTTTTGTACGTGATCCCCTCCTTGGCGTTTTGATTTCCTTTAAATTTGAAAGTGGGTTGGTTCAATTTAATTAATGAATGAACATGAGAAGAATAATTCAATCAATAATGTTACAGTGTTTGAGCCAAAAGCCTGCAAAAGTGAGCCAAACCCATACGATGATACATACCACCCCAAACTCCTAGCGCGGACGTTTCAGTACACAGGGATTTGCATTGGCTGGCCGCTATCTTCTCTGTAGGGTTTATGTATGCATAGAATATAGCGACCGGCCAGCCAATTCAAATCCCTGTTTCAGTTCACTATAACCAGATAACATAGACGTCCTGACCCCAGTCCCTTGATTTATAATACAATTTATGAGTTCATTCAGGAATATTCCAATAGTTTGCTATGAATAAGCACCGATAATTGCATATGAAATAATCAAACTTCGAACAAGTGTCATGGCTTTACACTCCAAAACGTGAAAGACTAGTCAAGAATATCGTTTTTATTACGCTTGATCATGCGCAGCCTCAGTATAAATATAATATACTAAGTCTAAGGGCTACCTCAGGGCTCGTTCGCAGGTGTAACGCTATCTATTGTTAAATTTACGGTAATCTATTGTACCGATAGTGTTCACTTTATAGAGGCGGGTTCTTTTTCATATATAACATTTGAAAACTCCAATCAAAGAAGAGTCATACAAGAAATGTAGGAATCAAAACACTCACCATTTCGGCTGCATGCGTTTCTGCGCTGCGTGTGACGTCACGACAATGTGTTGTAAACAAATGAGTCTTCAATACGCATGCGTCATTTTCCCATCGACATGTGCTCATATTTGTAAAAATGGGTGTGGCCGACAGATTTCGATACGGTGTAATCGACGATATAGCGTTAATTTAGTCCGCAAAATGGTTTATATTGGTTCCAAAACAGTTGTTCTATTAAATGGAGCAAAAAAACCGCATGTCATTTTTTTGAAAAAATGCACCTTAACTTGAAGTGAAGTCGAATTCTAGAGTTTGGGCTGCGAACCCAATGACATAATTTGTCAGAAAATATCATAAGACGGACACAACTCTCGCACGCAGAAACTTGAAAACGACAATTACAATCACTATTTCTAACTCGTATGTTCAACAAGCAATACTCTAACATTCCATTTATGTACTTACTTTATTGTTAGCATATATATAAACGATTGGCGGCGCCAGATATTTATTGTAAGAGCTGCCATTATATGCGTACTCATTTTTATCGTTCGAACACTTTGTGACGTTTACGCATCGTGACAAAGCATGGTAAATAATTTCAAGTTTAAGTTTATTGAAACGAGCTTACTTCTTATAACGCAATAAGTGCGCTCTACTGCAAAGCAATGTAACTATATTCTTTTCTAAGGAAGACATGCAAATGTGTGTTGGTTAGCCATATAATCATGACAACGAAATGATAGACATACTTATCTTGCGAATCATAAAACTAACGCTCATAACGTTTATATTATATGCACGGATAGCACAGTGGATAAACGTGATGAGAAGCGAACACATTATGCTTAATGTGGTTTTCATTTGATGTAAACGTCTTATTTTCAACCTTAGGCCATGCAATAGGTTTGGGATATGTTATTGAGCGTAAATAAGGCCATTTATGTTTACCGAAATCTATTTGCTTGGTATTCATATATACTGGATCAAATATTTTGTAAAAGTAAATGTGGCTATGATACCACTGCTGCAATAGCAAACTGTAAGCTATACTTTCTGTATAATGTTGAAGGAATTTGATACACTAAAGACAAAGTACGGCCATTTATTCGCAATACATAGCAAAAGAACATTGTCTAGTATTTCTGAAGAATGATCATTGGGGTAAAGGTTAGCTCTTTGATGTATAATGGATGCTGACAGCCTCAAGATAGATAGACCACGCTAGGCCTTTATCAGCTCGTAGCTGTTTGGCTCTTTGTACTGCATACCAATGACCGATCGTTGGCAATGTTCCTGTGACGTAATTTGCGTAACAAATTGGAACTTCAAATTTAACTGAATGCAATATTGCTCCACGTGACTGCTAGCTTACCCGGACAACCGAAATAAATAATGTTCTTGACTGGATTTACCGATATGCATATACCTTTATTGTAATCATTATGTACTCTGTAGACTGGTGCTAAATACGATGCAAACAAATGTTCGTTCGTTGGTTCAAGATTAGAGCCGTTTTGGCTACAATGGCCAGGTAGGGCTTTCGAACGAATAGCACGCGCTTTCCTTTAATATTGCCGTGTCATCCATAAAACAGTGGTAACATGCTGTGACCATGCAACGTTTGTTCCCATTGTAAATGAGCAGAACCGAATGTAGTCTATGCTTCTTTATCTTCACGATAACTTCTTGATTAGCCAAATTTCATGTTCCTAAGAACTTAGATCACACTCAGATTACGCTATTTTCACAAAATGACTATCGAGAGTCAGTTAAAAGTTTATTACCTAACTTAAAAAGACAACTATGAATTATGAACATATTAAAACAGTATTTTGTCGCGTCCTCTCTGGGTGCTATTGCATTGCAAGATATCTGTAGGGTATCATTGCTATGCGCGTTTCTTTTCTAATTTGATTGGCTTACCTATTTAGAGGCAAAGTATTGAGTTTGTGAAATATATTTTGCAGTGTACAATGATTGTATATGTATCTTCCGTATTCTCATGTTACTCTCTCTGCTCCGTCAGATTAAGCTACGCTGCTATTCCCATATGGAAATTATTGACATTCAAATAATTTAAATGTAAAGTATGAGCTACAGCGTACAGAGGACTCTTTATCTTATTTGATTTTGTAAGCTACAGGCTGCTCGTTCACGTCCGTATAATCAAATCACGTCTGAATTACGCAAGGTATGTATTTGCTGTTTGAGGGCTGCAGGTGTTAATTAGATTTAGCCACCACCAGCCTTATTGTTTTTCCCATATTTACCTTCAATAATCTTGACAATGTTCGAATTCATTGCTGATAACGAATCGTATGTAAAATTGCTCGCAACTAAAATTACAGGAAGTTTGCGATTGTAGACATCGTTGCTGAATACCTCGCTGTATTGCTGCTATGTAATAGATTTTTATATCTACGGTAATATTGCTTCCAGTTTGATATGCTACTCAGCCTTACAGCGTTTACTAATATATAATGGTTATCTGAATCATATTGCAATGCATCATAAGCTTGATGGCCATCAGATACCCATCAGCCACAAAGTAATATCCATAATGACAAACCGATGATAGTGTGCCACCTACAGAATTTATATGTTTGTACAAATTAGCGGATCTGACTGATCCATACCTTTCATATAACATCGAACATACGACAGGGCTATGATACTTCGCGTGCCAGTGAGTACTTTGTAAATGCTGTTATGTTAGATATCAATGCAACTCTGTCAACGTCATTTATTTCACTACGTATATGTTAATACGCTGTGATGCTAATTTATAAAGTACAAACGAAAATTATGTCCCTACGTATAACTGGCGCATTCAAACGAAATAACAAACATGCTTGCAGTTGTGTTACGAATGTTTAATAGACTAATTGCTCGTAGTTGAATGCATCGTTGCAAGGTGAACAAACAATCGATTTTCATATTATTATCATTGTTTGAGAGTACCTAGTTTCTGAAGCATCACCTGTTGATCAACTGGTGATTATTCTACTTACTGATATATGTTCTATCAAAGAAACAATTGCAAATACCTTTTACATGCTCAGGCCAGGATTATACATAGTAAGGGAGAACCGAATGGAAAAGAATGTTATCTAGCATAAATTATATATAAGCTACGTGTTGAGGAGATCACATGCTCATCAATTGACGGGCAGGGTAACAATAACCTATGAGCATTTACTTAAAATGCCTATGTATTGCTTGGATGAGCTCCTCTCTATTGTCCTCGTATACTGATGGGTTTGTTGTATGTGTAGGGTGGGTGTATATAGCATATACGTACAGAGTTGTAATGATAGTAAACCTCCATGAACATATACAGCTGATGGTGTGTATGTGGTGCTTGATAGGTATCTAAATCAAGCGTCGTTCCATATTGGCAATCATTTGCTCTGCAATGGTCGATCAACCATCATTGACAAATCACATGCATTCAGGCGCTCTTTTATCAGTTTTATTAAACGGAGTTCGTTTTCCCGCAATGGCGAGTTAGCTACTTATATACACCTATCTCTCATGACTTCGGTACTTTAGAGTATAATATGATTATTTATAAGATATTATTTTAGGATATGATTATGGTCATTAGTCTAAACGGCGCCTGTGAGTCATGTCATTAAATCCTTACTTGTTGGCCTTACATCTATACATTCGGGGAAATTAAAGGATATTTCATACATCCTTGTTCATTTTTCAAAAGGTTGTGCTAATTAGATATTAGCATCAGGTCTCGTGTTAAGTTCCTATGTAATTGTAGCGCCCCTTTAATTATTCATTTAGTACCTACTGATTGACCACAAAAATGTGACTAGAGTGTCATAGCTCAACATAATGCTATGTAATTACAGCAAGAAATCACTTCCAATTTCATTTTGTTCTCTGGGGATTTTGACTCACGCCTTGCGCCATCTGCTATTCGAATAGAATCGGTGAACAAACTACTAAAAGTTGTGAGCACCAGGATATGCGGGAAAGCAAACCAACGGTCGGTTGTATTTAAACATCTAGATCGAAATACTTCATGTAAATTTTATTTAACTTAACAATATTTTGTCCCAATTGGGCTGTGGTCGCATGAAGAGGGATCGGTGTCCATTGCATAATATGCAAACATTTCATATAAAATTGTAAGGAGCATCTTGACAAATATAATCGTTTCTAATGTCGATTCACTGTTGACAAATAATTGAGAAAATGATTCGTCAGGACATTTATCTGCTCCTGACCACTTACGCAACCGGATTGTTAGGCAAATATTTGCATGTTTATAGAGTTGCGACAATTCAACAAGCTGCAATCGTGCTTTTTTAACATGAACTCAGTGATTAATATCCTTCATATAGCTATGTCTTTGGTATCTCGCATTTGCGTGTGTTTTGTATTTGACCAGCCTAGCTACTGTGGTATTCTTTAAATGATGTCGAATATCATTTATTATCACACAAGCAGCGTCTCGAATGGGAGATTATATTTGAGGTTGACGCAATAATCGTTCGGTTTTGAACATGCCACCATGCCTCCGGAGCCAATGATACTATGACGACAGAGAATTATTGCCCTAAAATATTACTATCGTGGGAATAAAGTCAACAAAAACATGATAATGGGGTATGATTTATCGTGCCATCTTTCCCATCTTTATTAATCTCTCGGGCGTCCGTTATGGCCGAATCACCACTTTTTTTTGCAACTTTTTGCAGATGTTAAACAAAGCTGCACAGAATAACATAGCTTAGCGGAGACAATATGAATGTTCACAATATGTTTTCCTTTGTTACAATATAGATATATCATAACTCAATAACATATGTCAGCATGAACAGAAGTGTAACTTGAATGCAAATGACGCCTGTAGAACAAATTGGGCATGTCGCATTACAAGGTGGATTCATCGCCGATGAACAGCTGATGAGTTCTTACTCTCCATAGCCAACATACAATGTTCCAACTTTGCATTGCCCTGAATGAGATGGGTCTATTTGATCTATTACCATATGTAATTGACGCAACTTATAAACTAGTCATACACTTTACGGCATCCAATGGTAGTCTGCCTATAACTACTGAATTGGCAAAATATTATCCCCTCGCAAAATTCGAATGTCTCGTAATGTACCAAACTAAACCAATGTGATATTAGGAAGTCAACGCCACCCAAATATTTATTCTTCCGTTGTGTTATCGTTAGGAAAAATATTTTATTAAGTAGCATGTTGACCATCAATGTTACGTTAAATAGTTATTCGGTTTTCGGTCTGACTACAGTAGCAATCTAGAAATCGAAAGGAGATGCATTACCATTAATCACTGTTACATATATTTGAGAACCGATATGTGTGCATAGAATGTGATTCCCATCATGGCGTGGCTGTTCCATACCGTTTTATGGCAGAAATCTTCCCCAGTTTGCTAGCCATACTGTAACAGTGTTATGTGCTATAACTAGGGCAAACAATTTGGAAAATCAATGCAAAGGTGTCGGATCCCAATTTCATTAAGTGAGAAGGTCAATGGTCATTTATTAGTTAAGCAACGAATGGGCATAATCCTCAATTTACCTGTGCTTTCCGTTACCTGTGATCTATTTAACTTGCAGTTAATCAAGCACCAGGCGATAACGCAATTATTTCATGCACATCAAAACCTGAAAGGCAACACATAATACGTAGCTTGGCGATGCGATATATCATGGTGGTAAATTCAATGATTCTTCCATCGTAACAGTACGAAACAATGAATGAATATTTGATGCATAAAATAAAACGAATGCTGATTTGTGACGTACTATATATCATCCTATAACATAATGCTTGATGACACATAGTGCATGACTATCAAAGTATCTTATTACATCAAAAAAGCTATATGTGACTGAATGGCCTGTAATTTTACTGTTATTTTTGATATCCCTCCACACGCCAAAAATCTGAACAAACAACTAAAAAACAAAGATTGCAATCATGTGGTGCATTGAGATGTTAGTGTGTCTATAGACGTCTGTATCTTATTTGTTATCTAACAATGCCTGTTGCGTCGCCTTTTTGATTTGGCCCTAGACAACATGCTTTTCTTGTCGTTAAAAATACAAGGATAAATGCGCCGCACACTGCATTGTCAGAGTAATAGAGATCGCTATTTCTGTTAAATCTTTTTATGTCAATATACAGCAAAGCTAGCGAAAGAGCAACGTACAAAACGTCTCAATTACCTCCAACAGTCCCTCGTAATGTTCATTAGCCATGGAGGACCTAGGGAGAGTACCCAGTACTCGGTTAGAGTGGTGGGTTTAGCAGAATTAATTGAAGGGTAACATGCGTAAAACGCTATAATTGGCATTGGTTGATGCGTGTGGTTATGACACGGAATAGCCACTGAAGAACTGCGCACATAATTGTAAAACTCCTTTATTAATGTTAGCAAAAATGTGTCATAACATACGAAGGGCTCCAATAGTATTTGCTTCCACATCAATTTGCTTACTCTGTATTGCACTAAGATGTCCCTTATATAGTGCTTACGTTTAGCTATATCATGCGTTACACCTTCAATGGCATTGAATACCTTAGTATTGTATGGACAGATTTGACTACAAGCTATGCCTCAATGCATATTTTGTTGTTCAGTTGTGACAGGCGCTGACAGCCTCTCCATTCAGCCGGAAACACGACCAACCTTATCGTCAACATCCGCCTTGAGTGACATACAAGAAAGGTCTTTGGGGAATAACAAAATCCAAGCAAAATTACCTTGTCACATCTTTGATAAAGCCTTTTCCTCGTTTGTTCTTTGCCGAAACAGATAATTTCTTTAGGTAAATGACAACATCGCCTTTTCTCGTTTTAGTGATTGGTCGACGGTCAGAGCAACAGATGTATCATTCATGTAATTTAAAGCTAATTAGCTTACACAGATGTTGCACCGGCCTTTGGGAGAGTGTGTTGATTGCATCTTGTTTCGGTAAGCTTATAATCGTATTTGTTGGCCAGTATTTTTGTGATAAATTCCGCAGTGGGTGCAAATTCTGGTGTCATATTTGGTGCTAGACGACCTAACTAAAAATATCCTTATATCGGTCCTGCTTAGAAATATATTTAACCTCATTGCTAGCCATATTTGCTGAGGTAATGTAAATTTGTTGTGTTCGGTACCACAAGAGTAGCAACTTCTCTCCGAATACTTTTATATTTGCGACGTCACAGTATCGCGAGGATAGTTATATATTTGAACGGAGCGCTTGTTTCTGTTATCGATAAACCCTCGTGCACTTAACCTGAGAGCGACGCAATAATTGATATTTATTGATTCAACAATCTGGCTGTACGTATTTTGGTTGCTGGGAAGGACCGATCCCATCTTTTATGATAGTGGATAGACAGTTATCATGCCAGCGCCAGCAACAGCACCCAGTGTGCGCCTCAGCAGAATCATAGTAAATTTACAATTGCGTTTATGAGATAACGTTCGAGACAATCATATATCAGGCTTATATTGTGAATCTCAGATCAAAGTAACACTGCACTTTATCTAATACTTCCTAAGAAGCTAGCTTAGTCTCAGAAGTGTTGTAGAAAATTGGAACTGACAGCAAGAAGATTCTACCATAACAGGTAGTCAACTCAATACGTAATGCGCGCTGTTAACATTTGTTATCCATGTTTTGTGAGATTTTCAGATGTCTACATAAAAGTTACGAAGAGCTTCTATACGAGACCTTAGCGTGTTTTGCATGCCTCAGCTCGGTAGACAGGCGCATTCACTGAATATGATAAGAGTACTTTGTAGGACGCCCTAAACCCTCGTGAATGCTCGCTCAATAGTGACCACACTTAGTTGCGCCTCTCTTTGCATTTTATCGCCATACTATGTCTTGTACTGACGCATGTTAAAGGTGGTTAAACGGAGGCCTACATATCTGACACCTGCAGTATGTTGTGTGCGTGTTGGAGGAAGTGTTCTCCTTACTCATTTTCACACTTAAGGTTTGATGCGTGCAGATAACTACGGGTCTTCAGGTGTCGTAGCAGTGTTATTGATGACGCTCTTAGCTAAGATAGACAACTCGGTGAGTCGTCAATGCGTCGTCTGTGATCCAGTGTACAACAGTGTCTTCTGAACTTCTCCGTGGTAAAATGTAAACAAAAAACACGTATAGCCGGCGACTCATACACAGTTTGTGATCGGCAGTAAAGAGGGTTGCCACAGCTTCACTATAACATAGCGCGTGAACAGGGTCACTGTCAACCACCACAACCAATAGTTTGATATTGTCACTCTTTATAAACTATGCGCAAATAAATAATACTGCTTTGTACTATTGATGTATACTATTGAAATATATACATCTTTACGTAGACGTCCTGTACAGCTAGAGGTTTATGCATGAACTGATATACTGAATACAATGCAAATGATAAGTAATATGATTAGAATCGATAATTAAATAGGCAAATAAAGTGCTTGTGGTAGTTTATAAGCGAAATCATTGATGTAACCAAGAACAATGTAACAAGAATGAAAATGAGGAAACAAACTTAGAACAGACAATAAAAGCAAAAATTACAAATGAGAAAACCGAACCACTTTGCGGCTTTTCGCATCATGGTTTTCAATCAAGCCTAAGCTCAAGCAGTTGGTTTGTCAAGTGACATAAATTTAATGATAGATATCCCTCATGGAGAACTACAAGTACTTGATGAGATCAGCCCCAAGAAGCAACACTCGATCAACTAGATGGGAATGCTAGCAGGTCGCATGAAAACATCAAAGGTTTTAGCTATATGTTTAACCTCCATGCTTGTTTGGACACAGGGAGCTTTGTAATTCTGCCTCATGAATGTAGGCATGTTTGCCAATAAATAACGCTTATCGTTATTTACTTCCGAGTTTATGACAATCTGTTTGTGTCATATTACTGTTATAAAATGTACTACATTGGGTGATAAGAATGGCAAGTGGATGTGATTGATAGTTATTTACGCCATGCACTGATATCTTTCCCAATCATGACATCACTTGCGTATTCACGGTTAATATATTATTATACAATATCCGACATTTCATTATATATTTTGCAAAATATCCTTTTGTAGATGCTTGTATTACAGGAGTTATTTGCGACATCGTACCACTGAACCTGAAGCAGAACTGGTGCTTTGCCACTTGGAAGTAATGCATATGCAGAATTCCAGCCTCATTTTCTTATGCCATGCTGTTCTCTGTTTAACCATGTCAGCCTAAACAATGCCTGCAATTTGATACTACAATAAAGTGCTTGTAAAGGATAAGATATGCAGAGGGCTTTGTGATACTCTGTTTCAGTGGTAAAGAATCATGGTATTTTCCATGGTGCTGTTACGGCGGGCGAGGTGAGTTGCTCGTTCATCATAATTTGAAAATGCGTTGTTTTGTATGTCCTCACAATGTAGGGGCGCCAAAATGCTGCTTTTATAGCAACACCTATGTATTACGGAATCCAAATAAATTTTGATAACTGGTAGCAATGCCAATATTTGACATCATCAGGCTGATATGGTCTATGTGCAGCTGTTCCCGTCATAAAAGTATTGATCAGTTCGTATTTGCCGGTCGCGTTATACACCATTTTTCCCAGCTTTTAGACAAATTTCCATTTAAAATTAAAACGCATAGTAATAAAACTTTCTTCTTAACCCTACGCCTAATTCCTCTCGGTACGGCATTAGCATATATATTGTATTACATTCCACCAAATCCAATGAACAGCACACGTGTTCCACACGGATTGTATATTCCCGAGCGATTTAAGCCTATTGGCGTCGCTTTGTTGTATAAGCGTCGTTACGTCTTTGATAATGTTATCATTGCTCTGCATTATTGGAGATATCTGGGTGCTTGTACATTATTGTGCCTGAAATGGCTGACTCCCACAATAAAGAACCACAAACGCAAACAGATAAGAACTGATTAAACCAATTTAAACAGAAACGCAATAAACGTGGATCGCGAATTAAAATAATGCGTGTTGTTACAGCTTTTGTAAAAACACCATTCAACATGAAATGACTCCAAAGGGAAATACTAGTCTAAAAACCATACAACAACAAACCAGTTTTCTGCGGCGCAGCAACTCGGGTAGTTTTGAAAGGGCCAGGGTGAAATTAAATCAATTATTTACTGTGACTCGCCTTACAACACGAGATAATAAAGATAAAATAAGACGGAGAAGGTCGGACATCGTTTGTTGTAAGCAAGACCCACAAACCTGCGTTAATAGAAGATTGGCTTGAATCTATATAGACTCACATTAAGTTAATTAGCTGTACAATGACTACATTCAGTTGTTGCAGATTATTCTGGTTATTTGTCCCAGGCCCCCACTTGCTTAATCCTGCACTACTCTCTTGTGACTTTGTTGTGCCTAAACAACGACGAGCCAAGTTTAGACACGTCACAGCGAGAGCAACGACGCTAGAGCGATTTTGCTTGTCGAATTTAAGTGTCTTGTAGGAACGCTTCCATTAGCGCAGACATCAAGCGCGCCAACGCCGAGCTAAGCTGAATACACCTCACATCTAAGATGTGGATGGCCAGAGTGGGTGCCAAGGTATTCGGTCGTTTCATAGTACAAGGAGTAAGTAGCTCAAAAGCAAATAAGTTATAATTTAGCATGGGGGCATTGCTAAAAATATTGAGCGGCCGCATAGCTATTTTCATGTTAAAAATTGCGAATGGTACTCCTTACGTGAGATAGGAGTAGGAGGGTGACAATATGACTATGTTAATCCCAATGTTTGCCATGCTATTTAATCGCATTGGCAGTTAGGCTCGGTATTTGAAACAGAGTAACAAGGTATTTTTGGTGGGTGATAAAAATGTTCTCAACATGAGTTTGCTGGTAGACGTTTTATTGGCATTCAACCTTTTAAAAGGGAGGAGCGAATTCATGCTGGTTGGGCGAGATGGGCGAGACATCGCAACTAGGTGTTGGTTCATACCGCGGCAGAGCCCGTGACAAGTGTATCTTCCTACTGGTCGATGACAAGATGTCACATAGGCCATCCAAGCTTATTGCACCGTGATGTGTGTTTACTGATTAAGAGGGATGAGCACGTAAAAATGGCGTTTCTGGGAATAGATGACAGAGATATAATGCTCTAGTGAATAAGGAAGGATCATAACTCAGCACTATCTACCGGGCTCAGGGATGAACCAATAAGCATTCGCGTATTCTCCAGGCCATGGAAGATCGCAAGATTGCAAACGAGTTAATTGATCCGAAAACTCAGCAAGTGTTGCCTCATCACACTCTTCATATTGCAGAAGAGAGCTGGTGATTTCGGCATAATGAATTTATGTGTTATATGTACATGTGACAATTACATTCACGCAGGAAAGTTAAAACATCCATTGACGCCACTTAAGAAGCCTAGTAGCCCCGTTTGTAGTGCGACAGGGTCATATATTAGTGTAACCAGCCTAGTGCGCACCAGCATTACGTCGTCCAGCTGTAAGTGGGCCTGCTTGGAAATCATGCGCGTAATCGAGTTAGTTCCGCCTCGTCCATTAGATCTTGCATTGTCTCGTCGTAAACAAGGTCGTTTATTAGCATGATTCAGTTTAAGGACGCGGTATTCCATGATTAAGCTAAATCTAGGATTGATTACAGGCGTTCAACCTCTCCCCATTAACGCATTCTATGTAGTCAGATAACCCATGAAGCCCGTATGGATTATATACCAATATATTATAACTTATAACAGTCAAAATAGCTAAACAATCACTCTGCAAACTGTACGACGTGGTCTTAGTAAATAGAGGAATGCCACATTTGCATTGATTTGCCTGCGTCACCTCACTTGTTCGTGGCGAATTTTAGGTGGCAACGGAATACAGCGCTTTGTTTAGGTGATCGACCTATCTCGCCATCGCACACGGCATAATACAACTTATATATATATATATATATATATATATATATATATATATATATATATATATATATATATATATATATATATATATATATATATATATATATATATATATATATCTCTATATATATATATATATATATATATATATATATATATATATATATATATATATATCTATATATATATATATATATATATATATATATATATATATATATATATATCTATATATATATCAGGCAATGAACCGACAATATTCACACTGATGGCTAAGGAACAAATTTTCCCAGGATTTGAATTCCTCAACTGATGCGTATTTTGAGAGTGCAAACACATTTTGGGCCTTACCAAGCAGAGCAATCTATATCACCGATAGCAATTGCAATATCGTTCAACAAAACCTAGCGAATGAAATATTTATCAGTCGACATTAATCATAATTCAAAATCAACATCTTCTATATCATTATCTTCTTGCAGTTATGGCCAAGATGCATCCGCGCTCTTGCTAACATCTGAGCATTCGTTAAGGGTAGTCGTGAGCTCAATGGCCTTGCTTCTCTTACGCTCGCTGGCCTTGGATACATACAGGTTGACACCATAATTAATATGCAATGCTAATTAGCATGAGCCTTTGGCATATGATTTGTAGGAATTAACTCATAAATGGCAGCACAAATTGTAGCACCTGAAAAATGAGCATTTTATTTTACATTGTTAGCCGAAAAGAGGCGTCTTCGTTAAAGAGTTGGTTAGATAATAAAATCGGAGGGGAAGTTTAACGTGGCTGGAAAATTTGAGCTTCCTTATAAACGGCATTCACAGTCTCTAATAATGACTATTTCTACTGACGCACAGCCGAGTCTATTGGTACCCATGCCGTTGTGGTTCGATTTTAACCGTTAATCGTGACTACAGTGTTTCCAATAAATGGCGGTCCCATCTCGGTTGATGGCATCTAAACGATAACGAATACATAGTTGTTTTGGGTACAGGGAATCCCTTATGACACGGATGATTACATTTAGTGATTTATCTATCTATGCAAGCGGTTGTACCCAACAGGT
Organism: Urechis unicinctus; assembly: GCA_034190875.2. Lineage (NCBI taxonomy): Eukaryota > Metazoa > Annelida > Polychaeta > Xenopneusta > Urechidae > Urechis > Urechis unicinctus. The sequence continues at coordinate 15,950,061 of CM067343.1, forward strand.
TTCACAACAGTCTTCAACCTTCGTTAAGGAAGAGGGGGATTTCGCAGCCAGGCTCAGGAAACAAATAACAAATCGCCTCACTTCCACCGTTAAAATTCCTCTTCGTTGTTGAAATGCAGAAAAAATTTTCATTCTATAAGCCAAATTCCTCGATAGCTCCGGGTCAGCTTCATTGTGCTTAGTGTATAAAAATAGTCGTGATTGATGTTAGGTATATGAATTGCAAATGTAATGAGTAACTACATCGGCTACAAATATAAGATATTCCAAGTTATAGACACGTAAGTTATCAATATGGAAACAATAATTGTCCATCGTCATTAAGGAAAACAGACTTACGAACCAATTATATATGGTATAGCTAGGTACACGAGCCATATATACCGAACAAAATATGCATTTCTATGCAAGTGCAAAAGTGCCTAAAATCTTTCAATTTATTTCATAATATCGTGAATACGATGCACAAATAATATGTTGGTGCATATCGACAAATACAATGGACTCAGCAGTCAAACTATCATACTCTAGTACCGAATATGTTGATGCGATAGTTAATGGTGACAACAATGACATCCTCCAGGGAGTTATACGCTGTTCCATGGAAATGATTGCTGTGGCCTGCAACCCAAAGTGAAATCCAAGTCATAGCATAATCAAATATATGCAACGAATAAGACGCGAACAATATACTCATGGGGCATTGTAACCAGATGGATTGTGTGAACCCATTTTTGGAATTATTTTTACGCAAGCTCTGTTCCCATCACAGAAGCAGATGCTGCAACTTGGCGCACCTGCAATGAATGCGCCTCCATGGATGAATACCAGCACAGGTTTTTCCTTCCCAGCTTGTAAGGTCGGCGTCCACACGTTCAAAAACAGGCAATCTTCCGACATGACGTCAGGTCTGGTGAACTTTGTGAAACCAATTAGGTCTAAAAGATCCATATTTTGCGGACAGATATTCCCTGAAGAGAGGAGAGGCATAAAATGGGAGCTCATATGTCTGGTAAAATACCACATGTAATGAACGTTTAATGTTTTTGTCCCTACCGAAATTAGTAGCATCGCGGTCACCAGTCCAAAGAGAGGCTGGTTTTGGTGGCCGAAATCGCAGAGGCCCTACCGGTGGTTGAGCGTATGGTAGCCCCAAGAAAGCATACACGGGATAGCTTCCATCTGCCACTGGTGGCATGGACTTGCCCAAGGCCCTGACGCCGGGGGCGAGTTCCACAGTAGGGGTCAGTGACGACATGATGGCACAGTCTTCACTGAAAAAGAGAACAAATCAACATTTCATATTAACCCAAATGCAAAACATAACTAAGCAGATTTGCCATAATCATGAATTTTTTGCATCAGTGAATATTATTGATGTGCACTATGCCTATTTATGTTGTTTGAATAACTTTCACAGTGTGTGTTCTTGCACACTACCGGGGCAAATCTTTAACATGGCGTGGCTGTCTCAACTTATTGATTACTGAGACAGGCTTCATCATAACGTAAATCAAGTATTCAGAGTGGTCGACCGGGATTTCGTCAAAGTTGACACGTTCATCCTGGGCGCGAAACAACACGTGTAGGCTAATCATCCAAAAGCCAGCTTTCAAGCGCGATGCGATTCGTTTATCAATCTCGTGTGTGGTATCATCGATAACGAACCAATCCTCATCCCTTTAGCGGACTCCTGGGTCCTCGCCAGGGCCAGTGGCCATGGCAAATATTGACAACGCATTGCATGGACTCAAGTTATCTGTGAGTTTACTTCAAAGTGGGGGCATTTATTCTCACTAAGAGGGTGCGTTATTCAAACTATAGGCCATCACAAGTATATGGGTTTAGTGACTAGAATACAGAGTGAAAGCTTGCTTCGCGGGGTCAGTGAGTGCAGCAGTCCGCAGATGTCTACCCAGTAGATATTTCAGTTGAGTAGGTAAGAGTGTTGATTAAACAGTGTGTGCCAGTAAGAAAGGCTTTATCGATCATTTCTCTTATCTCGCCTTGTGCCTTACCGGAGCCGAACAATGCGTTATATTTATCGCGTAAAGATAAGTTACAAACCTGTGGGATCAATGTACAAAAACAAATAGTGTGGATGCAAACCCCTGTCATGCTGTGTATCAATACACGGATTGGACCCATGATGTCTTACGTCGACTTAACAAGACACACACTAGAGAGTTTGGGGTGGGATGTTGTGACCTGTATGAGTCACCGTCTGGCTATAATATTCGGCATGAATTGGAATCACCAGAGCGTTCTCTGACTGCGACCAATGTACCGGTGATTATCACCTGAGGCTCGGTTTTAGCTTCTATAACTGCATTTGTATATACTACGAACCGCTTTGTAATATGCCGCGAAGCAGGGATGCATATGTTCGGTTTCCAACACCAGGGTTCCGAGCAGAAAGCGACCGAATGGGTGACCGCAATGCGTAGGCACACATCTCGTCGCTCAACGTGCAGGTGCCTTACATCCGGCAACGAGCGCTTCTGACAGGGACCGCTTACAAAGGAAGTATTTCGGCCCCGGGGGGGGGGGGGCACTTAATGGTATAGAGGTAGTACATATGTGCCGCGCGACGGGGTATGTTTTTTCGGCCTCTTGACTTGTACGACAGGTTTTTTGGCCTCATACTTGTACGACGGGGTATGTTTTTGAGCTTCAATCTGTACGAGGGGTTATACATTCGCATAATACCTTGTACGACGGGGTATGCTTTTGGCCATTTTGACCATGTACGACGGGTACGGGTTTTCGAGGTCCCGCGGCACACCCCTATCCAGAATAAGGCCAAGTGCCCCCCCCCCGAGATTTCGGCTAACAGAGGCTATGTACCAACGACCATTTGGCGGCAATATGTATATGCAGCACTGATATCGACCTCTCGCGCATGGTACCCGCCACAGTGCGAGCAGCTATACAGGTGCTCAGATAAAGAACGTTGTTATGCAAGGAGCGTTCTGTTGTTATGCTAATAACTGGGAGTTTTAAATCAGCTTATAACGGCCCTTCTTTCTGGATGTTGAGATGCGAAGACATCTTACCTTTGTCCAAGTAGAGTCTATGCTGTATTTCTTACAGCGGCCAAATATGTCCTACTCTCTTGTGACTACTGTAGTTGGGGACAACAGCGAGCCCGAAATATTGAGTCTAAGGTCAAAGTTCGTCACAGCGAGAGCCACGACACCAGAGCGACAATGCTTAGTCAGTTCATGTGTGTTCAGGCCAAACACTTATATTTGAGAAGATATCGGGTGCGCCGAAGTCGAACTCAGCTGAATACATATTGTTTTTGGAATTTCAAAATGGATCCCGAATCACTAGCAAATGATATTGAATTGATATGTACAATAACGCGCGAATGAATAGTAAAAGATCATAACGTCCGACACAGCACCACCTACAAGGCTGTAGCTCAGGGATGAACCAATATGCATTTGCGAATTCTCCACGCCATTTTAGCACACTGTGCGTTGATGTAGTTAAATTACACCCAGCTGTATAATTTATCATTATGCCCTTAATCTCTATTTTAGCCTCTTCAAATACTATTGTCGCGTCAGTGGTGCAAATGATGGCTGTTTTGAAAGGTATAATTGCATCCCCAATATCATTAATTAATCTTTGACGCGTATACCAATCGAATGGCTCCCAGAATTTACTGACCAGTAGTTTGCGTCTATACTTGTGTTTCAATCACGCTAGTTATGTTGCCATTTAAATGGATCATCATCGCCGCAAAATCCGGACCAATCGAAGTCCGCACTTATAATATTAAATAATGCATTTAACAGTGCATAATAATAATCACAGCTGTTTACTGGACACGCTGCTCGGAAAACAATGAATATATATATATAAATATATATATATTTATATATATATGTACATATATATATATATATATATATATATATATATATATATATATATATATATATATATATATATATATATATATATATAGATATATATATATATATATATATATATATATATATATATATATATATATATATATATATATATATATTGATCGAGCTATCCGGCTCATAGACACTAAATGGCTCATCCATACCTAATTCATAATCCGTTCTTCCATTTTTACCCACCGTGACGCCTATTCAGCCATGTCAAGCAATGATCAGGTTTTATTCCTAGGTACATGATGATAAATGTCGTCCTCTATCGTCTGCAGCAGGACATAGTGCATCGCAAAGTTACGTTTTCGAAGAAATAAGCAAATCTTTCATCTGTATATGACTGTTATAATGATGGAGATTGGCAGAAGCGTTGCGGTTAAGAAGCCGATTTGTTTCTTCAATCGGGAGCTAGGTGTAAGCCTTGGCTTTCTCAAGGGATCCAGTGCAAGACCTGATAATGATCAGTTACTTGAACGGTAAGACGGAGTTCTTACCAGGCAGCCTCAGCAACGAATATAGCATGCATTCACGCGATACTATGAAATAAATACAAGTCAGAGATGAAATGTAGGTCACGTCAGTAAGACCAACAGATTTGGTTTTCCAAGATATAATCTGTCATCTATGATCTGATACCCGCATTACCCTTTCCTAGCTTTGATTCATCTTGCGCTTAGCAATTTTCAATATTGCGACCGCAACGGAGGATTGTCTTATGTCCTAGCCGTGTTCACCGTTTATAATTGGTACGTAATGCATCTCATTGAATGCGCGAGTAACTAATCAGTGATCCCGCGGTCCATTGACACTAGCAGAGAGGGCGTGCTTGGATTTTATTACTTGCACGTAATTAGCGCGCGCGTTGTTACGCATCGGAATGCCATAAATGTCACTGAGTGGCAAACGCTGTAATGCTAGAAGTCAGAGTGAGTATAGGGTTTGACGGCACACCAACACTGCTAGAAGTCAGGAATAACAGGTATGCTTTCGTGCATATGCATGTTATCGTGTTGCATTTATGCTTATCAGTTATGCTGGTCGATGAAATACATGAAGAATATAAAGAACAGAAATGTAATCGTGAAATTACTTAAACCTATAACATCATGTAATAAAGCTGCTGTTTACTAGGCCAAATTATCTCTACACAACTGCGCGCTGGGTTGGCTCATACTTTATTTGTATCTCCTACCCCGGTGGTGATTAGATATTCCTGTAAACTATTGTAATCAAGACATATGTCATGGGTGTTCAATTGTTACTGGGTGAGCATTTTATGTATTCAGTGGGTATGAGGCACAATGTCGTTATATGATAATGATATTAAGTAGAAACATCGGCCTGCATTAGTCATATATCCGAACATCGGGCTCAAGACGAAGGGTTAATCCGCAGATAACATATACAAGTGCAGGCAAGCACCAGGGATCATCACCCCGGAAAGTATTATGCATTTAGACATCCTACCAAGAGAAGATAAGCTTTGCGGTTTTTACTATTAATAGATCTCAAGGGAAATCAAGTTATATAATCTAATCAGTTTCACCGCGTCCATTACGTCTGTTCCTAGAAACAAGGAGGAATCGTGAACGAGGTACATCAAATATATATATATATATATATATATATATATATATATATATATATATATATATATATATATATATATATATATATATATATATATATATATATATATATATATATATATATATATATATATATATATATATATATATATATATATATATATATATATATATATATATATATATATATATATATATGTGATGAGATGCGAGGGCGTAGTCTATCCTACACCAACTCGGGACTTGGTCGCAGCTCTTCACTCTTCGCTGTCCAGCATTAGGGTCCTCATCTCCCCTGTGTCACTGAGGCCAACATCCCACCGCAAAGTGTCGATGAATGTGGCTCGCCGCCGCCCCCTTCTGCTAGTTTCATGATTTGGCTCCCACAAGATGGTGTGATGGGCTGCCAGCTCCGGGTGTCGAACATACAGGTCATTGTTAGGTACATGGTAACGTAAAGTGCCATGCGAAGCATCCTCGTATAGACACTATCAACGGATTTCTCTTGCTGTACAGTTAAGGTCCATGTGTCAGCACCATAGAGCAGTAGTGACTCGACTGTTGCCACAAAGAGTCGCCTCTTGAGGTCGTCGCTGGGCTTGGCCTTCCACACCTTTTTTATTGAGTATGCCGCACTCCAGACAATGTAGGCCCCGAGGTACTTAAAGTCCTCCACCACCTCTAGCACTGCTCCATCGCCAGTGACTACAGTCGTGTCCTCGACGTTTAAGGCAAGCACTTTAGTCTTTTTGACATTGAGATGAAGGCCAATCTTCTTGCACTCTGATTCAACTGCTAGCAACAGCACATGTGGTTTTCTTCTGTGTCAGATATGAGGCCAATATCGTCAGCATAGTCACATTTTTTCCTCCTTGCCGTCAATTGCGTACCTCAACGCATTGTCAAGGGCTAGAACAAATAGAAAGGAGGGAAGTATTCCTGCTTGTATATGAAAGTAACGGGTCTCACCATCTGGAGAGAGCAGCTTTGCCCGAGTTCCCCTGTAACCCGCTGCAATTGCCTGGACCACCTTCTCTGGGATGCCTTAGTCGCGTAGAATAGATATTGATTTTTCTCTGTGTACGGTGTCAAAGGCCTTGCGAAAATCGATGACGGTGAGCACTGCTGGTAGTCTTCCCTCCTTTACTCCTTCCAGTATTCTCCTGAGCGCAATTATCTGCTGAGCAGTTGTGCGCTTCTGCCGAAAGCCATTCTGCGAAGTTCTGAACCAAGGATCTAGAACAGGTCTCAATCTGTTGAGCAGAATCCTATTGTAGGTCATGGCGAGAAGAGGTTTTAGGCTGAAGCCTCGATAGTTGTCCGTCTTGGTGAGGTCATCGGATCGGAACAATATTAAGGGTGCTCCAGAGTGCTTGCAGTGCTCCGGTAGCATATGCTCTATTTATGAAGCTGAGAGCGACATCATCCACCGGGACAAACTTCAGAACTTCATCTTCACCGCAGCTCTTGATGCTGCGCTTGGCCTTCAGGTATTCTGCCATGGAGATTGGACCGTCTGGTATGGGGAGTTCTTAGAAGACTTTGGATACGGGCTCATTTTCATTGTATACCGCCGGTGGACTACCAAGCAGCTTCTCAAAGTGTGATTGCTACGCAGCCACTCTCTCCCTATCATTCTGCCTCTTGATCTTGGACGATTGAGCTGATTTTCTCCCTGATACCTCGTTTATGAGCTTTGTCTGTGCCTATGGTTCATATGTGCCTCCTCCACGTCTTAGATCTTCTGGGTCAGTTCCTGCTGTTGTATTTCTGTATAAACTTGGTCCGGCTCTTCTTTTCTCAGCTTGTAGGCCTCTCTCTGCTCCTCTACCTTGCGATTTGCCAGGTAACTCTTGTACGCGGTCCTCATCTCCACCCTTGCCTTCACGGCTCAAGTGTCCAAACACTGCTCCTTCCGTCGTACCCTGGGGACTTGTGCCAGACATGCCTCCGCAGCTGCTTGGTTGACCTCGGCTAACCGCTTGTAACCTACAGAGATGTCCTCGTCCTCCTGCAGTATATTGAACCTGTTCCAGATCCCCAGTTCATACTGATGCTGCAGCTTAGGGACCATCGCCAGCTGGCTCCATTGGTAGTTTACCTTTTTCGCCATCTCCTTACGCAGTGCCCGGAGGCTGAGCCGAATGGTAGCTGCCACCACTCGATGGTCCGATCCCTGGGAGCTGAAGGGGCTGTAGGCCTCACAGTTAATGACACTCTTCCGCCACTTCTTCCTTACCGGGATGTAATCAATCTGGTGTAGCGTCTCATATGGCGACTTACAGATCCACAACTTCCCTCTCTTCTTGCAGAATAGAGTGTTGGTAGCTAGCAGTTGGAAGTCCTTCATTATATCTAGCATGCGTCTTCCGTTGTCGTTGGTAAGCCTATGGTATGTGAACAGAGCATCATCCTCGCTGAGTCGCGCTATGAAATCCCCTAGAACAACAAAAAAAGGTGCTCTGGGACACCCTCAACTGTCTGTCAAAGCTGGTTGTAAAACGCGCTCTTTTTGTCATCCTCTTTGCACTCTGTCGGGCCATAAGCAACGCTGGCTTTAAGCGCAGGATTACCTTGAAATGATGTTTTGATGATCCGGTCTGATAAATGGGCCAAACCAATTAATAGCTTCTGTGCCAACCGACCGACAACTATCCCTACGTCACCAGTAGCTGCTTGCGAGGTGTTCCTCCATGCTGATGCTCTGTACAGTTTGTAGCCGAGATAAGCGCAATAGAGATTGATCTCACTAATTCTGTCCTTCTGATGAACCTGGCGGTTCTTCTGTATTCCACAGATCTCAACACCTGGTTCCTTAATGTTCCATGCCAGCTCAACAGTCTTCAAGGCAGATTGTTCTTTTTTTTGTGACGCTCTTAGGAGTGTTGAGTGTCTGAACATTGAAAGTAGCCATCTTGACGGGCCGCTTACATTTCAATAGTTTCGCTGCTGGTCCTAGCCGCCAGTCAGACGAGCCCTGCCCTAGTGGGTTTAGGGGCACGCCGTCATCAGGTCCGCCATGCGAACGCGGTTTGGTCCCTGCAGCAACATGGCGCCTTGGGAATCCCGCCACTGGAATTATAGGATTTGTTTCATGCTTGCGTTCCATAGTCCATTCATGGATGGGTACAGATGAGGAGTCGCCGGGTTTCTCAACCGGGCCGGCGGTTGGCACACTTCTGCGCTCATCCCCCTAAGGCTTGGCCGTCACCTGAGTCTTGGTCGTTGAGTGCGTTAACGTACCTCCTCCGTCCTTGAAGGCATGAGACGTTGCCTTCCCTGCAGCTGGCGGGCCAATAGCAGATTATGAAGTCCGCAGATGAAGATCTAACTGTTTGACCCATATATGTAAATACACCCACATATATATATATATATATATATATATATATATAGAGAGATATATATATATATATATATATATATATATATATATATATATATATATATATATATATATATATATATATATATATATATATATATATATCTATATATATCTATCTATATCTATATATATCGAGATATATATATATATATATATATATATCTTCTATATATATATGTATCTATATATATTTAGATATACATATATATACATATAAATATATATGTATGTATATATAATAATATATATGTATAAATATATATATATCTATATGTTTATAAAAATATATGTTGAAATATATGTGTATATATGCGTATAAATATGTATAAACTATATATACATATGCACATTTATATGGATATTTACAAATACATATATACATATGTATATATATATATATATATATATATATATTTATATTTATATATATTCATTTACATATAAAAATAAATATATATATATATATATCAATATTTATATATATATAAATATATATAGATATAAACCTATATATATATATATATATATATATATATATTATATATATACATAGATATATATATATATGCCATATACATATATGTACATATATATGTATATATATGTACGGTGAAATAAGCCATCAATATGGGAAAATGATTGTCCCACGTCATTGAGAAAAAAACATTTCGTTTACAGCCAATAAATACGGTAAAGGTACTAAAAAAAGGTGAACGAAGCAACAAATGTATACATATTTCATTTCGTTTTGCAAATGCATATGTCCCTGCATTCACTCAATGCATTTAATAGAATCTTAAATGCGCAGTACATGTGATATCAAAGTTAGAAAAGAAGACGCAGCATTTGGTTCACAGTTCCGTTTAATTATGCATAGATACCATGGAAATAGCTAATACACCAACAAACAAGAGGCCCATGGGTACATGGGAGAACTTGGCGAACTGCATCCAAATAATTGCAACAATTTCAGAATGGGGCCACAATTGACCAAAATCGGCCAAAAATTACATAAGTTATCATGGATTATAATTTTTTGTGGCGAATGGGGAAACTTTAAATTTTTTTCAAGTTAACAATTGAGATAAGCTTCCATTATATGGATCATAATTTAATATATACAATAAGATGAATTAGTTGGCCGATTTTGAAATTTTCCTGATGCAGTTCGACAAATTCCCCCATGTACCCTGGGCCTCTTGCTTGTGTAGCGTGAGAGGCACTGCGACATGACCTGATTCTCGCAGGCGGCCGCGCCAAGCGGATTCCTTGGTTTTGCGCGACAAGGCGGCTGCAGTGAAGTGCCAGCAGAAATTACACCCACTGTACTTCAAACTTTTTTTGTGAGAAAACTGTTGGATATTTAGAGCTGAAAATTATACACTATGTTCCGAATTGAATGGGCTTCCTTCTCAAGCAAGCCAATTTGCAATACGACCATTCACGACGGAGATAAGATGCGATAACTTCAGATTTCAGTCGAATTTTAACTTTGATTCGTTCGTGATCGGAAATGACGTCAGTGACACCCCCAAAAGAATCATCGTTCGGTTGACGCTCTCCATGGTAACATTTTACCCACGTTTTGTGACCCTCGAACGAATAATGTCGATTTTACAGGGGATCGAAAACAATTTGCCAATTTTACCGGCGATTCGTGAGAAAACTACGCATAATTCCTGCTGTTATACCGCGTACGAAATGTTACTCGAAAAGTAACCTTCAAATTCATGCTTAAATTTTCAAAATCGACCCAGTAGTATTAAAAATATTGGGGTGTTAATGCATTTGGGGGTCACTTTTAACTTTAAGCTCAGTTTGTGAGAAAACTATAAAACATAAACTGAATAAGTTTCAAGTTCGGAGGTGTATGGGCTACCTTCAGGTGCAAACATTTTTACGATACGACCATTAACGACGGAGTAATGACGCAATAACTTCGATTGCCCAGCTAAATAACGTTGTTTTGCTCGTAACCGGAAGTGACGTCATCGACATAAAAAAACCTCTTATCTTCCGATAGCCAGTGCTTCTGTGAACATTCGACCCAATTTTTATGACCATCCATCGAATATTGTTGAAGTTATAAGCGATGGAAAAATGTGGTAAAACACTACCACAAATTTTCGAGTGGGGGCTACGGGGCGAAATATGCATATTTCATCATGACATTTGGAATGAAAAGTTGGCCAAAATATCAGGCTACAAGGAACTATTAACTTTTTTAAAATCGCACCGTAGGTTAAGATGAAAACTTCACAACGTGACCTTGACCTTAATATAAGGTCAAGGTCAAAACAAAACATCTCGGTTCTGCGCATCATTGACGCCTAGCGATTGGTGAAAAAAAAATTGGAAAATTTCAAAAATTGCGACCTGTATCGCGAAACAAAAAATTGTTTACAAACATAGCCACAAACGGGACTGACCAATATAACTTGGCGTTATGATTACGCCAAGTTAACAAGTAAATGTTTCTGAAGAGCTCAGCTTATTCAGTTAACAATAATTGCCTCATAAAAGTCACAATCAATTTTCTATTTAACGCTAACTCACCACGGGTGACCTTAGGAAGGAGTTACACATCTCTGAACGTGGACCTTTCCACGTTAACGTTGTACCGAGGTATCTACAGCATGAGGTTTCCGGGCGCCTGTTATTGTCTATTTATAGTTTGTGCTCCTTGATACGTCAATAAATATTTCTCAACTTCCCCATGTAGACCAATCAACTTGCATTTCGACAGGTTATAGGGCACACTTATCAATATTTCTTATTCTAAATCTTCTATGACGGTATGATAATGATGGCACCTTATAGATTATGTGCAAATATAGATTATGTGCAATTGGTTTCATTGGCTATTTCACTCACAAAGGAAGATTTTCTACTTAATGTTTACTCATACTGTATCCATGGTATTCTAACCCAATGTCTAAACGAACGGATTATATTAAGCTGCCCTAGTGAGATCGATTAGTAATGGTTGATCGCTGGTCCAGAGTACGCTCATATGGTCTATTGTATGAAGGTTACCAGTAATTACTCAATAAGGTGCGCAGAAGCCATTTACTGGATGGTTTATTTTAGACATGTCACACAATTGCTATGGCTATATCCATGATCGGAACATTGATGCTATGGAAACAATATGCATTTGTTTCAAAGATAGTAGAATTAGCAAACAATGCCGTATTGATTTGGGTCCTGAAGTCACACATTTATTTGGCTGCGTAAACTACTTGCATGTTCTGCTTCTGTATCTGTGAAATTCCTCTCCGGGATTATTGACTTGTTTATTCATCTACTAGATTTGCGTTTGATGCCTACTGATAAATCAATCAGTAATGAGGGATCAATCTAAAATGCAAGAATAGCTTGAACACGACTGTCGCGTTGATGTTGTCAATGCACCATTCACTCCGTGGTGACGCGTGAATGTTACGTTCGCTTAAGAAATTCATTGCAAATGTCATGACTCAATGTGGTGGTTTTCCTGGAGCTAGTATGTAGAGCTAACTTTGCAGATGTAATGTACTGTAAATTAAATCAAGACCCACGCAAACTTTATTTGGACCCAACAGCAGTCAACCTCTGGTCTGTACAATAGTGCCCGGTCTCAGAACTCTCGATAAGCGTGTGGTGTATTTCTGCTGAAAAAATGTTTGATTTGGAAAAATATAGAAATGCAATCATGGACGATAAAATCAGCGAATGTCTAACGCGGCTCAGTACCATACGACGACTGGGGAGAGATGCTAAATTCCTGACAAATGTATAATCGGTTGTAAAAAGTCAACTTTGCTAGATATTGGTAAATGTTTGTTGACGCTATTTGTGTATTAATTATGTTAATGTGACAATACTGTTGAGCATTAAAACCATTAACATATCCCTGCGGACTCTGCAGGCAGGGACAAATGTAGCTCACTCCATTAATGTCTATGAAGATTCAGAGTCGCTGGCAAAGGAAAAAATTCTGTGATATATGATGCACACAGTGACGTGAATGGGTCGCACAATATTGGGACCCATGAGTGATCACTATGTGAGCGCATAATGATCACCTAATGTAACAGGCGATGTCGTCTAAAACAACAGATCTCATTTCCATTGCAAAAAATAATCTTGCTGGTTATACGTTACTATATCTTTTCAGTGCAAGCGGTCCTTTTCAAATAAGAGCGATGTTTTAGAAGCTTGTGGGAGTGAGGGATAGATAAACCGAATCATTTTTATACTCAATATTCGATGCATGTGACAGATGGCTTCACGCAGCGTAATGATTATGAATATCCTTCAAGCAAATTGTTTACTTGAAGTAACTCCCTTTGAAGACCTTGATATATGGGTAATTTGACTGCATGTCGCTCATGCACGTTGGGCTGTTGGTTTGACTCTAAGAGACAATAAATTAAATGTCAAATGTGCTATACTGAATTTCACGTCTCGTGACGTCTTGCATTGTTACTCTGTGAGAGATAAATGGTAGGGTACCCATGACCACTACCTCAATAAGCTTAATCCATTAGCCCAATGTAAAGGTAGCATTACAAAGTGTGTGGTATATGGGCACAGTAGGTCTGTTGGCGGTAAATTGCAAAGGAAACCATGTTCATAATCAAATCTGTTCGGGTACGACTATTTTTCTTTCGAAAGCATGGTCGTTTATTCACTATGTCGATTGTCATGAATCTCCCAAAGCATTTTTAGCGTTTAAATTCAGTAAAACCTTATCAGAATTTTTTTTTATTGGGCATGTTATAATATTGTTGATCGTTAGAAAAGAAAATGAATAATTGAATAACGAATGTTTGCCATACGTTCGTTGAAATATGTAATCACTAACAGAACATGAATATAGAATATCTAACTAGCATGTAATTATACCCACAACTATAGAGACAAGACAAGGCATAACCAGTCAGCTACGACGGTTACAAATTTTGATATGGATATTCACATAATGGCTTTGGCCCACGAGTAATTCGTGAATACTGAATAGAATAAAACGATAAGGGTAAAGTTCAAAGCGCCGTTTACGCCCATCCAGCGTCAGCGAATTGCTATCAAAATATAAGTTTACAGTCGAGACATGAATGATAATCATTACAATGCAGACACATTTGAGATTCTCCCCAATCGCTATTACAAACGTGGGCTGTGGCAAAACTTCCCATGGGAGAAAAATTCACACCACTAAGTGCAATATAATATAAAAAGAATTACTTCATATAATTTTGTCTATTTAAGATCTGTCTGACATCTGAGATCTACGTGTGTGTTTAATTTTATCATATTGCGCTTGTGTGTTTCCAGAGACCTCGGATCAATGTAAAGTTAAGTGCTTTGGTTTGATACCAGCAAACGATCATATACGTCTCAATGTCCAGCGAATCGATCCATGTAAAAGGGTGACTGTTTACAATACCTTTCTGTTTTTTCTTCCGGGAACATGGCTTTCCACAAAAAACGCGTGGTTAAGTATTAAGCACCTTCCTATCTAATTGCACATGATTAAAGTGTATGAACGTTTATGTGTGTAAGCACTTTAGTGGAGTACACGATCCGGATATGCGATGCATTTACTGGCCTAACATTCTATGGATTGATTCATTGAATCCGTGACTGGGTTATGTGTTAAAATTGTTTAACAATACGGCAAACGTGCGAATCCACTGTTGTTGATAGAGGCATTGTCGAGTGACAAATCACAGAGAATCAAACATTATAAAGGTTTAAAGTTGTACGCTTTCTAAATAATAATGATGCGGTTGGTTTTGCGGATCGGGATATGTCGTCATTTGTCCTGTTTAGAATTTGGCTTCATAAAAAGCATACAAAAAGTTGCTGCTGTATGTTAACTTATGAATTCCAGGATATGGCAGTATCAGGTTGGCTTTTCATACCAAACCATGGAAATGGCGACCCAATATAATCTCGGATACCATTTCATGATTAAAGTCTTACCCGTGATTGGGCGCGAATTAAATCCATGTAACGAGCTTTTCGTTTAAATACAGAAATTCGATTTACCTGTTTAACAGTCAACACGGAATAAAAAAATTACTATTTGATCATGTTGTTTCTTAAAACACGGTTTGGTCATACCTTGTGTTGAGATAGTAATAAAATGGTTGCTTATTATAACCCAATTCATTCACATTATGAGCAATCATGTGAATACTACCCGATACTAAAACACAAAACCATTACGACGTCAATTGCATGAGGTCCTAAGAGGAGCCGCTTACGTGATAAAATTACTTAGACCGTATCAGACATAAATAAACCAGTCTCTGGGTGTGATCAATGCTGATCTTAAACATGTTGCTGAGGCGTATGTCGCTCTGGCTATGAACTGCGCTTTGCTGATCCACCGATCTATAATATACACGCCCGGTTATCGTCGTCTAAAGCAAATATGCCTAATTAAGTCAAATATGTTTTTGATTTTGCTTGTTACGCAAACGCAGTCATATTGCGTAGATAAAAGAAGCATAGTGACGTTTAAGGCGCGCCTTTCCTTTTTGTGTACTCAAGACTCAAACGCAATATCGTAATAGCTTAGAGTACGAAAAAAGGCTGACTTTGGCGCTGAGTATATACCTAATAAAAGGTGTCAGTGCTATGGACGAACTTTAGATAACTTCTTTTTGTGCTTTAAAATATCATATATATATATATATATATATATATATAGAGATATATATATATATAGATATATAGAGATAGATTATATAGAGATATATATAGATAGAGATAGATATATATATAGATAGATATATTTATTGAGATATATATATATATATATATATATATATATATATATATATATATATATATATATATATATATATATATATATATATATATATATATATATATATATATATATATATATATATATATATATATATACATCCCTGCAGCTTAGTTTACCCACTGTTTGGATGTATTAATGAATCTGAATTTAAGCGTCCTGTGAGATAGAAATAGTCTCGGCCTAAAAAACGTCTATAACACACTCTCATTACATAAGGTTCATAAGCAAAGCCGTCATAGCTGTCATCTCACTCCATGCTTTTATAAAATTGCGCTTGAGATTAAAAACTGGAAATAGGTGCGTACGTCTTCCTTTACGCGTCATAATGGTTCTATAATCCACGCAATATGAATGCTTTGCTACAAAATAAACAAAAGGAAATAGGACATTTGGCATAACAACTTGCTCTCGTAGTGCAGATTTAATATATCAGACCATTAAAATCCGTAAAGAGCATTTGCGAAGTGTATATATATAAGCAACGTCATCTTTGCAAATATGATTAGTGACCTTTGATTCGTTCATTTCTGTTTCGGAACTGTAAGGCAAAATTTGCCCTGCAGAGGAAGGATAGTCTGCAAATGGTTTGTACCATCTCATGTCTCCTCGTGGCTCTCCTGTGGTGATGAAATAGCGCAATTACCAGCAGCCATTTTGCGTTAATTATTACACACATCGCGCCTAGCAACAAAATCAATGCTGGGTCTGACGTCACGCGGAGGCGATTAATTATTTTTGAGTTCGTCGTTTCGAATGTTTTCATGAAATTAGTTATATACGCAATATTCATGTTGTTAGTTTAACCGGGGAACGTAAATACCAAATAGCAAGGTAAGTATATGACAGAATTAAGGGTCCATCCTAAGCAGTGCGTTCTCACTGTGATTAATGGAAACGTCAATCAGCGAAGTAGCTTGTTATCCCTGGGGTATGACATGGAAAAGAAAATGGATGTGTGTATCTAGAATGATATCTTGGAGGAAAATCAGTCTTAGCGTCAAAAGTTTCAATTCGATAAACAAAATAATATTTTGAACATATTTTGGATCTTAATATAGAATAATGTGACCTCCATAGGGACACGATTTATGAATCAAGCGCATCAACATTAGCACGGAGCAACACAAACGCATCGGCATTTCGCTATTTTCCGACCCACGTTTTCTATATTTGACTGCCGAACATATATCAAATACTTTTTATGTTGAAAGTTAAAAGCATTCCTAGTTTTTAGTCGCAAAATGAAATAAAGTCTAGCGTCATCTACAATGGTGTCATCAGTGCTATTTATACCATTAATGTAAATGAAGAAAATAACCCGCTAATAGAAGTGGTGCATGGCGTTAATGTGTTCATCAACCATTTACTTACAGCATTGTCTGTCGTTGTGAATATTTGATTCACATAAGCACCTACGGCTGCTAAGGTAAGGGTGTTGCCAGATAATTATTGTATTAGAGCTTCGTTCTTTATTAGATTAGATTTGGGACTGAGTGAAAACAATGACGATCGCACATCTTGCACATATCTAAGCCCCTCATAATTCAACCTAATAGACGGAGTTTGTTATCATATTATGTTGAATTAGCTGCATATGTCCCTGGTTAAGTGTACATTTGCTTATATATTGTTGCATCCCTCGTATGTGAAGATAATGTCAACGACCAAGTTCTAATCTTCGGATATTTTTGATTTCGGATATTTGCCAGGATGGCACCCGTGAGATCATGTGATCTTTTCCCTTCTCTAGCTGTTGAACTTATGTCAACACCGGATATTTCGGGTACAGCAGTAAATGATGGTTATTTCCGTGCAGGTACCCATTTTCATTGATAGGACAGTTTATCTCACTGTTCATCGCACATCTTGTAGACATAAGAAACAATTTAGGACGTTGAATGGATAACAAACGAAAGTGAATCGTGTGATACGTACACCTCTGTTTAAAATGAAATAATAGCTGCAACAAAAACGAGTTTATTGGCATGGATAATGGAAATTTATTTAATGCCATAACAACATATCGAATTCGGTTCAATCAAAGGCTTATAAAATTGCAAAGTCAATGTAGCCTGCGTCGTTGATTACACCCCATGCTGAAATAGGTGCGAAAGTATATGGCAAAATTAAATCCCAATATGCAAAATAAAATGCTGTCAGTAATAAGACGGCCATGGATCTCCGGTGGATGCATCATAAGACATGGATACGGAATTATACTTAAGAATATGGCCGTATACAGGTAACAATCAATGAAAACCTTGCCGTTGTGTGGATGTTGCTTATCGGTGAGCAAAGAATTATCGTCTTCCCTTGCAATAGCAGAAACGGGTCGCGTTCAGGAGTTTCTAAGCTACCAGTTGCTGAATATTTTTATGTAATCTATATATTTGAAGTTGAAGTTTGCATCACTGAAGAACCTGCTTAATAGATTTTGATCTTTTATATCCTGTCCAAGAAGTTAAGCCAAGCTCTTTTGTAACACAGAACGCCAATTGATTTATAATAAAGTTCTAACAACAATGCGAGTGTGTGCACATATTATATTATGAACCAATTTGGTAAAGTAATAATGAGATACATAGCCATGTTTGTTATTAAGCAAAACGCGCAAACATAAAATGTTGAAAGTATATTCAAGTGCCATAAAAATACTAGCAGTATTAACAATTATTTCTGCCGTAACCAATTGAGGCACTAACTTTGAATATTTACAAAACATCTGTCATCAAAAATAGGTACTTAACTTTTATTATATTATCAACCCTATGTTGAATCCGTTTAAGATGAATCTGATAACGATAATATTTAATTATCAATGTAAATTTATACTTTTTCTATAATCTATACTTATTCTCCATTTCATGCATATGTCATCGCGTAAGTGGGACACGATACTATCAAAACATGGAAATGACTCATTTGGCTTGTTGCGCATCTTAGTTGACTTGTGGGCCACGTTAATATGCATGAACAGGTTCTGGTCATTGGTACGCTATATTTTGCTTAAAGTTGGAGAGGGAATTATTGCACGCACTATGCTTGTCCAAGTGCCATGAATGTTGAATGAAAACAAATGGAGTATAATTTTTTCTCCATAGAGTATTGATGTATAGCATTAATTATAGGATAGTTCGGGGTATGCACATAATTTGACGGTGACAAGAACTTAAGACATTAACAGCCAATCGTCAATACAGTTAATGCATAAATCAACCTGAAGGCTTGTGGAGTCCGATACTATTTATGAGCGTATAGATGCATTAGAAGAATTGACCCATAACTTGCGTATATTTACAACAACATATACTCAAATGCATGCCTAACACCACACAAACTGAGGCCTTGTAGGATGTATATTAAGTCTAGTTGCAATAACCGTTCATGGTCAAAGAGCTTTTTATTACACACGATCGGAAGTGGGCAAGTTTTAATGGGATATCGGTAACATATATATATATACTCATATATATATACATATATACACGCATATATATACACGCATACATATATATATTTATATATAAACTTATGTAAAAATGCATATATATATCTATATATATATATATATATTAATATATATATATTAATATATATATATAATTTTACAAAGAAAGTCGCCACAGCTAATTAACATTATATACCTTATCTTGCGTATCATCTGCCACTCTACATCTTCACCCCATATTCCACATGTCCGTCCAGCCTAGGTAACGCCCGATGTTATAACTGTAGTCCATTAGGGGATGACGTCTATTACTCAGTTCTATTTTTGCTCCCGCCCACAACACATCTTGCACTTGCCATTAGGCCAATATCTGTCATAAATTCAAAAGGGCGAAGCATGCATTAATTTACCGCTTACTGTCGGTATTTTTCCAAATTTCACATAAGTTCTATTTTTGGTCAGAGACAAAGATAACCGAACGAATAAATGGCCCAAGAAAGGTCAACGTACAAGAACAATGAAGACGATTTGACTAGTAATGCAGCGGTTTATATCACTGATTCCATGACACTTCCTGAAAATCGGTATACATTTTGTTAATTCGTGTAGCAAAAGTCAGTTGAGAATTTATATGTTCGTGTATCGCTATCTTATTTAATCGATAAGTTGAAAACAATCATAACGGAATCGGATTCTACAAACTACCACAGACAGCGGCTGCCGATTTTATCTCAGAAGTGAAATGTGATCCGAGCCTCATTGTGATTTACACAATATGACATGGTATAATGTCATTACTTATACTAGACAGGCCTCGGGTGCGGCCTTATTATACATTGCACATTGTATCCGTTGGGTCAGTTTTGGTGGTTGGCAATATATTGCGAAACACCTGCAAGGTCATAACCAGATGTTTTAAATTGCTTCAGAACCTACTCCTAAGCCATTATAGCTGCTGAGATACATCAGCCGATATATGAAGCTTAAACACTGCATACGAGTAAGTGTGTTGGGTTATTGTTTGTGCTTCCGGTAGAAATGTTTACACGTCTGAATGAATTGTTTATGTGCTTGTCAATCAAAAGTCCGATCTCGAGAAATTCTTGTATGCTGGTTATACCCTAATATACAAGATCTAAAGCATTGAGGCATATTTATCTGTGTCGATGCAGGCTTGATTCCTCTGTTGTAGTATTCGCGTTATATTTGCGGTATAGGGTTTTCTGGCCTGTCGATATGTATGCATAAAGTTGCGTAAATTTGTCATTGCACATATAATCACACATCCAAGACATGCAGCAGAACTGAATGTTCATATTATCAAGGTTACCCAATGTCAATAAACACGCTGCAACACAATTAATACTGAGTTCCCAGGTCGTGATGTACGATGTAGTCAATCATCGTCCATGTCGTCAGTTTATATCCGTTCAACGCAATCGACGCCTTCTGTATAATATAGTACCTGATAATGTAAATCAAAATCCATGTTAGTGACGTATTTCTGTATCTGTCAAGCGTATTCCACAAATCATAAGACAAAATGGCCGGACATGATAAATTCATCAGTTCAATTAGTGCTGACGGCGCAGATCTGCAAATACCCAAGGTCTCAACCTTTCTGGCATCACCCTGACAGTGCTTTACGAATGCTTCTGGCAATCACACTTGGTACAACCGTCTTAAATTGCTTTGGGGCATCGTCGAGCATAATATTTGTTTGAACTAGCTTGACCTGATCTGATGTCAATGACGTGTATCATCTTATTTATATCAAAGTATGTTTACTAGGTATTTAGTTATAGACAAATGACCTTAATGCGACATAAAAGCCAAAAGTATCTGACGATGCAGAATGTATATGTTCCAAGGGAAAATCAAAGTGACACTTTGCATCTACTGGTCGCTTGCCATATCAGCACATGTATCAAATTGAATTCACAAAATGTGGCAAACAGAACTCGCTTTGCTATTGTCATCGAATTACATTAAGTAATCACGTAATATGTATCACGTGATTGATAGTAAGCATAGATCAACTTTAAATATAATATAAGCCATAGCTGTACTGAAATGAGTTTGCTTCGGAAGTGATATTGTCATAATATGCATAAATTATGTCAGATATTATGGTAGCGCACAGGCAGCAACAACATCCATAAATAGCCTCTTCCAGGACTGGTAATATTGGTGATTTATCCTGCATTATATTGTCAAATATTGGCATCTACAGTGAGGTCATAATTGGCATGGCTTTTATCATACTCTTAGGTAAATACAAAATACAAAATTCACTCGAATTAGTGCTTGCGGCCACCCCATTGATATATTCCTTTGTCATGATCATTCACATTATTATTGCTGCTGTAGCATATCAGATGCCAAGCTTTGATTAGGTGTGAGACAGTATGGTTCAGAAAGCTTCAATTGGCCTCCTAACAAAACGAATGCACACCTATCAATATGTCAGTAGCTGGTTAAAGATCATGTTAGAAAACCGCTGACCTTTACCTCATTAGTGGATCGACTATCCTCTTATCGTACTTCGCACGGATAACATAAGGTTAAGCATAAACTGCTCCGATCAAATACCAGAGATACCAAGCGTACACAGAACGTTGTACACATAACAAGCTGGCCCTTTAATGCACAATCTTACCTTCCAACAACCGTCTGTTGTCATAGAAATGATCTGATTATCGGGCGAAAAGTACACTAGACTGTTTGATCAATATTTTGCTACTTATTCCGCCATCGCTGTTTCTCTAACTGATATGGGCGCAATCTTGCAATTGGTTATCATATAAGAGAATCATCAGTAGCCATGGTAACAAATTGCGATCTGTCTGCCGTATTCTATTACATGAATAAAGAAGGGATGGAATGCGCATCAACGCCGCCAGATTACCCGTTTTATACACACGGTGTGTGGTTATATAATGATGTGTCATAAGAGAATATGTGACGGCGTGGTATAGTACTAGTACGCAAGCTTAGTGATTTCACTTTGTCATGATATTTTATCATTTAGACTGTTTCACTAGCTGTATTCATATAGCACTATAACATAACAGGAGGTATGTAAATGTCATAGAATCTACTTAATAGAGTGCCCCCAAATACAAACAATTCTTGGCGACTCACCAAATACAGAGTATCGTTGTATTAATATCTAGCCGGTATAACACCACCTTCCCCAATAAAGGGTACCTAATTTGCAGTCAAACAAGTCGGATACGTTATACAATGTGCCACTATGGTTGCATCATCTATTGGTATAGATCGCCTACAACTGGGTGGGGTATTTCGATAAATAATTGGCTTTTCATTATGATTGTTCAATGGCCATGTACTGCTATGTTTAAATTTAAGTGATTCGCAAAATTGGCAAAATCAACTTTTGGATTTGACCCTCAAATGAGTAATCTTTGTTTGTGGCTGTCATCGCCATTAGAATGCAAAAATAGCCTGCACTCACGCACTGATATCCGCCTCGAGGGATATGTAACATGTAAATGGACTTTTGAGTTGATGGCCTCCAGTGGGTCGGTTGAAGCGTGTTATGGGTTTGAAGGCACATTCTTCTTTTTTTTACTTCCTTTTACAATAAATTGTGCGTCTAGACGAGTTAGGCAAGGATTAAATCCATCTGCTATGAGGCAATCTATACAAATATTATAAGAATCTTGTGGCGAGCCTTTTGTTTATAGATTTGTCTCAGCCAACCCAATGTCACTTACTATGTAAGTACAGTAATACCTTTAAGATTCGATACATCTAATGAGACGCTCGTATGGCAGCGCTACGTTTTCAAACCAGTAACTTATGTCGGGCTTATATCGTACGAGATAGGCAATAATTGTGAATAATGTTTCCATGGATCACCTTCGTTAAACACATCATTTTGGCCTATTTATTCTTATATACCTGCTCGATTTATACTTGTTGTGTCTAAACAACCTGCTCAATACTAAAAAACTAGATATGTTATCACGATAGCAGCATAAAATATAGTCATTAAAACAAATGGCTTATTAGAAAGACCCTGCAAGACAACAAAAGAGAACGAGAGTGACTAATATGAATTTATGAGGTCCCTTTCTTTGAACCCATTCCATTAATTGAGACGCTGGCCAATAACCGCATTCAGCTTAAAGCTATTCAGCGTGTATTAGATGTATGGCAATATGATACGTTATACATCGTATAGCATTGTTATATGGCTCTACATGTTTTATGTGTCTTAAACATTGCGTGCATTCGCCAGATTGCCCTTCGCTAGTTTGAAATCACTTGTCGTACACCCAAGTTAAATAGTGAAGAACAGACCAATAAACAGGGAACACACCTGGTTATTAATGTACCACATATACGTACCAGCGGGACACTTGCTCCTCGCCAATGTAAATGCGTAATAATTCAGTCAGTCCTGGATTATGCAAGGTATGTGCGTTTTGTTTGACTAATGTGAGTGCTAACTAAGTGTAACTACTTTCACCCTACCTTCTTCAACTTTAATGTTAAGCACAAACCGCATTATTGCTTTATTCACATTTGCGGAACTACCATACGACCGCTCATTCATAGCATAATTTACAGGGAGTTTGAGCCAGTAAAATGCATGGTAAAGGCTAATGCATCTTATGATATCGTGATGTGGTTTTCAGAAAATTATGATAAAATTACTCAATGGGTTACATTGGTCACAAGATAATCTTTCTTACTAAAAATTTCTGCTGTCATAACTAGTGCTTTATCATCTGCAAATTTTGTTCACAATTAACGATAATGATATTAATGTTTTGTTAAGTAATCCATCATGTATATCTATCTATATTTCTTCGCAACGCCATATTCGTTTTTGGTCGTTGTGTTTGTATTCATTTATATAATTTGAATACGGTGTTTTTGCAAGTCAATATGATCGGTCTGATCATCTTCACGACTGAGATCATCACACAGATCGCAGATCCTGGTTCCCATCACACTACTTACCCCCAATACATAACAATCGAGCAAACGCTCCAAGTGATCGAAAACTGTTGCAGTCTTATATAACCTGATTGGTTCCTATATAACACCAATCATCAGTGGATGTCGATGGTAGAAAAAAGACAAGACGATAATTTAGTTATACTTCCAAATATAGCGTGTGGCAATATTACATTTGAATGTTGCATTGACCCGGAAAGCCACTTAAAAAGCGACATTGGAATTTTGTCTTCGCATGCAGCGGTAGTCGGATTCGTAAGCAATAGAGATGCAGCTCAACAGACAAGTCAGTAATGAGAACATTTTTGTCTCGCAATGCGTCCATGTGTCATCAAGATATTTAAGGAAGTATTCATCTTAGTATATATTAACGTACATGCATATTTATGATATATTAGTATACATGATATAAATTTTATTCGGTCAAATGCTTCGCAATATGTTGACAACTATACAGCACATTAAATATTCCTCATTCTGTTGTAACATGAACGTGGTGAATGCTAAAGACAAGGATAAACCATATTTCGTAAATAACTGCTTTCAATCCAATATATATATGTATATATATAGAGATATATATATATATATATATATATATATAGAGATAGAGAGATATATATATATATATATATATATATATATATATATAGAGGATATATATATATGTTTATATATATATATGCATATATATAAATATAATATATATATATATATATATATAATATATATATATATATATATATATGTATATATATGTATATACATATCTATTTACATAAATTATATATATATATAAATATATATATATAGATGTATATATCTATGTATACACATATATATATACATATATATATATCAATATATATATATATCGATTTTTTAGTGGCATATAACATTTCATGGTGCATTCCGAATGCCCCACAATTTGACGTGGCATTTCAATCTTTTCTGGCCCCTTGGACCATTGTCATTTGCTTTTCTCATAAAGCAATTTTATTTTGAAATAAACGGTGATGCGCACTTATACATCAATGCAATGCTGCCACCTCATGGAGGACAGTGAAAACAATCACTGCGAGAGCTTTCGTGTGGAGGCGTTATATGTATATATGTATATATATATATATATATATATAGATATATATATATATATATATATATATATATATATATATATCTCTCTCTAGAGAGATATAGATATATCTCTAATATAGAGAGGGATATCTCTCCTGAGATGTATCTATCTATCTAGAGAGAGAGATATATATATATATATATATATATCTATATATGTAGATATATAGAATACTCTATATATATAATATATATATATTAGATATTCTATATATCTATATATCCCTTATATATATATATATGTGTATATACATATATATATATATAAACATATGATTTTATATATATGTGTATTATTTTATATATCTATATATATATGTATATATTTACATATATATGTATAACTATACTCCTATATATCTATATATATATATTTATAAATATATGTATATATCTCTATCTATATATATATATCTATCTATATATCTCTGTTTTTCTTATAGGTATATCTATATAGTATTTATAGGTATATAGATATTATCTTTATATCTTTTTTTCTCAAATCGATGGGATGATTGCTCAATTAAATCGGCATTGCCTAGTAGAGAAACAATTTGAAATATCGGCGTTATATTCAATAAGACAATATGGCATGGTGAATGCACTATCAGGGAAAAATAATAAGTATTAAAGAAGAGGGCAATTCAATCGATCCCAATCCATGGAAGTTTACGCAGTCTAATACGTACTCCTTGTTAAAAGGCCTTAGTGGTGCTCCGAGAGGAGTCGATTGTAGACTGATGGGTATGTTGCATAACTTACCAATAACGCGCGGCTATTGGAAATGGTGTATGACATTATCAATCGTACTGATAGAAAGTTCACTTTAATTTTTGCAGCTGTGGAGGTCAAGACAATGCATGATAGATATTGTAATTGAGCGTCTGTCTTTATTAGCGTTTATTAGTGTTCAATCGACAACACCGATGGATTACAGAACGCGGGCTTTGGTAGTGCTCCGTGATATATCCATTGTAGACTGATGAGTAGGTTGGATGACGTACGAATACCTCGCTGCTGATGGTAGTGGTGCATGACCTTACCTATCATTGTGATCGAGGGCTCACCTATAAATGCGACGGGGCTAAATAGTTATTGCAATTGAACGTCAGTCTTCGTTGGCGTTTGTTGTGTTCTGGTTGAATACGCAAGATGGGCAATATATTAGTGTAAACCCTTCACAATCCACCTTCATTAAAGATATATAACGAGCAGCCGTTATTGGTAGATAACGTCTTAAATGGCAATCTATCTGTTATCTGCATCGCGATTGTAAGACAGAACGAGTATAAAATTAGGATTATCCAACGCGATGTAGATATAATTGATAGCGCTCTTGGAAATTGAGTCTTCGAAGGTTTTTAATGTAAGCGTGATATTTGACCTATGATTCTGTCAACAGTTACGAAGCTTGGCGTATATGTACATTGTTATATATTATGTGAGCATAAAATAAAGTACGTGCTCTATCGTAGTAGCAATTTATAAGAATAATGTTTTCGTGCGTAACGAGGTGTTCCATTTACAACCCTTGCCTCACAAGCTTTTATACGTAATATTGTCGCGTTAATGTGACCCTAGACAGTTATAATCTTTGACCAAATGATCTCATGGCCGGATTGATTAACCAAACGATGGTTAGAAAAACAACATCTCGACAATTCTTCTTTTATT
>CM067343.1:15984879-16050109 GCA_034190875.2 Urechis unicinctus
ATATTTATCCGATCAGCAGTTATTTAATGGTGGAAAATGCATCTGCAAATCCAAAGATTCCATGGCAACATTACACAGATTCAATGTTTAGTAGCGGATAAGTCAACATCTTATGAACATAACCTTATCAGCTATAAAAGCATGTGAGCGATTATTCGATGCCCAGAAACATCTTAGAGACGAGCGGAGTACACCAAGAGCCATATTCCTCTAACTAAGGTACGTACCTCAATCTCTACCTCATGAGGAATTCACATGAGAGCCTATGTAGCAGCTTTGTATTTGCGTAATGATATTTAATTTCCTCTGTTATTATAAGACCTGCAAACTTCGCGGTACCGCATTGGTTGGTGTTCCACTCGGTAGCGTTATTGTATTGATTATAATGGCTGCATGCGAGGAACATCCAACCAGCTGCAAAACCATGGCGGTTTGCAATACCTGCTTTGTTTCTGTGTATTTCTGAAGTATTAGGAATTTCAGTACCAGGTCACGTTTATAGTCTATTAGACATTAGTACATTAAAGTAAGACTATTGTAACCAAATTATTTGAAGCAATGTTTTAGGAATAGTAAGCGAGGGCTAGTTATTGTTTTTTCATCTCTGCATTGTTCATTTGACCACTTGTCAAGTATTGTATATATGAGTTATCACTTTTCGATATAAATGTAAAAATAACGGAAGAATTGTCGAGATGTTGTTTTTCTAACCGTCGGTTGGTTAATCAATCCGGCCATGAGATCATTTGGTCAAAGATTATAACTGTTTAAGGTCACATTAACGCGATAATATTACGTATAAAAGCTTGTGAGGCACGGGTTGTAAATGGAACTACTCGTTACGCACGAAAACATTATTCTTATAAATTGCTACTACGTACTTTATTTTGTGCTCACATAATATATAACAATGTACATATACGCCAAGCTTCGTAACTGTTGACAGAATCATAGGTCAAATATCACGCTTACATTAAAAAACTTACGAAGACTCAATTTCCAAGAGCGCTACAATAATCAATTAAATCTACATCGCGTTGGATAATCCTAATTTTATGCATGTTCTGTCTTACAATCGCGATGCAGAGAGCAGATAGATTGTCATTTAAGACGTTATCTACCAATAACGGCTGCTCGTTATATATCTTTAATGAGGGTGAATTGTGAAGGGTTTACACTAATACATTGCCCATCTTGTGTATTCAACCAGAACACAACAAACGCCAACGAAGACTGACGTTCAGTTGCAATACCTATTTAGCCCCGTCGCATTTATAGGTGAGCCCTCGATCACAATGATAGGTAAGGTCATGCACCACTACCATGAGCAGCGAGGTATTCGTACGTCATCCAACCTACCCATCAGTCTACAATGGATATATCACGGAGTACTACCAAAGCCCACGTTCTGTAATCCATCGGTGTTGTCGATTGAACACTTATAAAGGCTTATAAAGACAGACGCTCAATTACAATATCTATCATGCATTGTCTTGACCTTCCACAGCTGCAATAATTAAAATGAACTTTCCATAAGTACGATTGATAATGTCATACACAAATAGCCGAGCGTTATTAGTACGTTATGAAACCTACCCTTCAGTCTACAATCGACTCATCTCCAAACACCACTAAGGCACTTTAACAAGAGGTACGCATTAGACTGCGTAACTTTCCATGAATTGTGATCAATTGACACGCCCTCTTCTTTAAGACTTATTTTTTTTTCTCCCTGATAATGCATTCACCATGCTAAATTGTCTTATTGAACATATAGCCAAAATTTGCAAATTGTTTCTCTACTAGGCAATGCCGATTTGATTGAGCAATCATCCCATCGATTTGAAAAAGAAAGATATAAATATTTATGTATATCGATATTTTACCTATAAATATATATATATATATATATATATATATATATATATTCATACACATATTTAAAATATCTATATATATAGATAGAGAGCCTAAATATAGATATATATATATATAGGTATCTGGTATATATATTCATATATATATAGTATACATATGTATTTATATATATACATATTTATACAGATATATATGTAAAGATACACGTAGATATATACATATAGAGACAGGGATATATAGATATATACAGGGAGAGATATATAGAGGGTATTTATATAGAGAGGAATAGATATAGAGATAGAGAGACAGACATACTATATAGAGAGAGAAATAGAGAGAGATAGAGATAGAGGAGAGAGATAAGAGAGAGAGAGAGATAGGAGAGATATGGAGATAGAGATAGATAGATAGAGAGATAGATATCTATATCTATAGATATCTATCTCTCTCTATAGATCTCTATATATCTATAGATCTATATAGATATATAGATATATAGTATATATATATATATATCTATATATATATATATATATATATATATATATATATATATATATATATATATATATATATATATATGCACCAGTGATGGGGTATGTACGCTGGCAAGATAGTTATTGATGCTAGAATGTCTACCTTGCATGGCATGGCAATCGTATTAAAACCACTTCCATGGCCATTACACGGGTAATAAACCACACTACCGAGGAGCCGTTGCTTTCTTCTCTGTTTTAAGTGGAAGCTTGAATTTTCAGATTCCAATCACTCATCATGGTGAATAAGTTTGCAATATGCGGTAATACTTTGTAAATGGCGGCGGAATTTGTCTTGAGGACATTTTATTTTAACAATAATTCATGTTTGCTGGTTGAACCCATTGCATTTCATTGCAATATACCTACAATTTCTATTAAAAAATACAAACTTAGCATACTCACGAATTCACTTTCTAGCCTTCACCAGAGCGCATGTCTCAAAACGGATGTTATTCCGCGCGTTCACGCCTCCACATGAAACCTCTGGCAGTGATTGTTTTCACAGTCCTCCGCGAGGTGACAGCAGCGCATTAATGTAATTGTGCGCATCAACGTTTATTTCGAAATAAAACTTCGTTATGAGAAAAGCAAATGACAATGGTCCAAGAGGCCAGAAAAGATTGAAAAAAAAAACCCATTAAATGTGGGGGCATTCGGAATGCCAAATGAAATGCTATATGCCCCCACGAAAAAAATATATATATATATATATATATATATATATATATATATATCTATATATATATATATATATATATATATATAGATATATATAGATATACATATATACATATATATATATATATATATATATGTATATATATATACATATATATATATATGTATATATATATATATATATATATATAGATGTATATATATATACATATATATATATATTCATATATATATATATGTATATATATACAAATATATTATATATATGTACATATATATGTATATATATATATATAATGCATTGAACGCATTTTTTTACGAAATATGGTTTTATCTTTGTCTTTAGCATTCACCAAAATCATGTTACAATAGCATGAGGGATATTTAATGTGCTGTTAAGTTGTCAACATATTGCGAAACGTTTGACTGAATAAAATTTAAACAATGTGCACTAATATATCATAAGCATGCATGTATGTTAACATATACTAAGATGAATACTTCATTAAATATCTTGATGACACATGGACGCATTGCGGGACAACAATGATCTCATTACTGACTTGTCTGATTAGCTGCATTTGTATTGCTTACGGATCCGACAATATAAGTCGCCTTTAGGGGCAATGCAACATTCAAATATAATATTGCCACATGCTATATTTCGAAGTATAACTAAATCAGGTTATATAAGACTGCAAACATTTTCGATCACTTGGAGACACCAATAGCGTTGAGTCGATTGTTATGTATTGGGGGTAAGTAGTGTGATGTTAACCAGGTTATGCGACCTTTGTGATGATCTCAGTCGTGAAAATGATCAAAAACAACGTATTCAAATATAAAAATGAATACAAAACACAATGACCAAAAAGGAATATGGCGTTGCGAAGAAATATAGTTAGATATACATGATGGATTACTTAACAGAACATTCATATCACCATCGTGAATTGTGAAAAAACTATGCTGATGGTAAAGCACTAGTTATGACAGCAGACGTTTGTAGTAAGAAAGATTATCTTGTGACCCATGTAATCCATTAAGTAATTTTATCATAATTTTCGGAAAACCACATCACGATGTCCTAGGATTCATTCGCCTTAGCAATTAGCAGTCAAACTTTACAAAGCATTTTACTGGCTCGCACTCCCTGTAAATTATGCTATGAACGAGCGGACGTATGGTAGTGCCGCAAATGTGAATTACACCAATAATGCGGTTTGTGGTTAACATTAAAGTTGAAGAAGGTTGGGTGAAAGTAGTTACACGTATTTAGCACTTGCATTAGTCAAACAGCACGTACATACCTTGCATAGTCCAGGACTGACTGAATTATAACGCATTTGCATTTGCGAGGAGCAAGTGTCCCGCTGGTACGTATATGTGGGAGTGGGGGTACATTAAGAACCATGTGTGTTCTCTGTTTATTGGTCTGTTATTCACAATTCAACATGGGTGTACTACAAGTGATTTCAAACTAGCCAAGGGCAATCTGGTGACTGCACGCAATGTTTAAGACACATACAACATGTAGAGCCATATAACAATGCTATACGATGTATAACGTATCATATTGCCATGAAACTAATGAACGCAGAATAGCTTTAAGCTGAATGCGTCTCAATTAATGGGATGGGTTCAAAGAAAGGGACCTCATAAATTCATATTAGTCACTCGCGTTCACTGTTGTTGTCTTACAGGGTCTTTCTAATAGGCCATTTGTTTTAATGACTATATGTCATGTTGCTAACGTGATGAAATATCTAGTTTTTTTAGTGTTGAGCAGGTTGTTTTCAAGGCGCGAGTTGAAACCAACTGTTCTCAGAAGCGGTGAGCTACATATCGATGAATCATAATCATGTAGAATGGACATGTTTCGTTATTGTTGACTCATTAACAGGTGTCAGAGATCATTTGCATGAGAGAAAATGAAATACTCTTTCTTTGTTATGTTCATATACACGAAGAAGTGATCATAATCGTTCTGCTTGTAGTTTATAAGCCAATTATTCGCATCAACGTGCGCTCATGTACGTGATTCATTTTTAAAAAATCCAATACGTAGATGAAAATGTTTGGCAGCATTTGACCCTTGATGATTCGGAAAACAGAACGTGGTGATTTATCATGATAACTAAAAACGTTCATACCCAGCTTAACGTCACACATGCTCGTGTATATAAGGCGGGATGGTAAGTGTTTATTTATAATTAAATGTTATGATTGGATTCTTTCAAACACCTGTATCCATATGTAAATGTGATGCATCATATAATAAAATGATAGGCAGTATGTCCCTTTAACCTGCATTCGCTACTACTTAGTTGTTGACTGGTATCATGCATATTTTACTGGTGACGATGTTTCACAGCAATCAAATTAAGAATTATATAGGAACATTCAAATGGTTGTTAATTAGCAATATGTTTACAGTCCTTGCAGCAAGTTATCAATCAATATCACACTAGTTCGTGGGTTTGCAACTATTATTAATGTTGACATTCGTCCATTCTTATGTTCCTATCTTGCATAAACAGTCAGTGCAATTTCAGTGGAAAGATATCGCTACAGTTATGTCAACGCATCCGTCACTTATATTATGAGGCCGACTGGTCGAATTCATGACCGGTAAATTCAATTGCAATGTAATACAAATACAGAGCTGTTGGTATTTAAGGGCACGACTTAACATGAACATAATTCCAAAAATTATTTGAGACTTTTAATCTTTTTTGAGCTATCCGAATAACAATATTCAATGCCATCAAATTATTCCTCAAAGATTGCGAATAACTATTTTTTAATCGAACGTTGTGGTAGGATGAATGTATTTAGAATTTGACCAATGTTGCAAGCTCTTACATTGTTGAGTAATGCTATTATCGAACACCAAGCCGCAGATGAAAATCGACCCGGTAAGGAGAATAGTAAACAAACTCTCGTACTACATTGAGGTATTTAGACACAACAAGGATAAATCGAGCAGTTATATTATAATAAATAGGCCAAAATGATGTGTTTAACGAAGGTGATCCATGGAAACATTATGCTCAATTATTGCCTATTTCGTACGATATCACCCCGATATTAGTTACTGGTTTTAAAACGTAGCGCTGAGATACGAGCGTCTCATTAGATGCTTCGAATCTTAAAGGTATTACTGTACTTACATAGCAAGTGACATTGGGTTGGCTGAGACAAATCTATAAACAAAAGGCTCGCCACAAGATTCTTATAATATTTGTATAGATTGTCTCATAACAGATGGATTTAATCCTTGCCTAACTCGTCTAGACGCACAATTTATTGTAAAAGGAAGTAAAGAAAAAGAAGGTGCCTTCAAACCCATAACACGCTTTAACCGACCCACTGGAGGCCATCAACTCAAAAGTCCATTTACATGTTACATATCCCTCGAGGCGGATATCAGTGCGTGAGCGCAGGCTATTTTTGCATTCTAATGGCGATGACAGCCACAAACAAAGATTACTCATTTGAGGGTCAAATCTAAAAGTTGATTTTGCCAATTTTGCGAATCACTTAAATTTAAACATAGCAGTACATGGCCATTGAACAATCATAATAAAAAGCCAATTATACATCGAAATACCCCACCCAGTTGTGTGCGATCTATACCAATAGATGATGCAACCATAGTGGCACATTGTATAATGTATCCGACTTGTTTGACTGCAAACTAGGTATCCTTCATTGGGGAGGTGGTGGTTATACCGGCTTGATAATAATACAACGATACTGTGTATTTGGTGAGTCGCCAAGAATTGTTTATATTTGGGGGCACTCTAGCCAAGTAGATTCTATGACATTTACATACCTCCTGTTATGTTATAGTGCTATATGAATACAGCTTACGAAATAAAATGTCATGATAAAGTGAAATCATTAAGCTTCCGTACTAGTGCTATACCAAGCGTCATATATTCTCTTATGACACAGCATTATATAACCACACACCGTATGTATAAAACGGGTAATCAGGCGGCGTTGATGCACATTCCACCCCTTCTTAATTCATATAATAGAATAAGGCAGACAGAAGGCAATATTTTACCATGGTTACTGATGATTCTCTTATAAGATCACCAATTGCGTGATTGCGCCCATATCAGTTAGAAAAACAGCGATGGCGGAATAAGTAGCGAAATATTGATCAAACAGTCTAGTGTACAGTTCGCCTGATAATCAGATCATTTCTATGTGACAGACGGTTGTTGGAAGGTAAGATTGTGCATTGAATTATGTGTACAGCGCTCTGTGTACGCTTGGTATCTCTGGTATTTTATCGGAGCTGTTTATGCTTAACATTATGCTATCCGTGCGAAGTACGATAAGAGGATAGTCGATCCACTAATGAGGTAAAGGTCAGCGGTTTTCTAACATGATGTTCAACCAGCTACTGGCATATTGATAGGTGTGCAGTTGAAGCTTTCTGAACCATACTGTCGCACGCCTAATCAAAGCTTGGCAGCTGATATGCTACAACATCAAAAATAATGTAAATGATCATGACAAAGTAATATATCATGAGGGTTACCGCAAGCACTAATTCGATTAAATTTTGTATTTCCCTAAGAGTATGATAATAGCCATGCCAATAATGACCTCACTGTAGATGCCAATATTTGACAATATAATGCATGATAAATCACCAATATTACTAGTTCTGGAAGAGGCTATTTATGGATGTGGTTGCTGCCTGTGCGCTAACATAATATCTGACATAATTTATGCATATTATGACAATATCACTTCCGAAGCAAATACATTTCATTACAGCTATGGCTTATATCATATTTAAAGTTGATCTAAGCTTACTATCAATCACGTGATGCATATAACGTGATTACTTAATGTAATTCGATGACGATAGCAAAGCGAGTCATGTTTGCTACATTTTGTGAATTCAAATTGATACATGTGCTGATATGGCAAGCGATCAGTGGATGCAAAGTGTCACTTTGATTTTTCCTTGGAACATATACATTCTGCATCGTCAGATACTTTTGGTTTTTATGTCGCATTTCTATAACTTAATACCTGGTAAACATACTTTGATATAAATAAGATGATACACGTCATTGACATCAGATCGGATCAAGCTAGTTCAAACAAATATTATGCTCGACGATGCCCCAAAGCAATTTAAGTGTGATTGCCAGACGTATTCGTAAAGCACTGTCAGGGTGATGCCAGAAAGGTTAATGAGACCTTGGGTATTTGCAGATCGGCGCCGTCAGCACAAATTGAACTGATGTATTTATCATGTCCGGCCATTTTGTCTAATGATTTCTGGAATACGCTTGACAGATACAGAAATGCGTCAGGAGAAATGACTCATCTTAACCTCATGATATGATACCTCATGGATTTTGATATACATTATCAGGTACTATATTATACGGAAGGCTTCGATTGCGTTGAACGGATATAAACTGACGACATGGACGATGATTGACTACATCGTACGTCACAACCTGGGAACTCAGTATTAATTGTGTTGCAGCGTGTTTATTGACATTGAGTAACCTTGATAATATGAACATTCAGTTCTGCTGCATGTCTTGGATGTGTGATTATATGTGCAATGACAAATTTACGCAACTTTATGCATACATATCGACAGGCCAGAAAACCCTATACCGCAAAAATAACGCGAATACTACAACAGAGGAATCAAGCTTACATCGACACAGATAGATATGTCTCAATGCTTTAGATCTAGTATATTAGGATATAAACAGCATACAAGAATTTCTCGAGATCGGACTTTCAATTGACAAGCACATAAACAATTCATTCAGACATGTAAACATTTCTACCGTTAGCACAAACAATAACCCAACACTCTACTCGTATGCAGTGTTTAAGCTTCATAAATCGGCTGATGTATCTCAGCAGCTATAATGGCTTAGGAGTAGGTTCTGAAGCAATTTAAAACATCCGGTTATGACCTTGCAGGTGTTTCGCAATATATTGCCAACCACCAAAACTGACCCAACGGATACAATGTGCAATATATAATAAGGCTGCATCCAAGGCCTGTCTAGTATAAGTAATGACATTATACCATGTCGTATTGTGTAAATCACAATGAGGCTCGTTACGCATTTCACTTCCGAGATAAAATCGGCAGCCGCTGTCTGTGGTAGTTTGTAGAATCCGATTCCGTTATGATTGTTTTCAACTTATCGATTAAATAAGATAGCGATACACGAACATATAAATTCTCAACTGACGTTTGCTTCACGAATTAACAAAATGTATACCGATTTTCAGGAAGTGTCATGGAATCAGTGATATAAACCGCTGCATTACTAGTCAAATCGTCTTCATTTTTCTTGTTCGTTGACCTTTTTCGGGCCATTTATTCGTTCGGTTATCTTTGTCTCTGACCAAAAATAGAACTTATGTGGAATTTGGAAACATACCGACAGTAAGCGGTAAATTAATGTACGCTTCGCCCTTTTGAATTTATGACAGATCTTGGCCTAATGGCAAGTGCGAGATGTAATGTGGGCGGGAGCAAAAATAGAACTGAGTAATAGACGTCATCCCCTAATGGACTACAGTTATAACATCGGGCGTTACCTAGGCTGGACGGACATGTGGAATATGGGGTGAAGATGTAGAGTGGCAGATGATACGCAAGATAAGGTATATAATGTTAATTAGCTGTTGCGACTTTCTTTGTAAAATTATATTTATATTATATATATATATATATATATATATATATATATATATATATATATATATATATATATATATGTAGATATATATATGCATGTGTATATAAATATATATATAAATATATATATATATATATATATATATATATATATATATATATTATATGTATGCGTGTATATATATGCGTGTATATACCGTATATATTTATGAGTATATATATATGTTACAGATATCCCATTAATTGTGAAATAAAAAGCTCTTTGACCATGAACGGTTATTGCAACTAGAATGAATATACATCCTACAAGGCCTCAGTTTGTGTGGTGTTAGGCATGCATTTGAGTATATGTTGTTGTAACTATAAGCAAGTTATGGGTTAATTCTTCTAATGCATCTATAGGCTCATAAATAGTATCGGACTCCACAAGCCTTCAGGTTGATTTATGCATTAACTGTATTGACGATTGGCTGTTAATGTATTAAGTTCTTGTTACCGTCAATTTATGTGCATATCCCGAACTATCCTATAATTAATGCTACACATCAATATGGAGAAAAAATTATACTCCATTTGTTTTCATTCAACATCCATGGCACTTGGACAAGCATAGTGCGTGCAATAATTCCCTCTCCAACTTTAAGCAAAATATAGCGTACCAATGACCAGAACCTGTTCATGCATATTAACGTGGTCCACAAGTCAACTAAGATGCGCAACAAGCCAAATGAGTCATTTCCATGTTTTGATAGTATCGTGTCCCACTTACGCGATGACATATGCATGAAATAGAGAATAAATATAGATTATAGAAAAAGTATAAATTTACATTGATAATTTAATATTATCGTTATCAGATTCATCTAAAAAAACTGATTCAACATAGAGTTGATAATATAATAAAAGTGAAGTACCTATTTTTGATGACAGATGTTTTGTAAATATTCAAAGTTAGTGCCTCAATTGGTTACGGCAGAAATAATTGTTAATACTGCTAGTATTTTTATGGCACTTGAATATACTTTTAACATTTCATGTTTGCGCGTTTTGCTTAATAACAAACATGGCTATGTATCTCATTATTACTTTACCAAATTGGTTCATAATATAATATGTGCACACACTCGCATTGTTGTTAGAACTTTATTATAAATCAATTGGCGTTCTGTGTTACAAAAGAGCTTGGCTTAACTACTTGGACAGGATATAAAAGATCCAAATCTATTAAGCAGTTTCTTCAGTGATGCAAACTTCAACTTCAAATATATAGATTACATAAAAATATTCAGCAACTGGTAGCTTAGAAACTCCTGAACGCGACCCGTTTCTGCTATTGCAAGGGAAGACGATAATTCTTTTCTCATCGATAAGCAAAATCCACACAACGGCAAGGTTTTCATTGATTTTTACCTGTATACGGCCATATTCTTAAGTAGAATTCCGTATCCATGTCTTATGATGCATCCACCGGAGATCCATGGCCGTCTTATTACTGACAGCATTTTATTTTGCATATTGGTATTTAATTTTGCCATATACTTTCTCACCTATTTCAGCATGGGGTGTAATCAACGACGCAGGCTACATTGACTTTTCAATTTTATAAGCCTTTGATTGAACCGAATTCGATATGTTGTTATGGCATTAATTAAACTTCCATTATCCATGCCAATAAACTCGTTTTTGTTGCAGTTATTATTTCATTTTAAACAGAGGTGTACGTATCACACGATTCACTTTCGTTTGTTATCCATTCAACGTCCTAAATTGTTTCTTATGTCTACAAGATGTGCGTGAACAGTGAGATAAACTGTCCTATCAATGGAAATGGGTACCTGCACGGAAATAACCATCATTTACTGCTGTACCCGAAATATCCGGTGTTGACAGAAGTTCAACAGCTAGAGAATGGGAATAGAACACATGATCTCACGGGTGCCATCCTGGCAAATATCCGAAATCAAAAATATCAAAAGAATTGAACTTGGTCGTTGACATTATCTTCCAATACGAGGGAAGCAACAATATATAAGCAAATGTACACTTGACCAGGGACATATGCAGCTAATTCAACATAATATGGTTACAAACTGCGTGTATGAGGTTGAATTATGAGGGGCTTAGATAAGTGCAAGATGTGCGATCGTCATTGTTTTCGCTCGGTCCCAAATCTTATCTAATAAAGAACGAAGCTCTAATACAATAATTTTCTGGCAACACCCTTACCTTAGCAGCCGTAGGTGCTTATGTGAATCAAATATTCACAACGACAGACAATGCTGTAAGTAAATGGTTGATGAACACATTAACGCCAAGCACCACTTCTATTAGCGGGTTATTTTCTTCATTTACATTAATGGTATAAATAGCACTGATGACACCATTGCAGATGATTTTGCGACTAAAAACTAGTAATGCTTTTAACTTTCAACATAAAAAGTATTTGATATATGTTCGACAGTCAAATATAGAAAACGTGGGTCGGAAAATAGCGAAATGCTGATGCGTTTGTGTAGCTCCGTGCTAATGTTGATGCGCTTGATTCATAAATCGTGACCCTATGGAGGTCACATTATTCTATATTAAGATCCAAAATATGTTCAAAATATTATTTTGTTTATCGAATTGAAACTGTTGACGCTAAGACTGATTTTCCTCCAAAATATCATTCTAGATACACACATCCATTTTCTTTTCCATGTCATACCCCAGGGATAACAAGCTACTTCGCTGATTGACGTTTCCATTAATCACAGTGAGAACGCACTGCTTAGGATGGACCATTAATTCTGTCATATACTTACCTTGCTATTAGCTATTTACGTTCCCCGGTTAAACTAACAACATGAATATTGCGTATATAACTAATTTCATGAAAACATTCGAAACGACGAGCTCATAAATAATTAATCGCCTCCGCGTGACGTCAGACCCAGCATTGATTTTGTTGCTAGGCGCGATGTGTGTAACAATTAACGCAAAATGCTGCTGGTAATTGCGCTATTTCATCACCACAGGAGAGCGGCGAGGAGACATGAGATGGTACAAACCATTTGCAGACTATCCTTCCTCTGCAGGGCAAATTTTGCATTACAGTTCCGAAACAGAAATGAAAGAATCAAAGATCACTAATCATATTTGCAAAGATGACGTTGCTTATCTATATACACTTCGCAAATGCTCTTTACGGATATTAATGGTCTGATATATTAAATCTGCACTACGAGAGCAAGTTGTTATGCCAAATGTCCTATTTCCTTTTATTTATTTTGTAGCAAAGCATTCATATTGCGTGGATTATAGAACCATTATGACGCGTAAGGGAAGACGTACGCACCTATTTCCAGTTTTTAATCTCAAGCGCAATTTTATAAAAGCATGGAATGAGATGACAGCTATGACGGCTTTGCTTATGAACCTTATGTAATGAGAGTGTGTTATAGACGTTTTTCAGGCCGATACTATTTCTATCTCACAGGACGCTTAAATTCAGATTCATTAATACATCCAAACAGAGGGTAAACTAAGCTGCAGGGAGTATATATATATATATATATATATAGATATATATATATATATATATAGATATATATATATATATATATATATATATATATATATATAGATATATATATATATATATATATATATACTATATATATATATATATATATATATATATATATATATATATATATATATATATATATATATTATCTCTATATATATATATATATATATACACACATATATATATATATATATATATATATATATATATATATATATATATATATGTATATATATTATATTTATATACTACTGCTCCACATGTATGTCTCTAATTTTACTAGGATTTTCTTCCAAAAGAATTCATTAGTGATGTAAGCATAGTTACTTTTTTAAATAGAGGGTTCTTTCTTTCGCAGCATCCAGTATGCAAAGGCACACGTGTTATTAACTTCATTACAGTACCAAATAACCGTTATTGTGTTGCTGTCAGCGTGCACTTAACAGTCGGGGATCATTGCGTACATTTGTTTCTTTGACATACACTGACAATACACCTGGCGTCATGATGTCAAAGATGCATCTTTAATTCTTCATTCACATGTAAGACACTCAATGATTATTTGACCATAACGAAACACGTCTCATCGATTAGTCGATTCATTTAAGCGTATTCCATTTCAACACAAGACAATATCGTTGAACAATATATGCAGCGACTGGTTTTGTACTTTTGGCTATGAAACAATCTGTTGATGACTCTGTGATTAAGGGTTTTCAACCTAAGATTTCTGAGTGACACGGGAATTATTATGTTAGGTTCAGTTCGAACATAAATGGTATCTGATACAGATAATATGCCAAAACCTTCGTATCAGTGTTAACTACTTTTGCTGACATTGCAAAGGGCAACAAATTATTTATCCAGATTTCGAACCCTGAAAATACGATACAAATCATTCGAACGCATCTAAATCCCCTCAATGAAACAGATAACTGGTACATAGCGTCGCATAATCACAGTCTCTTTTTCATTTCTGCAATTATTGCAATTCTTCTGTCCACGCCAATATAGCCAATCAAAATAATTGGGCAATTTTGAGCTTCAAAATGAGATCAAAGAAATTGGTTTTATTATATGAGATATGATAGCATTGATATAGAAACGACTAGCAATAAACATATGTCAATATAGGAACGTGCACCATTCGTTTGGTCGCTACTACCGTCCAGGAATGGATCAATATTATTCCTTTTACCAATATGCAATCTTTGCTGCACTATATCTGATGAATCCACAGATACTCGAGCTTCCAACAAACGACATCACTCATTGTGGGGTTACCACACCACTCTCATTCCAGACACCTTACATCAAATTCATCAATCATGTGCAAACATTGTATGTAATCGACTTCAACCTAATGCATGTTGCGTCTTAACCAATATGTCACTTTTCGCATTTTAATATCGGGATATATTTGCATTCAATTATGACTAAGTCTCCCTTACCTTCCACGCAGTCTTTAATACCACTTACATCTTCCTTGCTGCCTCCTTTTTGTCACAATTAAACAACGCGTGGAACAAGACGCTCACATGCATCTTACTTTGTTTCAATAATTCAACATGAGTCACTTATTGTGAATGTGAAACAAGGTTAAGACGTTATGCGAGTGGTTTTTCTCATGAAGCTCCAAGGGACAAACTGCTTTCTAATAGAGGTAAGAGGAAACCACAACTACCACTCCGAGTTCTTTCTGAGGCTTGCAATAGTTATATGTTTAGTTTTGTTGCTTAAATCAAGATATTGCAAACATGATTTTGCTGATTGGTATATGTGGCAGATTGTTCCTATTGCACTGGTTTTTGTGGAATATATTTGACTGGCAACCAGCGAGTACATACGCACACATGCTAGCAGGACGAAAACTACGCAACCTCTACGATCGCATTCAGAAAGATCCTCCTTAAGTACAATTCAAACATTAGTTATTTCTGCTGACTGTATGCCCTGAAGTGTATTGCATAAGTAATGCATCACAAATGAGCTAGGGATTGATAGTTCTTTGAAACATGGAGTGAGCCACAGTTGATTTTGAAGTGATAATAAGTAATAGCTACACCCTTTTCATTGTTACTTCTAATATATGATATTTTAAAACACAAAAAGAAGTTATCTAAAGTTCGTCCACAGCACTGACACATTTTATTAGGTCTATGCGCAAAGCCAAAGTCAAAGTCTTTTTTCGTACTCTAACCAATACGATATTGCGTTCGAGTCTTGAGTACACAAAAAGGAAAGGCGCGCCTTAAACGTCACTATGCTTCTTTTATCTACGCAATATGACTGCGTTTGCGTAACAAGCAAAGTAAAAAACATATTTGACTTAATTAGGCATATTTGCTTTAGACGACGATAACAGGGCGTGTATATTATAGATCGATAGATAAGCAAAGCGCAGTTCAAAGCCAGAGCGACATACTCCTCAGCAACTTGTCTAAGATCAGCATTGATCACACTAAGAGACTGGTTTATTTATGTCTGATACGGTCTAAGTAATTTGATCACGTAAGTGGCTCCTCTTAGGACCTCATGCAATTGACGTCGTAATGGTTTTGTGTTTTAGTATCGGGTAGTATTCACATGATTGCTCATAATGTGAATGAATTGGGTTACAATTAGCAACCAGTTTATTACTATCTCAACACGAGGTATGACCAAACCGTGTTTTAAGAAACAACATGATCAAATAGTAACTTTTTTATTCTGTGTTGACTGTTAAACAGGTAAATCGAATTTCTGTATTTAAACGAAAAGCTCGTCACATGGATTTAATTCGCGCCCAATCACGGGTAAGACTTTAATCATGAAATGGTATCCGAGATTATATTGGGTCGCCATTTCCATGGTTTGGTATGAAAAGCCAACCTGATACTGACATATCCTGGAATTCATAAGTTAACATACAGCAGCAACTTTTTGTATGCTTTTTATGAAGCCAAATTCTCAACAGGACAAAAGACGACATATCCCGATCCGCAAAACCAACCGCATCATTATAATTTAGAAAGCGTTCAACTTTAAACCTTTATAATGTTTGATTCTCTGTGATTTGTCACTCGACAATGCAACAACAGTGGCTTCGCACCTTTGCCGTATTGTTAAACAATTTTTACACATAACCCAGTCACGGATTCAATCAATCAACCCATAGAATGTTAGGCCAGTCAATGCATCGCATATCCGGATCGTGTACTCCACTAAAGTGCTTACACACATAAACGTTCATACACTTTTATCATGTGCAATTGGATCGGAAGGTGCG
Organism: Urechis unicinctus; assembly: GCA_034190875.2. Classification (NCBI taxonomy): domain Eukaryota; kingdom Metazoa; phylum Annelida; class Polychaeta; order Xenopneusta; family Urechidae; genus Urechis; species Urechis unicinctus. The sequence continues at coordinate 16,001,526 of CM067343.1, forward strand.
TAATACTTAACCACGCGTTTTTTTTGTGGAAAGCCATGCTCCCGAAGAAAAAATGGAAAGGTTTTGTTGACAGTCACCTTTTTACATGGATCGATTTGCTTGACATTGCGACGTATATGATCGTTTGCTGGTATCAAACCAAGAGCACTTAATTTTACATTGATCCGAGGTCTCTGGAAACACACAAGCGCAATATGATAATATTGGCCAAAATTAAATACACACGTAGATAGCAGATGTTAGACAGATCTTAAATAGACAAAATCATATGAAGTAATTTTTTTGTATATATTGCACTTAGTGGTGTGAATTTTTCTCCCATGGGAAGTTCTGCCACAGCCCACGTTTGTAATAGCGATTGGGGAGAATCTCAAATGTGTCTGCATTGTAATGATTATCGTTCATGTCTCGACTGTAACCTCATATTTAGATACCAATTCACTGACGGTGGATGGGCGAAAACAGTGCTTTGAAATTTACCCTTATTGATTTATTCTATTGACTATTCACGAACTACTGGTAGGCCAAAGCCATTATGTGAATATCCATATCAAAATTTGTAACCGTCGTAGCTGGCTAGTTATGCGTTGTCTTGTCTCTATTGTTGGGTGTATAATTACATGCTGGTTATTAATCTATAGTGATTCCATATTTTCATTCGTTATGTGATATTCCATATTCCAACGAACAATATTATGGCAAACATTCGTTATGCTTTGGGAGATTCATGACAATCGACAAAGTGAATAAACGACCATGCTTTCGAAAGAAAAATAGTCGTACCCCAACAGATTTGAATATGCACATGGTTTTCTTTGCAATTTACCGCCAACAGACCTACTGTGCCCGTATACCACACACTTTGTAATGCTACCTTCACATTGGGCTAATGGATTAAGATTAATAAGATGGTGATCATGGGTGCCTTACCATTTATCTCTCACAGAGCAACAATGCAAGACGTCACGAGAGCACTGTGGTAACTGAATACTTCACATTGTTTTGTGTGGGTTATGCTGCGCACAATAAGTCTGTTAATAAACTTTTACTATATAGCAATCAATTACAATAATAAGTCGATATTATGCAATTGCGAGGCAGCGTTTTTAAAATGGTGTACAACAAAATAAAAAATGTCGGAAATAACATTATAGCTGTACATGCCGATTTCAACAATATAACGATTCAATTATTATATACAGCAACAGCATATTGTATTGATTTTAGCTATAAAATAAGGTTTGCAACACTCCCATAGGAATTATACTAACACGGTGCATTACAAGGTAAATAATAATGATGTTATAGATCAATGGGCGCAAATTTACTTTTCCATTCGTGAATTTTATCAGACGGACAGCTATAATTCGATGATATATTTGCTGAAGAACGCAGTGAAATCACTTAATGAATTATGAAGCGGACGATCAATTGTTCTCAAGCGCTTATATAATTTGTTAGAACTCTTTTGTATACATCTCTGATCAGACTTTCTGCAACTATTCATTGACTGAAAATGATGGCTTATAAAAACGTTTACATACATATACGCCATACATTCTTGTGACGTGAAATTCATGATAGCACATTTGACATTTAATTTATCGTCTCTTAGAGTCAAACCAACAGCCCAACGTGCATTAGCGACATGCAGTCAACTTACACATATATCAAGGTCTTCAAAAGGAGTTACTTCAAGTAAACAATTTGCTTGAAGGATATTCATAATCATTACGCTGCGTGAAGCCATCTGTCACCTGCATCGAATATTGAGTATAAAAATGATTCGGTTTATCTATCCCTCACTACCACAAGCTTCTAAAACATCGCTCTTATTTGAAAACGACCGCTTGCACTGAAAAGATATAGTAACGTATAACCAGCAAGACTATTTTTTGCAATGGAAATGAGATCTGTTGTTTTAGACGACATCGCCTGTTACATTAGGTGATCATTATGCGCTCACATAGTGATCACTCATAGGTCCCAATATTGTGCGACCCATTCACGTCACTGTGTGCATCATATATCATAGAATGTTTTCCTTTGCCAGCGACTCTGAATCTTCATAGACATTAATGGAGTGAGCTACGTTTGTCCCTGCCTGCAGAGTCCGCAGGAATATGTTAATGGTTTTAATGCTCAATAGTATTGTCACATTAACATAATTAATACACAAATAGCGTCAACAAACATTTACCAATATCTAGCAAAGTTGACTTTCTACAACCGATTATACATTTGTCAGGAATTTAGCATCTCTCCCTAGTCGTCGTATGGTACTGAGCCGCGTTAGACATTCGCTGATTTTATCGTCCATGATTGCATTTCTATATTTTTCCAAATCAAACATTTTTTCAGCAGAAATGCCACACACGCATATCGAGAGTTCTGAGACCGGGGCACTATTGTACAGACCAGAGGTTGACTGCTGTTGGGTCCAAATAAAAATTGCGTGGGTCTTGATTTAATTTACAGTACATTACATCTGCAAAGTTAGCTCTACATACTAGCTCCAGGGAAACCACCACATTGAGTCACGACATTTGCAATGAATTTCTTAAGCGAATGTAACATTCACGCGTCACCACTGAGTGAATGGTGCATTGACAACATCAACGTGACAGTCGTGTTCAAGCTATTCTTGCATTTTAGATTGATCCCTCATTACTGATTGATTTATCAGTAGGCATCAAACGCAAATCTAGTAGATGAATAAACAAGTCAATAATCCCGGAGAGGAATTTCACAGATACAGAAGCAGAACATGCAAGTAGTTTACGCAGCCAAATAAATGTGTGACTTAAGGACCCAAATCAATACGGCATTGTTTGCTAATTCTACTATCTTTGAAACAAATGCAAATTGTTTCCATAGCATCAATGTTCCGATCATGGATATAGCCATAGCAATTGTATGACATGTCTCAAATAAACCATCCAGTAAGTGGCTTCTGCGCACCTTGTTGAATAATTACTGGTAACCTTCATACAATAGACCATATGAGCGCACTCTCGACCAGCGCTCAACCATTACTAATCGATCTCACTAGGGCAGCTTAATATAATCCGTTCGTTTAGACATTGGGTTAGCATACCATGGATACAGTATGAGTAAACATTAAGTAGAAAATCTTCCTTTGTGAGTGAAATAGCCAATGAAACCAATTGCACATAATCTATATTTGCACATAATCTATAAGTTGCCATCATTATCATACCGTCATAGAAGATTTAGAATAAGAAATATTGATAAGTGTGCCCTATAACCTGTCGAAATGCAAGTTGATTGGTCTACATGGGGAAGTTGAGAAATATTTATTGATGTATCAAGGAGCACAAACTATAAATAGACAATAACAGGCGCCCGGAAACCTCGTGCTATAAATACCTCGGTACAACGTTAATGTGGAAAGGTCCACGTTTAGAGATGTGTAACTCCTTCCTAAGGTCACCCGTGGTGAGTTAGCGTTAAATAGAAAATTGATTGGGACTTTTATGAAGCAATTATTGTTAACTGAATAAGCTGAGCTCTTCAGAAACATTTACTTGTGTGTTGGTGTAGCAGCTCCGTGGTATCTATGCATAATGAAACGGAACTGTTAACCAAATGCAGCGTCTTCTTTTCTAACTTCGATATCACATGTACTGCGCATTAAAGATTCTATTAAATGCATTGAGTGAATGCAGGGACATATGCATTTGCACAACAAAATGAAATATGTACACATTTGTTGCTACGTTCACCTTTTTTTAGTACTTTTACCGTATTTATTGGCTGTAAATGAAATGTTTTTTTCTCAATGACGTGGGACAATCATTTTCCCATATTGATGGCTTATTTCACCGTATATATATATATATATATATATATATATATACATGTATATTTTCATATATGTATATGTGTATATATATATATATATATCTGTATATATATATATATATATATATATATATATATATATATATATATATATATATATATATATATATTATATAAATATAGATATATATATATACATATATTTACATTTATATTTAAATTTATATATGATAAAGATAAATATATATATATATATAGATATATATATATATATATATATATATATATGTATTATTTGTAAATATCCATATAAATGTGCATATGTATATACAGTTTATACATATTTATACGTATATATACACATATATTTCAACATATATTTACATAAACAATAGATATATATAGAGATAGATATATTTATACATATAGATTTAGATATATACATATATATTTATAGAGGGAGGCATAGGGTTTATCTAAATATATATAGAGAGAGAGAGATATATACAGATATATATATATATATATATATATATATATATTTATATATATATTTATATATATATATATATATAGAGATACTCTATAGGATATATCTCTATATATATATATATATATATATATATATATATATATATATATATATATATATATATATATATATATATATATATATATATTTATATACGTGGGTGTATTTACATATATGGGTCAATCCGTAAGATCTTCATCGGCGGACTTCATAATCTGCTATTGGCCCGCCAGCTGCAGGGAAGGCAACGTCTCATGCCTTCAAGGACGGAGGAGGTACGTTAACGCACCCAAAGACCAAGACACAGGTGACGGCCAAGCCTGAGGGGGATGAGCGCAGAAGTGTGCCAACTGCAGGCCCGGCTGAGAAACCCGGCGACTCCTCATCTGTACCCAGCCATGAATGGACTATGGAACGCAAGCATGAAACAAATCCTATAATTCCAGTGGCTAGAATCCCAAGGCGCCATGTTGCTGCAAGAACCAAACCGCGTTCGCATGGCGGACCTGATGACGGCGTGCCCCTAAACCCACTAGGGCGGGGCTCGTCTGACTGGCGGCTAGGACCAGCAGCGAAACTATTGAAATGTAAGCGTTCCGTCAAGATGGCTACTTTCAATGTTCAGACACTCAACGCTCCTAAGAGCGTCACAGCAAAGGAACAACCTGCCTTGAAGACTGGTGAGCTGGCATGGAACAGAAGAACGGCCAGGTTCATCACAAGGACAGAATTAGTGAGATCAATCTCTATTGCGCTTATCTCGGCTACAAACAGTACAGATCATCAGCATGGAGGATAGTTGTCGGTCGGTTGGCACAGAAGCTATTAATTGGTTTGGCCCGTTTATCAGACCGGAACATCAAAACATCATTCCAGGGTAATCCTGTGCTTAAAGCCATCGTTGCTTATGCCCCGACAGAGTGCAAAGAGGATGAAAAAAAGAGCGCATTTTACAACCAGCTTTGACAGACAGTTGAGGGTGTCCCAGAGCACCTTTTTTTGTTGTTCTAGGGGATTTCATAGCGCGACTCAGCGAGGATGATGCTCTCTTCACATGCAATAGGCTTACCAACGACAACGGAAGACGCATGCTAGAGATAATGGAGGACTTTCAACTGCTAGCTACCAACACTCTATTCCGCAAGAAGAGAGGGAAGTTGTGGACCTGTAAGTCGCCATATGAGACGCTACACCAGATTGATTACATCCTGGCAAAGAAGAAGTCGCGGAAGAGTGTCATTAACTGTGAGGCCTACAGCCAATTCAGCTCCCAGGGATCGGACCATCGAGTGGTGGCAGCTACCATTCACCCGATTCTGAAACCTGCAATGCCAAGTAGCGTGTGCAGGTCTCCAACTGCTTATGCTAATAGACATTGCAGCTGGTCTTATCGTACCATGTGAGATACCTGCATTCGCCAACCAGCGTTGCAGGTGGAACGAGATCTCGTGACGCGAGCGGTGAACTGCGAGATTGGATGCAGCGTGAGTATCGCCACCTAGCGAATGACACTCGTGATCTCAATCTCGTTAATCTCGATAATCGTTTTGCGATCATGGAAAACGCAAGCATGAAATCTGGTATTTTAGTTGCCACATTTTAAAACTTTTTTCTTGTTTCTTAATTTTGGCCCCGGATAAATCTTTTAAATGATCCTTATCTTTATGATCGGTGTTACTATTTATACGCGGTGAACTCATCTAGCAACTTTTTCGGTTTAATACTGAAATTCGGACATTGGTCATTAATAAATTGCCAATGTTTAACCTAAATAGCCTTACTCGAGGGTTCGTTAACATTCTACATCTTGTGACGTATTGCCGGTGTACAAGCGGGAGTGATTTCTGGGACAGATTTCTGTCATATACAGTTGGCTGTGTAGTTTCCCAGGGATAAACATTGTTTTTCCATCCATGTTTTCCATACATCTTATTCATTACAAAATCGATCCGACTGGCCCCTTATCCGTAACAGGGCTTAATGGGTATCTGCAGCAAAAGGCGACATTTTTGACAACGTCATGGAATCCTGGCATGGAATCCCCTCTATAGGCTAATCACACGTCTCCGCAGTCTTATAACCACGACGCCCAGACGGATATACCGGTCTCTGGTGCTGAAAGAGTTTATGTGGTACATGGAAAAAGCTGCCGAAACCACTCAAATCTGAATAACCAACAACAACATCATGAACATGGGAGAGTTTAGGCTGTCGAATTGTTGAAGTGATTTTGTTTTGCGGATGAAAGCATTATTGGAGATGATATGCGATATCTCCTCGATCCAAAGGGGTCAAGTGTCAATTTATCGGTAGCATTGTTAATAATTTACAGCGAGTTTTGTCTGAACATTGTGACTTGATATGGGCGATAATAAACAGATAAAGCGATTGACGTGAAATATTGAGTTCGGTAACTTGAAGTGGTCAGGCGCTGCATTAATAAAACAACACGAGTGTTTAATGTGCGCGAGTGAGTGAGTTTGAAACTAGTGTTTAATATCATAATATCAACATAAATATTGGTGTGTGAAGCATAGCCGTAGATAAATTTTGAAATGATATGACCCGGGGGGGCGGGGCACTTAAGTGTATAGAGGTAGTATATATGTGCCGCGAGACGGGGTATGTTTTTTCGGCCTCTCAACTTGTACAACAGGTTATTTTGGCCTCATACTTGTACAACAGGGTTAATTTTTTCAGCTTCAAATCTGTTCGGCGGGTTATACATTCGCATAATACCTTGTACTACGGGGTATGCTTTTGGCCATTTTGACCTTGTTCGACGGGTACGGGTTTTTTAGGTCCCGCGTCACACACCTATTCAGAATAAGGCCAAGTGCCCCCACCCCCCCCCCCGCCCCCCCCGGGTATATGAGCGGGCTGATTATATAGTGCTCCCGGTCGTTGTATTCCCCCGAGGCCCTTGAACAGCTCACGCCATTGGTCCACGGTCTCTTGTCAGCCATTAATCACTATTATGGTTTGATAAAGTATTTAACGACACACCAGGGTTAAACACTAATTCATAATTTTTTCATAAATAACTCGGCGAAGGTCATGCAGGGCAGATTTTTAGTCTGCAGGGTACAATTGTCGCAGGTGGGTCTTTGTGTAATTTGTGCCATCAAAAGTTTACAAACAGACAGGTACTTAGTAAACTCTGCTGAACAGAAGAGCTAAAAACTGTTTATGATAGTTACATACATGGTGAGCTTAGCTGTGATCCTCAGGGTTGTGTCTACATCATCTGAGTCTAGCAGCCCAGACTGGAAATTCAGTAAGCCAAGAAACAGGCAATGAAAGTGATATTGGGGCAGCCCTCATCTCCTGCAACAGTTGTGGATTAGTCTGCGTCCCAGACTCTAGGGGTTCCGCTACGCTTCTCGCCCTAGAGACTATTGAATATCAGTAACATGTAAACAGCGCCCACAGGCTTCAGGCTAGGGGACCTTGACTTGTTGTGGATACTCAAGAATCTTTCCACTGCGACTGATACGGTACAGAGTGAAAGATTCCTTTTGTTACACAAAGGGAAATATGAATTGATCACACATATCTTATCTCATTTGTTAATCAATTTTTAAGATATATCACAAATTACCTTGCCCAGCTTTGAGGATGTGTGTATATCAGTGGAAGTGACAAATGCCTGCACTTAAATCTGTGCCTCAAGTGATAGGCACTGCAGTTGGTCAAGCTACCTTGCTATAACTCCTCGCTTGTTAGGGGTCAGTGGCCAGAAGCCATTCCTCAAAAGATTTGTGAGGTCCCTCTCTTCCATGCTGCAACACCTGAGTGGGTGCACCCTGCATAGCTGTAATATGCACAAATAGAGAGACTTATAAGATATGCATGGACATATACTTAACATTTTTAACCTCAGTTATTGTATTACCATAATATTTATATCAAATCGATGAACCATTCATATGCATTTTTGCTGTGTCAGGTTCAATCAATGTGTGAAAGAAAGCAATGGTTAGGTGCTTGGCTTATTTCGGTTAATTTACTTAAATATTAGTAAAGATGATGGTGCGTCCGGGGATTCATGAGGATCCTTTATTTGCTTCGAACCCGGGAGATCAGCAGTGATAAAATGGTCGCCCTGAATAGAGTAACACAATACAAAAAGGACCACAAGTAACTGTCAGCAATAGTTATTTCTTCATTGATAATACATACAGCAGTGGCGCCATACCTGCCACTCATGAATGGGTGTTCAATGCGCCATAGTAGAGTCATATTGCAGACAGGCAATCAGGACAACGATAGGGTGCATCTGTACTGTCACAGCACCAGCAGTGAGTGTTGTTATTATATGGTGCTCCCTGTCTGCTATCAATCAACTATTTATGATTGCAACCATTACAACAATATCGCTTACAGCTACAGGGTGAAACATTAACCATCACCTGATTGTCCCTGGCAAGTAGGGTAGCCATCGGACAAGTGAAGCTGCCATCTAACTTGTACAATGGGACAAGTCATTTTTTATATTCAAATTTGTTTTAAACAAAGTATATTAAGATCGATCAGCGATACCTGGGAACGTGGGTTCGGTTTACCAAAAAAGAAAACCTAAATTGTCCGTTTGCGACATCAACGGCTAAACTAACTGCATTGCAAGACTCACCAAGTGATCGGCGATTCCGGTAAGTACCTTGTTAGTCATATTTTCAATCGGACTAGTAAAAATTAGCAGGACTTGATTGAAAAACATGAGGAGATGTTAACGAAGTGTTGTTTTACTTACGTCCATATCAGGAACTAAAAAAATCATGCTAAAATTCCACTTGCTGCAGTAATTTACAAGCTTAGGATGAGCACTCGGGTAGCCTCACTCCCCGGTCTCCAAGGTGTAATTTTAACAGCTATGCTAGCTTAATTATCGGTGCAATATAAAAAAGAAGCTGCGGCGATTAAACATACAGGGCATGAAATTGGCAAATATGTGAATTGGCCCTCAATTTTTGTTCCACTGGCCCTTCAACAAAATGAACTGGCCCTGCCAGTATTTAACTGGTCCTCTCAATGGCCTTTTTATTCACAATGCTGAAAGTAGAAGTGAAAAAGCTGAGTGAAGGTGGACTTTTTTCTAATTCATCACAGTTGCAGTCAGGTAAAGGTTTGACAAACTTGTCCATTGTTGTTAAACTTGGGAAAAATATTTTGCGTGAAGTATCAAATCAGAGACTTGTAATGCCGGGAACATTCGACGCTCATTTGCACTTGACATAGACTGACCAATAAAAACGAGTTATACAAATTCATTGATAATCGTGTGCTTTCGTCAATACACAAATAACCGAAGTACTCTGGATAAAAGCTGAGGTCAAGTCAATTGGGTCAGTTCACAATTTCAAACAATCGCGCTATTGTCAACATGTTTATCTTTTGACGTCGAGCATGGTAACAGAAAAGTTATCGGCCTGGCGGACGACAAATGTGACAAATGAGTCCGTGGAATATACTTTTATAACCAATTTCGTGCCCTGACATACTAACTTTGTTAAAAATAAACGTCAGAATTTTACGTTCTAACAAAGGGCAACAACATTGCTGGAAAACGATGAATTAATCAGTTGTATAATATAAATAACGATGCTAGATTTAATACCGCTGCTTTATTAAAACACAAAACGTGTCCTTAAATATAGCAATGCGGTAAAATCTACGCGGATGTATAATTATGCTAATGCTAACCTGACAAACCGCAAAATGACAATGTGTATCCTGTTAGGGTTTTCTAGCCATGAAAGTTTTGTCAGATATGGTGACCAATTTATTGCCAGTCGACCCAAACTAAAAAGAACAAAAGCCATTGATGAGTCAACCTCAGTTGACCCTCTGCTAGTGCAGATTGAGGAAGAGACCATCCCACTACCAACTACCTGCTTTATTTGAACGTACTCGAGCAAGAAGAGTAAATAAATGTCAGCTGATAAAAGTGGCAACACAGCATTACTGCATTATTATGTGACGGTAACCAATAAATATATAGGACTAATTTTTTCATTAAGCTTAATCAACCTCATCCAACGGGGCTTAGGCCTGCGACCTACACGCACCATCGCCCCCTAGTCCTTACCCACACGGGCCACAGCACTCGCCTGAAATTATCAAGCCACTGTAATATTATCGCTCATATCAATACAAAGTGTATTTCTCTGGCTTCACATACATGCAAGAGACCAACACGCAATGAGTATATATGAAACAATGCGAGTAAGGTACCTATCATATACCAAGAATATTCTCTGAATTATAACTCGTACAGTCCATTAGAACAGACAGTGCATTGCGTCACACGTGATATGCGACAGGCTTGTTGATCATTAAACTAGCTCGATAACGGTGCTTCCTCGGCGAACCGCCCTAAAAAAGTCGAAGGGGTTTGGATCAATGATGCTTTTTAAAAGTGTACCCATCACTGAAACTTCACTAGGCTAACGTCATCCCCGTCCAAGAACCTAAGCAACGAGCTTCTGAATATGATTCCAACATGTAATATCTAAAAACTTTATAGCTAAGTTATGGGAATCGTATATCAAGAGTTAATGACTTTGTGTTGGCCTGAATCAATCCATTATACTCCAATTCATCCCAGAATGCTCTTTCTATAATCGTTTCGTAATTTAATTATAAATTAATAATAATTGACCACATCCCATATTTTTAAAATTTATTACTGATATTGGCGTAGCGCTATACCGGTCTTGCATGTCTTTGGTTGCATTTCGACCTGCAACGCTGATTGGCGAATGCAGGTATCTCACATGGTACGATAAGACCAGCTGCAATGTCTATTAGCATAAACAGGTGGAGACCTGCACACGCTACTTGGCATTGCAGGTTTCAGAATCGGGTGTACCATTCGGCTCAGCCTGTGGACACTGCGTAAGGAGATGGCGAAAAAGGTAAACTACCAATGGACTCAGCTGGCGATGGTCCCTCAGCTGCAGCAGCAGTATGAACTGGGGATCTGGAACAGGTTCCATATACTGCAGGAGGACGAGGACATCTCTGTAGGTTACAAGCGGTTCGCCGAGGTCAACCAAGCAGCTGCGGAGTCATGTCTGGCGCAAGTCCCCAGGGTACGACGGAAGGAGCAGTGTTTGAACACTTGGGTCGTGAAAGCAAGGGTAGAGATGAGGACCGCGTACAAGAGTTACCTGGCAAATCGCAAGGTAGAGGAGCAGAGAGAGGCCTACAAGCAGAGAAAAGAAGAGCTGTACCAAGTTTATACAGAAATACAAAAGCAGGAACTGACCTAGAATATCTAAGACGTGAAGGAGGAACATATGAACCACAGACACGGACAAAGCTGGAGACTCATAAACGAGGTATCGGGGAGAAAATCAGCTCAATCGTCCAAGATCAAGGGGCAGAATGATAGGGAGAGATTGGCTGCGTAGCAATCACACTTTGAGAAGCTGCTTGGCAGTCCACCGGAGGTATACAATAAAAATGAGCCCGTATCCAAGGTCTTCTAAGAACTTCCCATACCAGACGGTCGAGTCTCCATGGCAGAATACCTGAAGGCCAAACGCAGCATCAAGTGTGGCAAAAGCTGCGGTGAAGATGAAGTGACCTCAGAAGTCCTGAAGTTTGTCCCGGTGGATGATGTCGCTCTCAGCTTCATAAATAGAGCATATACTACCGAAGCACTGCCAGCATTCTGGAGCACCCTTAATATTGTTCCGATCCCCAAGTCCGTTGACCTCACCAAAACTTCTTCTCGCCAAAACCTACAACAGGATTCTGCTCAACAGATAGCCCTACAAGACGTCTGCGTAGACGTCTTACCGTTTCTCGAAACAACGCAACGCGAATATTTTTAGATCGATTCAGACAACTACCAACACCAAACATACACAAGTGATGGAGTTATAGAATGCAATGATGTTTTACGGATGATTTTATCCCTTTTCGGCGGGGGATTTCATCCATGGTAATTATTATAGTTTGATCAATTTGGGAAGCGGTAAAAAGTCAGAAACACAGCAACATGTTTGTTTACAAGTTCAAGACCACATGCACTGCGCATGCACAGAAAGACGACGACTCATGCTGAGCCCGGGGGGGGGGCACTTAAATGTAAAGATATAGTATACATGTGCCGCACGAAGGGGGTGGTTTTTTCGACATCTCGACTTTTACGACGGGTTAGACATTTGCATAATACCTTGTACGATGGAGTATACTTTTTCTCATTCTCAACGAGTACAACGGGTACGGGTTTTCGAGGTCCCACGGCACACCCCTATCCGATTTAGGGTAAGTGCCCCCCACTCGGGATGCTACGGCAATGCGGGAAATCGCGAGAATTAATAGTTTCCAAAATGGCAGACTTCGTATCGCGATTTGTTCGGAAACGAACTATCGATGGCATTTATTGAAGAATAGTGTCGAGTGGTGGTAAGTTTTTTGGAGCGAAAGGTCTATTTTTTGTAAAGGCTCTTGATATATGTTATTTTCTAGGTGCGAAATATAGCCCTTCAACCCAAACGAGAACACGCCGACTGTGTTTGACGAACTCTTCGTAACGGTATAAATTGTATGTTACCGTTACACCGGAGCTACTCAACAGCTGTTCTAGATCCTCTGTTCAGAACTTCGCAGAATGGCTTTCGGCAGAAGCGCACAACTGTTCAGCAGATAATTGCGCTCAGGAGAATACTGAAAGGAGTAAAGGAGGGAAGACTACCAGCAGTGCTCACCGTCATCGATTTTCGCAATGCCTTCGACAACGTACGCAGAAGAAAATCAATATCTATTCTACGTGACTATGGCATCCCAGAGAAGGTGGTACAGGCAATTGCAGCGGGTTACGGGCAACTCGGGCAAAGCTGCTCTCTCCAGATGGTGAGACCCCTTATTTCGATATACAAGCAGGAGTACTGCCCCCTTTCTATTTGTTCTAGTCCTTGACTATGCATTGAGGCAGGCAATTGACGGCAAGGAGGAACAACTGGGCTGCACACTCACTCCCAGGAGAAACAGGTGGGTCGGACCAGTCATAGTGACTGACCTTGACTATGCTAACAATATTGGCCTCATATCTGACACAGAAGAAAAACCACAGGTGCTGTTGCTAGCAGTGGAATCTCAATGTCAAAAAGACTAAAGTGCTTGCCTTAAACGTCGAGGACACGACTGTGGTCACTGGCGATGGAGCTGTGCTAGAGGTGATGGAAGACTTTAAGTACCTCGAGGCCTACATTGCCTCGACAGAGAAGGAGCTGAAGGTCAGTCGGGCTCTGGCATGGAGTGCGGCATACTCCATTAAGAAGGTGTGGAACGCCAAACTCAACGACGACCTCACGAGGCGACTCTTTGTGGCAACAGTCGAGTCAGTACTGCTCTACGGCGCTGAAACATGGACCTTAACTGGAAAGGAAGAGAAATCCCTTGATAGTGTCTATACGAGGATGCTTCGCATGGCACTTTACGTTACCATGTAAACAACAATGACCTGTATGGTGACCCTCTGCGTATCTCAATAAACATCAGGGAGAGGAGGATGGGTCTGGCAGGCCACTGCATTCGACACCCGGAGCTGGCAGCCGATCACACCATCTAGGGGAGCCAAATCATGAAAGTAACAGAAGGGGGCGGCGGTGAGCCACATTCATCAACACTTTGCGGCGGGATGTTGGCCTCAGTGACACAGGGGAGATGAGGACCCTAATGCTAGACAGCGAAGAGTGAAGAGCTGCGACCAAGTCCCGAGTTGGTGTAGAATAGACTACGCCCTCGCATCTCATCACATAAACATATATATATATATATATATATATATATATATATATATATATATATATATATATATATATATATATATATATATATATATATATATATATATATATATATATATATATATATATATATATATATATATATATATATATATATATATATATATATATATATATGATGTACCTCGTTCATGATTCCTCCTTGTTTCAAGGAACAGACGTAATGGACGCGGTGAAACTGATTAGATCATATAAGTTGATTTTCCCTTGAGATCTATTAATAGTAAAAACCGCAAAGCTTTTCTTCTCTTGGTAGGATGTCTAAATGCATAATACTTTCCGGGGTGATGATCCCTGGTGCTTGCCTATACTCACTCTGACTTCTAGCATTACAGCGTTTGCCACTCAGTGAAATTTATGGCATTCCGATACAAAACAACGCGGGCGCTAATTACGCGCAAGTAATAAAATCCAAGCACGCCCTCTCTGCTAGTGTCATTGGAACGCGGGATCACTGATTAGTTACTCGAAAGTTCAATGAGATGCATTAAGTGCCAATTATAAACGGTGAACACGGGTAGGACATAAGATCGCCCTATGCTCAGTTGCGGTCGCAATATTTAAAATGAGAATAAATTTGCATATTCCACATTGCTAAGCGCAAGATGAATCATAGCTAGGAAAGGGTAATGCGGGTATCAGATCATATATGACAGATTGTAATATATATATATATATATATATTTATATATATATATATGTATATATGTACATATATATATATATATATTTATATATATATATATATATATATTTATATATATATATATATATAAACATACATATATATAAACATATATATATTTGTATATATATATACATATATTTAAATATATACAAATATATATATATATATTCAAATAAATACACATATATATAAATTTAACATATGCTTGAAACACCGCGTATTTACGTTAGGTAATTGATGTGACATCCGACTACAGTATAGTGTTTGCATGGTAATAATGTTGAAGCGTAACTGAGGTTTTTGCTTTCCCTAAAATTTAGGAGTATATTTGTGGATAGGCCCCACTTGTCATGTCCCACTACACAGATCAGCCAGCATACTGACAGATAGGTCTGAATTACTAATCTGTGTTCTGGAGATAAGAGGTTGGGCTACCTTATGTAACCTGATCTCATTGTTTTCCGAGCAGCGTGTCCAGTAAACAGCTGTGATTATTATAATGCACTGTTAAATGCATTATTTAATATTATAAGTGCGGACTTCGATTGGTCCGGATTTTGCGGTGATGATGATCCATTTAAATGGCAACATAACTAGCGTGATTGAAACACAAGTATAGACGCAAACTACCGGTCAGTAAATTCAGGGAGCCATTCGATTGGTATACGCGTCAAAGATTAATTAATGATATAGGGGATGCAATTATACCTTTCAAAACAGCCATCATTTGCACCACTGACGCGACAATAGTATTTGAAGAGGCTACAATAGAGATTAAGGGCATAATGATAAATTTTTGTACTGGGGCTTTATAAAGCTGGGTGTAATTTAACTACATCAACGCTAAAATGGCGTGGATAATCCACAAATGCATATTGGTTCATCCCTGAGCTACAGCCCTGTAGGTGGCGCTGCGTCGAACGTCATGATTTTTACTATTCAATCGCGCGTTATTGCACATATCAATTCAATTTTATTTGCTAGTGATTCGGGATCCATTTTGAAATTCCAAAAACAATATGTATTCAGCTGAGCTCGACTTCGGCGCACCCGATATCTTCTCAAATATAAGTGTTTGGCCTGAACACACATGAACTGACTAAGTATAGTCGCTCTGGTGTCGTGGCTCTCGCTGTGACGAACTTTGACCTTAGACTCAACATATCGGGCTCGCTGTTGTCCCCAACTACAATAGTCACAAGAGAGTAGGAGATATTTGGCCGCTGTGAGAAATACAGCATAGACTCTGCTTGGACAAAGGTAAGAGGTCTTCGTATCTCAACGTCCAGAGAGAAGGGCCGTTATAAGCTGATTTAAAACTCCCAGTTATTAGCATACTAACAGAACGCTCCTTGCATAACAACGTTCTTTATCTGAGCACCTGTATAGCTGCTCGCACTGTGGCGGGTACCATGCGCGAGAGGTCGATATCGGTGCTGCATATAAATATTGCCGCCAAATGGTCGTTGGTACATAGCCTCTGTTAGCCGAAATCTTCCTTTGTAAGCGGTCCCTGTCAGAAGCGCTCGTTGCCGGATGTAAGGCACCTACACGTTGAGCGCGAGATGTGTGCCTACGCATTGCGGTCACCCAATTGGTCGCTTTCTGCTCGGAACCCTGGTGTCGGAAACCGAACATATGTATCCCTGCTTCGCGGCATATTACAAAGCGGTTCGTGGTATATACAAATGCAGTAATAGAAGCTAAAATCGAGCCTCAGGTGATAATCACCGGTACATTGGTCGCAGTCAGTGAACGCTTTTGGTGATTCCAATTCATGCCGAATATTATAGCCAGACAGTGACTCAATACAGATCACAACACCTCACCTCAAACTCTCTAGTGTGTGTGTCTGTTTAGTCGACGTAAGACATCATGGGCCCGATCCGCGTATTAATACACACCATAACAGGGGTTTGCATCCTCATTATTTGTTATTGTACATTGATCCCACTGGTTCTTAAATTATCTTTACGCGATAAGTATTACGCGTTGTTCGGCTCCGGTAAGGCACAAGGCGAGATAAGAGAAAAGATTGATAAAGCCCTTCTCACTGGCACACACTGTTTAATCAACACTCTTACCTACTCAACTGAAATATCTACTGGGTAGACATCTGCGGACTGCTGTATTCTAGTCACTAAACCCATATACTTGTGATGGCCTATAGTTTGAATAACGCACCCTCTTTGTGAGAATAAATGCCCCCACTAAACTAGTTAAACTCCTTGATGACTTGAGTCAATGCAATGTGTTACCAATATTTGGCGTGGCCACTGGCCCTGGCGAGGACCCAGGAGTCCGCTAAAGGGGTGAGGATTGGTTCGTTATCGATGATACCACACACGAGATTGATAAACGAATCGCATCGCGCTTGAAAGCTGGCTTTTGGATGATTAGCCTGCACGTAGCATGTTGTTTCGCGCCCAGGATAACGTGGCAACTTTGACGAAATCCCCGTCGACCACTCTGAATACTTGATTTACGTTATGATGAAGCCTGTCTCAGTAATCAATAAGTTGAGACAGCTGCGCCATGTTAAAGATTTGCCCCGGTAGTGTGCAAGAACACACACTGTGAAAGTTATTCAAACAACATAAATAGGCATAGTGCACATCAATAATATTCACTGATGCAAAAAAATCATGATTATGGCAACTCTGCTTAGTTATGTTTTGCATTTGGGTTAATATGAAATGTTGATTTGTCCTCTTTTTCAGTGAAGACTGTGCCATCATGTCGTCACTGACCCCTACTGTGGAACTCGCCCCCGGCGTCAGGGCCTTGGGCAAGTCCATGCCACCAGTGGCAGATGGAAGCTATCCCGTGTATGCTTTCTTGGGGCTGCCATACGCTGAACCACCGGTAGGGCCTCTGCGATTTCGGCCACCAAAACCAGCCTCTCGTTGGACTGGTGACCGCGATGCTACTAATTTCGGTAGGGACAAAAACATTAAACGTTCATTACTTGTGGTACTTTACCAGACATATGAGCTCCCATTTTATGCCTCTCCACTCTTCAGGGAATATCTGTCCGCAAAATATGGATCTTTTAGACCTAATTGGTTTCGCAAAGTTCACCAGACCTGACGTCATGTCGGAAGATTGCCTGTTTTTGAACGTGTGGACGCCGACCTTACAAGCTGGGAAGGAAAAACCTGTGCTGGTATTCATCCATGGAGGCGCATTCATTGCAGGTGCGCCAAGTTACAGCATCTGCTTCAGTGATGGGAACAGAGCTTGCGTAAAATAATTCCAAAAATGGGTTCACACAATCCATCTGGTTACAATGCCCCATGAATATATTGTTCGCGTCTTATTCGTTGCATATATTAAATTATGCTATGACGTGGATTTCACTTTGGGTTGCAGGCCACAGCAATCATTTCCATGGAACAGCGTATAACTCCCTGGAGGATGTCATTGTTGTCACCATTAACTATCGCATCAACATATTCGGTACTAGAGTATGATAGTTTGACTGCTGAGTCCATTGTATTTGTCGATATGCACCAACAAGTTTAGACTGATTAACGCTGTGGCTTTCCTCCAGGTTTCATGACAACTGGTGACTCTGTTGCTCCTGGAAACTACGGCCTACTAGACCAGATTGAAGCACTTCGTTGGATCAAGAAGAATATCGAAGCATTTGGTGGAAACCCAGAAAATGTCACCATTTATGGTGAAAGCGCTGGTAACTTGGTCTTTATTTATTCATCCAATATATAACCTATTAATCGCGAGTTATTATATATGTCAATCAACTATGCCGTTGTGTGCATGGCTCAATGTAAGAGGTGTATCTCGTAGGTGCCATGAGTGTGTCGGCTTTACTCTTGTCGCCCTTGGCGCGCGGTCTATTCAGGAGAGGTATCATTTCCAGCGGCACAATGAAATCACCTGGATATATCCAAACCCAGTCCTTCGCTGCTAACAGACTAAAGACCGTGTTGGAGAGGATAGGTAAACCAGCCGATCATTTAAAGCTCATCTACAAACTAATGAAGGGATTCGAATAAATTAGTAATAGGTTTCTGTGAGGCGATAGATAAATGCTGCCCCAGCTCCGATTTTACCTTTATTTGATATTTGCGTTTCAAGGTTGCAAGGCTGAGAAAAGTGAGGTCATCGTCGAGTTTCTAAGACAAATGCCTGCGATGGAGCTGCAGGGTCACTTAAATGACTTCGAGTTCACTCCGGTCATCGATGGTCACGTACTGCACGCTGAAAACTTGGCTCGAGGACGTAACAGCATCGACGACCAAGTTGACACCATTATAGGGTTTAACAGTAACGAAGGCGCCATGGTGGCGTCATACTTCATGCAGCATGACTCTACAGATCTGCAGGCAGCAATTGCGGGAATAGAATACATTGTTAGCAGCTCGTTCGATCCGGACTTCGCGGATACAGAGGGTCTGTGTAATGCAGTCAAGAAAGAATACTTGGTCAATGACACCGAGAAAGATGCTCTGCACAAGCAGGTTGTAGAATGCGGCGGTGATTTCATGTTTGACATCCCCACAATGATGACCGCATTGTCACAATCGCGTGAGTCGATATTTTTCTTGTTAATGTGTAACCGGCGTGGCATACCGTGGTGTTTTATTATGATCGGACTTATCATCGAATATAGCGGCACGTTGAAACCAGACCGCTTTCTATCTCCATTACATCTAGTCTGCTATTTACTATTGTTTGTCTGCAGATTCAAAAGGTAATACATTTGTGTATCGGTTTGCATACCGGATGTCCTGCAGCGACAAACCCTCGTGGATTCGCGCAGACCATGGCGCAGATCTTATGTTTACATTTGGCTGGCCGCTATTTGATACCACTGATCAGCTGTCAACCACAACCAACAAAGAAGATGCTGCAATGAGCCGCACAATGATCAAATACTGGGCCAACTTTGTCAGAACAGGGTTAGTAGTTGTACTTTCCTGATCATAAAGTATCTTGTCGATTGTGCCGTGTGTTTTATTGCAGAGACATATGATTCTTGGACAGATGTTCTCTTATTGCAGAGACCCCAACAGTCCTGGATTAACTCAGTGGCCTAGGTTCACTCCCATGGAGCAGAAGTTTCTCGAGATAGACGACCAGGTCGTGGTGCATGACCATATGAAAGCAAAGAGACTCGCGTTCTGGGCGAAAGCGTTAGGAAAGTTTACTAATATCTCCCACAAGACAAAATTCTAACTTCTGGCGTAATATGGTTAGTAACTTGGTGACGATTAACAAATTATGATATGTTGTATGTTTTATATGTGCCGCTTGCACGATAAGTGAAAAAGGTTTAGTCCTAACTAATGCTCTGACTATTATTCGTTACAATAAACTACAGGGTTTTCGTTTTTACTGCACTGCTTCGTCATATTATACAATCAAAGCAGATAGTCGTTGGCTTAATCAGACGGAGTGTTCTGACAGGTTTATAATTTGAAAATATGTACTTATTTTTCTAAGCGTCTAATTGGAAATACCGCACACTAGTCATTTATCAGATATTGTGATACAATGCGCCACACAATGCATTTAACGGATTTTATCCGTGAACTCTGTATTGATGAAATGAGGGTTCAGGAACAAGTTGAGGGGTTTTAGTTTCTCAATATTACAGGCATTGATGCTAAATAAACACCTACCTGCAATGATTACAGTGGTGTTTGGCATTTAGAACAACAATGTTGTACACCTTTTGTCATTGATAATTATGGCCTTCACTCGGCCTAACTCCCACATTCTGCTATTGTGTGCTAGTATAATTCGTCAGCAACACCTATACTAGTGGACATATGTATTTCCAGGCGATTATATACATTTGTTTTAAGTCAAATCAGTTAACCCAATAATTGAGCCGATCCAACTGGTGCTATAATGTTCATTAATGCCTAGGTCACAATTATAGCGCAGCCAGGGCGGCGTGATTTACTTCTAGGCATCAACCGGCTCGTCGCCCAGTTGAGGGAGATGCTGGGGTTTGCACTGTTTCTTCCTGGTTCTTGTTGCATTGTTAGCTGAAGATGAGAGGCATGCAGAAATCTTACGCCGCAAAAAGAGGTGGTGGGTGCGACTCCGGTTGATGTACATGCCCTTATACGGCCAGTACGAGACCCTAATAACTCAGCTAAGATGGAAACATGATGAGGACTAGGGGGTCTTCTTCACAATGAAACCCTGCAAGCCCAGATATCAGGCCGATTTCCGTCTGGGTGCCGCCAAATCGACCGGCGTGAGAGCGGCGTCTGACGGCGTCATAGCGAAAACATATGGATTGTCTTTGCTGTCCAAAGTTTGTGCAGTTTACCTGGCGTGTTTATATAGGGAAGCACACAAATCAACACAAGAATGTCACAAAATCAGTGGGACACCGGCAACTTTTTACCTCAGCGTAAAATGCTTTTAGTGACCTCTGCGGCGTCTGAATATCAGCCGATGATCTCCAGGCGTCTTTTCGGTTCCCAGGCTTGCCGGCCTTTTTTTGCCGAAAAGCTCTTCGGCTGGGCTCCTTTACGGAAATTGACCAAAATGATCAGTCAATTTAATCCAGAACACAATGTAATGAAACATATGTTCTCAAGGTGACGAGTCGGACGTTCACCAGTCGCTCTAAGGAATTTTTATAAAACATTGTAAGGCACTTGTTTAACCCCGTTTAGAATATTACAATTCAGGCGTGATTTTTCCTATAAGACATAGATATTATAGAATGAGTCCAAACACGTGGTGCTGAGCTCATAGCCGATATGTAAAGAATATAAACGCGTAAAAAACAGCGTCTTTCATACAGGAGTCGACAATGGTTAATGAGCAAAATACTAACACTGTCTATTTGGCAAATACTATAGACGGAATTAAGAACAACTGCATTTCTTATCGCGTTGTGAACCCAGGGAAAAGTTCACCAGCCAAGATAGTTTCAGTCAGTTTACTGAAGTCATGTTTATACTAGACCTAATTAGTAATCAATTGTTGATCACCACCGGCAGGGCACCTATGTACATAACGGTTTTTTTGCTCTAGCCGCTCATCACAATAAGGCCACCAAAAAGTCAAATGATTTCCAAATGGTTGGCTCGGAAATATTTTCTAATTATTTTACTGAATGTCGTTCTCATTTTAGCGGTGCCCTTTATTTGGCCTTCGTTGGTTCTACCAGGTGACTGCTAAATAGTTATTTCACTCTAAACGAAGGTTAGATGACAGACGGAAGACCACGGACGGAAACATCGTATAATAATCGAGGTAGTGTAAATGTTTTAATAAGGTTATACACGGCAACAATCTCCCTTCAATTAATACTTGCTTCACATCACTGTTTCATTCGTTAAACACGTCAGATTATTGTTGTTATGGAACGCTCATAATTATAAGCAACATTCCCAATAAAAACTGTTCACAGAATTTTGCACAACATATTTTAATGCCATTATAACCATATTAGTACAAATAAGGCCACATTTATCAGCCGCATACTTTCACACAAACAGTAGCGCAGCTCATCAACTATATTATTGGAGGGATGCAGCACCTTAACGATTTATTTTGCAAGAATAGCTATTAAACAGATCATGTTGTGCAATATCACAGATGACAATATTTCTTTTGAACCTTTATGATGATATTGCCTCTCATGGATATATATCGTGTTTCTTCGGTATCAATAGTGCAGTGTCAATAACTTTTATGCACCATTAAAGACGCCATAAATATCCTATTGCGAATATTTCTGATATCAAAATGGTTGCAGTCCCCGGGATTATGTTTGTATCAATGACTGTAACGGCTGGTGGCAGATGGTACATATGCAGGGAAATTGTTAATCATATCATGGGGTCAAGATGAGTCATTTCTCGTGAAGTATTTCTGTATTTGTCAAATGTATTCCAGAAAGTCATAAGACAAATAAGTCGAACATGATAAATGCATCAGTTATATTGGCGCTGAAGGCGCATATACAAAAATAACCAAGGTCTCATTAAACCAATTATCGCGTCACCCTAAAGGTGCACTCCCACGCTTCCGATTATGTCTGGCATTACAAATGGGTAAAACTGCCTCGCATAACTTTTGGGGATCATCGAACTAGACATTTAAAACAAAGCTGTAAATATGTTTACCATGACGACGCCTAAGATGATTGCGAAGTTAATCAATATTGCGATGATGAAAATTTTACATCATAAACTGGTGGCGTCGGATCTAAAGCTAATGAGCTAGTGTGTGATCTCATAAATACCACACTTGTATCAGAACATGTTTACTCTGTATGTAACTAGGGTCAGATGATCTTAATTTGGCATAATAACCGTAAGATTTGACGATGCAGATATTATGTTTCTTAATAGGGACAATCAGAGTGACACCATTGTTTATGTGACATTGTGAAATCAGCATATATATCCATTTGAATTAACAAAATGTACCAAAGCGGACTCGATGACGATAGCGAATCTGTTTGTCATCAAATCCCATTTAAAAATCATGTTAAATGCATCACGTCTGTGGCCATTGTTTGGATAGTAAACATTGAACGATGTTAACTATGATATAATACCTAGCTGCTATGGAATTCAAAGTTTATAAAATAATAAACAGCACCTAAAACTGCATTTAAAATGTTATACTAATGTTTTATTGCCAAATGTATCCCATGATGCCTCAATTGCTTCAGCATGCGAAAATATTTTAATGTAATTACAATGACACTTGCTCAAATAGACAAAATTTAACGATTCATTTACAAAGATACTAACTCAATGGGAGCCCATGATTTAAGGTTTCGTCCTATATCGAGACATTGGTCATAACAAAGCATCGATTATTTAGATAAAGCACAGAGCGGTAGTTCTTCATTGAAGAACACAGCCATATAATTGCAATATAATAACCGCCTGAATTTTAACATCGATCATGCTGCTTAGTGGATAAATTGGGGGAATATGTATAAGGAATTGTGAAATGAACACTTAGTGCATCACAACCTACAGTTTCTCAATGCCTATTATTGGCTACTGCTTTCGTGACTTACATTATTTACAAAAGTATCACAGCAGTTAACTAAAGCTTTCGCGTCATAAAATGCAGGGTATCACTCAGATACAAGTTTTATCAGCGCATGTTTCAAAGGCACAGGCAGAGTCGTAACAACACACACATACACGGAATAATGATAATGATGATTACCCAAAATGAGGCTTTCATTATGTAAACGATAATGAAGGTTGTTATTAATATATATGGTGTCTTGGGAAAACCAGTTACAGTAAAAGAAAGCGATGCTGTTGTAATAAGAAAGTAAAGAAAGACACTATTCAGCGAATAATATACAATGAGAAGCGACTTAATCCAAATCATCCATGTTGCAAATTGATTCAAATCCTTATAAGTTACTGAAACAATGTTAAATAAGAGAAAGTTAGCTATGGCCATTGCCATTGTACGAAAGCAACAGTACGTTAAGCTTGGATAAGGCAACGACTACATGGGTAGCAATACAATAATTGTCGCACAATTGGAAATGGTTCATGAGGGCCCTGGCAATGCCCTTAAGTAAATACCATGAGCACGTTTGGTAAACTAAAGAAGCGCATTTAATTAGATGTGATATACATACCAGCAAGGTTACGAAGCAGCCTTGCTTGTATGCCTCCCTTCCATCCTCTGTCTCACCCCCGAGATGCCTTGGAGTGTAATTTAAATATAAATATAACGGTCACAATCGTATTCTTATTTTCGGTTCCTGTGAAGATATGGAACACAATCGCCTTAACCAATTTCATTAGCCTTCTTTAGAGACACTCTGTCAATATACTCGAACCACACATGCATGTACACACACGCGCGCACACACACGCGCGCACACACACCATACACACACACACCATGCAAATACACACACATTTACTCACACAAACACGCGTGCGCGCACGTGCAAGAATACCAATCAGCAACTCGGCCAATGACACTAAGTGATCGCAATTTAGAAATTAAGGTGTATCTGTATTATTGTCGGTTACTGTGACGATATAGATCGCCGTAACCAATCCCATTAGCCTTCTTACGAGACTCTCTATCAATACACTAGAACCACACACAAAAAACAACACGCACACACACATACACACAAACACACGCGCGCTCAATCACACACACACACACACACACACACACACACACACACACACACACACATACAGACACACACACACATACGCCAATGCAAGAATGCAAATAACACTTAGGGCAACCTGTGATCGAAGGACGCAATTACGAAATTAAGGGGTCTGCATCTGTTGCAAGATGTGAAGAAATCAATACGAAGAGAATAAAGCAGTGCAAAATACAACAATTAAGCAGAAATATATCTTACGTCTTGCACCATGCAAACGGTCCGAACACTGCGACAAATAAGACAGATGATGTTATCATTAGTAGGGATTATATCAAATGGCATATGTCTCTTATTGTGACCATTTAAGGGCGTAGGAGTGAACAATATGTGCCTGTTGTCGCTGAACACTAAATGTTGTCATGTATTGTACCACTCTGTGAAGTATAAAGTGCCTCTGAATGGATTCTTTAAAGTAGCATCCTGGGAAGCATTGCTGCAATACATTTTGTTGTAGCCTTACAAAGAATGACATATTATCGTATCCTGTCATTTGGGATTGGAGCTTTCAACTGACGACAGACCTTCCGAAACCACAAAAGATCGCATCCCGTCTTTTGAAATAGAAACATCCCGCTGACGCAGACAAACTTGCTGGTTCATCCATTCTTTTCGGCCTTTACAATTACAACTTTAGCGGGCCTCATATCAATGTATGTGTTTTCCAAAAAATCTAGTACCTCATATCAATGTATGTGTTACCACAAAGAAATGTAGCGAAATGTATGAATTGTTTTCTATGTGAGTATCACATTCGCCTCCGTATACTTGTTAAGGCTTCCTTTAGCAAATAACAGTTATTAATTGAAGAACATTACGCTTGTGTTGAGAGATAGTTGTGTGTAATTTACGGGACGACTGTTTTTGTAATAATTATCGTTATAAGGCTTTGTTAATGGTTTTTAGGTTCTTTATGTTACGACCCTTTACTAATAAGGCAAACTTTCATATCATTTGGTTTTACTTGCTGCATTATTGGTCGAATGGACTGCGGCGCCATATTTGATTAATTAACCCCAACAATACCCGAGTTTTTATGAATCCACAAACGAAGATTAATACATTGTTGTTGCCCTTGATCCCATTCACAATGACCCTGACTTCTTGTATTAATATTAATGTTTCCTCAGAACGCATTTCAGATACGAGGAATCGTTAGGGTGATTGAAGCCCGTCTCCACGTGAATAAGGATGACAATGCGAAACGGGTTCTTGGTATTAATAATTCATTGTATGCAATCCAAAAATTTCCACTTACCTGCCCACATGTCAGTTTAATTTGGACATTATTCAACCGAATGGTATGTGATTCTACGTTGTTTCAGCTAGTGATCAAATCACAATAAATCTACACACTCTGGTGAGACCGCAGGGCTGTACAAGGTGAGACGAAAAAGCTTCTCGTATGGAGTGGAACGACTTTTCAGTATTCGCCCGCATTTTAAACAGTTTCTAAACGACGTAGATGTGAATTAGGAAAATAACGGTTTTATACAATGCACGAAATACAATGTATCGTATTGCATGCCATTTAAACTAACTGTACCTGCATGGAGGTTGCATGTCAATTAAGCAGTCGTTATGTTTTGGTTTGCACCACTAGCGCACCCGCTCCACAAGAGGACCGAATAAACACATCAACTGCTAGTAGCAGCACAAAACGGTATATTATACAATTGAACAAAATGTGTCCTCTGACTTTGTCTTGCGGCAATAAACGTAACTGATGATGAATCCAATTGTATCTGTATCACATAACACCTCTAGATTGCAGAATAGCAATTTCCAGTTGAGCACGATAGTGAAAGTGACGCTATCGAAATTAATTTCTGCATACTATAAGCAAGGTCATGTTTTAATAACATTTTGCACATATTCTGAATTTTGATCAAATTATAATTTCGAAGCCCTCCGGCAGTTGCACTGTTTTGTTTATCTTAAAGCCCTAATGCATCAGGTTTTATCTTAATATATTTTCACGCTTCGTGCCTCTGTACTCTATAAAGATCAGGTGTCCGAATGGTAAATAATAGGATAATTGGTGTTATGATTTTAAAATTTATAGGATTGTATAAAACGAAATCTAGCTCTTTAACGATAACGACGCAGATTACAGAACGGTGGAAACACATCCAAGGATACAGACACCAACAAAATACTTCACGACAAGAAGTAGTTGTTTGCTGTCAGTAATTTTACATTCAGACACAACTTCATCGATTTCGCTGATGCGTGGCTTTCAACATCGAAATCATTTGTACATGATTAATAATTGTCACCGCTGGAGATAAATGACGCATATGCTTCCGTTGAAAAGCGTACCATGGGGGTAAAGATAAATCAATGAAATGCAGGCATTGGCCTTATATCGGCCAAATTCAAAACAGAAACTCTCAAATATACGTAAACGGAACATGATAACTATATTAGTTCTTTTTGCGGTGCTGACCCGCAAATATGAAAGGTTTCGTCGAACGGTCTGTCGTATTACAATATTAGTGCTTTCCTGCCCATCAGTGGCAAAGAACACTTTACGATACAAATTGCTTCTTGGGATAATTGATCGAAACATATATACACACTAGCGCGTCCTGATCTGACCTCTATGATATTTTCAATCTCGTAAATAACACTAGAATTGGTTTACTCGTTATATAGTTAAACACAGATGATGTTTTTTGTTTAATACGTGGCATGGTTCACGCAATAAGTATCACTTATAAAGAGCCAATCAGATTGGCACCATTATTCGTACGCCACAATACGTACTGTACAATATAATGCAGAACCTCTCATTCGCAGTAGTTGTTTCAAGTTTAACTGGGTAGCTATGAATGAGTAGGCGCAGCATAAACACAAACCTTAATATTATGGCGGTGGTTTAAACTATGGAGAAGATCGCTTTGATTCAGATCGATATCGGTCTTATACAGCATCGCCCCGTGTACTCATCGCACGCAAGCCGCTTTGATAAATCAATTGTCTAAATCAACTGAAGAATACACAAAATGGGACAAACTGAGTTCTGACTGTAGCATTGTCTGATGATACAGATAGCCCCTCAATCTGATTTTCAATTATAAAGTATGCATTTACCATATGTTAGATTTTAAAATATTGCTGTTCTTGAGTTATATTGATTTATTTCCATACATAAGCGCAATTACAGTTACAAGAGCAATTACTGGAAAACCCAAGTTGGGGGATTTCGACGTCAAGATCATATAGCTGACTGTTAAAGTTGTATCAAAATTAATAACGTAGACGAATCTTTTGTTTCTAACGGAGTATTTTTTTTAAACGACATGATCGATTATAAGGACCTGTAATGCTCAAAATAACCGTCTTGAGCTGTTATTGTATGCTTCAAAATGAGAAATGCGTTCTTTGAAATTGTGAATTATTATGTACGAACAACATCTGCAGCAAGACGCACGGCTGACAATAGATGTACGAATATGTATTCATATTACTCAAATTAACGCTAAACGGCAATATGAAGACTTAGTGCCTGTGACTTTGAATGGTAGTTTTCCGCCTCTGAACTTACGGCACTAATAATGCTGTCCCGTAACTGTTAATAGTATGCCAATAGGTACCATTGATAATTTGTAACACAATACCTGTGGCTATATCAGTAAAATACAAATGCTAATGATATTACAGATGATGTTTTTATTGTATGTCGCCTATAAAAGAACTGGCAACAACGCAAACGAAAGAATCAGGACAACCATAATGCCTGAATATGATAAATGTTCTCCAAGAACATATGTAAAACGACACGCAAGTTGAGTCAAATGGCATAGTGCTCTTTTATTACCAACTGCAAAAAATCTACGTTTGACATGCAACAAAGATACGGGCATGTGGGCAAAAGAAATAGCACTTAGTATATTGTTTACTTTTAACGATCAACAAAATATGCATATAATAATACATATACAAAAAACATCAAAATATCAGATTTATAACTTTCACTGATCTGTAATGGTTGGTTTTGCGTTAGTCATAAGGTGTACATCTATAATGGCTCATACATCAGCAGCATTTGCATATAAGCTTGGCATGCTGTCAAATCATAACGGTTCGTTTGGAAATCGATTACGGGTGGTACGTTTAACTTTCATAACGGAAATAACAGCAGTACATACCAAGTACATCAGAATGACCTATGTATGAATGAGGAGATGCTGAGGCAAATACACACATACACACACACGCGCACGCGCTCAATCACACACACACACACATACAGACACACACACACGCCCTCGCAAGAATACCCAGTAGCAACTCTGCAAATAACACTTAGAGCAACCTGTGATCGAAGGACGCAATTACGAAATTAAGGGGTCTGCATATGTTGCAAGATGTGAAGAAATCAATACGAAGAGAATAAAGCAGTGCAAAATACAACAATTAAGCAGAAATATTTCTTACGTCTTGCACCATGCAAACGTTCGACCACTGCGACAAATAAGACAGATGATGTTATCATTAGTAGGGATTATATCAAATGGCATATGTCTCTTATTGTGACCATTTAAGGGCGTAGGAGTGAACAATATGTGCCTGTTGTCGCTGAACACTAAATGTTGTCATGTATTGTACTACTCCGTGAAGTATTTGTATAAAGTGCCTCTGAATGGATTCTTTAAAGTAGCATCCTGGGAAGCATTGCTGCAATACATTTTGTTGTAGCCTTACAAAGAATGACATATTATCGTATCCTGTCATTTGGGATTGGAGTTTTCCTCGGACGACAGACCTTCCGAAACCACAAAAGATCGCATCCCGTCTTTTGAAATAGAACATCCCGCTGACGTAGACGAACTTGCTGGTTCATCCATTCTTTTCGGCCTTAACAATTACAACTTTAGCGGGCCTCATATCAATGTATGTGTTTCCAGAAAGAAATCTAGTACCTCATATCAATGTATGTGTTACCACAAAGAAATCTAGCGAAATGTATGAATTGTTTTCTATGTGAGTATCACATTCGCCTCCGTATAATTGTTAAGGCTTCCTTTAGCAAATAACAGTTATTAATTGAAGAACATTACGCTTGTGTTGAGAGGTAGGTTAGTAATTTACGGGGCGACTGTTTTTGTAATAATTATCGTTATAAGGCTTTGTTAATGGTTTTTAGGTTCTTTATGTTACGACCCTTTACTAATAAGACAAACTTTCATATCATTTTGTTTTACTTGCTGCATTATTGGTCGAATGGACTGCGGCGCCATATTTGATTATTTAACCCCAACAATACCCGAGTTTTTATGAATCCACTAACAAAGATTAATACATTGTTGTTGCCCTTGATCCCATTCACAATGACCCTGACTTCTTGTATTAATATTAATGTTTCCTCAGAACGCATTTCAGCTACGAGGAATCGTTAGGGTGATTGAAAAGCGTACCAAAGATGAATCAATGAAATGCAGGCGTTGGCCTTATATCTGCCAAATGCAAAACAGAAACTCTCAAATATACGTAAACGGAACATGATAACTATATTAGTTCTATTTGCGGTGCTGACCCGCAAATATGAAAGGTTTCGTCGAACGGTCTGTCGTATTACAATATTAGTGCTTTCCTGCCCATCAGTGGCAAAGAACACTTTACGATACAAATTGCTTTTTTGGATAATTGATCAAAACATATATACAAACTAGCGTGTCCTGATCTGACCTCTATGATATTTTCAATCTCGTAAATAACACTAGAATTGGTTTACTCGTTATATAGTTAAACACAGATGATGTTTTTTGTTTAATACGTGGAATGGTTCACGCAATAAGTATCACTTATAAAGAGTCAAACAGATTGACACCATTATTCGTACGCCACAATACGTACTGTACAATATAATGCAGAACCTCTCATTCGCAGCAATTATTCCAAGTTTAACTGGGTAGCTATGAATGAGTAGGCGCAGCATAAACACAAACCTTAATATTATGGCGGTGGTTTAAACTATGGAGAAGATCGCTTTGATTCAGATCGATATCGGTCTTATACAGCATCGCCCCGTGTACTCATCGCACGCAAGCCGCTGTGATAAATCAATTGTCTATATCAACTGAAGAATACACAAAATGGAACAAACTGAATTCTGACTGTAGCATTGGCTGATGATACAGAAAGCCCCTCAATCTGATTTTCAACTAATGGAGTATGCTTTTACCAAATGTTAGATTTTAAAATATTGCTGTTCATGAGTTATATTGATTTATTTCCATACATAAGCGCAAATACAGTTACAAAAGCAATTACTGGAAAACCCAAGTTGGTGGATTTCGACGTCAAGATCATATAGCTGACTGTTAAAGTAGTATCAAAATTAATGTCGTAGACGACTCTTTTGTTTCTAACGGAGTATTACTCAAATTAACGCTAAACGGCAATATAAAGACTTAGTGCCTGCGACTTTGAATAATAATTTCCGCCGCTGAACTTACGGCACTGATAATGCTGTCTCGTAACTGTTAATAGTATGCCAATAGGTACCATTGATCATTTGTAACACAATACCTGTGGCTATATCAGTAAAATACAAATGCTAATGATATTACAGATGATGATTTTATTGTATGTCGCCTATAAAGTAACTGGCAACAGCGCAAACGAAAGAATCCGGACAACCATAATGCCTGAATATGATAAATGTTCTCCAAGAACATATGTAAAACGACACGCAAGTTGAGTCAAATGGCATAGTGCTCTTTTATTACCAACTGCAAAAAATCTACGTTTGACATGCAACAAAGATACGGGCATGTGGGCAAAACAAATGGCACTTAGTATATTGTTTACTTTTAACGATCAACAAAATATGCATATAATAATACATATACAAAAAACATCAAAATATCAGATTTATAACTTTCACTGATCTATAATGGTTGGTTTTGCGTTAGTCATAAGGTGTACATCTATAATGGATCATACATCAGCAGCATTTGCATATAAGCTTGGCATGCTGTCAAATCATAACGGTCCGTTTGAAAATCGATTACGGGTGGTACGTTTAACTTTCATAACGGAAATAACAGCAGTACATACCAAGTACATCAGAATGACCTATGTATGAATGAGGAGATGCTGAGGCAAACAAAGGACGTAAAGTGAGGTTCACAGATATTATGGTCTTCACAAATCATCGAACGGTGCCATAAACAATAACAAATAATCAATTTGCTCTTTGCAAATCCAATTGCCCTTCGTGTTTGTAATCCATCTTGACGTACCTATTTGCATTGGAGACATTTTCGTTAACAATGATGTTATCGTGTGTTCTCACCTCCACTCATAGGACTTAATTATTGGTTTCGATACGTTGCGTTATTGGTGATTTCATATCCCTGTAAATTAATCAAGATACCATATGAAAAACACATATCTATTTAGTGCAATATATCCATATGTATTTTACCTTGAATAATGCAGAGGAAAAAGAAAACAAGAAACAGCGATAAACATGGATTTCTCACGTCATTGACTTGCTTAGAATAGACCACAGCAGTCCCTGAGGCAAAGATAACGCTTAATTTTCATTCTTGTGCTGTAAATATCTTATTGTCTACCCAGCACATGGCATTAGAAAACCGATAACACATTCACTGTAAATGAAGTTAGAATGCCAATTTTGTCAAAACAGCTATAACACTAATGATTGTTGATCTCCCGTAACTACATCCTTGTACTCTGTATAACGTTTTAAAATATAAACAACTGATATATATTTAAGATTAATTCATGAGATTATAACTTGTGCTAATCATATGTATTGCTTTAAGCTTTCAACTATTTACCATTTTCAACTTTTCCCTGTAAAACCAAATATTTCAGTCGTTTTAATCATGGCGTAACAGTAATTCGTCCCCATTCATTAATTCATCCGAGCTGGTCCATTGGATTAGCTGTAGATGCTACTTTCTAACTTCTTACAGCATCTTATAATAACTATGAAACGTTTCAACTTCTATAACATAGCATATATGAGCCAGGGATATTAATATTGAAGGCAACGTGTTGCGCTAGCTGGTTGGGACATTAAAGTAGAGCGGTATGTAATGGGGAGATGACAATGTGGTTCATTATTCTCCAATCAATGAAAACATTATATGGTGAAGAGTAACATTTGACATCACTACACGCGATACGTCTCCTATTTGTTTGGATATGTGATCAAAGGAAGTGGTTATTTTCCAGTACATCTACAAACAGAATTATTTGCTGAACACTTCATTGAATAGTGGCTGTGAATGGTCATAGATGACTGAAACATTCGCTTAAGTACAACTGTGCACTGCAAGTGCTATGAACATGGCGGTAGATGTGAAATGTGGTGTACATGACCCTACCTCATGGTTATGCTACTGCAGGGTTAAGAAACCTTGATGATGGATGAGTATGCTACACAGATGTTCATGGAATTGAACGATAAGTAAAGAGAGAACGTTATGTGTCAATTCATGGTGAGGGAGAACTGTCTTGAATGTCAAATTGATCACCGGAGTCAGTTAGAATGCGACTGATTATGAGTGTCGAAAAACCAATCAAGTCGTGTCTGCCGCAAACGCTGCAAAATTATGGACGATGCATTTGTGACCCAGATAGTGGAGTTCAGTTTAGTAGTTATTGAAGCGCGAACATCTTGGATATAGATGTGCTAATTGTTGTGTTTGAATTTCAGACATTAGCTATACATGGTTTCTTAAAGGTAGTTGCAATTGTGGTTTGTCACGTGGCTCTCTTAGCAAATCAATATAGGTACCACGTGACTGCTGACATCAGCTACACGTTGTTGATAAAAGCTGGTCGAAAATATGAGAATGGTAGGGTTGGCTACGGAATGACACAAGAGGACCAAGGAAACTTAATAAAGAACACGTTTCTGATGAGACACGTGCACGTATCAACTGCCCGTGTAATCTCCTGCTGAAGAGGTCAATTGTTGTCGTTATTCTATCCTCATTGAAAAGGGTAAGTATATATTTTGGGTTTACTCCTAATTATTCAGTTGTCAGTTTGCCATGCGCTGCGTTGGTTAGCCTTTATAAAGGGTGTCCATACTAATAAGACCAATGGCAGTATTTGATCGTTTGATTTTACACCCTCAACTATCCACGGATAGACATCTTTCTCCGACGCATTTCACTGCATGGTTACGCCATGACGGACATGAATTAAAGGGTTGCAGCACCACACTGTAACTGTTCTACAACAATGTAATGTCTTAGAACATGTTGCTCACTGTAAAAGAAACTCTTCTTGTCCAACACTATTAGGAAACCAGTCACATCCAAATTGTTGTTCCACACTACACGGTCTATAAAACTGGCCATTCCTTTAGCTCCCACCGCCCACATGCGTTGACATTCAACATAGTCTTGTGTTATGTTACTGTCATGCCATGAAGTGTAAAAACATAATAGGGTGGCAACTTCTTTTAATGTCTTTAGTAACTTTACTAACATTCCAATCTGATTTCTGTGTGAGGTGGATAACTCTTAAGGCAAGGTGAGAATGGATCTCTTTGAACTCTGCCCCATGATTGCTGGTTGCGTGAGGTAGACTCTGCTGTCAATGCGGTTTTGTGGTTGTATGCAACAGGAGTTCAATTAAGACCTAAATTGACTGATGTTCTAATAGAAAAAACGGCTTTTATTGTGGTCAGCCGGTAGTGATGTTATTTATGGTTTGCAACTGGCTTCATACATGCAAAGGGTGGGCATGCGTTATTGTGTCGCTCATTTCTAGTGCTGTAAGTAAAAATATGTGCTTCGTGACAAGACCGGGGGATGTTGTGTTTAACTCGGAAGTTGTATTGATAGGGCGGCGACCAATGTCAGCGCATCACAGATAATTCCATTACCTCGTTCCATTAACAAAATTTTAAGGCTCTTACGAGACATAATGGAACCTCAGGAGGTCAAATAACCGACGAGTATCTTTTTCAGCACTCTGATGCAAAATTAACGAATAAAGGAGGCATGACTATTTAGCGGGTAAGTGATTTATGGTAGTTCATGCTAAGCATCCGTTCTTTATTAACAAGGATTATACGTTTCTGACGGCCCTCATTCTGGGTCTCCAGCCTTATATACTATTAGTGTTAAGTACATATCGCTTCCTTCACAAACGCATGTTTTGGTCCAAATTTATAAATCCAAACAAATAGTTTTTGATGTCACAGAGAGAAAACCTAAAATCCATAAACAAGCATATATTCATAACGTGTCATCTATAAGACACAATTATGCATGCATCTGACTGCAAATATATCGATACAGTCTATCAGTCATAACCAAAGTTAGCAAACTCATATAAAGGAAAATCAAGTGAATATTATATATAGATTTTACGTCACTTTCTACAAATTTAGGCTTCTTCGGAGAATACACTTACATCACAAATGCTAAGAACGAACGGCCAATGAAAAGGGTCATTGGATTTCACATCGTTGGCGAATGGCAGCTTTAGCGCAATGAGAAAAATGGATCTGCGTTCAAATTGACTTTAGTCTGCCGATTGTTAAACATCAACTCCTCTCTAACATGATAAGCAATGTCTCAATAAAGGTTTGCTGTCATCAGACGTTTTGAAGTATATACTGTGTCTTCTCTGCAGGCAGTACTCTTAACTGTTCCGTAGCTTTGCTTTGGATGTTTATTGACGGCATTCATATCGCATATTCAAACGAATTAGACCATAAAAGTTCGTCAAAATAGCCTTCTTAAAGTAGTTAAGTGTGGATGCGTCAAAAATACGAAGAACACATCCACAAAGTATTGTTATATCATATCGTGGTGGTGAGGCTAAGATAATTCCACAAACTATCTTCTGTAATTTGAGCCATACCTCAATACAAAATTTAATATGCGGGTAGATAAATAATAATACAATGTGAAAAAAGTAGATTTGAAGATAATTGTTTCTCTTTTCATAAAGGACCAATACGTTTAGCTATTTTCACATGCTTTATACGTTAGCAACATTCCAGTTTCGAATCGCTTTAAACAAAAGGGAGCTTAGTTTATCCTCTTCTTCAGTATATTTAACTCTGCTTCAGGCATAGTATTAACTTTACCTGCTTTAAATTATAATGTTGAGCGTTTATATAACATTCAAATAAGGTCGATAGGTATTTAACCACACCACGAACTTTTTCAGTTCGCTGTTCACATAATCAATATCCTCCAGGCTTTGAATGTATTAGTGTCGTTTGCAAAAATAATGTAAAATAGCAATTCAGAACTATTGGCAATATTGTAGATATAAGATCTTACACATACTATATTATCCAATTTTAAATTTATAGCATTATCCTGCTATAAATGTATCATAGTGTCTGCGCTTGTGTTCAACAATGCAGTATGGGGAGGTTAGACTACCGCCTCCGATAGAACAAAAGACAGCCGACATCCACTGAGCAAGCGCTCCGCCCTACTCCCATCTGGAATGAGGCTCAGGTATCAAGATCTAACAGGCTTTCCAAGTCGCTTGTGAGTGAACATAATACACCGCACAACCCCTTATAAGCAAGAAATCTATGTTGCACTTCGCCTGCCGTATTATGCCCGCCTGTCATATATAAGGGCATAACGCCTTATCTATTCAGTACGGTATTTATAGCTTTAACTATTATCGAATCTTATGTTACTGTAGGTATGCACCATTATGCTGTTTATTACCTGGCGCTACAGTGATTATGCGTCGTTGGCACTCGCGCTTTTTATTGCTGGTCAAAGTATATTCATGCCATGATGATTGAAGGAATTATATTGGTCTTGATCCCGTTTTCCGGAGCATGTACAAACCATTAAAGCATGCTACTTACTGATATTATTCCCAAAGAGTATCAACAACAAATTAATATATAAACAATTAATGACGCATTATTCACCCCCTTGAACTACCCGTCTCTATATATCACTGTACACACCCCTGCCCTTTACCGCTTGATCTCGCCCCCCTTGCCATGATCTAATTATCATTGCTACATTGCCGGATACAGGCCATTGAATATTTAACGCTTCGTCGAAACAAAACAGATCAGCGAGGTTTTGAATGGGTTGTTCATCTTTCTTAAAACTAATGAACGAAATTGATGGTTGTATTGGATACATTCCTAGTGCACAATTCAGAGGTATTGGTTGATTTATTGCGTTGTACATTTCTGTAACGATGCTGCTGAGGATTTGAATTGCTCTCAATATAATTTAGGATATAATACAAATTTCCCGAACATATTTTCAAATAAGCTGTTTATTCAGGCCGTAATTACTGGCAAATGCTGGCATATTATTAAGTGAATACCAGCGACGGGCTTTAATTTGATGGTATTTACCTTGGCTTATCTAGACGAGAAGCACAATATATCTTTACATTAGACATTGAATACAACATTTCTGACATTGTAATATATGGTATTATGGAGACATGCATATTCTATACATTGGGCGAGGGTTGATGACTTCAGCTTTTCAACAACACATGCTTAGTAACACATAATCCTGCATATGTATGCTTTGAAATAATATGCTAATCAGCA
The DNA here is from genome assembly GCA_034190875.2 of Urechis unicinctus. Classification (NCBI taxonomy): domain Eukaryota; kingdom Metazoa; phylum Annelida; class Polychaeta; order Xenopneusta; family Urechidae; genus Urechis; species Urechis unicinctus. The sequence continues at coordinate 16,039,128 of CM067343.1, forward strand.
CTGAAATATTATAATCCTACAAATCAATAATGAATTCGCCGGTAAGGCAGTATCACAACGATCAAACGAGCATAGTCACAATAATGCCATTGCAGCCATATAACATTCATCTTTGCTGGATATGGTATAACACATAGAAGCAACTAAATAAAAAAAGGAGTTTAGCAATTAGCAAGTAATTAAGCATTTATTGTCAATGATAATGTGTACCCGATGTGATTTTGACTATGCAACCAGGCTATTATTACCATTATGTACAGTATAACAAGTGCTCTCTTTAAGGTGTCACCGCGTAACTTAAAAGAATTTTAATGTTAATCATCTTTCAAGTATTCACATGCCCATAATTACCTGTTCTGTATCGTTAATCATCATCAATTCCCCCTTGTTACATGCAGAATCGGATTACCACTTGACATTAGGTGATGCACACGTTAGAACCACATTGTTAAATAAAATTAGAAACCACAAAACAAAAATTGATATGCTACGTTGTGTAACGTTTTTTGCTTTGGAAGGATTTTGCTTCTATATGCGTAGTTTATGCTTAATTTGCACAAAGTAGGGTAGAGTAAGTATTGCTCGGTCATTGTGATTACTGATCAATACCCGATCTCATTATTGTCCTATGCAATGTGGCATGCAACAAATACGTTGGCTTCATGTCTCGCGAGAGTTATCATAACTACGTCTATAACACTATTGCGCCAGTCGATATTTTAACACATCGTGTTATCACCAGGTGGTGGTGAGGTTTACAGATGTTCGGGGGTACATTGGAGATATATATATACAGGCGCCTTTGGTCACCTGCACTACAACCACGTTTTGAACCGCTGTATCAGTAACATTTCCGTTCAGACATATTAAGACGTGGGAGGTTCGATGAAGAATTTTATCTATTTAAGGCTGTTTAATGGCGGACAGAAATGTGCAGAGACAAGGTGCCTCATATTTTTTCGTTTAGTATCACACAGTCTCTTCTCATTATTGCTCCAGGATTGACAAATGTTTACATTTACGCTTTTTTCCTCGACGTGTTATATATATTCGTGCAAACAAATTTTGTACTCATTCGTGTTATTGAACATCTGAAATATACATGCTGCTACTGTGGCAGGTAACAACATGACAAGCACCGTTAACATGTGATTAATTGCACATGCCAATAGGTGATGAGATCATTAAGCCCAAGGTCGCACTGCGAAACCTTTGTGTAGTGTTTGATAATTAACTGTTCTTGGAAGCGGAAGTGAATCATGTCATCATGAAGTCTGCTACCACCAGTGGCGGCCATTACACCAAAACAACACAGTCTCCTTGCTTCAGAGAGCAAGCAGGAAAGAACATACAACACCGTCATTTCACATCTTCTTGGCTACTTGTAAAACAGCGCATTGTTTACAAGAACCTCACTATGCCTTATGACCACGCCTTCATTGTATTTCATAGTGTTACTGTTTTTTGTCGTCGATCTCTACATAGCTTCATCTTCTCATCCCATGCTCCCTGCCTCTGTATTTGCATTGTTGTGCACTCACACAACTGCCTTTCACATTATAATACACGTGGAAAGTGTATATTTTCTTCATGAGGTTCAACATCATTGTTATAATCTGTCAAATCGTTTTGAACTTATTTGATACATTTTAAGTCTTTCACCCAATTTGTGTTGGTGTTTTTTTCATTTCAATTTTGTATTACATAAAATATTCTGTGGTTTCATCTTCAGTTTATATGCATATACTTCCTCAAGTGTGAGGCCTTGCGTTTGCATTTATATATGTCGCCTTCCCTGCACAGTGTGTCTTCCTTACGTACTGTAGCGGCATTGCAGGAGTGAGAATTTCGCGACTCAACTAGATTCCGAGGAAATAGGATAGTACAGGGATTTCCCCAATAGCGACGAGCATCCACATTAACAGCTTGCAAGCAAATGACTTTATAAATCAAGCGCAACACAATTTGCATGGAGCAACATAAACGCATCAGCATTTCGCTATTTTCCGACCCACGTTTCCCTCGTCTTCCTTTTTGTTTGTCGAGCATATATTAGACACATTTTACGCTCTTAGTTCAAGGATTATATAGGCGCACCAGAACCCAGCAGAGACTTGTTCGTCTACAGAGTCTGTAAAGATACCGCTACAGATGAGCTATTACGGTACATGCAAGATAAAGGAGTGGAATGTCAAGAGGTAGAGAAGCTGTCAAATGACGCCGCCAAATTGGACAGTTTCCGCGTAGAAATAAAACTCTCTGATCTCGACAATCTTTTGAATGATTGTTTTTGGCCGGTTGGCATATGTGTTAGGATATTTTATTGCAAACAGAAAAGCAATTAGGTTGTATTTGTCACTGTTTTTTACTGTCAATGTGTCACAACTTAACGTTTTGTACCTATTATAGTAGAGGCCATAGGGATGATACGATTGTGTACATTCAGAAATTAATGAATGAATGTGATGTTCTGTTTCTACAAGAGCATTGGCTACATGAAAACGAATTTGATGTACTGGAAACTAAATTAGATGGTATCATTGTGGCTGGGGTGTCTGGTATGGATTCATCTCGCGTTCTCAAGGGGAGACCATATGGAGGCTGTGCATTTCTGCATAAGCGGGATTCGAAGTTTTCAATCTTGTGCAAAGTAATAGTGTCAGGTGCATCGCTTGTGTGGTTACTGTAAATTGTGACGGTCGATCTGCTTCAATTTTAGTTTTAAATTTGTACATGCCGTGTGATGTGTCATCTTCAACTCCACGTAACAATATCTATAGTGAAATTCTTAATGATGTCCATTCTATCATCAACGCCAACACTGATGTGGATTTCGTGGTTCTAGGGGGTGACCTTAACACTGATTTTAGACGCAACAGCTCACGAAATACAATTTCATTGAATGCATTCTGTGAGGAGCAAGGTTTGAGACCTTGCGAGTCGATTGGATCAAGTGTCATTGATTTCACATATGAGAGCGACATTTATAATGAAAGATCTGTTTTGGATCATTTCATAATATCTGAAAATATATTGCCGTTAGTCTCACGATATACATGTACTCATGATGGGGACAACTTGTCTGACCATAGCGCTGTTTTTCTGAGTTTGAATGTCAATGTTTCAAAGTCAGGTAAACCGAAACGTTGCATATCCAGTAAGATCAAGTGATATATTGCCGATGAAAACGGCATCAGCAGTTATAAACGCTACTTGAGAGGATTTTTGTCAAATATCAAACCACCAACATCTGTTGCTACATGTACCATATCTGGTTGTAAAACGCATAATGAAATGATTGACAAATACTTCAATGATATAATCATGTTCTAATTTAGTGTCACAAACACATTTGTTGATGTCAAGGTTTGGGGCTCGCAATGTAGATGTGAGAAACAAGTTGATCAACATTATCTGTACAAGTTTTTATTGCTCTCCCTTGTAGAGTTTAGACCACCGACACATAGAGGTTTTTTGCCGAACTTGGCAAAAATGTATTAGACGTATCTGGAAGCTCCATCCACAAACCCGTTCCATATGCTTACATCTTTTAACAGGTCAACAACCAATCAATAAACAGTTAATGAAGCGCTATATCATAGTCAAGGTCCCCTAGCCTGATGGCTGCGGGCGCTGTTTACATGTTACTGATGTTCAATAGTCTCGCCTTCAGATCTAGGGGACCATAATATATTGAACTGGACGGGCATCCCAGATTTGGGATGCTCCAATCACAAGCCGTGTCTCTCGGTCACTCTCGGGTACCTTTGAGACGTTGTCTCTCATTGGTCAGTTCTACAATTTCCGAAGTACTTGTCCAACCGGCCGAGTGATTTTTATGAGCCGGGCACACATTCTACAACAATCCGATTTGTTGTGCACCGTTAATCACACATTCGGCGAGAGAAGCAGACACACAACTGTTTATTTTAATTTACTATCACGTAAACATACTATCGTGCAGCTAAGCGATTAAAGCGCTTGTTGTGGTGCCAATTTGAACTTTTGAGACGCCCCATAATTGCAGAACACATTCAATGTGTTCTCATTAGCAGCAGACCACTACAATGTCAGGACGTCACATAAAACCGAGGGTGCGTATCACAAGCCAGTTCCATGAGCCAGACACGTGCAATTAAGGTCAATCCGGGTCACAACCTTTGCTATGATTGGTCACGATGATTAACGAACGTGTCTAATGAATATTCGGACGCACCACTTTTAGAGCTGGTTGCTGTCGTAGACTCAAAGGGCGAGAAGCGTAGCGGAACCCCTGGAGTCTGGGACGCAGACTAGCTATATTTTTTTTTATGTAAATGCATAAGCAGTGGTAACAATGTGTTGTCCTTTGTCAGCAGACTCTGCGCATTAAGTTATTCCACTGTTGCTTGCAATCTGACAATTGTCATGTTCACAATTGGTATTAGCACTAACACTATTTTCTCAGCAGAAATCACGCCGAATGAGTACCTACTCAGGTCGAGTGAGAATGGCATAGACATTAATGTGTTCAACACTATTTCATTATTAAGAGAGCTCATTATGCAACGGGATGGGCGAGCAATTTCTATTCTTACCCCACAAGAAATTGACGAGCTCCTGTCCACAATTTGCACGATGTTAATCTTCATTTCTTTCTTGCACTGTTTCTTTACAAATCTGTACGTTTATATGTACGAAATAAATACTATATATATATATATATATATAGATATAGAGAGATATATATATAGATATATAGAGATATATAGATATATATATATAGATATAGATATATATATATATATATATATATATATATATATATATATATATATATATATATATATATATATATATATATATATATATATATATATATATATATATATATATATATATATATATATATATATATATAGTTTTATACAGAAAATCACCGCAGCTAGTTTACATCATAAACCTTATCTTTCGAATCATATACAATCCCTCACTCCACATCTTATCCCCATAATGCATTCTCCACGTGTAAGTCCCGCTTAGATTACGGCCAATGTAATGTCCGGTTTTCTGCATGTTGCGTGAGATTTCGAATCGCGTTTTTTTGTCCATGAGGGAATGACGTCTTCTGCTCACTTCTATCTTTGCCCCGACCCACAGCACATCTCTCATTTACCACATGACACATATCTGTATCAAATTCAGAAGGGCAAGGCGTGCATCAGTAAACCACTTACTGTCGGTATGTATCCAATTTTCACATTAGGTATAACAAAGTTCTATTTTTGGTAAGAGACACAGATATTCGAACAACTAAACGACCCGAAAAAGTTTTTGTGAATTCGTGTAGCAAACTTCAGTTGAGAGATTTAATGTTCATGTGATGCTATCAAAATAAATTGTTAAGTTGAAAACAATCTAGGTCGTTACGGAATCTGATATTACAAACGTCCAAAAAATCAATTAAATCATAAAGCCCGGCAACGTCCTATTGCCGGAAATTAATTAAAACAACTGAACATAAATGCATCCACGCCGGCACCACGCAATTATGCTTGTTTACACTCAAGTGACCGAGCGATATGTAATAGGACGAGAGATGTAGTGTGTTTTACCTGGATAAAGATGATGCGTTAATTTAAAAAGAAAAAGGGCACAAGGCCTGAGTAATAAATGAGAGATAATGGTATATATCTTCATTGCACTGCGACGAACGATATATTTTGAAGCAATATAATTCGAGACCTAAAACTGTCGGCGTAGATTGTAGAGCGAAGGCCAATGCACTCATAAGCACCTCAAATATACCTGACATCTCTCACGAGAACTAGCAGCAGTCACGTGAAATCGTATATCTTTGTACATTCCCGTACCATTTGTCTCGATTCCGCTGCTGTACCACTTCGAATGCTAAAATCAGAAATGTGTGATGCTTGGACTGCAAACCTTATGTGGTATCGCCAGCGGCCGCCGGCTTCATCTCAGAAGCAAAACGCGATACGAGCCTCATTGTGATTTACACAATGCGACATGGTATAATGTAATTACTTATACTAGACAGGCCTCGGGTGCAGCCTTATTATATATTGCACATTGTATTCGTTGGATCAATTTTGGTGGTTGGCAATATATTGCGAAACGCCTGCAAGGTCATAAACAGGTTAAATAAATTGCTTCGATACCTGCTCTTAAGCCATTGCTACGGCTGAGATACATCAGCCCATATATGAAGCTTAAACACTGCATACGAGTGTGTTGTGTTATTGTTTGTGCACCCGGTAGAAATGTTTACAGGTCTGAATGAATTGTTTATGCGCTTGTCAATCAAAAGTTCGATCTCGACAAATTCTTGTATGCTGGTTATATCCTAATGAACTAGAACTCTTCAACAATTATTCCTCCCCACGGCAATAAAGCATTGAAGCCTATTGATCTGGGTCGATGTAGGCTGGATTCCTCTGTTGTAGTATTTGCGTTATATTTGCGGATTAGGATTTTTTTTATATGTATACATAAAATTATGTATATTTGTCATTACCCACATAATCACACATTCAAGACACGCAGCAAAACTGAATGTTCATATTATAAGGCTTCTCACTGTCAATAAACACCCTGAAACATAATTAATGCCGAGTTACTAGGCAGGGACATACGATGTAGTCTCTTATCGTCTTCGTCGTCCGTTGATATCCGTTCAACGCCATCGAAGACTTCCGTATGATATAGTACCTAATGTTGTAAATCAAAATCCATTTAAATGTTGGATGACTCTCACCGTCTGAGGTATCATATTATGGTGTTAAGATGAGTCATTTCTCCTGACGCATATGTATATCTGTCAAGCGTATTCCAGAAATCATAAGACAAATTAGCCGAACGTGATACATTCATCAGTTCAATTGGTGCTGACGGCGCAGATTCAAGGTCTCAGTAAACTTGCATCACTCTGAGAGTGCTCCCCTATATTTTCGAATGCGTCTGGCACTTACACCTGGTACAAATTGCTTTTGGGATCGTCGAACATAATATTTTTCTAAACTAGCTGGACCTTATCCGATGTCAATGACGTGTATCATCTCATTTATATCAAAATATGTTTATAAAGAATCTATCTATAGACTTATGACCTAAATGCGACATAAAAATCAAGAGGATCTGACAATGCAGAATGTGTATGTTCAAAGGGAGAATCAAAGTGACACCTCGTTTCCACGGATCGTTTGCTATATCAGCACATGTATCAGTTTGAATTCACAAAATGTAGCAAAACGGATTCGCTTTGCTATCGTCATCGAATTACATTAGTTATTCACGTTAACTGCATCACGTCTGAGACGATTGTGTTCGACTGTAAGCATTGAGCAATATTAAATATGATATAATACTTAGCTATAATGAAATGTATTCGCTTTGGAAGTGACATTGTGATAATATGCATACATTAGCTACTATGTTAGCGCACAGGCAGCACCTACATCCATAAACAGCCTCTTCAAAAACTTGTTATATATGTGATTTATCATGATATCGTCAAATATTGGCATCTACTGTGAGGTTATAATTGGTATGGCTATTATCATACTCTAAGGGATATACACAATCCCATCGAAATAGTGCTTGCGGCAACCCTCTTGATATATCCCTCTGTCATGATTATTTACTTTATCACTGCTGTTGTGGCATATCACGTGCAAAGCTTCGACTAGACGTGCGACCGTAGGGTTCAGAACGTTTCACCTGGCCTCCTTATAACACGAATGCAATCCTTTCAATGTGCCAGTAGCTGGTTAAATTACTTGCCGAGAAAGATCATCTTAAAAAGCCGTCGACCTTTACCTTATCAGTAGATCGACTATCCTCTTATCGTACTTCGAATATATAGCATGAAATTAAGCCGCTCCGATAAAATACCATAGATACACAGAACGCTGCACAGATAACTAGCAGGTCCTTCAACGCAATATCTTACCTCCCGATATCCGTCTGTTGTCATTTATGATTATCAGGCGAACTGCACTCGACTACCTTATTTATATTGCGACACATATTTCGCTATCGCTGTATCTGTAACTGACATAGGCGCAGTATGGCAATCGGGCATAATCTAAGAAAATCATCAGTAACCACGGTAAAGTATTACGATCTGTCTACCGTATTCATTGATATGTATACAGAAAGAAAGGTGCATCAACGCCGCCAGACTACTAATACTATGCACACGGTTTGTGGTTACATAATGCTCTGCCATAACAGACGATATGATGGTGTGCTATGAAGCAGTGTCTCTCTTAGTAAAGCACTGGTTTTTGTTCATGACATTTTACTATTTAGACAGGTAATTGTTTCACTCGCTGTATTCATATAGCACTATAACATGAGAGGAGGTATGCAAATGTCGTAGAATGCACTCAATACAGTACGGCCAAATAGGTACAATAAGCGAAATTATAGGCACTTCAACAAATACATAGTATTGGTGTGTTGGTATCAATCCTGTATAACACCACCTTCCACAATGAAGGGTTCCTATTTTTCCGTCCACAATACAAGGCAACATCTGTCGGTATAGATCTCCTACCAATTGGTAACCTGGGTATTTTGATGTAGTATCGGCTTTGCATTATAATGGTAGAATGGCTCGATACTGCTATATTGAAATTTAAGTGATTCGTTAAAGATGGCATATTCTCGACAGTTTGATCTGACCTTCACATGAGTAATCCTTATTGGTAGCTGTCATCACCATTAGAGTGACAAAATAGCCCGCGCTGATGTATTGCTATCCGCTTCAAGGGATAGGCAATATGTAAATGGACTTTTCAGCTGATAGCCTCATGTGTGTCGGTTATGGCGTGTTATGGGATTGATTGCCACACTCTATTGCAGTTCCTGTAATCATAAATTGTGCGTCTAGACGAATAAGGCAAGGATTAAATTCATCTTTATATGGGGGCAATCTATACAAACATTATTGGAATCTTGTCTTGAGCCTTCTATTTATAGTGTTGTTATAGCCAACTCAAATCCACTCATGATACGCCCTTATGACAGCGCTACGTCTGAGAAACCAGCAACTAATATCGGGTAATAGGAAATGTAAGAGCTTGCATCGTGGGTCGATCTCTAAACCAGTTTTTTGGGACATAAATATAAATAAGGTGCCTGTTTTAAATGTTCGGTTAATCAATCCGAAGAAATAAGTATAAATACGTGTAATCGTTTTGTACATGTGAATTAGTGACTAACATTGTAGTTACATAATTTCCAGCCATCGCGGAACAGGTAACTGGTAAGATGATAGTAACAGCTTGGGGAGAATAATGATGTATTGTATTCATTATGTTGGATGGCTGGAGAACCAATATTATATGTCGTCTAATAGTGCACAGTCTGGTACAGCTACATGGTGCATGTCAAGTCTGTGGCTTCATGGGTAGATCACAGGACAGGTTTACATGTATTGATATTGATGATCTAAATAACATTAACCCATGCTGTAACTGATGTTTTTAAAAGAGCAATGATATGACGAACTGCGTAGCTGTAAATGACGCTTTATGGCACCCGATAGATACATTAATATGAATCACAACAAGTTGATTAACATCACTGACATACTAGAAAAATCTGCTGCGCCGGCTCTCACAAATCGTTAAATCTAAGATGTTTCAACGAGCCTGCCCTATGTGTATTCCTCCCTCTGTTTATAGCAAGAAAATGTGCAAGGTTTGACTTACCATAAAAACCTCGAAACAAAATACGCAAGATTTTATGAGACATGACCAATTTACATTGCTAGAAATCACTGTGACATCACTTACTACATCAAACAACTAACTGGCTAATCTTAATAGAGGAAGGAGCACCTGCTCTGTAGTAAGATTAAAGTCCAAGTAGACACACCCGATACTCTTAGAAGTATCATTTGGTATTTCATGCAGCGCTAGAGACACGAACTACCTCGCAAAAACAGCGCTGCATCTAGCATGCAAATGTCACTTGATGATTGTATCTATTACGATGTACCTACTTTGAAAAATCGGAATATCAGACGTAAAAGCTGGGTAGTCAAACGAAAAAAACATAGTAAACCTCATACCATGGGCCAAAAACTTTATATATATATAGATATATAGTAGATATAGAGAGAGATATATATATAAGAGAGAGATAGAGAGAGAGATATATATATAGAGAGAGAGAGAGAGAGAGATATAGATATCTCTCTCTAGAGATAGATATCTATAGATAGAGAGATCTATATAGAGATATAAGATATAAATATATATATATATATATGTATATATATATATATATATATCTATATCTCTCTCTATCTATATATATATCTATATATCTCTATATATATATATATATATATTATATTCTCAGGCACACATTATCATCGGTTAATGGTGGTGTAATATAATCGAAGTTGGGCAACACCCACTGGTGAAAAGGCGAGGGACGCTCAGAAAACCGCTTCCAATGAGCTATTCGTACATAGCTGCCTCACTAGTCATCTCCCCATAGCTCACAAAAAGATTCATTGTCATTTGTGTGCACCTTACAGCGTCCGTTGTTGTCATATATCGTATTATTCGATGATTACTAAACGGCCGTTCGCACAATTCCGCCGAAACTGAATGAAACGTATGCAAACTAGATCAACTTCAGACCGCTGGCTTCTCATTGGCTGACATGACTCGCAAATTTGATTGCGAATCACGCGCACAAATCTCAACGTGTGGTTGGTGTAAATACGACTGCTTCGCAGTTTTTAGCAATTAGTTTGATAATCTCAATCGTCAAAATATATGTGTATATTTAGTTATACATATAAATTTCTATATATCTAGCAGTAGGTCTCGGATGTAAATGTTCCAGGACTAAAGGACGCCAGACAAAAGACATTTACTTGGAGTAAGGTATCTAACGGTTGCTGAAAAGAGGTGGCAGTTGTTGGGCAATGCCAAATGGTAGTGGTACATTATATCGAT
>CM067343.1:16057277-16119777 GCA_034190875.2 Urechis unicinctus
TAAGTGGAAATTTTTGGATTGCATACAATGAATTATTAATACCAAGAACCCGTTTCGCATTGTCATCCTTATTCACGTGGAGACGGGCTTCAATCACCCTAACGATTCCTCGTATCTGAAATGCGTTCTGAGGAAACATTAATATTAATACAAGAAGTCAGGGTCATTGTGAATGGGATCAAGGGCAACAACAATGTATTAATCTTCGTTTGTGGATTCATAAAAACTCGGGTATTGTTGGGGTTAATTAATCAAAATATGGCGCCGCAGTCCATTCGACCAATAATGCAGCAAGTAAAACCAAATGATATGAAAGTTTGCCTTATTAGTAAAGGGTCGTAACATAAAGAACCTAAAAACCATTAACAAAGCCTTATAACGATAATTATTACAAAAACAGTCGTCCCGTAAATTACACACAACTATCTCTCAACACAAGCGTAATGTTCTTCAATTAATAACTGTTATTTGCTAAAGGAAGCCTTAACAAGTATACGGAGGCGAATGTGATACTCACATAGAAAACAATTCATACATTTCGCTACATTTCTTTGTGGTAACACATACATTGATATGAGGTACTAGATTTCTTTCTGGAAACACATACATTGATATGAGGCCCGCTAAAGTTGTAATTGTAAAGGCCGAAAAGAATGGATGAACCACCAAGTTTGTCTGCGTCAGCGGGATGTTTCTATTTCAAAAGACGGGATGCGATCTTTTGTGGTTTCGGAAGGTCTGTCGTCAGTTGAAAGCTCCAATCCCAAATGACAGGATACGATAATATGTCATTCTTTGTAAGGCTACATTAAAATGTATTGCAGCAATACTTCACAGGATGCTACTTTAAAGAATCCATTCAGAGGTACTTTATACAAATACTTCACAGAGTAGTACAATACATGACAACATTTAGTGTTCAGCGACAACAGGCACATATTGTTCACTCTTATGCCCTTAAATGGTCACAATGAGAGACATATGCCATTTGATATAATCCCTACTAATGATAACATCATCTGTCTTATTTGTCGCAGTGGTCGAACCATTTGCATGGTGTAGGACGTAAGAATATTTCTGCTTAATTGTTGTATTTTGCACAGCTTTATTCTCTTCGTATTGATTTCTTCACATCTTGCAACAGATGCAGACCCCTTAATTTCGTAATTGCGTTTTTCGATCACAGGTTGCTCTAAGTGTGAAGATAGGCTGCTACTGGGTATTCTTGCGTAGGCGTGTGTGTGTGTCTGTATGTGTGTGTGCGTGTGATTGAGCGCGCGCGTGTGTGTGTATGTGTGTGTGCGTGTTGTTTTTTGTGTGTGGTTCTAGTGTAGTGATAGAGTGGCTCGCAAGAAGGTTAATGGGATTGGTTACGGCGATTGTGTTCTATAGCTTCACAGTAACCGACAATAATACAGTTACACCTTAATTTCTAAATTGCGTCCCTTGATCACTTAGTGTCATTGGCCGAGTTGCTGATAGGTATTCTTGCGCGTGCGCGCACGCGTGTTTGTGTGAGTAAATGTGTGTGTATTTGCATAGTGTGTGTGTGTATGGTGTGTGTGTGCGCGAGTGTGTGAGCGCGCGTGTGTGTACATGCATGTGTGGTTCGAGTGTATTGACAGAGTGTCTCTTAAGAAGGCTAATGAAATTGATTAAGGCGATTGTGTTCCATATCTTCACAGGAACCGAAAATAAGAATACGATTGTGACCGCTATATTTAAATTACACTCCAAGGCATCTCGGGGGTGAGACAGAGGATGGAAGGGAGGCATACAAGCAAGGCTGCTTCGTAACCTTGCTAGTATGTATATCACATCTAATTAAATGCGCTTCTTTAGTGTACCAAACGTGCTCATGGTATTTACTTAAGGGCATTGCCAGGGCCCTCATGAACCAGACCTCCCTGGTCAGGATCCGCGAGATTGCCGGCGGCATGGAGTCACAAACCATACCGGTCACGCTGGACTCGCGGTCAAAACTTGTCCGCTCGTCCAATCATGGAGTAATAATGGAAGGAGGGTTCTAGCATTTACTGCAAGGCTCCGTAAGGTTGCGGGTTGGAAAAATAGAATGTCTGAATCATTTCCAATTGTGCGACAATTATTGTATTGCTGCCAATGTAGTCGTTGCCTTATCCCAGCTTAACGTACTGTTGCTTTCGTACAATGGTAATGGCCATAGCTAACTTTCTCTTATTTAACATAGTTTCAGTAACTTATAAAGATTTGAATCAATTTGCAACATGATTTGGATTAAGTCACTTCTCATTGGATATTATTCGCTGAATAGTGTCTTTCTTTACTTTCTTCTTACAACAGCATCTCTTTCTTTTACTGTATCTGGTTTTCCCAAGACACCATATATATTAATAACAACCTTCATTGTCGTTTTCATAATAAAAGCCTCATTTTGGGTAATCATCATTATCATTATTCCGTGTATATGTGTGTTGTTAAGACTCTGCCTGTGCCTTTGAAACATGCGCTGATAAAACTTGTATCTGAGTGATATCCTGCATTTTATGACGCGAAAGCGTTAGTTAACTGCTGTGATACTTTTGTAAATAATGTAAGTCAGGAAAGCAGTAGCCAATAATAGGCATTGAGAAACTGTAGGTTGTGATGCACTAAGTGTTCATTTCACAATTCCTTATACATATTCCCCCAATTTATCCACTAAGCAGCATGATCGATGTTAAAATTCAGGCGGTTATTATGATGCAATTATATGGCTGTGTTCTTAAATGAAGAACTACCGCTCTGTGCTTTATCTAAATAATCGATGCTTTGTTATGACCAATGTCTCGTTATAGGACGAAACCTTAAATCATGGGCTCCCATTGAGTTAGTATCTTTGTAATTGAATCGTTAAATTTTGTCTATTTGAGCAAGTGTCATTGTAAATACATTAAAATATTTTCGCATGCTGAAACAATTGAGGCATCATGGGATACATTTGGCAATTGAACATTAGTATAACATTTTAAATGCAGTTGGTGCTGTGTATTATTTTATTAACTTTGAATTCCATTACAGCTAGGTATTATATCATAGTTAACATCATTCAATGTTTACTATCCAAACAATGGCCACAGACGTGATGCATTTAACATGATTGTTTAATGGGATTTGATGACGAACTGATTCGCTATCGTCATCGAGTCCGTTTTGGTACATTTTGTTAATTCAAATTGATATATATGCTGATTTCACGATGTCACACGATCAATGGTGTCACTCTGATTGTCCCTATTAAGAAACATAATATCTGCATCGTCAGATCTTACGGTTATTATGCCAAATTAAGATCATCTGACCCTAGTTACATACAGAGTAAACATGTTCTGATACAAGTGTGTTATTTATGAGATCACACAAGTCATTAGCTTTAGATCCGACGCCACCAGTTTATGATGTCAAATTATCATCATCGCAATATTGATTAACTTCGCAATCTTCTCAGGCGTCGTCATGGTAAACATATTTACAGCTTTGTTTTAAATGTCTAGTTCGATGATCCCCAAAAGTTATGTGAGGCGGTTTTACCAATTCGTAATGCCAGACATAAGCAGATGCGTGGGAGTGCACTATTAGGGTGACGCGATAATCGGTGTAATGAGACCTTGGTTATTTTTGTATATTCGCCTTCAGCGCCAATATAACTGATGCATTTATCATGTTCGGCTTATTTGTCTTATGACTTTCTGGAATACATTTGACAGATACAGAAATGCTTCACGAGAAATGACTCATCTTGACCCCATGATATGATTAACAATTTACCTGCATGTGTATCATCTGCCACCAGCCTTTACAGTTATTGATACAAACATAATCCCGGGGACTGCGACCATTTTGATATCAGAAATATTCGCAATAGGATATTTATGGCGTCTATAATGGTGCATATACGTTATTGACACTGCACTATTGATACCGAAGAAACACGATATATATCCATGAGAGGCAATATCATCATAAAGGTTCAAAAGAAATATTGTCATCTGTGGAAGTCGTGATATTGCACAACATGATCTGTTTAATAGCTATTCTTGCAAAATAAATCGTTAAGGTGCTGCATCCCTCCAATAACGAATTGATGAGCTGCGCTACTGTTTGTTAAAGTATGCGGCTGATAAATGTGGCCTTATTTGTACTAATATGGTTATAATGGCATTAAAATATTTTGTGCCAAATTCTGTGAACAGTTTTTATGGGGAATGTTGCTTATAATTATGAGCGTTTCATAACAAAAATAATCTGACGCGTTTAACGAATGAAACAGAGATGTGAAGCTAGTATTAATTGAAGGGAGATTGTTGCCGTGTATAACCTTATTAAAACATATACACTACCCCGATGATTATACGATGTTTCCGTCCGTGGTCTTCCGTCTGTCGTCTAACCTTCGTTTAGAGTGAAATAACTATTTAGCAGTCACCTGGTAGAACCAACGAAGGCCAAATAAAGGGCACCGCTAAAATGATAATGACATTCAGTAAAATAATTAGAAAATATTTCCGTGCCAACCATTTGGAAATCATTTGACTTTTTGGTGGCCTTATGGTGATGAGTGGCTGGAGCAACAAAAACCGTTAGGTACATGGGTGCCGTGCCGGTGGTGATCAACAATTGATTACTAATTAGGTCTAGTATAAACATGACTTCAGTAAACTGACTGAAACTATCTTGGCTGGTGAACTTTTCCCTGGGTTCACAACGCGATAAGAAATGCAATTGTTCTTAATTCCGTCTATAGTATTTGCCAAATAGACAGTGATATCATTTTGCTCATTAACCATTGTCGACTGCTGTATGAGAGACGCCGTTTTTTACGCGTTTCTATTCTTTACATACCGGCTATGAGTTTAGCACCGCATGTTTGGACTCATTCTAAAATATCTACGTCATATATGAAAAATCATGCCTGGATTGTAATATTCTAAATGGGGTATAACAAGTGCATTCAAATGTTTTATGAAAATTTCTTTAGAGCGACTAGTGAACGTCCGACTCCCTTAGAACATATGATTCATTACATTGTTTTCTGGATTAAAATCACTGATCAATTATGACTCCTTCTTCTCTTTTCATCGACACATCATCTCGAGTAGAATCACTCATTCAGTATTCGGTTATCATAGCCCGACCTATATAAATTACTTCACATTTTGTTCAGGATTTAAAGCAATTGCCAATACTTTCTTCGGTCTAACGCTTTGTAAGGTTCGATGTAATCTATATGCCTGGATTTTGGTCCTCACTCTGGAATATATTTGGTTTAGTCTGCAATTGTAATTGTCAACAGCCCTGACTTTACCGATTATGTAGATTAAGAAAAGAAATAATCGTGGGAGCAACCTTCAAGAGACACCAATAATAACCCTAGTCCAATCTGATTTTATACTATCTATCACCCCCATGGCCTTCTACTACGGAGTCATTCACTTATCCATGCATCCACATATGCAGTCGATCTTAACTCAGCTAGCTGACCTTTGATGATGAATTTTATCAAACGCTCATTGAAAGTCTACCATTTTAGTAAAATCCTCTAGATATTTAAAACGTTTGGTAAACTCGCTGGCCCAAATAACCATGCTGAGATTTTGCAATGAGTCATTCAAAGGGAGCGTTCAGTGAGTTTGTCATTGAACAAGACATGCTGTGACATCTTTAATGTGGAATCGTCGCTGCTAAACTTGATTACCGAATGCGACCCTAGCTCTTGACAAATAGATATGTTGGCTTAACGAAGAGGTGAAGGTATTTTGAGCAGGGGCCTGGACGCATTGCAACTGCAACTAATGTGGTGATGAAGGCGAGAGGAAGCGAGGCGTCGACAGCCGTTCCATCCCGCGATATTCATTTAGACTAATGTGTACTCTCTGTCAAAACCAATGACCACCTAAACCAATCCAAAGACAGGGATTAATAACGAAATTGCTTTTGATAGAAGTAACAGGCTTTTTTAAATATAATTTGCGTATTGATTAGGTACGATCATCAAATATACCATGTAGATCAAGCTATATACCTGGTGCTCGATATATTGAATAAGAACATACATGAATAAGTATATGAAGCATATTGTATCAACAGTCTCATGAATACTGTTCAAGCCGATGTATGTATATATATATATATATATATATATATATATATATATATATATATATAGATATATATATCTATATATATATATATATATATATATATATATATATATATATATATATATATATCTGAATGGAGATAAGCAAGACGTAAAATTGGGATGATTCGTTTGCGGTGGGTTGATGTGTTTTTTCGTGGAGGATTTCTAAGCATTTCCGGCCGGGGCCCAACGGGACACTTTGTAGCTTCGGGATCATTGTTGGGCATCAAGAGGGTATCCAGTAAGGCTTCAGTCACATTTTTGCCAATTTCCGAAAAGGCGCCCTAGCGAAGAACTTTTGGCAAAAAACAGCCGGCAAGCCTAGGAACCGTAATGACGCCTGGAGATCATTGGCTGATATTAAGATGCCGCATGGATCGCTACAAGCATTTTACGCTGAGATAAAAAATTGCCGGTGTCCCACCGATTTTGTGACATTCTTGTGTTGACTTGTGTGCTTCCCTGTATCAACACGCCAGGTAAACTGCGCAATATCGTGCAGGCTACGTACGTAATCCGTCCAAACTTTGGACAACAAAGACAATCCATATATTTTCGCCCTAACGCCGCCAAGACGCCGCTCTCACGCCGGCCGATTTATATACACTATATACTGTATATACACTATAATAGGTGTTGCTGACGAATGATACTAGCACACAATGGCAGAATGTGTGAGTTAGGCATGAATGACAAAAAGTGTACAACATTGTTGTTCTAAATGCCACACACCACTGTAATCATTGCAGGTAGGTGTTTATGTAGTATCAATGCCTGTAATATTGAGAAACTAAAACCCCTCAACTTGTTCCTAATTTCATCAAGACAGAGTTCACGGATAAAATCCGTTAAATGCATTGGGTGGCGCATTGTATCACAATATCTGATAAATGACTAGTGTGCGGTATTTCCAATTAGACGCTTAGAAAAATAAGTACCTATTTTCAAATTATAACCTGTCAGAACACTCCGTCTGATGAAGCCAACGACTATCTGCTTTGATTGTACAAGATGACGAAGCAGTGCAGTAAAAACGAAAACCCTTTAGTTTATTGTAACGATTAATAGTCAGAGCATTGATTAGGACTAAACATTTTTCACTTATCGCGCAAGCGGCACATATAAAACACACAACATATCCTAATTTGTTAATCGTCACCAAGTTACTAACCATATTATGCCAGAAGTTAGAATTTTGTCTTGTGGGAGATATTAGTAAACTTTCCTAACGCTTTCGTCCAGAACGCAAGTCTCTTTGCTTTCATATGGTCATGCACCGCGACCTGGTCGTCTATCTCGAGAAATTTCTGCTCCATGGGAGTGAACCTAGGCCACTGAGTTAATCCAGGACTGTTGGGGTCTCTGCAATAAGAGAACATCTGTCCAAGAATCATATGTCTCTGCAATAAAACACACGGCACAATCGACCAGATACATTATGATCAGGAAAGTTCAACTACTTACCCTGTTTTTACAAAGTTGGCCCAATATTTGATCATTGTGCGGCTCATTGCAGCATCTTCTTTGTTGGTTGTGGTTGACAGCTGATCAGTGGTATCAAATAGCGGCCAGCCAAATGTAAACATAAGATCTGCGCCATGGTCTGCGCGAATCCACGAGGGTTTGTCGCTGCAGGACATCCGGTATGCAAACCGATATACAAATGTATTACCCTTTGAATCTGCAGACAAACAATACCAAATAGCAGACTAGATGTAATGGAAATAGAAAGCGGTCTGGTTTCAACGTGCTGCTATATTCGATGATAAGTCCGATCATAATAAAACACCACGGTATGCCACGCCGGTTACACATTAACAAGAAAATATCGACTCACGCGATTGTGACAATGCGGTCATCATTGTGGGGATGTCAAACATGAAATCACCGCCGCATTCTACAACCTGCTTGTGCAGAGCATCTTTCTCGGTGTCATTGACCAAGTATTCTTTCTTGACTGCATCACACAGACCCTCTGTATCCGCGAAGTCCGGATCGAATGAGCTGCTAACAAGGTATTCTATTCCCGCGATTGCTGCCTGCAGATCTGTTGGGTCGTGCTGCATGAAATATGACGCCACCATAGCGCCTTCGTTACTGTTAAACCCTATAATGGTGTCTACTTGGTCGTCGATGCTGTTGCGTCCTCGAGCCAAGTTGTCAGCGTGCAGTACGTGACCATCGATGACCGGAGTGAACTCGAAGTCATTTAAGTGACCCTGCAGCTCCATCGCAGGCATTTGTCTTAGAAACTCGACGATGACCTCACTTTTCTCAGCCTTGCAACCTTGAAACGCAAATATCAAATGGAGGTAAAATCGGAGCTGGGGCAGCATTTATCTATCGCCTCACAGAAACCTATTACTAATTTATTCGAATACCTTCATTAGTTTGTAGATGAGCTTTAAATGATCCGCTGGTTTACCTATCCTCTCCAACACGGTCTTAAGTCTGTTCGCAGCGAAGGACTGGGTTTGGATATATCCAGGTGATTTCATTGTGCCGCTAGAAATGATACCTCTCCTGAATAGACCGCGTGCCAAGGGCGACAAGAGTAGAGCCGACACACTCATGGCACCTACGAAATACACCTCTTACATTGAGCCATGCACACAACGGCATAGTTGATTGACATATATAATAACTCGCGATTAATAGGTTATATATTGGATGAATAAATATAGGCCAAATTACCAGCGCTTTCACCATAAATGGTGACATTTTCAGGGTTTCCACCAAATGCTTCGATGTTCTTCTTGATCCAACGAAGTGCTTCAATCTGGTCTAGTAGGCCGTAGTTTCCAGGAGCAACAGAGTCACCAGTTGTCATGAAACCTGGAAGAAAGCCACAGCGTTAATCAGTCTAAACTTGTTGGTGCATATCGACAAATACAATGGACTCAGCAGTCAAACTATCAATCTCTAGTACCGAATATGTTGATGCGATAGTTAATGGTGACAACAATGACATCCTCCAGGGAGTTATACGCTGTTCCATGGAAATGATTGCTGTGGCCTGCAACCCAAAGTGAAATCCAAGTCATAGCATAATTAAATATATGCAACGAATAAGACGCGAACAATATATTCATGGGGCATTGTAACCAGATAGATTGTGTGAACCCATTTTTGGAATTATTTTACGCACGCTCTGTTCCCATCACAGAAGCAGATGCTGCAACTTGGCGCACCTGCAATGAATGCGCCTCCATGGATGAATACCAGCACAGGTTTTTCCTTCCCAGCTTGTAAGGTCGGCGTCCACACGTTCAAAAACAGGCAATCTTCCGACATGACGTCAGGTCTGGTGAACTTAGCGAAACCAATTAGGTCTAAAAGATCCATATTTTGCGGACAGATATTCCCTGAAGAGAGGAGAGGCATAAAATGGGAGCTCATATGTCTGGTAAAATACCACATGTAATGAACGTTTAATGTTTTTGTCCCTACCGAAATTAGTAGCATCGCGGTCACCAGTCCAAAGAGAGGCTGGTTTTGGTGGCCGAAATCGCAGGGGCCCTATTGGTGGTTCAGCGTATGGCAGCCCCAAGAAAGCATACACGGGATAGCTTCCATCTGCCACTGGTGGCATGGACTTGCCCAAGGCCCTGACGCCGGGGGCGAGTTCCACAGTAGGGGTCAGTGACGACATGATGGCACAGTCTTCACTGAAAAAGAGGACAAATCAACATTTCATATTAACCCAAATGCAAAACATAACTAAGCAGATTCGCCATAATCATGATTTTTTTTTGCATCAGTGAATATTATTGATGTGCACTATGCCTATTTATGTTGTTTGAATAACTTTCACAGTTTGTGTTCTTGCACACTACCGGGGCAAATCTTTAACATGGCGCGGCTGTCTCAACTTATTGATTACTGAGACAGGCTTCATCATAACGTAAATCAAGTATTCAGAGTGGTCGACGGGGATTTCGTCAAAGTTGACACGTTATCCTGGGCGCGAAACAACATGCTACGTGTAGGTTAATCATCCAAACGCCAGCTTTCCAGTGCGATACTCTTCTTTTATCAATCTCGTAAGTGTGTGGTATCATCCAAAACGAACCAATCCTCACCCCTTTAGCGGACTTCTGGGTCCTCGCCAGGGCCAGTGGCCATGGCAAATATTGACAACGCATTGCATGGACTCAAGTCATCTGTGAGTTTACTTCAAAGTGGGGGCATTTATTCTCACTAAGAGGGTGCGTTATTCAAACAATAGGCCATCACAAGTATATGGGTTTAGTGATTAGAATACAGCAGTCCGCAGATGTCTACCCAGTAGATATTTCAGTTGAGTAGGTAAGAGTGTTGATTAAACAGTGTGTGCCAGTGTGAAGGGCTTTATCAATCATTTCTCTTATCTCGCCTTGTGCCTTACCGGAGCCGAACAACGCGTAATACTTATCGCGTAAAGATAATTTATGAACCAGTGGGATCAATGTACAATAACAAATAATGAGGATGCAAACCCCTGTTATGGTGTGTATTAATACGCGGATCGGGCCCATGATGTCTTACGTCGACTAAACAGACACACACACTAGAGAGTTTGAGGTGAGGTGTTGTGATCTGTATGAGTCACTGTCTGGCTATAATATTCGGCATGAATTGGAATCACCAGAGCGTTCACTGACTGCGACCAATGTACCGGTGATTATCACCTGAGGCTCGATTTTAGCTTCTATTACTGCATTTGTATATACCACGAACCGCTTTGTAATATGCCGCGAAGCAGGGATACATATGTTCGGTTTCCGACACCAGGGTTCCGAGCAGAAAGCGACCAATTGGGTGACCGCAATGCGTAGGCACACATCTCGCGCTCAACGTGTAGGTGCCTTACATCCGGCAACGAGCGCTTCTGACAGGGACCGCTTACAAAGGAAGATTTCGGCTAACAGAGGCTATGTACCAACGACCATTTGGCGGCAATATTTATATGCAGCAAAGATATCGACCTCTCGCGCATGTTACCCGCCAAGGTGCGAGCAGCTATACAGGGGCTCAGATAAAGAACGTTGTTATGCAAGGAGCGTTCTGTTGTTATGCTAATAACTGGGAGTTTTAAATCAGCTTATAACGGCCCTTCTCTCTGGACGTTGAGATACGAAGACGTCTTACCTTTGTCAAAGTAGAGTCTATGCTGTATTTCTCACAGCGGCCAAGTATCTCCTACTCTCTTGTGACTATTGTAGTTGGGGACAACAGCGAGCCCGAAATGTTCAGTCTAAGGTCAAAGTTCGTCACAGCGAGAGCCACGACACCAGAGCGACTATGCTTAGTCAGTTTATGTGTGTTCAGGCCAAACACTTATATTTGAGAAGATATCGGGTGCGCCGAAGTCGAGCTCAGCTGAATACATATTCTTTTTGGAATTTCAAAATGGATCCCGAATCACAAGCAAATAATATTGAATTGATATGTTCAATAACGCGCGATTGAATAGTAAAAATCATAACGTTCGACACAGCACCACCTACAAGGCTGTAGCTCAGGGATGAAGCAATATGCATTCGCGGACTCTCCACGCCATTTAAGCACACTGTGTGTTGATGTAGTTAAATTACACCCAGCTTTATGAAGCCCCAGTACAAAAATTTATCATTATGCCCTTAATCTCTATTGTAGCCTCTTCAAATACTATTGTCGCGTCAGTGGTTCAAACGATGTCTTTTTGGAAAGGTATAATTGCATCCCCAATATCATTAATTATTCTTGGACGCATATACCTATCGAATTGCTCCCTGAATTAACTGACAAGTAGTTTGCGTCTATACTTGTGTTTCAATCACGCTAGTTATGTTGCCATTTAAATGGATCATCATCGCCGCAAAACACGGACCAATCGAAGTTCGCACCTATATTATTAAATATCGCCTCCTAATTTAAGTAATGCATTTAACAGTGCATAATAATAATCACAGCTGTTAACTGGACACGCTGCTCGGAAAACAATGAGATCAGGTTACATAAGGTAGCCCAACCTCTTATCCCCAGAACACAGATAAGTAATCCATACCTGTCAGTATGCTGGCTGATCTGTGTAGTGGGACATGGGGCCTATCCACAAATATACTCCTAAATTTTAGGGAAAGCAAAAACCTCAGTTACGTTTCAACATTATTACCATGCAAACACTATACTGTAGTCGGATGTCACATCAATTACCTAACGTAAATACTCTGAATATTGATTATTACCTGTGAAAGATACATTAAAGCATCGTATTCACGACGGAAAGTCATGCCGTGGCACGACGTAAAGTCATGCCGTGGGTGACACATACACGAACACAAAACATCCAGGAAGCGCCACTTAAGAAGTCTAGAAGCCTCGTTTGTAGTGTGACCGGATGATATAGGCCAAAGGCACACTGTCGTTTAGACCTACAGTAGGCATTTATGTCTGCAGTAGAGGCCTACCTCATGCCAAGCCAAATGTGGTGGACTGGTCAATCATGAAAATATTTCTTCGACCTACTTTTTATCTATTTGAAATAGCCATACGGATGTCATTGTGTTCGATTCAATTGTTGATTACCTTGTTCGCTGAAGTTGTAGGAAAGCTGTAATACATAGCACTTGTAAATATCAGTGGAAAACAAATTCGAAGCGGAATATCGTCCACAAATGCGTCCGCTCAAGTCTATGTGAAAACGAAGCAATTTCGTCATAACGTACTTTGTTATCCGAGACAAAAATGGCGATAAAAGGAGCAGCGTTAATGTTTGCGATATGTTTTTTGTGCATAAAATGTAGATTGATGACGATCTGGATTTTTCAGTGAGCACCGTAAGATGTTTAAGAATAACAAGATATGGTTCATCTTTGAATTTGTTTAACTATGAAAGTCAGTTAGATCAATCTTTGGTTGTCAACCACATTTTGAATAGGCCAAACACCAGACCTAACAGGTAGTAGTTAGGTCTGTTAACCGGGCTAACTGTCGTTATGACGTTCACTGTGAGTAGACATGCGGGAAATTCACGTGCATAATCGAATTAGTTTCACCGCGGCTATTAGATCTTGCATTGAGCGCAGAAGAAAATGTCTCGTCGTAAACAAGGTCGTTCATTAACATGATTGAGTTTAAGGAGCTGGTATTTACATATATAATACGCTTCTTTGAGCGGAAGTTGCTCCTCTCTTTTACTCTTATGCATACTCTACACACACACACATATATATGTACATGTATAGATATAAATATATATATATTTATATATATATAAATGTATATGTAAATATCTAAATATATATATATATATAAATATATTTCTATGCATATATATGTATTTATATATATATGTATTCATTTGAATATATATATATATATATATATTTGTATATATATATAAATATATGTTTATATATATAAATATATATATGTTTATATATATATATATGTTTATATATATATTTATTTATTTATCGAGCTCTCCGGCTCATAGCCACTAAATGGCTCATCCATACCTAATTCGTTCTTCCATTTTTACCCACCGTGACGCCAATTCGGCCATGTCAAGCAATGATCAGTGATCAGGTTTTATTCCTAGGTACATGATGATAACTGTCGTCCTCTGTCGTCTGTAGCAGGACATAGTACATCGCAAAGTTACGTTTTCGAAGAAATAAGCAAATCTTTCATTCATCTGTATATGACTGTTATAATGATGGAGATTGGCAGAAGCGTTGCGGTTAAGAAGCCGATTTGTTTCTTCAATCGGGAGCTAGGTGTAAGCCTTGGCTTTCTCTAGGGATCCAGTGCAAGACCTGATAGTGATCACTTACTTGAACGGTAAGACGAAGTTCTTACCAGGCAGCCTCAGCAACGAATATAGCATGCATTCACGCGATACTATGAAATAAATACAATTCAGAGATGAAATGTAGGTCACGTCAGTAAGACCAACAGATTTGGTTTTCCAGGATATAATCTGTCATCTATGATCTGATACCCGCATTACCCTTTCCTAGCTTTGATTCATCTTGCGCTTAGCAATGTTGAATATGCAAATTTAGTCTCATTTTCAATATTGCGACCACAACGGTGGGTGGTCTTATGTCCTACCCGTGCTCACCGATTATAAATGGTACGTAATGCATCTCATTGAATGCGCGAGTAACTAATAAGTGATCCCGCGGTCCATTGACACTAGCAGAGAGTTCGTGCTTGGATTTTATTACTTGCGCGTAATTAGCGCGCGCGTTGTTTTGTATCGGAATGCCATAAATGTCACTGAGTGGCAAACGCTGTAATGCTAGAAGTCAGAGTGAGTATAGGGTTTGACGGCACACCAACACTGCTAGAAGTCAGGAATAGCAGGTATGCTTTGGTGTAGATTCATGTTATCTTGCGGCATTTATGCATATCAGTTATGTTGGTCGATGAAATACATGAAGAATATAAAGAACAGAAATGTGTGTTACTTAAACCTATAACATCATGTAATAAAGCTGCTGTTTACTAGGCCAAATTATCTCTACACAACTGCGCGCTGGGTTGGCTCATACTTTATTTGTATCTCCTACCCCGGTGGTGATTAGATATTCCTGTAAACTATTGTAATCAAGACATATGTCATGGGTGTTCAATTGTTACTGGGTGAGCATTTTATGTATTCAGTGGGTATGAGGCACAATGTCGTTATATGATAATGATATTAAGTAGAAACATCGGCCTGCATTAGTCATATATCCGAACATCGGGCTCAAGACGAAGTGTTAATCCGCAGATAACATATACAAGTGCAGGCAAGCACCAGGGATCATCACCCCGGAAAGTATTATGCATTTAGACATCCTACCAAGAGAAGAAATGCTTTGCGGTTTTTACTATTAATAGATCTCAAGGGAAATCAAGTTATATAATCTAATCAGTTTCACCGCGTCCATTACGTCTGTTTCTAGAAACAAGGAGGAATCGTGAACGAGGTACATATAGATATATATATATATATATATATATAGATATATATATATAGAGATATATATATATATATATATACTCTATATATATATAGATATATCTATGTGTGATATATATATATATATGTAGTCTATATATATATATATATTTATATATCTATATCTATCTCTATCTATATCTATCTATATATATCTATCTATCTCTATCTATCTATATATATATATATATCTATCTCTATATATATATATATCTCTCTCTATCTCTCTCTATATATATATCTATATATATATATATCTCTATATATATATATATATATATATATATATGTGTGTGTGTGTGTGTGTGTGTGATGAGATGCGAGGGCGTAGTCTATCCTACACCAACTCGGGACTTGGTCGCAGCTCTTCACTCTTCGATGTCCAGCATTAGGGTCCTCATCTCCCCTGTGTCACTGAGGCCAACATCCCGCCGCAAAGTGTCGATGAATGTGGCTCGCCGCCGCTCCCTTCTGCTAGTTTCATGATTTGGCTCCCACAAGATGGTGTGATGGGCTGCCAGCTCCGGGTGTCGAATGCAGTGGCCTGCCAGACCCATCCTCCCCTCCCTGATCTTTATTGAGATACGCGGAAGGTCACCATACAGGTCATTGTTAGGTACATGGTAACGTAAAGTGCCATGCGAAGCATCCTCGTATAGACACTATCAACGGATTTCTCTTGCTGTACAGTTAAGGTCCATGTGTCAGCACCATAGAGCAGTACTGACTCGACTGTTGCCACAAAGAGTCGCCTCTTGAGGTCGTCGCTGGGCTTGGCCTTCCACACCTTTTTTATTGAGTATGCCGCACTCCAGACAATGTAGGCCCCGAGGTACTTAAAGTCCTCCACCACCTCTAGCACTGCTCCATCGCCAGTGACTACAGTCGTGTCCTCGACGTTTAAGACAAGCACTTTAGCCTTTTTGACATTGAGATGAAGGCCAATCTTCTTGCACTCTGATTCAATTGCTAGCAACAGCACATGTGGTTTTTCTTCTGTGTCAGATATGAGGCCAATATCGTCAGCATAGTCAAAGTCAGTCACCATGACTGATCCGACCCACCTGCTTCTCCTGGGGGTGAGTGTGCAACCCAGTTGTTCCTCCTTGCCGTCAATTGCGTGCCGCAACGCATAGTCAAGGGCTAGAACAAATAGAAAGGGAGGAAGTACTCCTGCTTGTATTTTCAAAATAAGGGGTCTCACCATCTGGAGAGAGCAGCTTTGCCCGAGTTCCCCTGTAACCCGCTGCAATTGCCTGGACCACCTTCTCTGGGATGCCATAGTCGCGTAGAATAGATATTGATTTTTCTCTGTGTACGGTGTCGAAGGCCTTGGAAAAATCGATGACGGTGAGCACTGCTGGTAGTCTTCCCTCCTTTACTCTTTCCAGTATTCTCCTGAGCGCAATTATCTGCTGAGCAGTTGTGCGCTTCTGCCGAAAGCCATTCTGCGAAGTTCTGAACCGAGGATCTAGAACAGGTCTCAATCTGTTGAGCAGAATCCTATTGTAGGTCATGGCGAGAAGAGGTTTTAGGCAGAAGTCTCGATAGTTGTCCGTCTCGGTGAGGTCACCGGACTTGGGGATCGGAACAATATTAAGGGTGCTCCAGAGTGCTTGCAGTGCTCCGGTAGCATATGCTCTATTTATGAAGCTGAGAGCGACATCATCCACCGGGACAAACTTTTCAGGACTTCTGAGGTCACTTCATCTTCACCGCAGCTCTTGATGCTGCGCTTGGCCTTCAGGTATTCTGCCATGGAGATTGGACCGTCTGGTATGGGGAGTTCTTAGAAGACTTTGGATACGGGCTCATTTTCATTGTATACCGCCGGTGGACTGCCAAGCAGCTTCTCAAAGTGTGATTGCTACGCAGCCACTCTCTCCCTATCATTCTGCCCCTTGATCTTGGACGATTGAGCTGATTTTCTCCTTGATACCTCGTTTATGAGCTTTGTCCGTGCCTATTGTTCATTTGTGCCTCCTCCACGTCTTAGATCTTCTGGGTCAGTTCCTGCTGTTGTATTTCTGTATAAACTTGGTACAGCTCTTCTTTCGCAGCTTGTAGGTCTCTCTCTGCTCCTCTACCTTGCGATTTGCCAGGTACCTCTTGTACGCGGTCCTCATCTCCACCCTTGCCTTCACGGCTCAAGTGTCCAAACACTGCTCCTTCCGTCGTACCCTGAGGACTTGTGCCAGACATGCCTCCGCAGCTGCTTGGTTGACCTCGGCGAACCGCTTGTAACCTACAGAGATGTCCTCGTCCTCCTGCAGTATATGGAACCTGTTCCAGATCCCCAGTTCACACTGATGCTGCAGCTTAGGGACCATCTCCAGCTGGCTCCATTGGTAGTTTACCTTTTTCGCCATCTCCTTACGCAGTGCCCGCAGGCTGAGCCGAATGGTAGCTGCCACCACTCGATGGTCCGATCCCTGGGAGCTGAAGGGGCTGTAGGCCTCACAGTTAATGACACTCTTCCGCCACCTCTTCCTTACCAGGATGTAATCAATCTGGTGTAGCGTCTCATATGGCGACTTACAGGTCCACAACTTCCATCTCTTCTTGCGGAATATAGTGTTGGTAGCTAGCAGTTGGAAGTCCTTCATTATCTCTAGCATGCGTCTTCCGTTGTCGTTGGCAAGCCTATGGTATGTGAAGAGAGCATCATCCTCGCTGAGTCGCGCTATGAAATCCCCTAGAACAACAAAAAGAGGTGCTCAGGGACACCCTCAACTGTCTGTCAAAGCTGGTTGTAAAACGCGCTCTTTTTGTCATCCTCTTTGCACTCTGTCGGGGCATAAGCAACGCTGGCTTTAAGCGCAGGATTACCCTGGAATGATGTTTTGATGATCCGGTCTGATAAATGGGCCAAACCAATTAATAGCTTCTGTGCCAACCGACCGACAATTATCCCTACGTCACCAGTAGCTGCTTGCGAGGTGTTCCTCCATGCTGATGCTCTGTACAGTTTGTAGCCGAGATAAGCGCAATATAGATTGATCTCACTAATTCTGTCCTTCTGATGAACCTGGCGGTTTTTCTGTATTCCACAAATCCCAACACCTGGTTCCTTAATGTTCCATGCCAGCTCACCAGTCTTCAAGGCAATATTTTCTTTTTCTGTGACGCTCGTAGGAGCGTTGAGTGTCTGAACATTGAACGTAGCCATCTTGACGGGCCGCTTACATTTCAATAGTTTCGCTGCTGGTCCTAGCCGCCAGTCAGACGAGACCCGCCCTAGTGGGTTTAGGTGCACGCCGTCATCAGGTCTGCCATGCGAACGCGGTTTGGTCCCTGCAGCAAAATGGCGCCTTAGGAATCCCGCCACTGGAATTATAGGATTTATTTCATGCTTGCGTTCCATAGTCCATTCATGGCTGGGTACAGATGAGGAGTCGCCGGGTTTCTCAACCGGGCCGGCGGTTGGCACACTTTTGCGCTCATCCCCCTAAGGCTTGGCCGTCACCTGAAATACGTTGAACCCCGTATATATATACTATATATATATATATATAGATAGAATATATACCTCCTCCGTCGTTGAAGGCATGAGACGTCGCCTTCCCTGCATATAGCTAATTATGAAGTTCGCCGATGAAGATCTAACGGCTTGACCCATATATGTAAATATATATATATATATATATATATAGATATATATATATAGATATATATATAGATATATATATATATATATATATATATATATATATATATATATATATATATATATATGAATATCTAGATATATATATATATACATACATATATATTTATATGTATATATATATATCTAGATATATGATATATAGAGATATATCTATATATATCTCTCTATATATATCTCTCTATATATATATATCTTATATCTATATCTCTTATCTCTCTTTATATCTATACATCTACTCTATATATATGGAGATATATCTAATAATATATATGTATAAATATATCTCTCTCTATGTTTATGTAAATATATGTTGAAATATATGGTGTATATATACGTCTAAATATGTATAAACTATATATACATATGCACATTTATATGGATATTTTACAAATACATATATATATAAATATATATATATATATATAGAGAGATATATATTTATATATATTCATATTTATATAAAGGGACATATATGTAATATATATATGTATATATATATATATATCTATTTATAAAAATATATATAAATGTATATATATATATATAAATATATACCTCTATATATATAGATATATATATATATATATATATATAATATATATATATATATATATATATATATATGCATATACATATATGAACATATACATTTATATATATATATATATGTATATACATGTACGGTGAAATAAGCCATCAATATGGGAAAAAGCTTGTCCCACGTCATTGAGAAAAAAACATTTCGTTTACAGCCAATAAATACTGTAACGGTGCTAAAAAAGGTGAACGAAGCAACAAATGTATACATATTTCATTTTGTTTTGCAAATGCATATGTGCCTGCATTCACTCAATGCATTTAATAAAATCTTTAATGAGCAGTACATGTGATATCGAATTTAGAAAAGAAGACGCAGCATTTGGTTCACAGTTCCGTTTCATTATGCATAGATACCACGGAAATAGCTGCTACACCAACAAACAAGTAAATGTTTCTGAAGAGCTCAGCTTATTCAGTTAACAATAATTGCCTCATTAAAGTCACAATCAATTTTCTATTTAACGCTAACTCACCACGGGTGACCTTAGGAAGGTGTTGCACATCTCTAAACGTGGACCTTTCCACAATAACGTTGTACTACAGCACGAGGTTTCCGGGTGCCTGTTATTGTCTATTTATAGTTTGTGCTCCTTGATACGTCAATAAATATTTCTCAACTTCCCCATGTAGACCAATCAACTTGCATTTCGTCAGGTTATAGGGCACACTTATCAATATGTCTTATTCTAAATCTTCTTTGACGGTATAATAATGATGGCACCTTATAGATTATGTGCAAATATAGATTATGTGCAATTGGTTTTATTGGCTATTTCACTCACAAAGGAAGATTTTCTACTTAATGTTTACTCATACTGTTTCCATGGTATTCTAACCCAATGTCTAAACGAACGGATTGTACTAAGCTGCTTTAGTGAGATCGATTAGTAATGGTTGATCGCTGGTCGAGAGTACGCTCATATGGTCTATTGTATGAAGGTTACCAGTAATTATTCAACAAGGTGCACAGAAGCCATTTACTGGATGGTTTATTTTAGACATGTCATACAATTGCTATGGCTATATCCATGGTCGGAACATTGATGCTATGGAAACAATTTGCATTTGTTTCAAAGATAATAGAAGTTGCAAACAATGCCGTATTGATTTGGGTCCTGAAGTCACACATTTATTTGGCTGCGTTAACTACTTGTATGTTCTGCTTCTGTATCTGTGAAATTCCTCTCCGGGATCATTGACTTGTTTATTCAGATACTAGATTTGCGTTTGATGCCTACTGATAAATCAATCAGTAATGAGGGATCAATCTAAAATGCAAGAATAGCTTGAACACGACTGTCGCGTTGATGTTGTCAACGCACCATTCACTCAGTGGTGACGCGTGAATGTTACGTTCGCTTAAGAAATTCATTGCAAATGTCGTGACTCAATGTGGTGGTTTCCCTGGAGCTAGTATGTAGAGCTAACTTTGCAGATGTAATGTACTGTAAATTAAATCAAGACCCACGCAATTTTTATTTGGACCCAACAGCAGTCAATCTCTGGTCTGTACAATAGTGCCCCGGTTTCAGAACTCTCGATATGCGTGTGTGGCATTTCTGCTGAAAAAATGTTTGATTTGGAAAAATATAGAAATGCAATCATGGACGATAAAATCAGCGAATGTTTAACGCGGCTCAGTACCATACGACGACTGGGGAGAGATGCTAAATTCCTGACAAATGTATAATCGGTTGTAGAAAGTCAACTTTGCTAGATATTGGTAAATGTTTGTTGACGCTATTTGTGTATTAATTATGTTAATGTGACAATACTATTGAGCATTAAAACCATTAACATTCCTGCGGACTCTGCAGGCAGGGACAAATGTTTCCATTAATGTCTATGAAGATTCAGAGTCGCTGGCAAAGGAAAACATTCTATGATATATGATGCACACCGTGACGTGAATGGGTCGCACAATATTGGGACCCATGAGTGATCACTATGTGAGCGCATAATGATCACCTAATGTAACAGGCGATGTCGTCTAAAACAACAGATCTCATTTCCATTGCAAAAAGTAGTGTTGCTGGTTATACGTTACTATATCTTTTCAGTGCAAGCGGTCGTTTTCAAATAAAAGCGATGTTTTAGAAGCTTGTGGGAGTGAGGGATAGATAAACCGAAACATTTTTATACTCAATATTCGATGCAGGTGACAGATGGCTTCACGCAGCGTAATGATTATGAATATCCTTCAAGCAAATTGTTTACTTGAAGTAACTCCCTTTGAAGACCTTGATATATGGGTAAGTTGACTGCATGTCGCTCATGCACGTTGGGCTGTTAATTTGACTCGAAGAGCCGATAAATTTAATGTCAAATGTGCTATCCTGAATTTCACGTCACAAGAATGTATGGCGTATATGGAAGTAAACGTTTTTATACGCCATCATTTTCAGTCAATGAATAGTTGCAGAAAGTCTCATCAGAGATGTATACAAGAGAATTCTAACAAATTATATAAGCGCTTGAGAACAATTGATCGTCCGCTTCATAATTCAATAAGTGATTTCACTGCGTTCTTCAGCAAATATATCATCGAATTATAGCTGTCCGTCCGAGGAATTCACGAATGGAAAAGTAAATTTGCGCCCATTGTTCTATAACATCATTATTATTTACCTTGTAATGCACCGTGTTA
Organism: Urechis unicinctus; assembly: GCA_034190875.2. NCBI lineage: Eukaryota > Metazoa > Annelida > Polychaeta > Xenopneusta > Urechidae > Urechis > Urechis unicinctus. Next base: position 16,079,329 of record CM067343.1, read on the forward strand.
GTATAATTCCTATGGGAGTGTTGCAAACCTTATTTTATAGCTAAAATCAATACAATATGCTGTTTCTGTATATAATAATTGAATCGTTATATTGTTGAAATCGGCATGTACAGCTATAATGTTATTTCCGAAACATTTTTTATTTTGTTGTACACCATTTTAAAAACGCTGCCTTGCAATTGCATAATATCCACTTATTATTGTAATTGATTGCTATATAGTAAAAGTTTATTAACAGACTTATTTTGCGCAGCATAACCCACACAAAACAATGTGAAGTATTCAGTCACCACAGTGCTCTCGTGACGTCTTGCATTGTTGCTCTGTGAGAGATAAATGGTAGGGTACCCATGACCACTACCTCAATAAGCTTAATCCATTAGCCCAATGTGAAGGTGCAAAGTGTGTGGTATATGGGCACAGTAGCCTCTGTTGGCGGTAAATTGCAAAGGAAACCATGTACATAATCGAATCAGTTCGGGTACGACTATTTTTCTTTCGAAAGCATGGTCGTTTATTCACTATGTCGATTGTCATGAATCTCCCAAAGCATTTTTAGCGTTTAAATTCAGTAAAACCTTATCAGAATTATTTTTATTGGGCATGTTATAATATTGTTGATCGTTAGAAAAGAAAATGAATAACTGAAAGTTGGTTAGATGGCATCATATGCATATGCATAACGAATGTTTGCCATACGTTCGTTGAAATATGGAATCACTAACAGAAAATGAATATAGATTAACTAACCAGCATGTAATTATACACCCAACAATAGAGACAAGACAATGCATAACTAGCCAGCTACGACGGTTACAAATTTTGATATGGATATTCACATAATGTCTTTGGCCTAAGAGTAGTTCGTGAATACTCAATAGAATAAAACGATAAGGGTAAATTTCAAAGCACTGTTTCGCCCATCCAGCGTCAGCGAATTGGTATCTAAATATCAGGTTACAGTCGAGACATGAACGATAATCATTACAATGCAGACACATTTGAGATTCTCCCCAATCGCTATTACAAACGTGGGCTGTGGCAGAACTTCCCATGGGAGAAAAATTAACACCACTAAGTGCAATATAATATAAAAGAATTACTTCATATAATTTTGTCTATTTAAGATCTGTCTGACATCTGAGATCTACGTGTGTGTTTAATTTTATCATATTGCGCTTGTGTGTTTCCAGAGACCTCGGATCAATGTAAAGTTAAGTGCTCTTTGTTTGATACCAGCAAACGATCATATACGTCTCAAAGTCAAGCGAATTGATCCATGTAAAAAAGGTGATTGTTTACAATACATTTTTGTTTTTCTTCCGGGAACATGGCTTTCCACAAAAAACGCGTGGTTAAGTATTTAAGCACCTTCCTATCTAATTGCACATGATTAAAGTGTATGAACGTTTATGTGTGTAAGCACTTTAGTGGAGTACACGATCCGGATATGCGATGCATTTACTGGCCTAACATTCTATGGATTGATTCATTGAATCCGTGACTGGGTTTTGTGTTAAAATTGTTTAACAATACGGCAAACGTGCGAATCCACTGTTGTTGATAGAGGCATTGTCGAGTGACAAATCACAGAGAATCAAACATTATAAAGGTTTAAAGTTGTACGCTTTCTAAATAATAATGATGCGGTTGGTTTTGCGGATCGGGATATGTCGTCTTTTGTCCTGTTTGGAATTTGGCTTCATAAAAAGCATACAAAAAGTTGCTGCTGCATGTTAACTTATGAATTCCAGGATATGTCAGTATCAGGTTGGCTTTCATACCAAACCATGGAAATGGCGACCCAATATAATCTCGGATATCATTTCATGATTAAAGTCTTACCCGTGATTGGGCGCGAATTAAATCCATGTGACGAGCTTTTCGTTTAAATACAGAAAGTCGATTTACCGGTTTAACAGTCAACACGGAATAAAAAAGTTACTATTTGATCATGTTGTTTCTTAAAACACGGTTTGGTCATACCTCGTGTTGAAATAGTAATAAAGTGGTTGCTAATTGTAACCCAATTCATTTACATTATGAGCAATCATGTGAATACTACCCGATACTAAAACACAAAACCATTACGACGTCAATTGCATGAGGTCCTAAGAGGAGCCACTTACGTGATCAAATTACTTAGACCGTATCAGACATAAATAAACCAGTCTCTTAGTGTGATCAATGCTGATCTTAGACAAGTTGCTGAGGAGTATGTCGCTCTGGCTTTGAACTGCGCTTTGGTTATCTACCGATCTATAATATACACGCCCTGTTATCGTCGTCTAAAGCAAATATGCCTAATTAAGTCAAATATGTTTTTGACTTTGCTTGTTACGCAAAAGCAGTCATATTGCGTAGATAAAAGAAGCATAGTGACGTTTAAGGCGCGCCTTTCCTTTTTGTGTACTCAAGACTCGAACGCAATATCGTATTGGTTAGAGTACGAAAAAAGACTTTGACTTTGGCTTTGCGTATAGACCTAATAAAAGGTGTCACTGCTATGGACGAACTTTAGATAACTTCTTTTTGTGCTTTAAAATATCATATATTAGAAGTAGCAATGGAAAGGGCGTAGCTATTACTTATTATCACTTCAAAATCAACTGTGGCTCACTCCATGTTTCAAAGAACTATCAATCCCTAGCTCATTTGTGATGCATTACTTATGCAATACACTTCAGGGCATACAGTCAGCAGAAATAACTAATGTTTGAATTGTACTTAAGGAGGATCTTTCTGAATGCGATCGTAGAGGTTGCGTAGTTTCGTCCTGCTAGCATGTGTGCGTATGTACTCGCTGGTTGCCAGTCAAATATATTCCACAAAAACCAGTGCAATATGAACAATCTGCCACATATACCAATCAGCAAAATCATGTTTGCAATGTCTTGATTTAAGCAACAAAACTAAACATATAACTATTGCAAGCCTCAGAAGGAACTCGGTGTGGTAGTTGCGGTTACCTCTTACCTCTATTAGAAAGCAGTTTGTCCCTTGGAGCTTCATGAGAAAAAACACTCGCATAACGTCTTAACCTTGTTTCAAATTCACAATAAGTGACTCATGTTGAATTATTGAAACAAAGTAAGATGCGTGAGCGTCTTGTTCCACGCGTTGGAGGCAGCAAGGAAGATGTAAGTGGTATTAAAGACTGCGTGGAAGGTAAGGGAGACTTAGTCATAATTGAATGCAAATATATCCGGATATTAAAATGCAAAAAAGTGACATATTGGTTAAGACGCAACATGCATTAGGTTGAAGTCGATTACATACAATGTTCGCACATGATTGATGTATTTGATGTAAGGAGTCTGGAATGAGAGTGGCGTGGTGAACAATGAGTGATATCGTTTGTTGGAAGCTCGAGTATCTGTGGATTCATCAGATATAGTGCAGCAAAGATTGCATATTGGTAAAAGGAATAATATTGATCCATTCCTGGACGGTAGTAGCTCATATTAAATACCAGTGATAGTTAGCGACCAAACGAATGGTGCACGTTCCTATATTGACATATGTTTATTGCTAGTCGTTTCTATATCAATGATATCATATCTCAAATAATAAAACATAATTCTATAATCTCATTTTGAAGCTCAAAATGGCCCAATTATTTTGATTGGCTATATTGGCGTGGACAGAAGAATTGCAGTAATTGCAGAAATGAAAAAGAGACTGTGATTATGCGACGCCATGTATCAGTTATCTGTTTCATTGAGGGGATTTAGATGCGTTCAAATGATTTGTATCAGATACCATTTATGTTCGAACTGACACTAACATAATAATTCCCGTGTCACTAAGGAATCGTAAGCTGAAAACCCTTAATCACAGAGTCATCAACAGATTGTTTCATAGCCAAAAGTACAAAATCAGTCGCTGCATATATTGCTCAACGATATTGTCTTGTGTTGAAATGGAATACGCTTAAATAAATCGACTAATCGACTAAGTGTTTCGTTATGGTCAAATAATCATTGGGTGTCTTACATGTGAATAAAGAATTAAAGATGCATCTTTGACATCATGACGCCATGTATTGTCAGTGTATCTCAAAGAAACAAATGTACGCAATGATCCCCGACTGTTAAGTGCACGCTGACAGCAACACAATAACGGTTATTTGGTACTGTAATGAAGTTAATAACACGTGTGCCTTCGCATACTGGATGTTGCAAAAGAAAGAACCCTCTATTTAAAAAAGTAACTATGCTTACATCACTAATCAATTCTTTTGGAAGAAAATCCTAGTAAAATGACAGACATACATGTGGAGGCAGTAGTATATATATATAGATATATATATATATATATATATATATATATATATATATATATATAGAGATATCGGGATACCTTAAATAATATAATATAAAAGTTTAACGCAAATAAAATCTTTTTTCCACTTTAAAATCGTGGTATATACTTTTGGTCCTCTAAAGGTCGTCCACGAATGGTCAAGATAGTAATTTATAAGTATAAATTCAACCTTTCGTGCCCATATGTATTTGCGTATTTTTGCGGAATTCATAAATTTTCAATTCTTTTTCCGTCATTATGGATTCGATTTATGACATTTGTTGTAGATATGATTAGTATGGACCATTGGCAGCGTTTTGCGAACTTATTCAAAGTTGTAAATAGACGAATTAAGAGAAAAATATACTTTTTCGGTGTAAAATTTTTTAAAGAATTCAGATTTTTGAAAACTTAGAATTTACATATTCTACGCTCATGATTAAACATTATTTTGACCATATGGGCCAAAGTATATATTGTTGTTAGCAAGATATTGAGGTTTTCAGGTAATGTCAACGAATGGTAAGTTGTTAAAATTTAATATCCCTTTAATAACAACAAATCAAAGAAATCAATCATAAAAGATTATCTTTGTACGTTATAAGTACTAGACTATCATATTAAGATGTTCAAAACAAAATATTTGCAAATATTTGTAATGAAAAAGTGCATTGACTTCACTGTTTGGATGTATTAATGAATCTTAATTTAAGCGTCCTGTGAGATAGAAATAGTCTCGGCCTAAAAAACGTCAATAACACACTCTCATTACATAAGGTTCATAAGCAAAGCCGTCATAGCTGTCATCTCACTCCATGCTTTTATTAAATTGCGCTTGAGATTAAAAACTGGCAATAGGTGCGTACGTCTTCCTTTACGCGTCATAGTGGTTCTATGATCCACGCAATATGAATGCTTTGCTACAAAATAAACAAAAGGCAATAGGACATTTGGCATAACAACTTACTCTCGTAGTGCAGATTTAATATATCAGACCATTAAAATCCGTAAAGAGCATCTGCGAAGTGTATATATATAAGCAACGTCATCTTTGCAAATATGATTAGTGACCTTTGATTCGTTCATTTCTGTTTCGGAACTGTAAGGCAAAATTTGCCCTGCAGAGGAAGGATAGTCTGCAAATGGTTTGTACCATCTCATGTCTCCTCGTCGCTCTCCTGTGGTGATGAAATAGCGCAATTACCAGCAGCCATTTTGCGTTAATTATTACACACATCGCGCCTCGCAACAAAATCAATGCCGGATCTGACGTCACGCGGAGGCGATTAATTATTTATGAGCTCGTCGTTTCGAATGTTTTCATGAAATTAGTTATATACGCAATATTCATGTTGTTAGTTTAACCGGGGAACGTAAATAGCAAATAGCAAGGTAAGTATATGACAGAATTAATGGTCCATCCTAAGCAGTGCGTTCTCACTGTGATTAATGGAAACGTCAATCAGCGAAGTAGCTTGTTATCCCTGGGGTATGACATGGAAAAGAAAATGGATGTGTGTATCTAGAATGATATCTTGGAGGAAAATCAGTCTTAGCGTCAAAAGTTTCAATTCGATAAACAAAATAATATTTTGAACATATGTTGGATCTTAATATAGAATAATGTGACCTCCATAGGGACACGATTTATGAATCAAGCGCATCAACATTAGCACGGAGCAACACAAACGCATCAGCATTTCGCTATTTTCCGACCCACGTTTTCTATATTTGACTGCCGAACATATATCAAATACTTTTTATGTTGAAAGTTAAAAGCATTCCTAGTTTTTAGTCGCAAAATGAAATAAAGTCTAGCGTCATCTACAATGGTGTCATCAGTGCTATTTATACCATTAATGTAAATGAAGAAAATAACCCGCTAATAGAAGTGGTGCATGGCGTTAATGTGTTCATCAACCATTTACTTACAGCATTGTCTGTCGTTGTGAATATTTGATTCACATAAGCACCTACGGCTGCTAAGGTAAGGGTGTTGCCAGATAATTACTGTATTAGAGCTTCGTTCTTTATTAGATTCGATTTGGGACCGAGCGAAAACAATGACGATCGCACATCTTGCACTTATCTAAGCCCCTCATAATTCAACCTCATACACGCAGTTTGTAACCATATTATGTTGAATTAGCTGCATATGTCCCTGGTCAAGTGTACATTTGCTTATATATTGTTGCTTCCCTCGTATTGGAAGATAATGTCAACGACCAAGTTCTAATCTTCGGATATTTGTGATTTCGGATATTTGCCAGGATGGCACCCGTGATATCATGTGTTCTATTCCATTCTCTAGCTGTTGAACTTCTGTCAACACCGGATATTTCGGGTACAGCAGTAAATGATGGTTATTTCCGTGCAGGTACCCATTTCCATTGATAGGACAGTTTATCTCACTGTTCATCGCACATCTTGTAGACATAAGAAACAATTTAGGACGTTGAATGGATAACAAAAGAAAGTGAAACGTGTGATACGTTCACCTCTGTTTAAAATGAAATAATAGCTGCAACAAAAACGAGTTTATTGGCATGGATAATGGAAGTTTAATTAATGCCATAACAACATATCGAATTCGGTTCAATCAAAGGCTTATAAAATTGAAAAGTCAATGTAGCCTGCGGCGTTTATTACACCCCATGCTGAAATAGGTGCGAAACTATATGGCAAGATTAAATACCAATATGCAAAATAAAATGCTGTCAGTAATAAGACGGCCATGGATCTCCGGTGGATGCATCATAAGACATGGATACGGAATTCTACTTAAGAATATGGCCGTATACAGGTAAAAATCAATGAAAACCTTGCCGTTGTGTGGATTTTGCTTATCGGTGAGCAAAGAATTAACGTCTTCCCTTGCAAAAGCAGAAACGGGTCGCGTTCATAAGTTTCTAAGCTACCAGCTGCTTAATATTTTTATGTAATCTACATATTTGAAGTTGAAGTTTGCATCACTGAAAAAACTGCTTATAAGATTTTGATCTTTTATATCCTGTCCAAGCAGTTAAGCCAAGCTCTGTTGTAATGGAAAATATGGTTTGACACAGAACGACAATTGATTTATAATAAAGGTCTTACAATTATGCGAGTGTGTGCACATAGTATATAAGGAACCAATTTGGTTAAGTAATTATGAGATACATAGCCATGTTTGTTATTAAGCAAAACGCGCAAATATGAAATGTTAAAAGTATATTCAAGTGCCATAAAAATCCTAGCAGCATGAACAATTTCTGCCCTAACCAATTGAGGCACTAAGTACTGTACAGGCTACACCATTTTGCTAACTTTGAATATTTACAAAATTCTGTCATCAACAATAGGTACTTCACTTTTATTATATTATCAACTATATGTTGAATCCGTTTTAGATGAATCGGATAACGATAATATTTAATTATCAATGTAAATTTATACTTTTTCTATAATCTATATTTATTCTCCATTTCATGCATATATCATCGCGTAAGTGGGACACGATATTATTAAAACATGGAGATGACTCATTTGGCTTGTTGCGCATCTTAGTTGACTTGTGGACCACGTTAATATGCATGAACAGGTTCTGGTCATGGGTACGCTAAATTTTGCTTAAAGTTGGAGAGGGAAGTTTTTGCACGCACTATGCTAGTCCAAGTGCCATGGATGTTGAATGAAAACAAATGGAGTATAATTTTTTCTCCATTGAGTATTGATGTGTAGCATTAATTATAGGATAGTTGGGGATATGCACATAAATTGACGGTGACAAGAACTTAAGACATTAAAAGCCAATCGTCAATAGAGTTAATGCATAAATCAACCTGAAGGCTTGTGGAGTCCGATACTATTTATTAGCCTATAGATGCATTAGAAGAATTGACCCATAACTTGCGTATATTTACAACAACATATACTCAAATGCATGCTTAACACCACACAAACTGAGCCCTTGTAGGATGTATATTCATTCTCGTTGCAATAACCGTTCATGGTCAAAGAGCTTTTTATTACACACGATCGGAAGTGGGCAAGTTTTAATGGGATATCTGTATATATATATATATATATATATATATATATATATATATATATATATATATATATATATATATATATATATATATATATATATACTCATATATATATATAAATACATATATACGCGCATATATATACACACACGCATACATATAAATATATGTATATATATATATATTTATATTTATATAAACATGCATATATATATCTACATTAATGTTTATATTAATATATATATATACATACATATATATATATATATATATATATATATATATATATATATATATATATATGTATATATATATATTAATATATACATTAATATATATATAATTTTTCAAAGAAATTCGCCGCAGCTAATTAACATTATATACCTTATCTTGCGTATCATCTGCCACTCTACATCTTCACCCCATATTCCACATGTCCGTCCAGCCTAGGTAACGCCCGATGTTATAACTGTAGTCCATTAGGGGATGACGTCCATTACTCAGTTCTATTTTTGCTCCCGCCCACAGCACATCTCGCACTTGCCATTAGGCCAAGATCTGTCATAAATTCAAAAGGGCGAAGCGTGCATTAATTTACCGCTTACGGTCGGTATGTTTCCAAATACCACATAAGTTCTATTTTTGGTCAGAGACAAAGATAACCAAACGAATAAATTGCCCGGGAAGGGTCAACGTACAAGAAAAATGAAGACGATTTGACTAGTAATGCTGCGGTTTATATCACTGATTCCATGACACTTGCTGAAAATCGGTATACATTTTGTTAATTCGTGTAGCAAACGTCAGTTGAGAATTTATATGTTCGTGTATCGCTATCTCTATTAATCGATAAGATAAAAACAATCATAACGGAATCGGATTCTACAAACTACCACAGACAGCGGCTGTCGATTTTATCTCAGAAGTGAAATGCGATACGAGCCTCATTGTGATTTACACAATACGACATGGTATAATGTCATTACTTATACTAGACAGGCCTCGGGTGCGGCGTTATTATATATTGCACATTGTATCCGTTGGATCAGTTTTGGTGGTTGGCAATATATTGAGAAACACCTGCAAGGTCATAACCGGATGTTTTTTAATTGCTTCAGAACCTACTCCTAAGCCATTGTAGCTGCTGAGATACATCAGCCTATTTATGAAGCTTAAACACTGCATACGAGTAATTGTGTTGGGTTATTGTTTGTGCTTCCGGTAGAAATGTTTACTCGTCTGAATGAATTGTTTATGTGCTTGTCAATTGAAAGTCCGATCTCGAGAAATTCTTGTATGCTGGTTATACCCTAATATACTAGATCTAAAGCATTGAGGCATATTTATCTGTGTCGATGCAGGCTTGATTCTTCTGTTGTAGTATTCGCGTTATATTTGCGGTATAGGGTTTTCTGGCCTGTCGATATGTATGCATAAAGTTGCGTAAATTTGTCACTGCACATATAATCACACATCCAAGACATGCAGCAGAACTGAATGTTCATATTATCAAGGTTACCCAATGTCAATAAACACGCTGCAACACAATTAATACTGAGTTCCCAGGTCGTGATGCACGATGTTGTCAATCATCGTCCATGTCGTCAGTTTATATCCGTTCAACGCAATCGAAGCCTTCTGTATAATATAGTACCTGATAATTTAAATCAAAATCCATGTAAGTGACGTATTTCTGTATCTGTCAAGCGTATTCCACAAATCATAAGACAAAATGGCCGGACATGATAAATTCATCAGTTCAATTAGTGCTGACGGCGCCGATCTGCAAATACCCAAGGTCGCATTAACCTTTCTGGCATCACCCTGACAATGCTTTACGAATGCGTCTGGCAATCACACTTGGTACAACCGTCTTAAATTGCTTTGTCGAGCATAATATTTGTTTGAACTAGCTTGACCTGATCTGATGTCAATGACGTGTATCATCTTACTTATATCAAAGTATGTTTACTAGGTATTTAGTTATAGACAAATGACCTTAATGCGACATAAAAGCCAAAAGTATCTGACGATGCAGAATGTATATGTTCCAAGGGAAAATCAAAGTGACACTTTGCATCTACTGATCGCTTGCCATATCAGCACATGTATCAATTTGAATTCACAAAATGTGGCAAACAGGACTCGCTTTGCTATTGTCATCGAATTACATAAAGTAATCACGTAATATGCATCACGTGATTGATAGTAAGCATAGATCAACTTTAAATATAATATAAGCCATAGCTGTAATGAAATGAGTTTGCTTCGGAAGTGATATTGTCATAATATGCATAAATTATGTCATATATTATGGTAGCGCACAGGCAGCAACAACATCCATAAATAGCCTCTTCCAGGACTGGTAATATTGGTGATTTATCCTGCATTATATTGTCAAATATTGGCATCTACAGTGAGGTCATTATTGGCATGGCTTTTATCATACTCTGAGGTAAATACAAAATACAAAATTCACCCGAATTAGTGCTTGCGGCCACCCCCTTGATATATTCCTTTGTCATGATCATTCACATTATTATTGCTGTTGTAGCATATCAGATGCCAAGCTTTGATTAGGTGTGAGACAGTATGGTTCAGAAAGCTTCAATTGGCCTCCTAACAAAACGAATGCACACCTATCAATATGCCAGTAGCTGGTTGAAGATCATGTTAGAAAACCGCTGACTTTTACCTCATTAGTGGATCGACTATCCTCTTATCGTACTTCGCACGGATAACATAAGGTTAAGCATAAACTGCTCCGATAAAATACCAGAGATACCAAGCGTACACAGAACGTTGTACACATAACAAGCTGGCCCTTTAATGCACAATCTTACCTTCCAACAACCGTCTGTTGTCATAGAAATGATCTGATTATCAGGCGAAAAGTACACTAGACTGTTTGATCAATATTTCGCTACTTATTCCGCCATCGCTGTCTCTCTAACTGATATGGGCGCAATCTTGCAATTGGTTATCATATAAGAGAATCATCAGTAGCCATGGTAACAAATTGCGATCTGTCTGCCGTATTCTATTACATGAATAAAGAAGGGATGGAATGCGCATCAACGCCGCCAGATTACCCGTTTTATACACACGGTGTGTGGTTATATAATGACGTGTCATAAGAGAATATGTGACGGCGTGGTATAGTACTAGTACGCAAGCTTAGTGATTTCACTTTGTCATGATATTTTATCATTTAGACTGTTTCACTAGCTGTATTCATATAGCACTATAACATAACAGGAGGTATGTAAATGTCATAGAATCTACTTAATAGAGTGCCCCCAAATACAAACAATTCTTGGCGACTCACCAAATACAGAGTATCGTTGTATTAATATCTAGCCGGTATAACACCACCTTCCCCAATAAAGGGTACCTAATTTGCAGTCAAACAAGTCGGATACGTTATACAATGTGCCACTATGGTTGCATCATCTATTGGTATAGATCGCCTACAACTGGGTGGGGGTATTTCGATAAATAATTGGCTTTTCATTATGATTGTTCAATGGCCATGTACTGCTATGTTTAAATTTAAGTGATTCGCAAAATTGGCAAAATCAACTTTTGGATTTGACCCTCAAATGAGTAATCTTTGTTTGTGGCTGTCATCGCCATTAGAATGCAAAAATAGCCTGCACTCACGCACTGATATCCGCCTCGAGGGATATGTAACATGTAAATGGACTTTTGAGTTGATGGCCTCCAGTGGGTCGGTTGAAGCGTGTTATGGGTTTGAAGGCACATTCTTCTTTTTTTTACTTCCTTTTACAATAAATTGTGCGTCTAGACGAGTTAGGCAAGGATTAAATCCATCTGCTATGAGGCAATCTATACAAATATTATAAGAATCTTGTGGCGAGCCTTTTGTTTATAGATTTGTCTCAGCCAACCCAATGTCACTTACTATGTAAGTACAGTAATACCTTTAAGATTCGATACATCTAATGAGACGCTCGTATGGCAGCGCTACGTTTTCAAACCAGTAACTTATGTCGGGCTTATATCGTACGAGATAGGCAATAATTGTGAATAATGTTTCCATGGATCACCTTCGTTAAACACATCATTTTGGCCTATTTATTCTTATATACCTGCTCGATTTATACTTGTTGTGTCTAAACAACCTGCTCAACACTAAAAAACTAGATATGTTATCACGTTAGCAGCATAAAATATAGTCATTAACACAAATGGCTTAATAGAAAGACCCTGCAAGACAACAAAAGAGAACGAGAGTGACTAATATGAATTTATGAGGTCCCTTTCTTTGAACCCATTCCATTAATTGAGACGCTGGCCAATAACCGCATTCAGCTTAAAGCTATTCAGCGTGTATTAGATGTATGGCAATATGATACGTTATACATCGTATAGCATTGTTATATGGCTCTACATGTTTTATGTGTCTTAAACATTGCGTGCATTCGCCAGATTGTCCTTCGCTAGTTTGAAATCACTTGTAGTACACCCAAGTTAAATAGTGAAGAACAGACCAATAAACAGGGAACACACCTGGTTATTAATGTCCCCCTACTCCCACATATACGTACCAGCGGGACACTTGCTCCTCGCCAATGTAAATGCGTAATAATTCAGTCAGTCCTGGATTATGCAAGGTATGTGCGTTTTGTTTGACTAATGTGAGTGCTAACTAAGTGTAACTACTTTCACCCTACCTTTTTCAACTTTAATGTTAACCACAAACCGCATTATGTCTTTATTCACATTTGCGGAACTACCATACGACCGCTCATTCATAGCATAATTTACAGGGAGTTTGAGCCTGTAAAATGCATGGTAAAGTTCGACCGCTAATTGCTAAGGCTAATGCATCTTATGATATCGTGATGTGGTTTTCAGAAAATTATGATAAAATTACTCAATGGGTTACATTGGTCACAAGATAATCTTTCTTACTAAAAATTTCTGCTGTCATAACTAGTGCTTTATCATCTGCAAATTTTGTTCACAATTAACGATAATGATATTAATGTTTTGTTAAGTAATCCATCATGTATATCTATCTATATTTCTTCGCAACGCCATATTCGTTTTTGGTCGTTGTGTTTGTATTCATTTATATAATTTGAATACGGTGTTTTTTTGCAAGTCAATATGATCGGTCTGATCATCTTCACGACTGAGATCATCACACAGATCGCAGATCCTGGTTCCCATCACACTACTTACCCCCAATACATAACAATCGAGCAAACGCTCCAAGTGATCGAAAACTGTTGCAGTCTTATATAACCTGATTGGTTCCTATATTACACCAATCATCAGTGGATGTCGATGGTAGAAAAAAGACAAGACGATAATTTAGTTATCCTTCCAAATATAGCGTGTGGCAATATTACATTTGAATGTTGCATTGACCCGGAAAGCCACTTAAAAAGCGACATTGGAATTTTGTCTTCGCATGCAGCGGCAGTCGGATCCGTAAGCAATAGAGATGCAGCTCAACAGACAAGTCAGTAATGAGAACATTTTTGTCCCGCATTGCGTCCATGTGTCATCAAGATATTTAACGAAGTATTCATCTTAGTATATATTAACGTACATGCATATTTATGATATATTAGTATACATGATTTAAATTTTATTCGGTCAAATGCTTCACAATATGTTGACAACTATACAGCACATTAAATAATCCTCATTCTATTGTAACATGAACGTGGTGAATCCTAAAGGCAAGGATAAACCGTATTTCGTAAATAACTGCGTTCAATACAATATATATATATATATATATATATGTTTATATATATATATATATATATATATATATATATATGCATATATATAAATATAATATGTATGTATATATATAAATATGTATATATATATATGTATATATATGTATATACATATCTATTTACATAAATTTATATATAGATATATAAATATATATATAGATGTATATATATATATATGTTATGGATATATATATATATACATATATAGATCCCTATCTATTTATATCTCTATATCTATCTTTTATACATCTAGATATATGTCTATATAAATATATCTAGATATTATATATATATCTATTTTCTTATATATATATATATGTATATATCCCTATATATATAAACATATGATTTTATAAAGATATGTGTATTTATTTATATATATATATATATATATATATATGTGTGTATATTTACATATATATATATAACTATACATATATATATATAAATAGATATATATATATAAATATATATATATATTATAATTTCTATATATAGATATTTTAAATGTACATATATATATCTATATATATGTATTTATAGGTAAAATATAGATATATATATAATATTTATATATTTTTTTCTCAAATCGATGGGATGATTGCTCAATTAAATCGGCATTGCCTAGTAGAGAAACAATTTGAAATATCGGCGTTATGTTTAATAAGACAATATGGCATGGTGAATGCACTATCAGGGAAGAATAATAAGTATTAAAGAAGAGGGCAATTCAATCGATCCCAATCCATGGAAGTTTACGCAGTCTAATACGTACTCCTTGTTAAAAGGCCTTAGTGGTGCTCCGAGAGGAGTCGATTGTAGGCTGATGGGTATGTTGGCTAACTTACCAATAACGCACGGCTATTGGAAATGGTGTATGACATTATCAATCGTACTGATAGAAAGTTCACTTTAATTTTTGCAGCTGTGGAGGTCAAGACAATGCATGATAGATATTGTAATTGAGCGTCCGTCTTTATTAGCGTTTATTAGTGTTCAATCGACAACACCGATGGATTACAGAACGTGGGCTTTGGTAGTACTCCGTGATATATCCATTGTAGACTGATGGGTAGGTTGGATTACGTACGAATACCTCGCAGCTGATGCCAGTGGTGCATGACCTTACCTATCATTGTAATCGAGGGCTCACCTATAAATGCGACGGGGCTAAATAGGTATTGCAATTGAACGTCAGTCTTCGTTGGCGTGTGTTGTGTTCTGGTTGAATACACAAGATGGGCAATGTATTAGCGTAAACCCTTCACAATTCACCCTCATTAAAGATATATAACGAGCAGCCGTTATTGGTAGATAACGTCTTAAATGGCAATCTATCTGCTCTCTGCATCGCGATTTCAAGACAGAACGAGTATAAAATTATGATTATCCAACGCGATGTTAATATAATTGATTATTGTAGCGCTCTTGGAAATTGAGTCTTCGTATGTTTTTTAATGTAAGCGTGATATTTGACCTATGATTCTGTCAACAGTTACGAAGCTTGGCGTATATGTACATTGTTATATATTATGTGAGCATAAAATAAAGTACGTGCTCTATCGTAGTAGCAATTTATAAGAATAATGTTTTCGTGCGTAACGAGGTGTTCCATTTACAACCCTTGCCTCACAAGCTTTTATACGTAATATTATCGCGTTAATGTGACCCTAGACAGTTATAATCTTTGACCAAATGATCTCATGGCCGGATTGATTAACCAACCGACGGTTAGAAAAACAACATCTCGACAATTCTTCCGTTATTTTTACATTTATATCGAAAAGTGATAACTCATATATACAATACTTGACAAGTGGTCAAATGAACAATGCAGAGATGAAAAATCAATAACTAGCCCTCGCTTACTATTCCTAAAACATTGCTTCAAATAATTTGGTTACAATAGTCTTACTTTAATGTACTAATGTCTAATAGACTATAAACGTGACCTGGTACTGAAATTCCTAATACTTCAGAAATACACAGAAACAAAGCAGGTATTGCAAACCGCCATGGTTTTGCAGCTGGTTGGATGTTCCTCGCATGCAGCCATTATAATCAATACAATAACGCTACCGAGTGGAACACCAACCAATGCGGTACCGCGAAGTTTGCAGGTCTTATAATAACAGAGGAAATTAAATATCATTACGCAAATACAAAGCTGCTACATAGGCTCTCATGTGAATTCCTCATCAGGTAGAGATTGAGGTACGTACCTTAGTCAGAGGAATATGGCTCTTGGTGTACTCCGCTCGTCTCTAAGATGTTTCTGGGCATCGAATAATCGCTCACATGCTTTTATAGCTGATAAGGTTATGTTCATAAGATGTTGACTTATCCGCTACTTAACATTGAATCTGTGTAATGTTGCCATGGAATCTTTGGATTTGCAGATGCATTTTCTACCATTAAATAACTGCTGATCGGATAAATATCTCTTAGTGCCAGCATACACAATGTGGCTGTGTTCATATACATAAGATATATAATGAAGGTGTAACTGCTATGCGTGTATGTGGTGATAGTATGTTATGAACCCATGTACTAATTGTAATTAGGTCTCAGAGGCACCAAGCAATCGTGTAGGTTAATTAGAGAGCACAAACCCATAGCCGCAAGAAAACAATTCCTGCCATGAATAACAAAGAGATAATTCAATAGGAAGTGCTTCTGGTGCACCTTAGATAGAATGCAGACAGCTTAGATATACATGAACATGCCTTGGTAATGAATTCACTCTATTTTGACTCTTTTGCAACCAATATGCCGATTTAAAGGTCATGAATATGACACATGATAATACACTTATAACAGTTATATTCCCGGATATACTATTTAGATGTAGAATAAATTATAAATATTGCATCAAATGAATCCGTCATTTTTGTGTATTCATGACGTTATATCCAGAAATGCATTAAACAAATCATATAGAACGAGACCTTAAGGTTGTCGTTTTCTACTAAAACGTATTACCAAAGTTATTGCCCCAACGGTTAATCGGAACTGGCTCAGTTTGAAAGAGTTGACTGAAGTGACAATCTGTGTCTAATGGAATTAAATTGTGAGGGTCTTTGATAGATGTGCTGCCTAATTCAATGTACCAAGAAAATTTCGAGTCGACAAGTACCAGTAATGCAAGAAGTATCTTAATCAAAGACAAGATGCAAGCATTAGTGAAACATATACCACTGTTAGTAGCTTATATTCACTCTACGTTAGCGTGCGTATCTATATGTATATTCAAATATATTTATAAATTACATTTACAAGTCTATATAAATACAATTTATATATCTATATATATATATATATATATATATATATATATATATATATATATATATAATATATATATATATATTTTATATATATATATTTATATAAAACTATAAATATATACTTATATATATATATATATATATATATATAAAACGGCATTTATATAGACTTGGAAATGTAATTCATAAATATATCTGAATATATATATATATATTTAAATATATTTATAATGATATTTACACGAATGAATATAAATACATGTATATATATAGCTTCCTCGAACCGTCAAGACGATTCCCGTAAGGCTATCAGTTTGCATAACACACACACACACACACACACACACACACACACACACACACACACACACACACACACACACACACACACACACACACACACACACATATATATATATATAGATATATATATATATATATATATATATATAATATATATATATATATTTATATATATAGATTTATATTTATATATATATACATATATATAATATATATATATTTATAGATATATATGTATATGTATATATATATGTATATATATACTTGTATATATATATATATATATATTGTATATATTCTTTATATATCTATATATATATATATATATCTATATATATCTATATATATTATATATATATATTCTTTGTCTTCTATCTCTCTCTCTATATCTCTATATATATATCTATATATCTATATATATATATGTATATATATATGTGTGTGTGTGTGTGTGTGTGTGTGTGTGTGTGTGTGTGTGTGTGTGTGTGTGTGTGTGTGTGTTTCAATATACATATGAAATGTTTAGCTCGAATCCTGGCAGCGAACGAAGATGGTGAACGAGATGAGTGATTGAAGATGCCATTTGTTTCATCGAACCGTCAAGACGATTCCCGTAAGGCTATCAGTTTGCATAACAGTCCATTAGTGTAGTATGCACTCCTCGAATGTCTCGTGGGGCCCGGTTGTGTTATACTACATATCAATTGTGTATATAACGCATAATGCACGGTTATAACAATATTCCACAAATTACAAAGTTGTTTGTCATGAAATAATTTGTCCAACACAGCAACTGAAACTGTACTGAAGTCGCACTAAAGATACACTCTGCAATTGGTGCGTTGGTGCCTGTTGTTTCGAACCATTCATTCAGTTATGGCATATTGGCTGCAAGTTTTTGGTGATATTGAATTGAGGCGGTGGTAACGCGAATATATCTTTTTGCAAAATTTATTGTTGGTTGCTTATGCACGTGATAAGTGACGCACCAAGTGAATTAGAAACGCAATTTAATGTAGTCACACAAACTGGTTTGCAGCATGTGTTCATTTAATGGACGCTCGATTTATATACGATGACATCGCATTTACCATAAGATTATATTATATATAAATTTTATAAGTAATTTGTTGACTTATTTAAGACAGCGAATGAAGCCTAAGTAAACAATGTATGTTAAGTGCTTTAGTTTACAATACAACGCCATGCACCAGTTTCTAGAGCACTCGAACACCAGAGCATATATAGTTCTATATGTGCATTCACTCAGAACTTTATAATAATGCCTTTCGAAAAGAACATCCTCTTCGTACTGTTGCATCAATACATGTGTTCTGATATTCATATAGTTGTTTGAGACCTAGTGCGCGGATATCGAGGCTTGGATTGACTACACAACTAGTGGCGATATGCAAATGATGTTGGCAACTGGCCGCAACAAATACATCATCAGTACCACAACATAAAAACGATAAACACTATTAATATGCATGTTAGCCAAACGGTGTTAAACCTATGCTTAGTTCCCGAAATAACCTATGGCGTCCAGGACTAATTCAACGTAACCACAAATTTATGCATGAATAGCAGCTGCGGCAGACTGTAAATGGATTTATATCCTGATTAAAGCAATTTGCGTTGGCAATGTGTTTGACAGATAGGGTCTCAACAGTACTGCCAATCAGTGGTATATGGCTTTGCGGTGCTTGATTTTAAATGTTCCCTAACAAGTCAGTTCAAGTGGTACTAAGTAGTTTTGCATATGTAATATGTATATATATATATATACATATATAAATATATATATATATATATATATATATATATATATATATATATATATATATATATATATATATATATATATATATATATATATATATATATATATATATATATATATATATATATATATATATATATATATGATTGGGGATGTTGACCTCGATAGTAGGCAACTGATACACATTGATACATATGTACAAATTGACCCTTCCAATGGACTGACTGGTTTTTTGTCTTCTCGAAGGAGCTTTCGTCGGCCATTATGTCTTTATAAAACCTGGCAGCATACAGTCAATGAATATGTTGAGCTAGTACACTCGAACACCAGGAATCAAAGTCTAGAATCAAATGTTAAAACGGAAATATTATGCCATGCCAGATGATGTAGCATGAATGAACTTATATGAATGCTTGCATAGATACGTTAATTGTTTCAATGACAGTTTGTAGTGTAACTCGCTGGATGATGTATCTATTTTTTACCGTTAAGCAGGTAGCTTTTAATGTTTGAAGAAAGCCTCATTCTCCTCAAAAGCAGCAAGAGGCATGGCCGCACATCGTTATCTGCATGACAGATATGTTTTTGCTGAGTGGGTGTGTGTCGTTTTGTTGTTGTTCTGGAAGTAAAATATCCCTTGCTTGATTATCAATATTAATGACCTTACAGTTCGGCCAGAGCACAAAATTGTTCTTCGAGCAACGGCGTGCCAGCATTTTTCACACTAGTTGAAGGTAGCCGCAAGCATTATTTCACGCACACCTGTTAATCAGAATGCCACGTTATATTAACCACACAGATGCATCAACTGGGTGCGCACTTTTAACATCACTTGATTAATCTTTCTGTTTGAATGGTAAAGAAACGAGCAGCAATGACGGGATGCACGTATACGAATACTCAAACTGATTTGACAATGGCAGCATTATAGGACGCAGTTAGTTGCTCTGTATTAACGCTATCAGAGTTTGATCAATGGCTATAATTCAAAGGAACATGGGTTGGATTCATAGTCCGTCGTTAGCATTGTAAATCGTAATTTATGTCATTGCCAAACGTTGTGGAATCTAGCTTTGACCCAAACAATATTGAACACAGATAAATGTGGTTATGATAATACAGTAACTTATATTTAAGTTCTGTTCGCAACAAATGTGAAACTCATTGGAAAAATCAAGATCACATATTGTTATGCTTGGAAAGCAGTAACAAATAAGCGATGCTTGGCTTAAACGATGTCCATGTTAACTGTGTCATGCTACTTGTGAGTATGCGCGCATAAATAATGTATATCTAATTATTTAGAGTTATATCTTTGTTAGCAGTTGCTATCTATGCACTACATTTGGTCGAGGAACATAAACCAAAATTATGCTGAACACGAAACGGCCATAGTGGTTTAGGCATCAATTGATTCGTAAACTGGAATTGAAATTGGCGTTTATTTGTTAGCCTAGTGTAACAGTTGTAGTTTAAATCATGCTCAGTAATAATGCATTAATATGACTTTAAGGCATATTGATCATGCCATAGTAACAAGGTTAAATCAGATATATCGTCCACCAGTTTGGATGCGCTTTACGACTCCATTCAATACTGTAATGATTCTATGTCAATCAAACGACCTAATATTCAACGTTTTCGATGCACCCGGGCCTGTTTAGCCTGGTAACTTAAGATTGGAGCAGCATCGAATGAGAGTTTTTATGAAAAAAAAAACATCTTTTGTCTTTCTAATTATGAAATATTTTTTGTCTCTGACTTATATGACGCGTTTAGCGTCGGATGATGTACTAATGGGCTTGTTTGTCAACATACGTTTGCTCGCAAACTGTGAGAAGATTATAAAACATCGCATAGCCACAGTAAATTGGACCAATAACAGCAGCAGCCGGAGGACATTCAAAGTCTGTAAGATGTACTGTTGATGGTTCACCGTAAGTTTTGAGTTGATACCTATAGATTTCTCTTTTCAATGTAACAGTTTACAAAAGCTATTTCGAAGCCAAGATATGAGTAATTAAATGTGCTGGCCTTGTGAAGTACGGTATCTCTTCCCTTATATAATACTTGGTGATACCTCGTAGATGCCTATTAAAGTCTCTTATAACGACAACAATGCAATATGTGACTGAGTAGCTTCTATCTACACTGTTCTTTTGACGTCACTACAAAAGACCAATATCTTAACAATAACACAGAAAAACATAGATAACAAGTAAAGATCTTACGCTGCTTTCGGATAGACATCTGTATTTTATTTCGAATCTAACAATGCCTATTGTGTCGTCGCTTTTATCTGGCTTTTGACAACCAATGTATTGATCGTTAACAATGCGAATTGATATGCGACGAATTTTGTAATATCACAGATAAATATAAAACCAATATGATAAGCCATTTTACATCAAAAGAAATCCTTTCTATCATTTTCAATCACCCTATATAGATAGTTTATCCATCCAACCTATTGTCGATTCCTGCACAACAACCTATACCACAGGATTGGCTGAGCGAAGCACTTGCTGGTCTACAATCGGTTGGTTTACCACAATAAAAGTAAATTTCTCTGATAACGCAGGCAAACACACACTCAAACACATATTAATCTGCTTACCCAATATTGCACTAAGCGACCCTCATATCGTGCGCATAAATGTTGCTCATTCTTTGTAATATGATGCGTAAGTCCAAAAATGTTTACGTCGTTAACTTGACTTGATATAACACATACTATAACACAGCAACAGGACATGATAACAAAGTAATTGAACATTTTCTACTTATGCATAATGCAAAAACACGATCAATGGTATCGGTAACATTCGCCTTGAGTCAAGAAACATAATCCACATTGTCACGTCTCTCATCAAGCAATATACTCTCTAAATAAATAAACCCATCGTCTTGACCTGTTCTAGCGATTAATTGTTAGTTGTATTGAGATTCGTGGGAATACCATTTCCCAATCGGCAAATGCCAGTTTGTTGTTGAGTAGTTGTCATCAACGCCAGTCCGGTATGCCAGTTTGTTGTTGAGTAGTTGTCATCAACCAGTCCGGTATGCAAGTTTCTATGGGATGACGGATTATTAGTATTACTATTGTTACCAATATAGCACGGTCAAAACTCGATTGACAATGCTGCATCTGCAACCTATTTAAATACATATCTGTGAAACACTTATTTGTGTGCTCTATCACTGAAACAGTAACATGTTGGACGTGTTAGAAGCATAGCATACTAGTACGCTAGAATGAGAGAGGGAAGCGCGGAAGATCTAGCCAACAGGAGAGAGACTGATTAGGGTCCATTGAGATGGCAGCAAGATATGTCCGCAAACCAATCTTGCGTAGTTAAATTCCTCGCTTTATCACCAAATAATGAACCTCCATTTATGGGGCAAGCGGCCACAGCACAAGTTATAAGGGGCTCCGAGGCGATTGCAGGCCGCTATATATTAGTTAGTTTGCTGGTTTATCTGTGTAGTGGGATATGCAGGGCCCATTCCCAATGATACTACAACATTTCCGGTGTAGCACAAAAACTCTGCTACGTGACAAAACCACAACTATGCAAACACTATGCGTTAGTCGAATGTAACATCAATTACCAAAAGAGTGAGCATGGTTCTTCTTGCGAACGAGTTAAATTCATCCGAAAGCTCAGCAAGTGTTGCCATATCACACTCTTCGTATTGCAGAGGAGAGCTGGTGATTTCGGCAAAATGACTGTATGAATTGTATGTACATGTACATGTTACAGATATATTTAAGCACCGCATTCCCGACGGAATGTCATACCGCAAGTGACATATACAAGGGTGCTAAAACATCCAGGGACCGCCACCTAAGAAGCCTAGCAGCCCCGTTTGTATTGTGACAGGAAGATATATCAGCGTAACCAGCCTAGTGCGCACCAGCATTACGACGTCCACTGTAAGTGGGCCTGCGGGATATTCCTGTGCATAATCGAGTTAGGTCCGCCACGTCCATTAGATCTTGCATTGTCTCGTCGTAAACAAGTTCTTTCAATAGCATGATTCAGTTTAAGGAAGCGGCATTCTGTGAGTAAGCTAAATCTAGGATCGATTACAGGCGTTCAACCTTTCCCCGTTAACGCATTCTATTTAGTCAGATATCCCATGAAGCCCATTGTGCTAATACGTATGGTTAATATACCAATATATCATAACTTTTCAGTCAAAATAGCTAAAAAATCACTCTGCTAGACTGAACGTGGGTTTAGGAAATAGAAGAAGGCTAGTTTATAGAGCTAATCTCGCAGATGTAATGCACTCTAAATAGGTTCTGGGCTAAAGCAATTTGTAAGCTCGTTATTTGCGGGCCAGGTGATGCCATACTCGGAATGTATGCGTTGTAAAAATAGTATAATCTACTCATGGCCGTTATACAGCAACAGCTATATGAATATAGCATAATGTTTGATCAGCTTTTACTATTCAATTGCTGCTCGTTATGGCAATATGTGAGTTGACAGAAACGCGATATTGTTGAATGTACATTGATAGTATTAATGCTGGTTATGTAGACGTCCATCGGTTTCAAACGAGAGCGATAGAGTGGAAGGGTTTGGTAACACACCAAAGCGTGTTTATCCTTAACAATCAACACAGGTGCAATGCCCTTCATTTAATATGTTGCTACCCGAAATGACAATTTCCTTAGACATATCAAATCTAAATACCTGCAACCGAGCTCCATTTGTAAAGCTTGATTTGCCTATTGTAATAAATAGGTCTAACGAAGATACGTTAATGCACGTTGGGTTATTGGTTTGACTCTTAGAGACAATGAATGAAATGTCATATATGCTATTCTAAATTTAGCATGACACAAATATATCTCATCTATTGAAGTACACTTTAATATGCAATCATTTTTAGCCCAAGAATAATAGCAGATAGTCATATAAGATATGCATACCAAATTGTTCTCACAATTTCATATTGGCGCCTGATATCGCTTGTTCTTTCACCTTTATCAGCGTTCATAAGCAAATATCTTCTCGAATATCTGTCGTTCATCCAAGTAGTTACAGAATGGAAAACAATTTAATGCACATTGCTCTATTACATCATGAGTATTCAGCTAGTAATGAACTTTGTTGGCAAAATTCCTGATGTAGTGTTTCAAACCTTTTACAGCTAAAATCAATATGAGATCGAAATGGTGTAAAGCGTGTGTGAAAAATAATTATCACACTGTGGATATCTATATGCGGAGCTATTGATTCATCGCATCATCATTGAATATTTTTCTGTACGTAATTTTAAGAACGTTGCCTTGCAATGGCATTATACAGACTAATCATTATAACTGATTGATATATAGTCAACCTTTATTATCCGACTTAAGTATTCGGTTAGCACAGTGCTTAAGTGACGTGTTGCATTGTTGCTTTGATAAATGGTAGGGCACCAATAATCACCATGTCAATAGGCCTAATCCATTAAAGCCAATGTAGGGGTAGTAAAAGATTCACAGTGTTTGCTACAGGGGTACAGTAAATCTGTTATTGGATAATAGGAAAGCAAACCATGTGCATAATCGATTTTATTCGGCTACGACTATTTAGTTTCCGAAAACAGTGAGAAGACACATATCAGCCGATTGGTCTAGCTCGGGCACATAATTATGAAGATGTAGGTTAGCATTAACGATGCTATATACAAAGATATAACACTATTATTGACTCTTAGCCAACTCAGCCTGTATAACAGTAGTTATTGACTTACTCCCGTTCGATATCCGCTTATATTTATCCGTACAGTATTTATTCCATTATTATCTCATGTCACCATTCTCTTGACCAGCATAGCAATTTCGGCTTAAAAGATGCGTATAAATAAGAAGGTTTATTATTAAACCAAGATGATTAGGTATTATTTATGTCATTCTTGTTATCAATACATCGCCTGACAGTGAAAAATCTTTCACTATAAATGTCGTGTATATGATAAGCAATGTCGTTTGATCCATTGCACTGTCGACGTAAGCTGTGAGCGAAAAGCAATAAACATAGAAAGTCACTTTGACAATATGTTTGGGGAAAATGTCCCTCTCAATTGTAATAGTATTCAATGTAGGAAATTTAGATATGTCGATAAAAGCCGTGGATACATATATGCAATATGGTCATAAAGGTTGTATGGCGTAAATGTGTTGATATTATTCTAATTGCGCATCACTTTATAAGACTATGTGTGTTAAGATAAAACCCCAGGAATTCTATACGTATATTCTATAGGTATTGCTAAGGCGATTTCCAAACTCTTCGTGGTCAGTATTTGATCGTAGACGGTACCCTTTAATTACATTTTGTCAAATTGATGGTGAAAATCGCGAATAATTCTTGAATGCATGCCAAATATGATGATGTCAAGTGTGTTACGTTTAAGCACACATGATAAACTTCTGGACACCATCCACGGCATATTGGTCACTAGCAAACACCATTTTGGGTGTAACGATTATTCTAGACGTGATATACGTAAATAGTATTTGCTGCTTAGCATCAACTGTTGGTAGTGTGATTAAGCTGACTTTATCTGCGTATAATGGTTGGGCCCCCCCGAAAATTAAA
The DNA here is from genome assembly GCA_034190875.2 of Urechis unicinctus. NCBI lineage: Eukaryota > Metazoa > Annelida > Polychaeta > Xenopneusta > Urechidae > Urechis > Urechis unicinctus. The sequence continues at coordinate 16,105,426 of CM067343.1, forward strand.
CCCATATAGCAGCATATCTTTCCACCTTAAACGACGATTGTTGATCTATAAAATGGAACCGCAAATAGCGCAATCAGAATGCATTGTTTGCAACCCGCGATTGCGTGGGCGAGGAACATTACACGTATTCCAAAACAATGTGAAACGCCGTTGGACACAACAAAAAATAACGGCGCCTGAATTAGGAAACAATGCTGTCGCATTCATATTTATTCAAAACTTTGCCGATTCGCACTAACACCCAGAACATAAGCATTCAGAGCGATTGCAAAGAAATATTCACATACCTAGGAGCAGCCGAATCCACTGAAGTCTCCTTGCATAGAACAACGTAAATGAAAGACATTCAAACATACATACATACATACATACATACATACATACATACATACATACATACATACATACATACATACATACATACATACATACATACATACACACATACATACATACATACATACATACATACATACATACATACATACATACATACATACATACATACATACATACATACATACATACATACATACATACATACATACATACATACATACATACATACATACATACATACATACATACATACATACATACATACATACATACATACATACATACAAACATACATACATACACACACATACATATATACATACATAACATACATATAACATACATACATACCTACACTAAATACATACATACGCATACATATATGGATGCTTATATCCATACATTCATCTATACATGGATACATACAACATGTATGCATCCATATATGCATGGATGCATGCATGGATTCATGCATGCACGCGTGTAATCATGCATATATCATACATACATACATACATACATATGCACAAGCACGCATGCGCACATGCATTTATGCATGCTAATCTACATTTAGTACATGCAAACATATTTACATATATATATATATATGCATATATACATGCATACCTGCATACAGACTTGCATACATACATGCATGCATGCATACATACATACATACATACATACATACATACATACATACATACATACATACATACATACATACATACATACATACATACATACATACATACATACATACATACATACATACATACATACATACATACATACATACATACATACATACATACATACATACATACATACATACATACATACATACATACATACATACATACATACATACATACATACATACATACATACATGCATGCATGCATACATACATACATACATACATACATACATACATACATACATACATACATACATACATACATACATACATACATACATACATACATACATACATACATACATACATACATACATACATACATACATACATACATACATACATACATACATACATACATACATACATACATACATACATACATACATACATACATACATACATGCATACATACATACATACATACATACATACATACATACATACATACATACATACATACATACATACATACATACATACATACGTAAATACATATTAAAATGCATGCATCTGTATCGTAATCCAGCTGGGGTATGTGACTGGGTTGCACATGACGAATAATACAATATGATGCGAAAGAGGTGAAATGGAATTGGCATTTTATATTTTGAATATTAGAGCATTAATGTAGACGTGGATATAATGTAGTTTAATTCTTGTAAATATTAACACCAATCGATGAAATATTTGCGCATAATAATCGTGCATTTTACAATGCAAGGTATCTGTCGAACAGACCTACAATGTAGAAATCAAATATATCACATCCGAACGTGCTGGTAGATTAAATGGGATCGGGAATATAAGTGTTTTTCGTCAGAAATAATATATTTTAACAGATGAATGTAATGTTGCAATTTAGCTTAAGGTGAACATGACAATAGGCTTGTGTGTAAACAGTTAGTGGCAAAAAAACAATAAATATACCCAGGAAGACATTCAATAAATAAATACTATTCAGTGTTAATCAACGTTTCACCTAAACCTGCAACAGCTAATTTATATCTATCTGCTTTATTGTGACACTGTCGTAATTTAGTATTTGAATGTAATTCACCGAAATGAATGTATTATTAGGTGTTGGATCTACGTCGGTGTTGTTATGTCGCCTGAGGCGTCGAGAGGACAACGAACAATGTGCAACTTCCACTGACAAGAATTGGTGACATCAGATAGTACTAGAATTGCTTGTCCAGCGAAACGCGACCCACAATTGGCAGTGATTGATTGCGCACCAAATGGTTTTACCATCGTAGACAGGTGTTTAACAAATAATTGATGGCACACGCAGCAGCGAATATAACAGCGGATTGCAGCTTTGCGTAAATTTACATACATCAGGGTTTTCAATCAACACGCTGCAGCACGATTGACGCGGAGTTTCCAGGCGGTGACGTACAATATAATACCTCATCGTCCACGTCGTCAGTTAATAGCCGTTCAACGCAATCAAGGACATTGTTATAATAAAATACCTAATGATGTTAATCAAAAACTATGTAAATGTTCGATGACAGTATTATTTATTCATGTATGTTCGGTTAAGTTGTGTTTTATGAATGCTACGTGCTATTGGTAATAAAGATGTAACTGCTGGATGCATTAATTAACGTGGCATGCAGCCTTTCGAACAGAAGATGGCATCAGTGGTATTTGCGGGTTATCTGTATTCGCTGAACGATTTGTGCGGGCTGCAATGATGTCCACGTGATGAATTGGTTGTAGCCCCGATATATGGGTTTGATCCCCGAGTCGTGGTGAGTTCTGTCTTCGAAACTCGGTAGAATTGAATAAAATCTGTGAATCCGTGCTGTGCGACAATACAATAACGATGTATATATAGATATAGAGGCATCATATACCGGGCAATGTGGTAAAGCAATCAGAGCTTACATTCATTCAACAATATCCGTCCCAACAAGGTTATTCCAAAGGGTGGTGGGTGGGTGAGTGTCAGTTTTGCTGATGGATAACACACAAAACTGCTTTAAAATTGTTATGCTAATGTTCTATTGCCAAATGCTTTAATTGCTTCAGCATGCGAAATTAACTAATGTATTTACAATGACACTTGCTCAAATAGACCAAATTTAACAATTTAAGTACAAAGATACAAATTCAATGGCAGCCCATGAGATAAGGTTTCGTCCCATTACGAGTCATTGGTCATAACAAAGCCGGTATTATTTCGATAACGCACTAAGCGGTTTGTCATCTATGCATCTGTACATTGTTCCGTAGATGGAATGTTCCCTTAGTAGTAAATATTCATTTATTGCTCCTCTGACTGCTTATGGAATTTAGATTTACACAAACGTATACATAAGAAAGTTGTAAATAACTTTTAGTCATAGTGCTCAATGTTGCCGTGGATAGGCACGAAAAAATAATTTTATGCCAAAAACACCAAAGCCATATGATGGCAATTCAATTGTTAAATAAAAACATCACTGTCGTGCGTTTCTGTGTGACCCTATTCAGCGAATCATACACGATGATCATCCATGCTGCAAATTGATTCAAATCTTCACATGTTACTGAACCTATGTTAAATAAGAGAAAGTAAACTATGGCCATTGCCATTGCACAAAAGAAACAGCATGTTAAGCCGGGATAACGAGCAACGATTACAGAGGTAGCAGTACACTAATTGTCGCAAATTACGAAGCTTAGAAGTCAATGCTAGAACACTACTTCTATTATTACTCTACGATGGTACGAGCGGACAAGTTTTGACTGCAAGTCTAGCGTGACCAGTATGGTTTTTGGCTGCATGCCGCTGGCAATCTTGCGGGTCCAGACAATGCTCTTAAGTAAGTTCCAATAGCACGTTTGGTACACTAAATAAGCACAGTTAATTAGCAAGGTGGCTTTGTAACCTTGCTGGTATGCCTAGCTCCCATCCTCTGTCCCAGGTAAACCATGGAGTGTAATTTTAAAAAAGTGGTCATATATCGTATTATTATTTTCGGTTCCTGCGAAGCTATGGAACACAATCGTCGTAACTAGTCCTATTAGCCTTATTAAGAGACACTCTATCAATACACTAGAAACTATATCTCTAACACAGACACACACAGACACACACACACACACACAGGCACACACACACACAGGCACACACACACACACACACACACACACACAGGAACACACACACACACACACACACACACACACACACACATGGACACATACAAAAACCCACACCTAACTTAAACAAACAAGAATACCCACCCGCACATGCACACACACACACACACACACACACACACACACACACACACACACACACACACACACACACACACACACACACACACACAACACACACACCAATAACACACACACACACAACCTGTAATCGAGGGACAGCAATTTAGAAACTTCGAGGGGGCAATATGAACTTAGGGGGTCTGTTGCATGATGTGAAGAGATCAAAATGAAGGGCGGGAAGCTGTGCTAGATACAACAATTTAGCACATATCATTCTTGCGTCTTGCATTACGCAAAGAGTTCGACAACTGTGACTTCTTGGTTAATTAAATAGGTGATGTTATCATTAGTAGGGATTATGTCAAATGGCATATGTCTCTCATTGTGGTCATTTAAGGGCGTAGGATGAAACAATTTGAGCTTGCTGCTGCTGAGCACTAAATATAGTAATGTATTGTACCACTCTGTGAAGTATCTGCATAAAGTACCTCTGAATGGATTCTATAAAATAGCATCCTGTGAAGCATTGGTGCAATGCATTTTGATGAAGCCTTACAAAGAATGACATATTGTCGCATTCTGTCCTTGCAGATTTCTACTGATGACACTGGTAACCACAAAAGATCGCATCCCGTCTTCTGAAATAGGGACATCCCACTGACGCAGACGAACTTTCTGGTTCATCCATTAATAAGGGCCTTCACAATGACAGCTTTAGCGGTAATTCATATACATGTATGTTCTACCAGAAAGAAATCTCGCGAAATGTATCAAATGTTTTCTATGCAAGTACCACTTTTGCCACAACATAATTTTTTAACGACCCTTTACTAATAAGGCACACTTTCACGTCGTTTTGTATAACTTGCAGTGTAATTGGTCGAAAGTGCGGCGGCGCCATATGTGATTAATTTTAATACAATATTTACGAGAATATCATTATTATCTCAAAGTAACCCCAGCAATACCCGAGTTCTTTTGAAGCCAGAAACGAAGATTAATACATTGTTGTTGCGCTGGAGCCCGTTCACTTTAACGCTAAGCGAAAAAGTATGCTCAATGACCCTAAATACTTGGTTTAATATTAATGTTGTGACAAAGTGCCCCAGAAAGCATTTCAGATGCGAGGAATCGTCGGGGTGATTGAAGCCAACCTCCACGTGAATAAGGATAACAACGCGAAACGCAGAGTGCTTCATTTTATGCAATACAAAAATAAGCAGTCGTGTTGTGTTGGCTTCCCATCTACCACTAGCGCACCCGCTCCACACGAGGACCGAATAAACACATCTACTGCTAGTGGCAGCACTATACGGTTTGTTATACACATGAAAAAAATGTGTCCTCTGAATATGCCTTGCGGCAATATACGTAACTGATGATGAATGCTATTGCATCTGCACCACATAACACCTCCAGATTGCAGATTAGCAATTTTCAGTTGAGCATGATAGTAAAAGTGACGCTATCGAAATGAATTGCTGCATACATAAGAAAGGTCATGCTTTAATCGGATTATGCACACTTTCAGAATATTGAACACATTATAATTTCTAAGCCCTCCTGCGGTTGCGCTGTTTTGTTTATCCAAAAGCCCGAATGCATCTGCGCTGTCGTATTGCTTTGTAAAAAATATATCGTCACTCTTCGTGCCACTGTACTCTATCAGGCTCAGGTGTCTGATGATAAGTAATAGGATAAGAATTGCTGTTTGCTTTTCTAATTCAAAGGATGGTATAAAAAGAAACCTAGCACTGTAGCGATGACGACGCAGATTTCAGAGCGGTGGCAAACACATCCAAGGACACGGACACCAACTAAATACAAAACGACAGGCGCCCGTGTAGCTGCGTGCGATACAAATTGCTTCTGGATATCATTGATCAAAACATATATACATACTAATACGTCCTGAACTGACCTCCATGATACTTTCAATCTCTCATAAATGACATTATTGAAATAGAATTTGCTCACTCGGTATAAAGTTAAACACAGATGATTATTTTCCTTAATACATGGAACGATTCACACAATAAGTATCAATTATACCGAGCCAAGCAGATTAGCACCATTAATCGTACATAAAAAAACGGACTATACTGTAATGCAGCACCTCTCAACCCATCAGTTATTTAAAATTTAACCGTGTACCTATGAATGAGTAGGCGCAGCATTAACACAAACCATAAGATTATAACGATAGCTAAAAATGGGAGAAGGTCGCTTCGATTCAGCTTGACCTTGGTCTAATACAACACAAGCCGGTGTAGTCATCGCACGCAAGCTAAATCGAATGAAGAATACACAAAATGTTACAAACTGAGTTCTTACTGTAGCAATGTTAGATGATACAAAAAGCCAACCCCTCGATCTGTCATCCTACTTAGGGAGTATGCATTTACCAAATGTTAGATTAAATAATATTGCTGTTCTTGAGTTATATCTATTTAACTCCATACAGAAGCATAATTCAAGTTACCAGAGCAGTTACTTTGAAAACCAAGTTGGCGGATTTCGACGACAAAATCAAATAGCCGATTGTTGAAGTGATATCCAAATTTATGTCGTAGACGAATCTTTTGCTCCTTACTATGTCTTAAACGAAATGGTCGATTGTAATGCTCGAAGCTACTATTGTATGTATGCTATCAATATATATATATATATATATATATATATATATGATATATATAATATATATATATATATATATATCATACTACTCAAATATATTATTCACTACTTAAAACTAACAGCAATACGAAGACTCAGAGACTGTGACTTTAATGGTGTTTTCCGCCGCTGAACTTTCGGCACTCATTATGCCGTTCCGTAACTGGTAATAGTATGCCAATAGGTACAATAGATCGTTTGAAACACAATAGCTGTGGTTCTATCAAAAAATTACAAATGACAAGGATATCAAGCCGATGGTTTTATTTTGTGTCGCCTATGTTTGACTGCTAAGCAAACGAATTCAACTTTTTTTTCCGCCTACAACATGTCTCAGAGGGTGTTTGAAAGAATCCAGACTGCCATAATGACTTAATATGATATCTGTTCTCCATGAACATATATAGAACGACTCGCAAGCGGAATCAAATGGCAAAGCGCTCTATTATTACCGACTGCAAAATATCTACGTTATATCTGACGTGCAACGTAGATACGGGCAAAACATATATAACTATATTGTTTACTTGAAACGATCAACAAAATATGCATGTAATGATATATATACAAAATACATCAAAATATCAGATTTATAACTATCACTGTTCTGTAATAGTTGGTTTTGCGTTGGCCATAAGGTGTACATCAACAATGGAACATACATCAGCACCATTTGCATATATACATGGCAAGCTGTCGAATCATAACGGTCCGTTTGGAATCGATCACGGGTGGTACGTTTAACCTTCATAACTGACAAAGTACATAATAATGACTCATACAACATGTCGAGGCAAACGGAAGATGTAACGTAGAATAAGATTTTTAGTTGGTTATCGTGAAGTTCACTAATCTTATGTTGTTCACAAATCACAGAACGGTGCCATAAACCATACAAAATAAACAATTTGTTCGTCGCAAATACAGTTGCCCGTCTTGCATGTACTACCTTAATCCATTTTGATGAGCCGATATGCATTGGAGATATTTTCGTAAACAATTATAGTATTGGGTGCCAATTTCTCACCTCCACTCCACTCCATTTAGTGCAATATATCCTTATGTATTTTAGCATGAATAATGTAAGGGAAAAAAGGAAACAGCGATAAACATGGTTTTATCACGTCATTGACCTGCTTAGAATAGACCATAGCAGTCCCTGTGGCAAAAATAACGCTTAGTTTTCATCCTTTTGCTTATTGTTTAACCGGCGCATTGCTTTAGAACACCGATAGCACATTTACTGTAATCGAGGTGAGAAGTCAATTGTGTCAAAATAATAACAAAAAGAATAACTTTTGGTTGTCAGTCTCTCGTAACTACATCCTTGTACTCCGTATAACATTTTTAAATGTATGCAGCTGATGTATATTTTAGATGCATTCGTGAGAAAATATTTTGTGCTAATCACATTTAATGTCTTAAGCTTTAAACTATTTGCCATTTTCATCTTTTCCCGGCAAAACCGAATATTTTCGTAATTTAAATCCTGATGTAACAGTAATCCGTCCCTACTTATTAATTCATCCGAGCTGATCCATTGAATGGTCGCAGATACTACTTTCCAACTTCTTTGAACTTCTTGTATCAATTATAAAAAGTTTAGTCTTATGTAATATAGTATATATGTGCCATTGATATTATGTCGCTCATTTCTAGTGCTACAAGTAAAACCTGTACTTCGTGACAAGAACGTGGGATGTTGCATTTAACTCTGAAGTTTTATTGATAGGACGGCGACCAACAAGTGGTGCTAAGTAGCGCATACAAAGAAAATAAATGTCAGCGCATCACAGAGGAACCCATTAACTCGTTCCATTACCAAGATCTTAAAGCTCTTACGAGACATAATGGAACCTTAGGAAGTAAAACAACCGACAAGTATTTGTTCAGCACTCTGATGAAAAATTAAAGAATAAAGGAGGCGTGACTTTATTGCGGGTAGGTAATATATAGTAGTTAATGCCAGGTACACGACCTTAATTAAAAAGGATCATACACTTCTGATGGCCTTTATTCTTGGTCTCCAGCTTTGCCAAAAACTATTAGTCAGAAAGCAGTCAGTAAGAATGATAGTATTCCGTTTGCCATGAAACCAAACGGTTGTTCTGTAAAATCAGGTTTGTAATGGATATGTCTGTTCATAAAAACAGTAATTGGCAAGATTGACATATTGATAGAAACCACTTATGCTTTTTTTGGCTGTTGATAGAGTCAATTTTCTCCAAAATACACCACCTTATTGGTTGTCACATCTAACTCCTTGATCGGAGCTGAGCAAAATGCTGCTTTGAAACCTACACTATTCAATCAGGCACTTCCAACCTGGTCGAGCTCGCCTTGCATCAAAACACGGGTTATTGCATTGGCTGTTGAGATTAATACGATTGCAGATAATGCAGGAACTGACATCGGTATTCTACTTCCGATAACTCTGGGGTGGTTCAGTTTAACGTGGATACGGGTTGTAAATGAGGTACTCAATATCAAGTGCATTTTGCTTAGGTACAATAAAGTGACAAAAGTGACTGTCTACTTTGGGCTTTTTTTTGTAGCTCGCTCCGATGTGCTGCATTTAATATGATTTTAATCAAAGATAAATTCCTACCCTGTTGCTTTATATAATAATTATATTGATTGCATATCGCCTGAAAAACTAGTTGCCTTCACAAACGCATTGTATAGGCCAATGTCAGCTCAATTCACACAAAATCCAATAAAATGGTTTGTCTGTTGTCACAGAGCGAAAACCTCAAATCCATAAACAACCATATATTTATAACTAGTCATCAATAAGACACAGTTATTTATTTATTTAAACGCATGTAAATATTTGAGAACGAACCTAACAATCTGACTGCAAATATGCAGATGCAGTATATAACTCATATAAAGGAAAATCAAGCAAAATATAATATTTGGGCTTTTTCTAAGTACAATGTTTGGGCTTTTTCAAAGTATGCAGGTACATCACGAATACTAAGAACCAGCGGCGAATGAATAGGGTCATTGACTTTTACACTGCTGCCAAATGGCAGCTTCAGCAAAACGAGAAAGATGGATTTGCATTAAAATTCACTTTAGTCAGCCAATTGTTAAACATCGACCCTATCTAAAATGATAAGCAACGTCACAATAAAGTTTTGCTGCCATCAGACTTTTTAAAGTATATACCGTGTCTTCTCTGCAGGCAGTACTTTGCACCGTTCTGTTGCCTAGCTTTGGATGTTTGTTAACGGAATACCGTATTCAAGCGCATTTGACCATTTAAGTCAAAATATGTTTTCCCAAAGTGGTTAAGTAAGGATGTTTCAAACATATGAGGAACACATCCACATATCATGATGATGTTGCTTTATAGCATTTTTCAAACAGTTATATTTGACGTCACGTGACATTAATATTATCGCATCTCGTTGCCATAGGTCTTCTCGGCGATCTTAAATGGGATGCTGGTGTTTTATGCAATATGCAATCTCCTGAGGCAATCGTTTAGTAGCTCCCGCTACTTATCATCTTACAAATCTTACATGTAAAATAAATGATACGACCAGATATGACCGATGTTGCTGCCGTCCATACAATGTGGTGATTTGATATTTAACGTATTGCAAAGGGTCAGTTTCAGCATTTCGCATTGAAGTAATTATGAAAGATATCTACGACACTCATTACTGCCGTAGATGTTGATAAGAGATGTAAATGACTTAGACGGATGTTTTTCATGAATTGTTTTGTCCGCTTAGAAGTTGAGTGTTGAGATTTAATGTAGTAACACAAACTGGTTTGCATTAGTTGTTCGATTTATCTAAATGATAATAACATTAACCATAAGACTATATTATATATCAGTTGTTACGTAATTTGGTGGTTTGTGTGGGACACTGCGAATGAAGCTCAAAGCTATGTGTGTTAAGTGCATCAGTGTACAATGCGATGCCAAACGCAAGTTTCTAGAGCACTCGACCACAAGAGCATATATAGTTGCATATATGCATCCATTGTGAAATTTATAAATGCGCCATATGAACCGAACATCCTCTTCATGCTGATCCAGGTTGATCCCTAGACCATAGGCTCTCGAAAAAAAAAATTCTCATCAGTTCCAAAGTGTAAATATGATTAACAGCATAAATATGCAGGTGATCCTTACGGTTGTAAACCCAAACATAGTTCCGAAAATACCCGATGGCGACCAGGCCTAATTCAATGTAGGTACTATAGTATGCAAGAATAGCAGCTGCGACTGACTGCAAATGGTCATAGATCCTGATTAAAGAGATTTGTGTTGGCAATGTGTTTGACAGCCAGAGGCTCAACAGTACTGCAAAACAGAGATAGATGGCATTGCGGTACCTGAAAGGCGATGCTCATAGAAAGGCAGCTAAAGTAGCACTAAGTAATTCTGCATAAATAAAGATGAAATATAGATATATATATAGAATAGAGAGATATATATAAGATTATAGATATGATAGAGAGAGATATAGAGGAGATAGATATATATATAGATATTTATATATATATATATATATAAATATATAGAGATCAATATATATGCATTATATGTATATATATATAAATATTTATATATTTATATATATATATATATTTAAATATATAGGTACATATATATTTATATATATATATGCATATAAATAAATATATATATAAAAATATGCATATATGCATATATATATCTATACATATGCATACAAACACACACACACACACACACACACACACATATGTACATTTACATATATACATATATATAACCCCCAAAATTGGACGGCCACAGGAATCACAAGGGCAGCTTTAATGCGGTCGCACAGCTCGTACGGTGACCATGTTGTATGTGGCAGACCCTGCGCGCCATCCCTACGACCCCCATGGTAGTCTACACTGTGCGTGATGCATGTGTATATACCCACTCTCACATCTAACAGCAAATTAATGTCTTGGCACAGTAGATTTTATGCCTAAATGAGGCGCAATATGTGATATATTAAGTGTTGTCTTGCAGGTTATGATGCACCTGATATATTGCGTTATCGCCACAGACAGACACACACACACACACACACACACACACACACACACACACCACACACACACACACACACACACACACACACACACACACACACACACACACACACACACACACACACACACATATATACACAGATATATATATATATATATATATATATATATATATATATATATATATATATATATATATATATATATATATATATATATATATATATATATATATATATATATATATATATATATATATATGTGTGTGTGTGTGTATGTGTGTGTGTGTCTTTATTGTGGGAGGATGATGTTTGTTTGTGTGTTTAAGTATAAAAGAAATGGCCCTTGGGCATATTTAAGCAAAAAGTAGCTTCATGCGGAAGGAATATACTGTACTATGGCCGTGGTCTTTTAGATATTTCCTTACGGTTCGAGGTAATGTTTGAGTAAGTCTTGAGCTGTGTATCCGATGCTTCTCTGATTGGCTTTTGAAGGAAGCAACAAGGATGATGAAGCCATTTCTAAAGTGGTTGAGTCCATTTATTCGTGCATGCCTCAATGCGATAAATACATTCTCATTAGATGGGTCCCATTTGTGTGACGACGATTGGCCGTTGGCAAGGACATGATAAGATGGTTGTTTCTAAATCACGTCGTAAATAGACTACCATAGCCAAATAAGTGCGGAGTATGCTGACTGATATGAATCACATCGGTGCATGAGTAGTGGAAGATTGAGCGCCCTCCCAATTACATCTAACTGCAATCGGGGGCCCAGTGCTTCAGTACTATTGGATGTTGATGTGCTGAACAGCTCTCTACTGCTAGAAGTGGTTATATGGTGAATCAGCCATGACAATATATTGCTCGTCTAGATCCAACTCGTTGGCGATTTTATGGCGAGATTCCGAGCATTCTCTGTTGATGAACAACATGCCAATTGCGAATATAATAGGGATGTAAATTGCCATGGATTTACAACATGCTTACCACTGCTACACGTCGCAAACATGGCGCAATTTAAATGCTTACTTACGGTTAACGCATGATAATTTCATCAGCGTAGAAAGGCATGTTTTATCTTTGGATCGATCAAAGGTTCTTTGTTAATCAAGGCTCATAAGCAAACAACAGTTGTGTATGTAACACTAAACAATCAGGATGATTTCTCAAACTAATCTTAAATGCCTGGTGAAGAAACGATTACATACTAGTTTAGTATGATTGGTTGAAAAAATATATTTGAGGAATGGCACACATTGTAATGGAGCTTGTGTTGAAGTGAAACGCGTGACAATCAACAACTAACCAGGGTAGTTGATGGAATACTTGATTTTCTTGCACGAGCATGTTGACTATGTGACGCATGTACGTAAGCTCCTTGGCATGGCCATTGTACACTGATAGATGCTTGCCATGACGTGCCAATAAGTTGCGACTACTGTAAGTGATGCATGGCTTTGGGGCATTTATTAAGCTGGAACACTCGCCTGTCTTCGTGATAGTTAATTAATATGAACTACTACGGCTGTTGAGGTCAGACGTCTGTCTCATTAGCGTTCGAATCAAAAGAAATATCAACACTGACGCTGGTCGGTTGCGTACCATGGTCTTATGTTTGTATCTTAAATATCATTCTTTGAAACGGAATCTGCTGGCCTGTATGTTGAGTGATATGCAGCGTTCGTGGTTTTTGTATTGCATCAAACCCAGAGCTGGCTGACTCGAACATCATGTTATATTCGTTCAATGGTGTAGGTTGAGTCAATGTGCAGCTAGATAAACAAAACTTCGCTAAGAGTTTCCAAGCCGTTGAGTATTTTGAACAATTTCGTAAGATCCTCAGACGCCTTGTTGTAAGTGATGTCAGCCATAACTAATTTAGCATCAGTTGTTGTGTTTGATACAACAAGCAAGTGAAAAGTTCCCCTTTGAACCCGTTCCAATATGTGCTTGCAAATTGAAATGTTCGTCGGCCATGCCTGACTATTCTGTATGGGGTCTAGCAAGAAATTTGTTAAATTTTATCAAAATCATTTGGAGCGAACATTGGACGTTAACTTTCCAATTTATACAAATTTTGGGTTATCGTACCCTTAAATATGTTATTCTAGCATTGCTTATATTAGTTACGTATGATATGATATTATATTATCCTCGGCACTATAGCACATATTTCTGATTATGCCATCCTCCATCGAAATATCGAGGACATAAACATTCTCAAGCTGGTATAAAGACTTCCCTGGTGAAGAGTTATCCTGTAACATCACACTCTTAACCTGCTTTATGCGACAGCACTTCTAAACGTACATATATAAGTATTTGTGTATACATAAATACATATGTGTTTATATAAATATATATAT
>CM067343.1:16124777-16179777 GCA_034190875.2 Urechis unicinctus
ACACACACACACACACACACACACACACACACACACACACACACATATATATATATATATATATATATATATATATATATATATATATATTTATATATACATTTATATATATATACATAAATACATACAGTCAAACATAAGTATATAAATGTTAATATATGCAATTATATAACAATATATATACAAGAATATAAATGTATACACATATATATATACATATATATATATATATATATATATATATATATATATATATATATATATTACTAAATATATAAATATATGAATACATATATAATTATATAGATACATCAATGGATATCAGTTCTTATATACCTAAAAATAAATATATTCATAATTAGATACATATATATGCATCTATATATGTGTATGATTATATATGAACACACACACATTTATATACATCATATATATATATAAATATATCTCTATATATATGTATATATATACATATATACATACATATATATGTAATTATCAGTATATATAAACATATATATACATATAAAAACATTAATACTTATATATATATCTGTTTTTACATATATAAATATATAGGTTTATATATGATCAGTATATATATAAACGAATATATGAATACATATATATGTAATATATTTACATATATATATAATTGCTTCATATACAGGCAAAAATAAAAATACACATATTTATATGCATATAAATATATTCATATATATGCAAGTTCATTTATAAACATCTACATATATATGAAAATATGTTTATATATTAATACGAAATATATCAATATCTATATGTGCATATCTGAACCCAATATATACACACCAATATATATATTTATATATACATACATATTTATATATCTATATATGTATATATATATATACATAGAAATTTTTATTTATATATATTATTTATATTATATATATATATATATACATATATATATATATATATATATATACATATATATATATATATATATATATATATATATATATATATATATATATATATATATATATATTATATACATTAATATATATGTGCATATCTGAACCAATATATTCACCATATATATATATATATATATATACTTATATACATATATATATATGTGTGTATCGATATATATATATATATATATATATATATATATATATATATATATATATACATATATATCTGTCTATATATATAATATATATATATACATTTACAGGTATATATACATATACATAATTATTAAAATATATGTATAGATATGAACATATACATAAAAACGATTGTATATGTATATTTATGTATATTGATATATATATATATATAAATATATGCATATATATATCTATACATGTTTATAATTATATATTATATATATATATATATATATATAATAGATATATGTCTGTAGATTTGAATTATATTTTCAAATACAAATTCAGCATTTTATATATTCATATATCTGTATATATAAGTGTATACATATATCTACATATGTATATCCATATATTTAAATATATCAACACAAACATAAATGGATATAAGTTCATATATACCCAAAAATAAATGTAATCATATTTATATAAATAGCTATATATATAGCTATATATCTATATATGTGTAGGGTTATATATATATATATATATATATATATATATATATATATATATATATATATATATATATATATATATATATATATATATATATATATATATATTTATATATATATATATATATATGTTATATATATATATATATTTATATATATATGCGTTCATATAATCAAATGTATGAGAATTTATGTATATATGGATATTTAAATGATCATTTATATATGAAAGTATATATATTTATATATTTACATATACATAGATATATATATATATATAGATATATATATATATATATATATATATTATATATATATATATATATATATATATATATATATATATATATATTGTATATATATATATATATATATATATATATATATATATATATATATATATATATATATCTCTATATATATATATATATATATATATATATATATATATATATATATATATATATATATATATATATATATATATATATATATATAAACTCGCTTCCCAATGCGCTCTTCGTATGGCTTACTACAGGATCGGTAAATAATTTGAAGAAATCTTGCCAACAAAGGAAATCTAAGTGTAATTGAACAATTTTTCCACGGTAGCTACGTATTTAATACACAACTCGCAACAGATTTATCGACAAATGTAAATTAACAACCCTGCTGTTGTCCTCCAGAGTAATATTCCATGCCTAAGACCAAGTCATTTTTTAGATTAAAGTGACTCCAACTTATAATCAAGTACGCAATAATGTAGTGCTAGAGGCTTGTACTGATTTGAGGGCGCAATTTAAAGTGCTGTTAAGTCCGTGAACTTGAGTGCAATTTCTGTGCGTCATCCATTGTAGCAACTTTCAAAGGAAAGGAAAATTGGAGTTGACCACACCTACACCCGTATGTAGGGTTCATTTACCTCAAATAGGCAAACAACAAATCTGTTTCAGGTTTGACAGCCGTCTTGTGCCCACGTGTTTGCATAATACACTTTATAATTGCTTGATTTGTCCGTACGATAACTAACATAATATAACTGTCAATTTGTTTAGCAACAAAAAAATATTACTAACAACCCTACACTCCGGCATGGTAAATTGTGATAAAAGGCATTGATGAATCAATTCACGATGCAATTATCGATCTGACGGGCGTCCGTTATAGTACAATTACTGATGGCTGATTGTCGTTCGCATTTTGGCGGTGCCCTTCATTTGGCCTTGGATGGTTCTACCAGGTGGCTGCTTATAAGTCATCTCACTCTATTCGAAGGTTAGACGACTTATTTAATCGTCTCAAAGAAACCACGGACGGAAACATCGTATCATCATCGAGGTAATGTCTATGCTATAATAAGGTTATACCCGGCAATAATCTCTCTCCAATATATATTTGCGTCTCATCTCCATTTCATTCATTAAACACGTCAGATTATTGTTGCAATGGAAAACTAATAATTATATGCAACATTCCCCTTGAAAAATGATTATGTGATTTGGCAAATTATATTTTAATGTCATTCTACAAATAAGGCCACATTTATCAGTTGTATATACTCACACAATTAGTAGCGCAGCTCATCAACTACGCTATTAGATGGATACAGCAGCCTACGACTTATGTTGCACGAATAACCATGAAATAGATGCAAGTTGTGTAATGTCACAACGTCTTCAACAGATGACTATATTTATTTGGGACCTTTAATGATGATATTGCCTCTCTATTTTTACATTTACTTTCTGGGGTTCCTAAAAAAACTCGAGTAGATAATGCGCGTACAAACATACCACAATATGCTATATATGGTCTTATTCAAACTTGCTTTGCAAACTCTAGCCTTGGTCTGTATTCTCCTTAGATATTATATTTAAGCCTATGATCAACTATTGCATTGATTAAAAAGACTGCAGTGCACTTATAATTTTCGCTTAATAGCTACAGCTTGTGACCTCTCGAAAAAATATTATTGGATAGATATCTTGCATCTTTGTTATCAATGGTATCAATGCATAATTGGTCGAAAGGACGAAGGCGCCGTATTTGATTAAGTTTGATACAATATTTCCGAGAATATCGTTAATATATGTGATGTCTAA
Organism: Urechis unicinctus; assembly: GCA_034190875.2. NCBI lineage: Eukaryota > Metazoa > Annelida > Polychaeta > Xenopneusta > Urechidae > Urechis > Urechis unicinctus. The sequence continues at coordinate 16,128,498 of CM067343.1, forward strand.
AACGCCACAAACAAAGAATAATCATTGTTGTTGAGCTGGAACCAGTGTACTTAAACGCTAGGCGAAGCAGTATGCTCAATGACCCTGACTATTATTAATATTAATGTTGTGCCTCAGCAAGCAATTCAGATGCGAGGAATCGTTGGGGTAATTGAAACCAGCCTCAGCGTGACTGAGTATTACAAGTCGAAACGGGTTATTGTTATCAATCTCAGAGTGCTTCATTTTATGCAATCCAAACATCTGCATGAACCTGTCCACATGTCTGATTAATTCGGACATTATCTAACTAAATTATATATGATTCTACGTTGTTTCAGATCTGAAGTCATGAAATCACAAGACATGTACACAATGCGAAGAGACCACAGAGATGTACATGGTTAGACGAAAAGCTTCTCGTATTGAGTAGAGCGTCTTTACAGTTTCCGTTCGAATTATCAATAGTTTCAACTCAATGTAGATGTAAATTAGCAGAATAACGGTTTTAGACAATGTTTGTAAACATAACTTATCGTTTTGGATGCCATATAGCCTATCCGTACCTGTCTGGAGGGCTCATATCAACTAAACAGTCATGTTCTGTTGGCTTCCATCTACCACTAGCGCACCCGCTCTACAAGAGGACCGAATTAACACATCTAGTGGTAGCACTGAACGATTTGTTATACGCATGAAAGATATGTGTCATTTGAATATGTCTTGCGACAAATATACGTAACTGATGATGAATGCTATTGCATCTGTAATACATAAGACCCCCGATTGCATATTAACAATTTCCAGTTGAGGATGATTATCGGAATATGACGCTATCGAAATGAATTGCTGCAATAAAGGTCATGTTTTAGTCGGATTATGCACACGTTCAGAATATTGATCAAATTATAAGTCCTCATGCAGTTGCACCGTTTTGTTTACCCGAAAGCTCTAATGCATCTGCGATGTCGTATTGCTTTGTAAAAAAATATATCTTTACACTCCGTGCCGCTGCACTCTATCAAGCTCAGGTGTATGATGTTAAGTAATAGGATAAGAGATGTGGAATGCTTTTCGAATTTAAAGGATGATATTAAAAGATACCTGGCACTGTCTCGATGATGACGCTGATTTCAGAACGGTGGCAAACACATCCAAGGACGCAAACACCAACCAAAAACATAACGACAAGCCCCGTGTAGCTGCGTGCGATACAAATAGCTTCTGGGGATAGTTGATCGAAACATATATACATGCTAGCGCGTCCTCATCTGACCTCCATTATATTTTCAATCTCATAAATGAATTCCTGAATTAGAATAGGCTTACTCAGTATATAGTTTAACACAGATGATTGTTTTGCTAAGTACGCTGAACAATTCACGCAATGAGTGTCAATTATAACGAGCCAATCCCATAAGCACACAACAATACATATTACTTACTTCTTAATGCAACACCTCACAATCTCATCTGTTATTTCAAATATAACCGTGTACCTATGAATGAGTAGGCGCAGCATTAACACAAACAATAAGATTATGACGATAGCTAACAAAATTGAAAAGATCGCTTCGATTCAGCTTGATATCGGTCTAATACAATATAAGCCAACGTACTCATCACACGCAAGCTAAATCGAATGAAGAATACACAACATGTGACATGAGTTCTTACTGTGGCATTGTCATGTAATACAAAAAGCTGACCCTTCCACTTATTGAGTATGCATTCACCAAATGTTCGATTTTATAATATTGCTGTTTTTGAGTTATATCTATTCAATTCTATACACAAGCATTATACCATTTCCAAGAGCCGTACTTGGAAAACCAAGTTGGTGGATTTCGACGACGAAAATCAAATAGCTGAAATTTATGTCGTAGACGAATCTTTTGTTCCTTACTGTGTCTTTCACGAAATGGTCGATAATAAGGACCTGTAATGGTCGAAATAACCTTCTTAAGCTACTATCGTATGCTTTAAAATGAAAAATGCGTTATTTGAATTATGAATTGTTATGTACGAACAGCATCTGCAGCAAGACGCTCGGTTGACAATAGATGTACTAATATATATTCACATTACTCAAATAAACACAAAACGGCAATACGAAAACTTAGAGACTGTGACTTTTAATGGTGTTTTCCGCCGCTGTACTTTCGGCACTGATTATGCTGTCCCGTAACTGGTAATAGTATGACAATAGGTACCATTTATCGTTTGTAACACAATAGCTGTGGTTCTATCAATAAATTATAAATGACAATGATATTATAGCCGATGGTTTTATTTTGTGTCGCCCATGTTTGACTGCAACGCAAACGAATTCAACTTAATATGATACTTATTCGCCATGAACATATGTAAACGGCAAGCCAGCGAAACATAGGTACGGGCAAAACATACAGAACTCCGTATGTTGTTTGCTTTTAACGATTAACAAAATATGCATGTAATAATATATACTTAGTGCATCAAAATATCATATTTATAACTTACACTGCTTTGTAATAGTTGGTTGTACGACATTCATAAGGTGTACAACAATAATGGAACATACATCAGCAGCATTTGCATGTAAGCATGGCAAGCTGTCGAATCATAACGGTCCGTTTGGAAATCGATGACGGGTGGTACGTTCAACCGTCGTAACTAAAATAACAGCAGTGCAGACCAAGTACATAAGAATGACTCATGCATGTACAAAACGCTGAGGCAAACAGAGGATGTTAAGTAGAATACGATTTTCAGTTGTGAAGTTCACAAATCTTATGGTGTACACAAATCACCGAACGGTGCCATAAACCATAAAAATTAAAACAAAATTGTTCTTCACAAATTCAGTTGCCCTTATTGCTTGTATTTATTTAATACATTCTGATGTGCCTATTTGCATTGGCGACATTTTCGTAAAGAGTTATTGTATTGTGTTCCAATTTTGCACCTCCGCTCATAGGTGTAAATTAATCCAGATACTATATGAAAAACATATTTATTTAGTGCAATATATCCTTATGTAATTAACCATGAATAATGTAAAGGAAAAAGAAAACTTGGATTTATCACGTCACTGATTGCTTAGAATAGACCACAGCGGTCCATGAGGCAACGATAACGCTTAATTTTCATCCGTTCGCTTTTTGTGTACCCGGCGCATAGCATTGGAACACATTCACTGTAAATGAGGTGAGAATGCCAGTTGTGTCAAAACAATACCAACGAGAACACTTATGATTGTCGATCTCCCCTAACTACAACCTTGTACTCCGTATAACGTTTTACAATGTAAGCAGCAGAGGTATATTTGAGATGCATTCATGAGAAAATATTTTGTGCTAATCATATTTATTGTCTTTAGCTTTCCACTATTTGCCATTTTATCTCTTCCCGGTAAAACAAAATATTTCTGTAATTTAAATCATGATGTAACGGTATTGCGTCCCTACTCATTAATTCATCAAGGCTGGTCCATTGGATTAGTTGTAGATGCTAATTTCTTACTTCTTATAACTTCTTATATCCATCATGAAAAGTTTGGACTTATATAACATAGTATGTATTTGCCATGGATATTGTCGCTCATTTCTAGTGCTACAAGTAAAAATCTGTACTTCGTGACAAGACCGAAGGATGTTGCATTTAACTCGGAAGTTTAATCGATAAGACGGCGACCAATAAGTGGTGCTAAGTAAAGCTTAGTACCAAAAATTAATGTCAGCGCATCGCCGAGGAACCCATTAACTCGTTACGTTAACAAGATCTTAATGCTCTCACGAGATTTAAGTAACCTAAGAGATAAAACAGCAGACGAGTTATCTTTTTCAGCACTCTGATGCAAAATTAACGAATAATGGAGGCATGACTATTTTGCGGATAGGTGATTAATGGTAGTTCATGCTAAGTATGCGACCTTAATTAACAAGGATCATACGTTTCTGACGGCCCTTATTCTTGGATTACATTGCTCCTGATCCTGTTTATCCGGATCATGTACAAATCATTCAAGCATGCTACTTACCGATATTATTCCCAAAGAGTATGAAAAACAAAGTAATATATGTATACAATTAATGACGCATTATTCTCCCTCTTAAACTACCCTTTGATTGTCTTTTACCGCTTCATCTTGCCCCACTTCCCATAACCTAATAACTAATTCGTTGAATTAATATGGTGCCTTGTAAACGCCATGGAGCACGTAGTCATCAGAGGATCTTCTTCGTCGCTTTTAAGAGATAAATCCGCCCTTCAATGTCATCATTACGTTTGGATCAAATTCACAGTCTGATGGTTGGGTTTACCAATACACCAGCTTCTATTGTATAGTTATCATTAACAAGGCTTTAAAGCTATACATACATTATGGGACTTAAAACAACCGACTAGTATCCTTTCTAGCACTTCGACGAAATATGAACGAGTAATGGCGGTTGCCCCTGAAGACACGTTGGTACAAGCAATTGGCTGCGAAACCATAGGCAGAACGATTTTAATAACTGCTTTAAGTATGCGAACACAATAAAGAAAGGGAAATTCATTCTTTCGTATGGAAATGATCTCTGACACCTGTTAATCAGTCAACAAAAACATGTCCACTCTGCCTATTATAATACATCGCTATGTTGCTCGCCGCTTTAGAGAACAATGGGTTTCAACTCGCCCCTGAAAGCAACCTGCTCAACACTAACAAACTAGATATATCATCACGTATGCAGCATAACAGGGTGTCATAAATACAAATGGCCTATTAGGAAGACCCTGTTGGACAACAAAAGAGAACGCGAGAGTGACTAATATGAATTTGTGAGGCCCTTTCTTTGAACCTATCCCATTAATCGAAAATCGCATTCAGCTTAAAGCTATTATGCTATTAGCTTTTAATAATTGTATGGCAATATGATACGTTATACATCGTAAAGCATTGTTAAATGGCTCTACATATTTGATGTCTTAAACATTGTGTCTTTGCCAGATTGTCTTTCGCTATTTTGAAATCACGTGTAGAACCCAAGTAAAATAGTGTTTAACAGACCACTTGGTTTTTAATGTACCTCCCATATAATACACACCAGCTTCTCGCCAAAGCCAATCTCGTCAATCCTGAATCATGCAATGTGTTTGTGCTGTTTGGCTGATGCAAGTGCACTTGTTGAACTACCATACGGCCAATAATTCATGGCAGAATATACAGGCAATGTGAGCCAGTAAAATGCCCCTTCTCTCCTGCTGTTTGATAAGCCTTGTAAAGATATACTGCTAACTGCTAAGACTAATGCATCTTATGATATCGTGATGTGGTTTTAAGAAACATATGATAAAAAATTATTAAATGGACTATATGTGGCACAAGAAAATCTTTCTTACTACAAACATCTGTTGTCGTAACTAGTGGTGTGTCAGCCACGTTTATTCACAGTTGTGATTTACTCCTTAATGAATGTTCTGTTAAGTAATCCACCATGTTTATCAAAGTATACTTCTTTGCAAGGCCATATTCGTTTTTAGTCGTTGTGTTTTTATACATTTTATCAAATTGTCTGTTTGAATATGTTGAGATTGTCACATAGATCGCAGAACCTAGATTTTATCACACTACTTACCCCAATAAAAAACGTTCGATATGCAATCGACTCAACGCTATTGATATATCCAAGTAATCGAAAAAATTTGCAGTCTTATATAACCTGATTGGTTCAATTTAGCACCAATCATCAATGGCTGTCGAAGGTAGAAAAAACACAAGACGACATAATGAATTATGCTTCGACATATAGCATGTAGCAATGTGATATTCGAATCTTCCATTGTCACTAACGCCCCTCTCATAAACGACACTTAAATGTTGTGTTTGCGTGAAGAGGTATAGTGTCGGATCCGGTAGCAATACTGATGCAGCTCAACCGATAAGTTAGCAATTTGACCATTATCGTAAGCTTTATGGTTGTCCATGTGTCATCATGATATTTAATGCGGCATTCATCTCTGTCTGTGCTAATGTACATGCATGCTTATGATATATTAGCATACCAAGTTGAAACTTTATTCTGTCATATGTATCGCAATATGTTGACAACAACTTTAAAGCACATTCGGTATTTATCATTCAAGCGAAACATAAACTAAGCGAATGCTAAAGAGACAGATAAACCATATCTCGTAAGTGACCTCGATCAATCAATTGGTAATATTTAGTTCCAATTATAAATAATATTTATATAACATAACATAGTAATCCAACCTAGTTGAGTATGGCACAAAGCAGCATGGTACTGTAATCAACACTAGGGACCTCTTCTAGAGGCTATGTTTGAGTACACAGCTAACTGATTGTATAGCTACTTGACATTTATTTACTGATAATGCGTCCATGCCTGAGATAGTGAAGCAAAACTTATGTAGAAATATTGCAAAATATGATCAATGATCATCGTGTCAGCAGAGCATAATATTTGGAGCAGACATGCCAATAAATAGTTAGTAAATGTAGAATTACATCATTTGCCGTTGCAAATTGACGAGTTGATTCCCATATCGATAATTTGAGAAGTACCACAACGTTGTTTGGAATGAATAGCAGTTGAATAACTTTGTCCACCATGTGATTGAACTATTCGTCGGAGTGTGCATAGAGTTTGCAGATGGATCTTATGCTAGATGACTTCTACAGCCAAGTGGTGACGGAAGAGCCAATTTAACTCCCCAGTTCGGTGTATTTTGTTGGATCGTATAGTACACAAATATCAAAGTATGGACATGGCAGATTACTAGGCCTAGCCGACGTGTTGTTAGTTACTGAGTTTAATGGAAACGTCAATCGCTGTCGATTTGCACGAAGTAGCGTCAAAATATGATATTTGCATTGCAGGGGCAATGGCGGGTGACTTTGGTACAGGTCGAAGCACAATTATTGCTAACAAAACGACGGAAGCATAATTTTCGTTGCTTGTGAGAATGTAGCCCATGGAATCTAAACAATGGCTTTTGTTTCTCCAAACCATTGGGATGATTACCCATTACAATCACAATTGCCAAGCAGAAAAACAGTTTGCAAAGTTCGGCCAATTCATTCAGTAAGAACATCCGGCATTTTTAGTTAATGCATTATCAGGGAGAGAAATAGGTGATGATTAATGTCAACATACTAATTCCTAAAGAAGAGCGATTACGCAGCCTAGTACGTGCCTCTTGTTAAAAGGCTTTATTGGTGCTCCTTGATAAGGCGATTGTAGACTGATGGGTAGGTTGCATAACGTACCAATAACGCGCGGCTAATGGAAGTGGTGTATGACCAAACCTATTGTTGGGATAGAGAGCTTATTTTAATTCATGCGGTTGTGGAGGTCAAGACCAGATAGATATTGTAATTGAGCGTCGGTATTTATAAGCTCATATTTTTTATGTTCTATTTACAACACCTATGGATTAAAAAATGTAGGCTTTAGTAGGGATCCGTGATATATCTATTGTAGACTGATGGGTAGGTTGCATGACGTGCAAATAACTCGCTTCTGATGCCAGTGGTGTATTACGTTACCTACCATTATAATAGAGAGCTCACAAACAAATGTGGCAGTGCTAGATAACGTGTTAAGTGGATATCTGCCATCTGCCCCACGAATTCAAGACGGAAAGTGCAACAAATTGGGATTATCCACACGATCTGGTTATAATTGATTAGAGTAATGATTATGGAATTTGAGTCTCAGCAAGTGTCTAAGAGTAAGCGTGATATTTGGCCAATGATACTTTCAACAGTTACGAAGCTTCGTGTATATGTACATTGCTACATCGCATACTTTGCTTAACATTGCATTTGTGTAATGTTGCTCTGGAATTTTTTAATTTGCAGATGTATTTTCCATCATTAGAGAACTGCAGGTTGGATGTGATTCTCTTAGTGTCTGCCTACACAATGTTGCTCTGTTCTATTAAATAACATATGTAATGAAGGTTTAACTGCGTTGCGCGTATGTGGTGATAATATGTTATGAACCCATGAGCTTAGAGTATTTAGGTCCCAGAGTCACTTAGCAATCGTGAAGGTTAATTAGAGAGCAAAAAACTATAGCAGGAAAAAAAACAATTCCTGCCAAGAATAACAAAGAGGTTGTTCATTAGGAAGTGTTTCCGTGCACCTTAGATGGAATGCAGACAGCTTAGGTATACTACATGAACATGTCCTGCTCATGGATACACTCTATTTTAAGTTTTGAGCATACAATATTATGGTTAAAGGGTCATGTTTATATCATAATAATGCACTTAGAACATATATGTGTCCAGATAAATTATTTAGATGTAGTATTAATTATGAGAATGTATTGGGATGGATAGCAACTCATGCCTGTCTATATAGCCGTGGGAGAGTCCATAAATTGATGGCAATAGGACATTAATAGTTAATCTTCTACACCGTTATTGAAGTATTCCGTCATGACGTTCAGATATGGTATATTATCACCTTTGGGACTCAATGGGCCCATTTAAAAAGAACCCCATGAAATATATGCTTACTGCAACATAAGACTTTATATTGTATCAAATGAATCCATACTGAAATGCATTCAACAAATCATTTAGAACGAGACCTTTAAGTTGTCGTTTCGTACGATCAAAGGTCTTGCTATTATGATTAATCGGAACTGGTTCAGTTTAAAAGTGCTAACCAAAGTGACAATCGGTGTCGAATGGAATTAAATTGTGTCTTTGATGGATGTGTTGCCTAATTCAATGTTCCACAATTAAATGTTAACTCGCTAAGTACCAGTAATACCAGGCTAGTACCAGTAATCCCTAGTTGTGAAACATATACCAATGTTGGTCGCATATTTTCACTCTACGTTATACAGCACTAGTGGGGATATCGAGAGCTCATAATGTAAAACATTACGAAAGCGCATTGATAAACTCTGTAAGCGTACATAAATAAATAATAGTGGCTGCATCCCAGGGCTTAACTGTTTAAAAAAACATGATGGATACAAAGTGGTGTGACATTATGTGTGAAACAATGCTGTTTTGCCTTTTTGACATATGTTCATCGATGTATTGCAAGTCCCTCGTGAAGGGTGGTGTTTGTTAACAAAATAGGAATGCAATGTTATCACTAAGCAAGCATTCAAAGAAATATAGGCTATCGGTATAACCAACTGTGGTTGACATAAATGACAAGCATAACATCACATGGCTAACGGCGTTTTCTCGTATTCAAATGGTCTATGAAGTACTGCATATATAATTGGAGCAATCTACGTGTGAACTTATCTCATTAACATCAGTCAAAGCGACGCCAGCTCAATATATATATAGCTACATATATATATATATATATATATATATATATATATATATATATATATATAGATATATATATATATATATATATATATATATATATATATATATATATATATATATATATATATATATATATATATATATATATATATATATATATATATATATATATATACATATACAATTGAGACAATAGAATAAGTTAGAAGAACACATTAAATAGCGAAATACATGAAGAAAACCAGCAATGAACATTTGCAATTAAAAATACATAGATCATTCAAACGCAGGTACAGCTGCATAACGACAACCCCAATAAACCAATATGACAAAACTTTTAATCGCGACTGTTTATAGATTAGTTCTGCTGCAGCATTGCAGTATTGCAACTGGGCCGTGTGAGCGCGGCATTAAAGCAACTTTCACTTCATCTTGTGGAAGTTTCAGTCGTAAAGGGACGTTGATTCTCAAGACACCCGCTCTTCCGGGACTTCAGAACCAGGCCACGCATCGCTTGTCACACCCCGACGTTCTGCTTTGGTTCACGATGTGGTGACAATCTTTTCCTTGACCACCTTTCCGGAAAAATCATCTAAGTGAGCTGTGAGATGCACTCTTGACCCTAATCAAGCAGCTTGCCATTAATTAGAGTTTAGGGTGTATGACTTCTGGCTGCTGCTCAAGTTCACGGTTTTGGCTTATGCCGGTGTGAATGTTCTTGCCATCGCGTGGTTGTGCTACTGCACTGCATGTAGAAATCAAGGGACTGAACACACAATAAGCCTCAGGTAGGATAACGGGTTTTGTAGAGGGAGGTAGGGGGGGCTGATTATGCGTCTCAAAGAGTTCATACTGTACGTAACCTAATGCAACCAGCCTACCTAATAGAAAGTCCCCCAGCTACTACACTACCCCATACCATCGCCGGGCCCTACGGGGCCTGCTTCGTTCCTACCAAACCCATGAACACTTACACTAGTTACAAGATGTGCGCCAGTCATTGCCACCATATAGCTGCCATCACACTATCCACTAATCCATACATATGCTTTTAAACTCATAACAGCTGATATTGAAGATACGGCTTTTCTTGCGAGACGACAGTGTCGCTATGGCAATCGCCTCACTCCCGGGTGCACCACGTGTGTCACCGAATAGTAACTAAGCCAGACGCTATATATCATTAATTGAAACGTTAATTGAAGCAGCATGATCAGTCGGAAAAGTAAAGACTACACCAGTCATTTTTTTGTTACAACCAACATAGTGCTGCGCCTAAAAGTTGAATGTGCAATCTACCTCACGAAAGTCAGTTCAACACCAACTGCATCCAGTGCACCCTCAACAACTTCCAGCATCATGTACAGCTGCTTAAATTGGCCTTATTTCAAAGGCTTTGATCACACCGCAACCGAGTGTATAGACACTTCAACAATCACGTATGAAAGGGGCACCGATATTTGTGATTTATTTCATACAGTTATTAATCATAATAGCCCACTCCCTCATGGTTAACCGCCGGGTGGTTCTGTTAGGGATACAACGATAAATGTTACGATTAGATCTTTCGCGCTCCTGTGGTACTCGATAGACTGTTGTTCTGTTGGGCTAGTTACGATGGTTGAATTTCATTGAATAACGACTGTTCATTTTAGATAATCTGCCTGCGAGTGTTTCCGTTTTTCTACTACACTCGCTAGCGTTGACGAAGTTTACCGAACTTGTGAGGGCAGTGTAACCCGTAAGCGTTGACCCATACAGTTTACTGAGACACGTCTTCAGATTGCGAGTACGAGTAAAATGTGTCGTACGCTAATTCTTTCACCAAGATTCGCGTTCGATATGCGCGGTTAGCTAGATGTGAAATGACAATGGTCGCGTTTGATGCCGGTGGAAAATTGAGAACTGCTGTGGAAAAGCGCCGACCGTCGGTGCATATTGAGAACATTGCACAAGTTTTGTTGAGCTGCTGAGGGAGTTACGCTACCTACAGACAAACAAGGAAACGGGAACATGCAACTCATGCTTAATGGTCTGTATAAAGTAGACAAATGTTATATGTCCCCGTATATGCATGTTATAGTCAGGTCAATTGAACCTGGCGCAGTTTGCATCGATTTTAGTCTATGATGCTTCAAAAATGACTAGGTTTTTTTAAATGATCGCTTTATAATGCCCTCACCTACGACCGCTGATCTTTTTTCAAACTAAGTAATACATCTCTATGACGTTTCAAAAGGGTTGGTGACGAGCAAGGCGCAACGTGTTGCCCAGGTCGCGCGAAATGCTGACGCTGATTGCAGTTATCGAGACTTGACGAAAAACACAATCAAGCAAAGCTGATAGCCAATGATGTATTTATCGTAAACGTCTAGTGTTGAAGTTTTCAACAAGAAGACATTAGGATATCAAATAGTCTAAATGAAGCTTGATCAAAACGGGCCGTGGCGCGTGCTTTCATCAAAATTCAGGGTAGACTAGCAAGATGGGTCAATACAGCAATTTGAAGGGAAGGACAACATTGTACCATACGCATTAAGTCGACGCCTCTATGACATCACCCGTACCGATACTGATGACGTCATCGATCGTTTTCCCGATCTTGACACGGTCACCCCTGCTACTAACACCCTTAAATATCCGCTTCCCCTTACGACAACTCCAAAGATTACGTCGCACTCCCCTCAATTGCGACCGGACAAGCCCGACTTGTTATCAGCGATTCATCATCCTGAAGTGATTAGCAGGCCGTCAACGTGGTTAGCAACAAAACTTCAGGTTAAGTTTCACGACGCGCTATTCATTACCCCATCGCTTATCTCTCAGTCAGGTGAATAGGAAGACGAAATCGTGTATGAATCCATATGTACTATTCCCGCTACTGCTGCGGGCAAGTTATCTGACTTCCCTCGTGATCACGATAAGCTTGCCTCATTATCTGTAGATTCAGAGGACAATTATGAAACAAAAAACCTATGCGCAGTATTGATAAGCGGACTCAATGCACTGAGCTCCGACATCGGCTAAACAACCAAGTGAAACTAATTTAAGCCGAAAACAGATAAGGTGTCACCAGAGGCTTGATCCCCAATGCAGTATACTTTTACGACTCCTCAAATATGGCACCGTTCCCACCATTAAACAAGAGGCAGACGTGCTGCTCAAACGCGAGCGAAACTATTTTATTGCTGACGATCTCCTGTTTTACATATTAACATCCCAGGGACCAAGGCCCAATAAAGCAATGGCACTGTTAGTCATCCCTAAGAACCTCAAGGAAAAAATTTGCTCCTGGAAGATAAAAATTCCTCCATCAACTCAGTGTCGCTAATAGACGATAACAAATCCCGGGGTTTCCCTGGGAAATCCTCTTGCTACGCGCGTCGTTGGCTAAGCATAATCGACGTTGTTAGATCGACCACCGAAATCGTTCGTGAAACGTTTTAGTCGACTACGAACTTTGACGTTTTGACTAAGTCGTCTAAGGTAAGATAGTCGGCTTCGGACCAGGTACGTGAAATAGGCCAGAGCAGCAGCGTCTGACACGCAGGGTCATGTTCGTGGCGCACCTCGTGTCGACCAACGGTCTCACCTATGAACTAATTTAAAGAAGTATATGTGGCTGGTCCACCAATTGGTCAATGCACAAATGTGCCATGCATCAAATCGGTTATCTAAAAGCTACGATTAATACCGAAATGTTTGATGGAATTAATGCATATATTTGAAACTCCGTAAGGAGTACAGATCATAGCCTGTGCCGGGAGTGATTACAGATACATCATTGAATTATGCGTTTGTAATCATTTGGTACCTAATTTATTGCGTTTGCCCATTGCCTTCTCTGAAAGACACGAACTGCGTGCAATGAGTTTGCCAGCCCAGTATCCATTTGAAATGGCAGTAACTTGAGATGACGATGGTTAATTTGAAGCAGTTTAAGGCAATCTCACTTTGACAACAGCTATATGAATAAAGCTTTATGTTTGATCAGCTTTTACTATTCAACTGCTTATGGCTGAGGCAGCTCGTTAGCATGCGACAATATGTGAGTTGACAGTTGATGTCGGGAATAAATGTGAAACTTCGCAAGATATTGTTAAATGTACATTGATAGTATTAATATTATTTTTTTTAATGAGACAATACGGTTGAGCATTCAAAGCATTATAACAACCCAGGCGGGACAAATAAAGTTGATCCCATATATGTTCCTGATGAATGGGTATAACTGGGATGGGAATATCTTCTATGAGTTATGCTGACAAAATGATATGTTATCCATTATCACCAGCATACTGTTAGGTGACTTAGTCGCGTATAATTACTACTCCTTGGTGATCACTATGTGAACCCATTTTTTATAACCTACTCATATCCATGGTTCGCACGTTTTCTTGCTGGTTATATAAGACGTCCATCGGTTTCAAACGAGAGCGATAGAGTGGAAGGGTTTGGTAACACACCAAAGGGTGTTTATCCTTAATAATCAATACAGGTGTCATGCCCTTCATTAAATATGTTGCTACCCGAAGTGACAATTTCGTTAGACATATCAAATCTAAATATCTGCAACCGAGCTCCATTTGTAAAGGTTAATTTGGGTTATTGGTTTGACTCTTAGAGACAATGAATGAAATGTCAAATATGCTATCCTAAATTTAGCATGACACCAATATATCTCATCTATTGAAGTACACTTCAATATGCAATCATTTTTAGCCCAAGAATAATAGCAGATAGTCATATAAGATATGCATACAAAATAGTTCTCACAATTTCATATTGGCGCCTGATATCGATTGTTCTTTCACCTTAATCAGCGTTCATCAGCAAATATCTTCTCAAATTACTGTTGTTCATCCAAGTAGCTACAGAATGGAAAACAATTGAATGCAAATTGCTCTATTACATCATGAATATTCAGCTAGTAATGAACTTTGTTGGCAAAATTCCTGATGCAGTGTTAAAAACTTTCTTTTACAGCTAAAATCAATATGAGACCGAAATGGTGTTAAGCGTGTGTGAAAATTATTATCACACTGTGGATATCTATATGCGGAGCTATTGATTCATCGCAGCAACATTGTTTATTTTTCAGCACGTAATTTTAAGAACGTTGCCTTGCAATGGCATTGTACAGACTAATCCTTATAACTGATTGATATATAGTCAACCTTTATCTGTCCGACTTAAGTATTCGGTTAGCAGGGTGCTTTAGTGACGTGTTGCATTGTTGATTTGAAAGAGATAAATGGTAGGGCACCCATAATCACCATGTCAATAGGCCTAATCCATTAAAGCCAATATGGGGGTAGTAAAAGATTCACAGTGTTTGATATAGGGGTACAGTAAGTCTGTTATTGGTTAATAGGAACGCATACCATGTGCATAATCGAGTTTGTTCGGCTGCGACTAATTAATTTCCGAAAACAAGGTCGTTCATTCACAATGTATTTTGTCACAAATCACCCTAAGCACTTTAAGCGATTAAATTCAGTATAATGCTATATGCATTGTGTTTAGTACGTTTGATAGAATGTCAATGATTATTGGAAAGACAACTGAGGGATTGAATATTGGTTAGATTGCATTATTTTCATACAGAAAAATTCTCATGCATACATTTAAATGTAAAATCACTAACAGAAAATGACTACAAAAGTACTAACCAGAATGTCATGATACGCACATTTATACAGACAAGGCAACGCATAATCAGCAAGCCAAGAAGATAACCCATTTCGATACCGATATTAACCTAGCCATAACTATACACACATCAATAAGTTTCACCTGACAATTAAGGATCCTCTGTCGTCAGCTCACCTAGGACTTGTCTTGATGCATGCGGAACCCACTCAATGGCCAGTCGTCGATCAGGTCACACCACATCTGCACACATAGGAGGTGGGTCTTCCGTCTTGGGCAATGTTTGGTCATAGCAAACCAGCAGGAATTCAGCCATCAGTTATTCCACATGGAATCATATCAGGGATCTAACAAGGCACAGCTTGCACTTTACTAGACTGTGGATTATAATCTTATATTCCCATGGTAGTGACATTTATCATTGTTTACTTTATATATATATCAGTAAAAATATTCACCACATGTTGCTGCTACTTTCGCGACAACATGCCCCTGCTTACTCCTCGGTTATTAATGACTCACAAATTCAGTTCAGTATATATTTGCACTACAATGAAGGTACACTGTAAAATGCAACATAAATGGTAGTTACATGGCAAACATACCCGCATGGAAGAAGCCAAGCACCATCGGGGCAAAATGGTTAACCCAACTATGGAAGGTTTCAACCTAGGATGTTTGCAAGTCGCCTGACGGTTTGCAAACATCCCGGCGGAGTAAATGGTTGTTGACTCACTTATCGAACTTAACAGCTACATGACAGCTGTTAAGGCATACAAATAGGCAATTTAGCAAATGTTGAATAAACCATAATGCCCAAAATTCCGAACCTGGTTCCAGCTATTTATTCATTGCTTTCAAGTTGTGGACGTGAGCAGGAAGGAAATGTGCTACCATGACCCGTGTAGATATTCTGAACATTGTTTGCAACAGATTTACACTTAGATAGAATAATGTCGCCATTGCTGTATGCAGTAGGTAAGACACATCAGTAGAGATGATTGGTAAAACTGGGTATACACAAATAAACAGTAAATAGCAACCCTGCTCTCTGTCTTGATCTTCCAGCTTCTTGCAAACTCCTGACACAAAAAGGAAAAAAATAGTTTTTACCCGGTTCACTGTAATGCAATATCTTAAAATAATAATAGCATTTGACAGTTGTGAAGTACAAAACAATCTAAGATGACATGTATTGAAATAGCCAACATTTGGCTACATGCCACATGTCATTCTGATGTGGCAATCCTTCCATGATCCATTTGGCTATAGATCGAAAGAATACAAATATTCCTTACTAATGAGATCACATTTCTAGAAGAGCGTTATATTGTTAGTATGAGAGTATAATGCAACATTTATAAGCTGATTCATGAATAAACACCAATAACCGCATGTGGACTCATTTCGTCAGTTGTGTACTACCCAAAGTTACTACACAAACGAGTGACACGTGACAACCTTAACCTACACATGTCTGTCTGTGATGATGTTTACAATCGTGAGGCCATAACAATGAAGCAACTACACAGATGATCCCCCGCCCAGTTCCACATGGATAATTCTATATGATCTCTGTGCGCTGTAGCACATTAATAGCAACATCCTCGTCGGATCCATAGACTGAATGGTAAAGGTACAAATGAGTATTTATAACTCTACAAAAGTACAACTACTCTTACCTGCACCAATTGGTTGTATATCAGTTTATTTGAATCCAGCTTTATTGTGATGTTAAAGCCAAAGAGAATCTCCGGGTCTGTCAACCAGTCAGTCAACTCCCATTTTAAGTCATCTTTCTTCTGTTAGGTCCACTAATAGCGAAGTGGTTCTCTCACGCCTTGTTATTGACGGGCTGCATTAGCATTGTCAGTTACCGAACAAATGATGAAAGATAAGTCCCTTTACGCCAACAAATTTGAGAGAAGAGAGCACCTTAGAATAAGATTGATGCGAAAACAAGGTCATTTCCAGCGTATTTGCCAACATAGGGGTCACTCTAACACAGCTGTTGCAGCTTCAAGAGACCACTAAATATATATTTTGCTACTTCTTGCTACTTACATCCAACCCCTACATTAGGAAAAGTGGATCCATGACAATAGCTTTTAAAGCAACGAAGCAAATATGAGGAACTATGGTTCCTGGTTCAAAGGAGTACCTGCTACAGGTCGAGATATGTCTTATATATCATCCTAGCAGTCTTCATCGTCTGATGCAGCAGAGCAATCATCGGGGTCAAACTCCATTTGCTCATTCTCTGTTTCTCCTAGCATCCTCGATGGTGGGCCCTCAATGATATTGCATTGGACACCAGAAAGCATTTGCAATATCAGTAGGCACGGTTGTTCATAAGCCTATACATATTTTCGATATTATATGCATAACAGTGACTCAACCATTCCTTGCCACGTGGAATGGATCGGAAAACATTGTCTCTCGCTTTTTGAATATATTATCGTTTTCAGCCATCTTGTGACCGATCGAACACGATGGTTAATAGTTGGTACACTGGTGGTTACTCGCATACCAGTCTTGACGGCGAGAGCTTGTTCAAGTGTTCCGGTAAGGATGATTTAAAGAAACCACGGACTGGCCAGTACTACGATCGCGAGACAAATGGCCGGAGTCGGACAATTACTCGCTTGTGTGCTCGGTTCATTTCACCGAGGGATGTTTTGAGCAGGCACCGAAACTAAGAGAAGAGCGTGGATACCACGTTGTAAGCTGGTGTTAAAGGCAGATGCTGTGGCTTCTCTTTTTGCGATGGCTTTTGCTGTCAGGTGAGCATGATAGGATGGTGGAACAAGTGATCCTCCCACCCCAGCCCAAGAAAAGCGAACCTGCCTTTATCGAGATAGAGAAGTCGAGGGTGAGACTCGATGTCTTTCTTACAGTTGATATTTGATAAATAAATTGTCTTGTTAAGAGGATAAAGTACGTTTCGATGGTGCAACAAACTCATATATCTATATGAATATGATTATTCAGAAGATCAAGACTGTATTTCATTGTCTTAACGCTTTAGCGAATTGTGATGTCTCACATGTTTTTCGCATTTTACAAACTATTCATATTCGCAGAGATGATGATGTAATATGATTTTATACATGCACATCACAGGTACGCTTCACGGAATTTCTCAGCAGAATGAATAATTTGATTAATTCAATCTGCACTAAGGGAGACGGTTGTTATGCCAAATATAATATTGCATTGTTTTACTTTGTTCGTAGATCAGAGAACCGTAGTGACGAGTCAGTCAAATCTAATCAAAGACGTAAATTCCTATAACCGTACTCAAATAACAAGCAAAATTTCATAATAGCTTGGAGTGAGATGGCGGTTATGACTCAGCTTTGCCACTGAACCTTATGTAATGATACAGTGTTACAAACGAGTTTTAAGATACGACTATTTCTCTCTCACCGGATGCTTAAATTTGAATTCACCCATATTTCTAAATGGTCTGTAATTTATCTATATATATAATACCAAGTGGAAAAGTCATTCCTGTCCCTTAGCCGTAATAAGTTATGATACTAGTTGTATGACCACTTTTTAACAACAAAATGACAGCTCATGTTCACTGACCATAACATATATCTATTTCTAAACTATGTTGATTGATCACGTCTCTTAAAAAAAAATATTGGACTCCGGTACCTTTATCATACGAGACTGATTTCATTGAATCGTAAAATTGAAGAAAAATCTTGCCTGCTGATTGTAATGATTGTTTTGTAACGTGCAATATTTAAACATTAGCTTGATGTTTTAATGATATAGCTGGCCGAAAATGTTTGCAAATATTACCGTGAATGAATGACAAATTTAAAATGTGAAATTCATACAATTGTCAGACAAATAATGTTTAATCAGGATCTACACATAACGTTACCTTACCTTTCAGTCGCAGCTGCGGTTCATGAATAAGAAAAGAGTCACTTCGAATTACGCCGATGTTTTATATGGCAATATATGGACAGCAACTATAAGCGTATGCTATCTATCTTACTTACGTTTAACAACTTGTAAACTCTTCTTGCCGTTACGTCAAGTGCATGAAACATCCGTTTTATCTGGCGCATACATTTTAATAAAGAATGATGCATCGCTAAACCAGGATATACAACATATATAAAAGCCGACCTACACGAAACACGTTGAGCGATTATATCAACGTAAAGGATGCTGGGTTGCAATCATCAAAGTAAATGTTTACTGCTGCACGTGTACTCATGAATTAACAGGGACGTATGCTGTGTAATTTGCACAAATTTAAGATGGCGCCTGGTCGATTAATAATTTCTAAGCATTTGCTCAAAACATTATGGAAAAATCTGCAAGTAAAGAAGTGAAATAAAATGATATATATATATATATATATGTATATATATATATATATATATATATATATATATATATATATATATATATATATATATATATATATATATATAATATATATATATATATATATATATATATATATATATATATATATATGTAAAATATGAACAGTATCTTGTCACCAAAGCAAACCCGGATGATTGCGGTACACGCAGACTTATTTGTTTATTTACTGTTTTGATGTGTGTGTGTGCCTAGCTAGACCACCATCTGCCGGATAATGCCACAAAGGTTAACAAGGTAATTACCATCTGCTCGAAATAAACCCGCTGTCCACATTTATGGCCTTGAGCAATGCTTGTAATGGCCTAATCAACCAATTTAGCATCATATGGCATGCAGACAATTGCGCTGATCTGTTGCGTGTAGTTATTGGTATGTGGAACATCATGAATTGCGTGCAGGAATATATGAAGGCTGAGGCAGCGGGTGGCCATCGTTCATATATTCATGTATCATAAAGATAGCCGTGCTGGTCTGGGGAACCCAAAACCTTTCAAATGGCTACCAAGTTGAAGACAAATTATACGCTAGACGCATGTTGTCCTCGTTGATTAAGCGGCGGATCTTCCGTGTAGATTTAATAAAAGTAACGTCATGACCGGACTGAGATTGACGATGTATATTACGCTCCTGTTGTTATTCCTACTAGGTGTTCGGCACTGTCGAGGAAAAGCACGGCTGGTTAGTATCTTCAACCACTTCAAGCTCAGGTGCCTATGTTAAGAAAATAACCCTGCTGTTATATTCCACTTCATGGGCAAATAAACCGTGTACGTCAATCACCAGTGACCATTTCACTTATGTGGTTTTCTGTCATCGGTATCTACGCAAAACATATAATTCCACACAAAGATAATGTGGAAATTTCAGCTTTGATTTATAAGAAGATAGGTTAGACGATCTTTTGTGTCAAGATAATTTGGGGAAGTGGTAAAACGAGCCTATACAAACTCCAAAAAGCTGCTGCCATGGCTAAATACGTATAATTTAAATACGAATATTTATATATGCACATAAATAGCATTATGTATAGATATATATGTACATATATATAATTAATATAGATAGATATGTATATATATAATATATATATATATATATATATATATATATATATATATATATATATATATATATATTTATATATATATACATATATATGTATATATATATATATACATAAGTATATATATATATATGTATATATATATATATATATATATATATATAGATAGATACATATATATATAAATATACATATACTTATATATATGTTTATATTTGATTAATGAGTTTCAACATCAGCCCCTCGATTACGAATATCCGATCGCATCATAATCGTTACAAACTTGAATGTGAATATTCCCCACCGTCTTCAGTGTTGATAAATAATGGGCGATAATTTACACTTGGATTGGTATGGATTTAGTAATTACCTCAAACAGGAATAATTATTGCTCCAGAAAAGGCGGCAGTCCGTGTTACTATAGTCATCTAACGTGGTCTTTGTAAGGAGACTTTTGTTTAATGACAGTTTGTAGTGTCGCTCGCTGAATGATGTATCTGAATTTTACCGTTAAGCAGGTAGTTTTAATGTTTGAGGAAAGCCCAATTATCCTTAAAAGCAGCAAGCGGCATGGCCGCACATCGCTATCTGCGCAACAGATACGTTTATCTGAGTGGGTGTGTGTCGTTCTCTTTTTTGGTTCTGGAAGTAAAATATCCATTGTTTGATTATCAATATTATAAGCAATAGGACGATGTTAATCCCAATGTTTGCCATGCTATGTGTTCGCATAAGACGTGAGGCGCGGTATGTGAAACAGCGTAACAATGTATTTTTGGTGGGTGATCAATATGTTGTCAAATGTGACTTTGCTGGTGGACGTTTGATTGACATTCAACATTTTGAAAGGGATGAGGTAATTCCTGCTGGTTGGCTTATTACAATAGCGAAATTCGATAAGATGTTGCGTGATATCGAGTTGGGCGAAACATTGCAACTACCTGGTGGTATAAAACTCAAGTTAGCCATCCCAGTCTATTACACCGGAATTCGTGTTAACTGGTTGAGAGGGATGAGCGCGTGAAAATGGCGTTTCTTGTACTAGATGACACAGATATATTGCGCCAATGAATATGGACGAATCAAAACATTCAAAGCATCACTATTTACAGGGCTCAGGGATGAACCAATAAGCATTCGGGGATTCTCAAAGCCATGGAAGATCGCCCTAATAACACGGCACATCAGACACCTGTATCCGGTTTCATAAGATAGCCCAACCCCCTATAACTCGAACACTTATTTGTTAGTTTGCTGGTTATTATGTGTAGTGGGGTATGTGGGGCCCATCTCAATGATATTACCAATTTTCCGGGAGAGCACAAAACTACGTGACAAAACTATTACTATGCAAAGACTATGCGTTAGTCGAATGTTACATCTATAACCTACAGAGTGAGCATGGGTTTTTTTGCATACGAGTTAAATTGATCCGAAAACTGCTGGTGATTTCGGCATAATGAATGTTTTTATTATATGTACATGTTACATATACATTTAAGCACCGCATTCCAGACGGAATGTCATGCAGCGAGTGACATATAAAAGAAAGTTAAAACATCCAGAAGCCTAGTGGCCCCGTTTTTAGTGCTACAGGGTGATATATTAGTGTAACCAGCCTAGTGCGCACCAGCATTACGACGGCAACTGTATGTGGGCCTGCGGGGAAATCATGTGCATGATCGAGTTAATTCTGCTGTGTCCATTACATCTTGCATTGTCTCGTCGTAAACAAGGTCGCTCATAAGCATGAATAAGTCTAAGGATGTTGTATTCCGTGATTAAGCTTAATCTATGATCGATAACAGGCGTTCAACCTTTCCCCGGTATCGCATTCTATGTAGTCAGATATCCCATGAAGGCTGTTGTGCTAATACGTATGGATGATATACCCATGTATCATAACTTTTCAGTCAAAATAGCTAAACAATCACATAACGTGCTCTTATGAAAACGAGGAATGCCACATTTGCATTAGTTTGCCTGTGTTACCTCACTTGTTCGAGACGAATTTTAGATGGCAAAGGAATACAGCGCTTTTTTTAGGTGATCGACTTATCTCGCAATCGCATCCGGCATGCTACAACTTATATATATCAGGCAATAAACCGACAATATTCACACTAATGGCTAAGGAACACATATTCTAACGATTTTAATTTCTCAGCTGATGCGTATTTTGAGAGCGCAATTTGGACCATACCGAGCAGAGCAATCTATATCACCGATGTCAATTGCGATATCGTTCAAACAAAACCTAGCGAATGAAATATTTATCAGCCGACATTTATCAAATTTTTAAATCGACATCTTCTTTATCATTATCTACTTGCAGTTATGGCCAGGATGCATCCGCGCTGTTGCTAACATATGAGCATGCGTTAAGGGTAGTCATGAGCACAATGGCCTTGCTTCTCTTACGCTCGCTGGCCCTGGATACATACAGGTAGACACCATAATTAATATACAATGCTAATAAGCATGAACATTAGGCGTATGTTTTATATGAATTACCTGATGTTTGGCAGCACAAATGTTAGCACCTGAAGGATGAGTATTTTATTTAACATTGTTAGCATAAAAGTGGCGTCTTCGTAATAAAGCTGGTTAGATAATGAAATCGGAGGGAAAGCTTAACATGGCTGAAAAATTTAGCAACCTAATAAACTGCATTGGCTAATCTAATTAATGATTATTGCTACTGATGCACACAGGTAGCCATGTGGTTAGATTCTAACCGTTAATCGTGACTTGTGTTCCCATTTAATTGCGGTCGCATCTCCGATCGGAGATATATCAACCCTGGTTATTTCAAGTTAGTCTCCACAAGGCAGATGTTCATGAAATATGAGGCTTAGCTTTTGCGTACAGTATTAATGATTGCATCTAAAAAGACAGCGTATACATAGTTGTTCGGGGTCAGGGAATCCTGCAGGACATGGATGATCACATTAAGTGGTTTTTATCTACCAAATCAAGGTGATGTACCCAACCAAGTTGCACAACAGTATAGTGTTGAACCTTCGTTAAAGTAGAGTGGGTATCACAGCCAGGTTCAGGAAACTGATTTGTGTGCTATGGCACGTTAGCAGAGCTGAACTAGAGTCACAAATCGCCTCACTTACCACCGTTAAGATTCCTCTTTGTTGTTGACACGCAGAAAAAAGTGTTCTATTCTATTTCATTCCTTTAAAGATTTCCCTAAAACTAAACCAAATATCTTGATTGCTTCGGGTCGGTTTCATTGTGCTTATTGTGAAAAAATAGTCGTGATGGATGTTGGGAACAGCAATGTGGGAGTGCGAAGTAAATGTTGTGAGTAACTACATCGGCTGCAAATATAAGATACTCCATGTATGCACCAGTAAGTTATCAAGCTGGAAAAATGATTTTCTATCGTCATTCGGGAACAGATTTACCAGCTTTTTGCATACGGTATCATTACTAATATTGGTATACGAAGTATATAGATATAACAAAATATGCATTTATCGATTAGTTTTGCAAGTGCCAATGTGCCAAAGTGCCTAAAATCGTTCGATTAATTTCATAGTATCGTAAACGTGATATATAGATAATATCAAATAACCAGTGAAGATATAGCATTTTGTTCACAGTTCCGTTTTTTTACTACACAGACAACGCGGACGCAGGTCCTATACACGCAAACAATTAATTGTTGCAGCAACGCTCAGTTGATATATACTTGATAGTAATTACCTTATAAGAGTCATGATAGATTTTCGGTTCTGAGCTTTCGCACCACAAGTGACCCTACGAATGAGATAGATATCTCCGAACGGAGATATTTCCACAATACATTGCATCCAAAACTCGAGAACCCAGGGCGACATTTATTGTCTATTTCCTGTTTGTGCGCACAACACATCCATAAATATTTCTCAACCTCCCCTGGTAGACCGATAAATTGGTATTTAGAGTTGCATATGACATGTTTACCCACACTTCTTGTTCTAAATCCTCATAGACAATGATGGTAACACACCATATATCTGCTGTATCAAAAGACGAGGACCTTTTCATGCTCCGTGAACAACATAAATATCTATGAAGTACAAATGTTTGAATAATATGAAAGAACATAACTTGGTGTAGCTGCTCTACTAATTTAACATATATGAATAACCCACATCCAACAATGCCTCGCTACTGGTAGCATTGGATATTTTTGTACTGAATGTTAACTCATAGAAATATTACTCATGATGTATCTATAGTGTTATAAATTAACGGATTATATTGCGGTGCTTGAGTGAGCTCGATTTATAATTATTTGTCACTGGTCGAGAGAGCGAACGTATGGTTCAATGACTCAGGCACCTGTTGCCATAATGCTATTGAAGCACATTGATTTTAGTCCTAGGAATAGTTCCGCTAGTTACTTTTTAATTTCCCCATGTCAAAACATGTCTTCAGTTAGAGAAATTGTAATGCACTAAAAACAATTGGCTTTTATTTAAAAAAAGTACAAGTTGCAAACAATGTCGTAGTGAGTAGGAACCTGAAATCACACATTCATATGGACGCGCAAAATGATGTAGCCACGTACAGTTGCTACTTCAGTGTTTGGGAATTTCTTTTTTCCGGGCTTTTTATTGACTTGTTTATCCAACGACAAGATTTTTGTTTGATGTCTATAGATTAATCAATTATTAGTCAAGGATAAATACAAAATAAAAGAATAGTTCGAACACGACTGCCGCGTTGATGTCAACTTTTGTCAATAAACCATTCACTCATTGGTGATGCGGAATGTTACGGTAGCTAAACAAATTCATTGCGAATGTTGTTAGCTACTGTGGTTGTTTTTCTGGGGCTAGTGTATAGAGCTAATTAAGCAGATGCGACGTACTGTAGATAGGATCTGGGCCTAAGCAATTTTCGTTCAGACCCAAGAGTCGTCATTAGTCTAAGCGCTCAGGTCTTTTGGCTCTTTATTTGCGGGCCAGCTGATGCCATACTCGTCGCGTAGTTCTGCTAAAAAAAATTGCTCTGTGAAAATAGAATTATGTACTTATGGCCGATAAACAGCCACAGCTATGTGAACATAGCAATATGTTTGAGCAGCTTTCACTTGTACAATTCAGCATCGTTAATATGCGACAATTGGTGAGTTAACAGAATGGATATCGTGGGTAAAGGGGGAAACTTTGCAAGATATTGTTAAATGTACGTTGATGGTACTCATGTATCGTTTATGTTAATCTGACAATACTGTTGAACATTCATATCATTATAACATCCCAGGCGGGACAAATAAAGTTGATTCCATATATGTTCGTGATGATTGAGCATCACAGGCAAGGGAATAGCTTCTATGAGTTATGCTGCAAACATAATATGATATTCATTGTCCTCAGCATGCTTATACGTGAATTAATCGTGTGCACTTAATAATACTACGTGATCACTATGTGAATCCATTTTTATAACTTACCTCATACCCATTGCACACACGTTTTCTTGCTGGTTATATGAGTCTTTGTTTATTTTGAGATCGTCTCGGAAAGCCATCGGTTTCAAACATTAGCGATAGAGTGGAAGGGTTTGGTAATACACCGAAGCATGTTCATCCTTAATGATCAATGCAGGTGTCATGCCCTTCATTAACATGTTGCTACCCGAAATAACAATTTCGTTAGACATAACAAATATAAATGACTGATTCGTCGGCCGCTTTACAATACAACAGGTCCTTTCACTGCGTGATGTTAATCGGCCTTCTTCAGCAAATATATTCTTGAACCATTGTTGTCCATCCAAATAGTTACAGAATGTAAAAATGAATAGGCGCAAATTGTTCCATATCATAAAGAATATTAAGCTGGTAATAAACTATATTGCCTTCATTCTTGGTGCAGTGTTGCTAACCTTCTTTTACAGCTAAAATCAATATGAGACCGACCAACAGACTACTGACTAATTATTATAACTGATTGCTATATAGTCACCCTGAAGCATCCGACTAATTTTTCGTGTAGTGTATAGTGCACAGACATTTATAGTATTCGGTTAGCACAGTGATGTAGTTTCGTGTTGCATTATTGCTATGTAAGTGATAAATGGCAGGGCACCCATGATCACCATCTCAATATACCTGATCCATTTGGACCAATGTGAAGGTGGTCAAAGCTTTAGAGTGTGTGATACATGGGCACAGTGGGTATGTTGTTGGTTAATCGGAATGAAAACCATGTGGATAATCGAATTTGTTCGGCTACGACTATTTCACTTCCGAAAACAAGGTCGTTCATTCACAAGATCTTTTGTCACAAATCACACCAAGCACTTTTAGCGATTAGTATAATGTTTATATGCATTGTGTCAAGTAGGGTTTGATAGAATGTCAATGATCTTTAGAATGACAACTGAAGGATTGAATATTGGGTTAGATTGTATCATTGGCAGACGGAAAAATTCTCATGCGTACATTCGAATATGGAATCGTTACAAGAAAATGACTGTTAAAGTGCTGACCAGAATGTCATTATACACACAACTATAGAGACCAGGCAACGCATAATTAGCAGGCTATGAAAATAACCCATTTTGATACCGATTAATCATTCAGAAGATAAAAAAACAAAGCAGCAATTGCCTGCGTATTTGTCCTTTGTCCTGAATAATCACCAGAATTATACGCTGAAAGTTACTTTCGAAACGAACAATATAACAGATGACAGCCGATACATAAGCTACAGCCATTACTATACAAACATCCTCTAGGTTCACCCTTGTTGCTCACACAATCATCGCTTTGGCAGAATCGTTAATGTAACAACGATATTTACCGCTAAGGTTAGTCACCAATATCGTACAAAAAACTATTTCATAGCCTTTTTTTCTGTTTTTTTAAAATATATCTGCGATTCGTGCACTTCACGTGTGTCTGATTTTGAATGATGTTTTCTAACCTAAGCACAGCTTCTTATGATGATCTCAACATTATCACGGTTGCCCTTTTACGCTTACATCTCAATCCCAGGTACGGCTCGAATTTAGTGCGTGCAACGACCGTTGTCAGTTTTAAAGTTCCTGTCCCAGGAAAACTCATTTAATTTCCTTCAGCAAAAATACAGAAATATAATCCAAACATGCCTATTGTGTCTATTTATCAGTCGTAAAAGTGCACGCTTTCTGATGGAAATTCCGGCGTATCGAAATGACAAGCTCATAAATAAATAATCGCTTCCGCATGACGTCTGACCCGGCACTGATTTTGTTGCGAGGCGCGATCTGTGTAACAATTAACGCAAAATGGCTGCTGGCAATTCCACTATTTCATCACTTCAGGAGAGCGACGCAGAGATATGGGATGGCCCAAATCATTTGCAGACTATGGTTGCTTTAGCAGGGCAAATTTTCCCCTGCAGTTTCGAAATAGTAATGAACCGTTTAGACGTCACTAATCATATTTGCAAAGATGATGATGCCTATATATGTACACTTCGCAAATGCACTTTACGTTTTTATCAGCACGATGATTCGTCTGATATATTCAATCGGCAGAACGGGAGAAAGTTTATATATATATATATATATATATATATATATATATATATATATATATATATATATATATATATATATATATATATATATATATATATATATATATATATATATATATATATATATGTATATATGTATATCTATATTTATGCATATATATATATACATATATATATATTTATATAAAGTGAGAGAAAGAGAGTGAGAGAGAGAGAGAAAGTTTATATATATATCTTTATATATATATTTATAAGTACATATTTATATATATTTATGTCTAATTATTGATATATATATCCATATATGTATATATATATGTAAAAATATATTTATATATATGTATATGTTTTATATATATATATATATATTTATATGTATATATATATATTTATGTGTAAATATATATATATATATACATATATATATATTAATACGTACATATTTATATATATTTATGTCTAATTATTTATATATATATATCCATATATATGTATATATATATATATGTAAAAATATATTTATATAAATGTATATGTATGTATATATATATATCTCTATGTATATATATATTTTATGTCTCTCCTCTAATTATATATATATATATATCTCTATATATCTATCTTATATATATATATATATATATATATATATATATATATATATATATATATATATATATATATATATATATATTAAGTGAGAGACAGAGTATGTGCATAATTAAATGAACATGATATTGCACTATCTTTTTGATGGTTTTCATGCAATCACATACCCATTGTTGGCTAGGTCTGTTGTTATTGTAGAATGCAGTTGCAATTTCATCGTGCTGTCTTATTTGTTCTGTCAAATTTAAATGGGCATTGTTGTCGCGACACTTTCCTTTAATAGATGAGACACACCTAGTCTTCGTATTCAATATGCAAACTTATAGAATGCAATAATTGTTTTGCTCGGGGAGCAGGCTTGGTCTAGATTTTTTTAAAACGTCGTCAAAGACGTCGGGACGTGCAATATTCAAACATTGGCTTGATGCTTTAATGATATTGCTGGCCGCAAATGTTTGTAAATATTACCGTGAGTGAATGGCAAATTGGAAAGGTAGAATTCGAACAATAGTCAGACAAATAATATTTAGTCAAGATCTACACAATACGTTACCTTCACTGTCAGTCGCAGCTGAGGTTCATGGATAATCAATGAGTCACTTCGAATTATGCCTGCAATTCACAGTCTCGTGTTAAGAAAGACGCCGGCTATATGGCATAATTAGGACAGTCACTTTACGTGTATGCAAAATATCTTTACAAGTGCATGAAACATCCGTTTTATCTGGTACATATATTTGAATAATGAATGATCAATTTATTAACCTGAACAACCTATATGAATATAATGTGGCTTTATTGATGAACACATATGACTGTAAACTTTTGCCCCGATCGTATTTCGGTATCAGTTTGATGTGAATACACCGCACAATACTAGAAATGTAAATTATATGGTCGAGCAATTGACTACAACACAATTTATTAGCTTGCAACCACCGTTTCAGTTTTCTGAAGTATAGAATAAATGGTCCAGTAAATTAATCAGTGCAAACTGTAGCGGCTGATGGCAGACGACACACATTCTGATCAATTGTAAATCATATCATGGGGTTAAGATGAGTCGTTTCTCGTGAAACATTTCTATATCTATCAAATGTATTCCGGAAAGTCGTAATACTAATATGCCGAACATGATAAATACATCAGTTACATTGGCGCTGAAGGCGCATATAGTAAAATAACCAAGGTCTCATTAAACCGATTATCGCGTCACCCTAACAGTGCCCTCCCACGCTTCCGCTTATGTCTGGCATAATGAATTGGTAAAACCGCCTCACATTACTGCAAATATGTTTACCATGACGACGCCTGAGAAGATTGTGAAGTCAATCAATATGGCGATGATGATAATTTTCATCTTTAACTAGCGGCGTCATATCTTAAGCCAATGACGTGTGTCATATCATTTATAACACACTCATATCAAAACATGTTTACTCTGTATAAAGCTATGGTCAGATGATCTAAATTTGGCATAATAACCGTAAGATCTGAAGATGCAGATGTAATGTTACTTAATAGGGACAATCAGAGTGACGCCATTGATCGTATGACGTCATTGGGATCGTAAAATCAGCACCTATATTCATTAGAATTAACAAAATGTACCAAAACGGATTCGATGACGATAGCGAATTTCTCGTCATCGAATCCCATCAAACAATCATGTTAAATGCAAAACGTCAGACGCGATTGCTTGGGTAGTAAACATTGAGCAATGCTAACTATGATGTAATACCAAGCTGTAATTGAATTCAAGATTTATAGCAAAGGATGACGTTAGAGTTGCGCGTTTACAGAAATGATATTCATCACGTTATTCGTGACCAATCAGCTTGCGTAAGTCTATCATGAAACAAAGCATGTTCCATTTCGCTCTAAAGAGTGGACTCATGGATAATATAGATTGCAACAAAATGGGTAGTGAAACCGGCTCTTGTCCAGTTGGGGTCCATGCTAAATGCTTTTCGGCACCTGCTTTTATTCATGTATGTTTGATTGAGTTGTACTTATATGAATGCTGCACTTGTGGTGTAGTTTTTCGTTCCGTGCTGTACGACAACACAATATCGATGCATATATAGACATATACGCATCATATACCAGACAATAAAATAAAACAAGCAGAGCTAGTGTTCATTCAACACTATCCATCGCAACAAGATTACTCCAAAACTCCTTCGTATTAGTTAGACATGTATCGGAATATAACGCCGTGCAACAGTGCATGTAATGAAATGATAGATACTCCAACCATCAGACAGGAGTTTCACGCTTGGGCACTGACCGCTTTGCAAATGATTGACGGCGTTACTCCAATGTTTTTTGACCAACAAAAGCGAGTATCAATATATTTTTTCGACGTTTATCTGCTAATACCAATATCTTGTCCAAATTAAGACCAAGCTTGAAATTATTTTCAAATTTGTCAATGAACCAGCAAACCTCAGTTGACACTTACACCCTGTTAGTAGGGAATAGCTTCAGAGATACCTGATTTACCATGCACTTGATTCGGCCAAACAATAAATTAGTCCTTGATTTTTACTGAATCTAGTTAACTGCAGGTGCCGTTTTTAACTGCATCGTCGTCATTCATTTTAACAGCGGTTGTTCATGGGAGGAGTGATCTCGGGACGAGCACCGAGTGCATTCCAGTACAAGCAGAACAATGGACACGGTACAATATCTTCCTTATATTTATGCATTCAGACCAGAACCCTTCTAAAGCAACAAGAAAATGATATTGCTTGCAAAGTGCCGAGTAAACTGGTAAATTCCAACATATGCGTTATTTCAAGGCATGTACCGTCATATCTTGCCACAGTCCACTAACCGTTTCTGTGGGTGTGAGGAACAGGGTGGTCTATCAAGGGCAGTTGTGAATCAGTGTCCCTCACTGCTGTGATTTTTACGACAGAAGCAAATAACATTAATTGTGTAGCTGACATAATAATAGATATTGGAACAGGGTTTCTCCCGCCTACCGTCACAAAAGCCAAAAATGTATCATATGACAGCTCCCCAAAAAGGTGGCGTATGCAAATGCTCACTTACTTAAAATACATAAATCAAATCGGTGATTTATCAGTTTAAGTATAGTTACTTTGGTCAAATTCATGCATCATCACTTTTAATACTCAAGGAACGGAAACAGCCATTGCATATATGCCAAATTTCAGGAGAAATATGACAGCGTGTAATACCAAGCTCACGGAATAGATTAATGTTTGCGTTGCGCGTTTTATGAAATGATATTCGTGACGACATTAGTAAACAACTAGCTAATGTGACCCTATATTCATTCAAATCATTTTTTCACGGTATGTAGAGGTTTATTTTGCGGCAATACAATATCGATACATATATATACTCATGATTTTTCAGGCAATGTAATAACACAAATTCAGATAATGCCAATTCAACATAACCAGTCTCTAGAAGATTGCTGCATTTTTTTTCGCCAGAGCTTTTTAATAAATTGCGACCAATTTTAAGGACGAACCACCCTTTTTATTATTTACTACATGTTGGAGGAAATTTTGTAGGTCACGGTTAAGTTCATTATGCCTGGTTGCAGAGCAAAACTTTGTTAGTGGCAGTTGTGATGGGGGTTGGGGTTAACATTGATTGATATACAAGATATAAAAACTGCGTTGCAAAATGTTATTCAGGACGGCTCGATCGATTGCCATAGGTATATAATCATGCTTCGAATGCTTCAGCATGCGTCAACATTTAAAGTGTTTACTATGACACCAATTGACAAACTCCAATGGCATCCCATTTGGAAAAGTTTCGTCCTATGACGAGTCATTGGTCATAACAAAGCAGCTATAATGCTGATGAATCACTTGGCAGTAGTTTGTTATTGAGGAGTACGGCCACATCCGGTCACTTTAAGTCTGGTTGCAATCCTATTTAAGTGTTCATCGTATCATTGTCACTCGTACTGTTTTGCTGCCTTTAACCCGAAGAGTGAAAGCTACTAGCAATAAAATGTTTGATATTAATAAAAACAATTCAGAAAAATACCATCGGAAGAGGTTTGTAGCCAAAAATGATAACAATAGGTCTTTACTTTCATAGAGCCAAGATCACAATGTCAGTAACAGGAAATGAAGAATGTTTTCTTGAATTTGTCAACCATATTCTGAACATGAAAAAATATAAGCAATAATAGGGCACATTACTGGTCCAGAGGGAATGTATCTACAGTTGTACAGCGCAACCATACAGCGCGTTTGCCTCTATTGACAAATGTTCTACTGGCTAGTAGTCTGCACATTCACACTGTCCAAAACACGGTTTGTGTATAAAGGGCCGTGCCACCATCTGCTCTGTCACATAGGTGACATTATGCTGTTGTTGTTGTGACACATGATGATTATTTGTCAAGTTACATCGTAGAGGGTATAAGGTGTTTTATAGCTGACAATAAAGCTGAACCTCGTTTAAACACAGATTTTATTATTCGATGCCTTATATACGGGTTAGTTGTTTAATGCGTTGAACAATAGAGACATTTTAATTTATCGTACTTGTTAACAATGATGATATTCGACAATGTGAACAAATAGACGCATTTAAAGTTACGCATCGAACAAACATGCAGTAGTAAATGGAATTAACGGCTTTTTTTATAGTCACGAAACTACAGGTGTGCAATTTCAAAGATATCTGGTCAATAACTCGTTTATGTGACAGGGACTGTTTTCATAATTGCACAAATGTTTTTTTAACGCTCTGCAGACGAGGTTACAGACGAGGTTACCCTATATGAATACATTCTTGAAAGGCGTTTCTGGTAGAAACGTTGCATATTTCTATAACTTTCCTAGATTACGTATCAGGGCTTAAAGAATTGCAGAGGTTAATTGTACAGTTTTTCCAAAAACATGGTGTGACCATCGTAAGAGCCTTTATGCAAGTATTAACATATAACAGTTCTTACTTTATAAGTTAATAACTATGGAGATAATATGTAAATCACAGAATGCGCTACTTCAAGTCCATGGCGTGTATCAACCAACGTAACATTTGTAGTCGGGAAGGGCAAAAACATGGAACAGTATAACCTCCTTTGGTGTTGCGTCTCCTAGTTTGTCACATAACCATGTGCACACGCTCAATGTATCATCCTGCCTCTTTGGATACCAGAAAACCATGTGTATAATTGGGTAAACGTTTAGCAGCCCGTCATTCTCAATACTGTGTCGGTTGAAACACAACCATTGTCGAGAAGATAATTTTGTTCAGGATGACCATAAAAATTGTGACATGAGATATTCGTGATCGCGGGGTTGACGCGCAAACACGTGAACATACTTCGTGTCATCCCGCAAATAATTTGCCGCAATCATCCTGTAATACATGAACTAACTCTTCAACTACGAATTAATATAAATTACATGTTGAAGGATATTTTGACGAGACTTATATCCTCTCAAGAGTTATGATTTGAGGTCACAATCTGTATCGAACTATATTGCATAAGAGGAATTACAGTACTGTGCAGACGGGATTAAGCCAGGAGTGGAAGCGAAATGGCGACAAGCACAACTCTGTAAGTTGGTAATAAATACGATGCGAACGCATAGCGCAAGCTTTCTTTTTATATGGAATTCATTAGAAGGTTACATCATACTGTGACAGTTCAATGTCTGACGTATGTCTATTGCCGTTGTAAATGAGCGGGCAGCCGAATGCGTCACAATTCTATCAAATTAATACTTCGAACGACAGCGCGATAGGTTCTATGAAAAGTCAGCAATCAGGCATTAGATAGTTAAAGTCACAGGGGTATGTGAGATATGTTTCACTGACAAATGTAAAGCGGCTTTACCAGCTACGTTACCGGGGTTTGATGAGCATATCAGATCCTCATTTATCCCATGTTGATATTCATCGCCTCCGACTCCGTCAAGCCATTACTGCATTAACTGCACGATATACGTCTTGATTGGTTGAATTTCATGTTACTTGGAATTTGTACTTAGATGTCGTCAAACAGTTATTATCTAACTTCATGAGAAAACTATAAATTATAAACATATCGTTTGGTCGTGTCCCCTTTCGGTGTATTATTCTCTGTGTTGAGTTTGCTCACACACATCGCTTGGCATTGGGAGGGCATCTTTTTAAGAAAGATAAGGTATGCATATAACCATCATCTGCCTACAGAGATGGGGTAAGGGAGTAAAATTGATACTTAACTTATCAACCTCGTCATCATGTGGGAAATGTTAGTTACACTTGAATACATTTCACCATGTTTAATAAATTGTAATGTAAAGATAATCAAAACCAACAGTAATATGAATTCAATACATTTGATCAAGCATACACAAAAAAACAATTGTTTTCCCCAGCAATCTTTTGCGGTCAATATGACAATTCAAAGGTCGCGATGTTGTTTAAAGCATCTACTTTGCACGCTTCAACGTACTTAAGGTGCAGGTTCAAACACCATCACCAAACCCATTGAACTGTAATGATCATGTATAGCAATCATATAGTAGTATCATCTGCCAAGCGGCCGTTTTTTTAAGCATCATATGCAGATCGAATAATGTCGGATTATTGTATGCACACACAAATACTCATTGGCGCTAACCGAGCATAGGTTCTCTTGTGCGTTGTATGAGCCGATGTCGTTCTCCGTTCTCTCTCAAAGCCAAACGAGGTCGCTTTGCGTTTCCTGAATACCTTGCATACATGTGTTCTTACAATGTGCTTTCGGTCCATTGCGAAATATTACACTCTTCTTTCATACCAAGTTCGTTATAATACTCCGTGTGTTAAAGAATTATGGTATTGTCCTTGGTGCTCTTACAGCGAGCGGGGTGAGTTTTTTCGTTTTCATGATTTTGAAAATGCATTGTTTTGTATGTCTTCACAATCAATGCAGGAGCGCCATAATGCTGCTTTAATGGCAACACGAATGTATTACGGAATCCAAACAAAATTATCATAACTGGTAGCACTGCCATATTTGGCATCATCAGGCTGCTGTGGTCTATGTACAGGTGTTCGCGTCATAAAAGTATTATTCAGTTCGCATTTGCCAGCATTTAGTTCCATTCGAACGCATAGTAATAAAACCTTCTTCAAAACCCTACGCCTCATACCTCACGGTACGACATTAGCATATATCTTGTACTACATTCCACTAAATCCAATGAACATCACACGTGTTCCACACGGATTGCATATTCCCGAGCGATGTAAGCCCATCGGCGTCGCTTTGTTGTGTAAGCGTCGTTACGTCTTTGATAATGTTATCATTGATCTGCATTATTGGAGATAGCTGAGGCACTCGCTGATAATTGTGCTGGATATATATATATATATATATATATATATATATATATATATATATATATATATATATATATATATATATATATATATATATATATATATTGAGTGAGAGAGAGGCAAAATTATATCACAACACGTGTCTAGCCAGAACACTTTCATTAGCGTAGAGATCGAGCGCGCCGACGCCGAGCTAAGTTGAATTAACCACACAACTAAGCGGTGGGTTTCCAGGGTGGGTACCCAGGTATTCGGTCGTTTCATAGTGCAAGGATTAAGTACCTGAAAACCAAATCAACTATAATTCAGCATGAAGGCACTGCTACTCCTATTGAGCGGTCGCATAGCTATTTTCATGTTGAAAATTCACAAAGTGTATCCCTTACATGAGATAGAAGTGGGAGGGTAACAATGGGATGATGTTAATCCTAATGTTTGCCATTCAATCGCAATGGAAGTGAGGCGCAACATTAGAAAAAGCGTTACAATGTTTATGCAGAGGGTGATCAATATGTTGTCAAACGTGACTTTGCTGGTGGACTTTGATTGGCATACAACGTTTTAAAGGGAGGGAGCGAATTCCTGCCGGTTGGCGGAATTCGATAAGATGTTGCGTAATGACGAGTTGTCCAAGTTGTGGGAGACATTGCAACTATGTGGTGGTACATAACTCGGCGTAGCCGGCTGACAAGCGTACTTATCCACAAGTCTACATGAGCCTAGTAGCCCCGTCTGTATTGTGACAGGATGATATATTAGTGTAACTAGCATTACGAGGTCCACTGTAAGTGGCCCTGCGGGGAATTCATGTGCGTAATCGAGTTAGTTCCGCCTCGTCCATTATATCTTGCATTGTCTCGTCGCAAACAAGGTCGTTCATTAACATGATTCAGTTTAAGGATGCCGTATTTACGGACACAATATGCGGAGCGGACGTTACCATTGTATCTCTTTCGCTCTTTCTCTATCTCTCTCGATCTATCTCTCTCTCAATATATATTTATACATATATGTACATATATATATGCATATATATATATATATAGATAAATATATATATATATATGTAATTTTATATATATATATATATTCATACATTTATATATAAATATGCATATATATACATATATGCATAAATATATACACATATATATATATATGTATACATATATATATTTATATATATATGCATTTATATATATATATAAATTTATTTATATATATACATATGTATTTATATATATATATATTATATATATATATATGTATATATCCATACATATTCATATATTTATATATCCATACATATTCATACATACAAACATATAAACATGCATACATACATTCTAAAACTGTTCATTTTTTCTATGCTAGAACCTGTTTCTCAACTTCTGCATAATAAATGTTGTTTAGGATTCGGTAGAAGAGGTCAAATTGTACACAAATCCAATATTTTAGCTGCTGTTATATTATGTTAAATAACATGCCGGGCAGTTAGCCACCATGCATGAATAACGTGAAATCATAATCTGGCAGCAACATTCATTTTGCTGGATGCGCCATATAGTTGATATCATCCCTTCGGCCGTTGTTATGAGTTGGAGTGCGTTAACAAGTTCGCAGAAATATAACAAAATTATTATTATATGGCAATCTAGGCGAAAGTCAGCGTGAAGCACGATGCGACTAATTAATTAACTCTATGATTTATGGATAAAGCATTAACGGATGTTAGGTGAATCTAGGAATATTACACTGTCATTTAACTGACTGATTTCTTTATAACATGGAAAAAAAACGTTTACCAAGGCAACAGATCATGGGATAATGGCCTACTCGCTGTCTGCGTGGATGTTGAAGCTTTAGTGCCAACATCAAACGAGGTTCATAAAACTGTCAAGCGCACGCCATAAGACTTCATCCCACCTATTCGTACAGACAGTAGCTGCTGTGGACTAGTCAAAGTGTAAATCGAAAACATATGCACCGCCACTACCTAATAAAATGTAAGCTCGATCGTCCCAAAGTAGTTGGACTTCATGATTTTTATGATGTACGTCTGAAACGGTGCATTGGTGAAATTTTTTTTTCTGATTTAAATATAAGTCAAAGACAAGTAACGTAAACTGTATCGGCTACACAAGTGAAGAACGAATTAATGATGATCATCGGAATATATTTATAACAATAAGTGCAGTAATTGCAGATACAACATAGAAACACTAATATATGGGCAACATGCCATCTGTTTATTACAGCCGTTAATATATCTGTATTAACGTTCATCATTTCGTATTCATAACCCGATGATTAGTAATGGAAAAATAAGAAAACATGAACGATTTGTTTATATGCTTTGTATAGATATCACGTAGCAATACATCGGCTGTGAGTATATTTCAGGGTATAGACTCAGAAAAAGAACGGGTTAACTAAATGTTAACTTGCAGGTATTCCAGTAAGATCCACAATGTTTCTAACATATGAGCATTCCTTAAGGGTAGTCATTGGCATAATGGGCTTGCTTCTCCTACGTCTGCTTGCCTTGCGTACTAACAGGGTGACACCATAATTAATGTCCGATGACCATCAGCATAAACCTTTGGAATATGATTTGTAAGAATTACCTGATGTTTGGCAGCACAAATTTTAGCACGTGAGAGAGGAGTAGCATATTTCACAAAAGTGGCGTCTTCGAAATAAATTTGGTTAGATGATGAAATCTGAGGAGAAGCTTAACATGGCTGGAAAACTACCTTATAAACTGCATTGACAGTCTATAATTAATGATTATTGCTACTGACGCATAGCCGAGTCTGATAATACCCATGCAGTTGTGGTTAGATTCCAACCGTTATTCGTGACTAGAGTGTTCTCATTTAATGGCGGTCTCATCTCCGATCGGAGATATGACAACCCTTTTGATATCAAGTTAAGCTCCGCAATAAAGGTGTTCATGACATACGAGGCTTATCCTTTTAGTACAGTATTAGTTTGGCTCTCACACATTTTATCTATGTTGATCTAAAATATAACGTATACATAGTTGTTTTGGGGACAGGATATCCCTTATGACCCGGATGATTACATTGAGTTGTTTATCTTTCTATGCATGGGGTTGTACCCAACAAGCTGCAGAGCAGTCTTGAAACTTCATTAAAGAAGAGAGGGGTTTCGCGACAGGGTCGGGAAACTGTTGTGTGTGCAATGGCACGTTAGCAGCACTGGACAAGAATAACAAATCTTCTCACTTCCACTGTTGAAATTCCTCTTCCTTGTTGAAATGCAGAAAAACTTTTCATTATATTTCCTTTCTTTACACAACTCATAGAAATAAACCAAAGTCCTCTATTGCTCTGGGTCAGCTTCATTGTGCTTAGAGTAAGGAAATAGTCGCGATGGATGTCGGGTACATGCTATTTAAATGTAATGGTAACTACATCGGCTACAAATATAACATATTCCAAGTTAAAGACGAATAAGTTATCAATATGGAAAAAATGATTGTTCATCGTCATTGAGGAAAACAGACTTACGAACCTTTTTAATATGGTATAACTACTAACAGAGGTACACAAAACATATGTACCAAACCTAATATGCTTTTCCATGCAAGTGCAAAAAATCTTGTGCCTAAAATCTTTCATTTTATTTCATAGTATCGTGAATACGATGTACAAATAATATCAAACAAAACAGTGAAGATATAGCAAGTTGTTCACAGTTCCGTTTCGTTAGTACACAGGCACCACGGGCGCAGATCCTGGACAAGCAAACAATTGATGTTGCAGAAACGCTCAGTTGATATACTTGACAGTAACTGCCCTAATAAATGTTCTGCTCATAGTTTACTCACCACGGGTGACCCTAAGAATGACATAGACCTCTCTGAACGGAGATATTTCTACATTAACGTTGCACCTAAGTGCATTCAAAGCTCGAGGACCCAGTTCGACATTTATTGTCTATTTCTTGTTTGTGCGCACTAATACATCCATAAATATTTCTCAACCTCCCTTGGTAGACCACTAAATTCGTATGTCGAGTTGTATTGGACACGCTTACCCAACCTAAATCTTCTTTGGCGGGATGATAATTACGGTGCCACAACATAAAATCTTTCCGCCATTTCAAAAGACGAGGACCTTTTCTTGCACCGTGTTCAACGCAAACATCGATAAGTACAGATGTTTGAATAATACAAACTTCTCTGTACATTCGCTACTTCAGTGTTTGAGAATTTCGTATTTCCGGGTTTTATTGACTTGTTTATTGGACCATCTATCTATAAGTCAATTATTAATTAGGAATCAATCTAAAATGAAAGAATAGTTCGAACATGACTGTCGCGTTGATGTTGTCAACTTTTTGTCTATACATCGTTGCCTACTGCGGTGGTTTTCCTGGAGCTAGGATATCGAGCTTATATCGCAGATGTGATGCACGGTAAATTGGTTCTGGGCAAAATAAACGCGGGACAAATAAAGTAGATCCAATATGTGTTCGTGATGATTCTGTATACCTGGTGGGGGAATATCTTCAATGAGTGCTAACAAAATATGATTATCACCAGCATAATGTAACGTGAATTAGTCTCGTACAATTAATACTCCTTAGTGATTACTATGTGGACCAATTGTCGTAACATACCTCATAACCATTTCACACTCGTTTTCTTGCTGGTTATATGTGACTCGTCTTTTGGAGTACACGTCTTTTGGATGACACTTGAATATGCCATCGTTTGACCCCAACAATAATAGCAGATAGTCATATAAGATATGCATACAACATATTTCTCATTATTTCATATTGGGGCCTGAGATCGATTTTGCACCCGCTTTATTATTCAATAGGTCCTTTCACTGCGTGATGTTATTCGGCGTTCCTCAGCAAATATCCTCGAATTATTGTTGTCTATCCTAATAGTTACAGAATGGAAAAATAAATAAGCGCAAATTGTTCTATAACATCATGAATGTATAGCTGGTAATGAACTTTGATGCATAATTCCTGGTGTGGTGTTGCAAACCTTCTCTTACGGCTAATATCAATATGAGACCGATGTTAAGTGTATGTGGTAACTGAATTATCATAAACTGGATATCTGTATGCACTGCTATTGATTCATTGCAAAAACTTTGCATATTTTGTACGTCATTTTTGGGAAGTTGCCTTGCAATGGCATTTTACAGACTAACTATTATAACTGATTGCTATATGTTCAACCTTATCCGACTATTTTTGGGTACAGCGTATGGTGCACAAGCATTTGAAATATTCGGTTAGCACAGTGTTCTAGTGACCTGTAAGAGATAATGGTAGGGCACCCATGATCACCATCTCAATAGGCCTGATCAATTAAGGCTAATGTGAGGGAAGTCAAATTCATATAGTATGTGATGAATGGACGCAGAAGGTCTGTTGTTGGTTAATAGGAAAGGAAACCATGTGCACCATCGCATTTGTTAGGCTTCGACTACTTCACCTCCGAGAACAAGTTCGTTCATTCACAACATCTTTTTTCACGAATCACCTAAGCACTTTTAACAATTAAATTCAATATAATGTTATGTGTATTGTGTTAAGAAGGGCTTGCTAGAATGTCAAAGGTCATTAGAAAGACAACTGAAGGATTGAATACTGGTCAGATTGCATCATTGGCATACAGAAGTATTCTCAATGACTTTAAAGGTACTAACCAGAATGTCATTATGCCCTCAGCTAAAGAGACCAGGCAACAATACAAACTAGTGACAAGTGTCAACCTGAACCTACTTATGTCTGTATGTGATGATGTTTCCAATCGTGAGGCCATAACAATGAAGCAACAGCACATAAGGATCTAACCTCTCCAGTTCTATATGGTAATATCCATTAGTCCCTGTGCACTGTAGCACATTACTCGTAGCTGCACCAATTGGATGGATATCAATTTATATGACTCCAGCTTTATGGTGATGTTAAAGCCAAACAGACTCTCCGGGGCTGTCGGACAGTCAGTCAACTCCCATTTTTAAGTCATCCTTCTCATGTAAGGCCACTTAAAGCGAAGTCAGCTGGTTATTCCACCCCATGTTATTGACGGGCTGCGTCAGTATTGTCTGGTGCCGAAAGAATGTTGATAGATAGGTCACTTAAACTCCAATATATTTGAGAGATGGAAGCACTTTAGTTGATGCTGCTCCAGCGAATAAGATTGATGCGAAAAGAAGGACATTCCCTGCAGCATACTTACAAGGTAGGGCTGTCTCTACGGCACTGTTTCTTTCCCTAAGATATGGCAGCTTAAAGTGACCACTAAATGTAAGTTTCGGATTCCCACATTTAGGATCCATGATCTAGGGGTCAGAAGGATGCGCTGAATTGTCTTCATTAACAAGAGTTGGTTCAGTTTCAGCGATCTGACAGGCGCTTCTTAAATATCCACTGACATCTACAACTAATTGTATCAGTGCTATTTGGATACAATTTATGCGCAAAGCAAGCGAACACACATGGTATATTCAATATTATATGTATAAAAGGTGTATCAGTGGCGACAACCACTCCTTGCCTTATGGAATGGACTGGCTCGATTAATGAACCGTGATAAAATGTGATAAATATGTCAGTTCAAATTAGCGCGTCTTTATCTAGGTCAGACCAAGATGTGTGACAAAAAGGAAGCCCGTTGTCAGAGACACAGGAGATACCACTTCAACATTGTTTACATTGTGAATTGTCTCACACTATTTGAATATTTGATCGTTCTCAGCCATCTTTGACCGATCGAACACAAATGTTAATCATTGTTGCATTGCTGATTTAAAGAAGACACGGGCTGGGCAGTACTATCGCGAAACAAATGGCCGGTGTCGGACAAATACTGTTTTGTGTGCTCGGTTCATTTCACCGAAGGATGTTTTGAGCCCGCACAAAAGCCAACGGAAGAGCTTGGCTGGACATCACGTTTTAAGCTGGTGTTGAAGCCATTGTTATTTCACATAATTATTAAAATTTGTTAATGCGCTTGAGTCTTGAGTACAAAAAAGGGAAAGGCACGCCTTCGACGTTACTATGCTTCTGTAATCTACTCGATATGACTGCGTTTGCGTAACTAGCAAATTCAATAATAAATCTTATTTAATTTGGCAAATAAACTTAGTGTCGTATACGACGATAACCAATTGTGTATATCATTGGTCGGTAGATCAGCAAAGCGCAGTTCGTAGCCACAGCATCATGTCCCGCAGCAACATGTGACATGTTTAATATCAGCATTTTTCACACTACGAGACGATACGGTCTAAGTAATTGGATCACGTAAAGGGGTTTTGTGTTTTAGCATCGGGTTCCTTCTTCCCATGATTGCACATAATTCTTAATGGCTTAGGTCATAATTAGCAACCATTTGATTACAATCTCAATCCGAGGTATGACAAAACCGTGTAAACCAACATAGTCATACAGTACCTTTCTTATTCCGTGTTTACTGTCAAACAAGTAAATCGAATCGCTGTATCAAATCGAAAAAGTTCGTCACATGGATTAAATTCACGCCAAATTAAGGGTTAGACTCATATCATGAAATTGCATCCGAGATTATTTTGAGATCGCCATTTACATTACGTAGTTACTTAAGTATGAAAGCCAACCAGATACTGACAGCAACAACTTGCGTTATGCTTTTGAT
Organism: Urechis unicinctus; assembly: GCA_034190875.2. Classification (NCBI taxonomy): domain Eukaryota; kingdom Metazoa; phylum Annelida; class Polychaeta; order Xenopneusta; family Urechidae; genus Urechis; species Urechis unicinctus. The sequence continues at coordinate 16,172,050 of CM067343.1, forward strand.
GAAGCCAAATTCTACACAGGACAAAAGAACCGTATCCCCAACCGGAAAAACCAACCACAGCATTAGTATTTAGAATGCTTTCAACTTTAAAGCTTGATAAAGTTTGCTTCTGTGCAATTCGTCACTCGACATTGCATCGATCAACAGCAGGGGATTCGCACATTTGCCAAATTGTTAAACACTTTTAACGCATAACCCAATCACGGATTCAATGAGTCAATCCAAAGAATATTATGCCAGTAAATGCATCGCATATCCGGATCGTGTACTCCACTAACGTGTCTACACACTTAAACGTTCATACACTTTTATCATGTGCAATTGCATCGGAAGACGCGTGTTTAGTGGAAAGCCATCTTCCCAGAGGAAAAGGAGAAATGTTATGTTAACAATCACCTTTTAACATAAATCGATTCGCTGAACATTGAGAGGAATATGGTCGATTGCTGGTATCAAACCAAGAGCACTTTATCTCACATTGATCCGTTCTCTCAGGAAACACACATGCGCAATATGATAATATTGACCGAAATTAAACACACGTGTAGCTCATAGATGTCAGACAGATCTCAAATAGACAAAATTATATGAAAGTTCTGCCACAGCCCACGTTTGTAATAGCGATTGGGGAGAATCTCAAATGTGTCTGCATTGAAATGATTATCGTTCATGTCTCGACTGTAACCTTTTATTTTGATACCAATTCGCTGACGCTGGATGGGCGAAACAGTGCTTTGAAATTTACCCTTAAGGTTTTTTCTAAGGGGTATTCAGGACATACTCGTACGCAAGAGCCATTGCGTGAATTTTTCTTTTGAATGAAATATCCATATCAAAATTGGTAACCGTCGTAGCTGGCTGAATATGTGTTGTCTAGTCTCTATAGTTGCATGTATTATTACATGCTGGTTAGTGATTCCATATTTCAACGAACGTATGGCAAACATGCATATGATGCCATCTAACCAACATTCAATTATTTCCTTTTCTAACGATCATCAATTTTTTATCATGCCCAATTTAAAAAAACACTGATTGAAGTTTCATTGAATTTAGTCGCTAAAAGTGTTCGAGAAGATTCATGACAATCGACATAGTGAATAAGCGACCTTACTTTCGAAGGAAAAAATAGTCGTAGCCGAACAGATTCGATTATGTACATGGTTTTCTTAGCAATTTACCGCCAACAGACCACCTGTGCCCATATACCACACACACTGTAAGACTACCGTCACAATGGGCTAAGGGATTAAGCTTATTGAGATGGTGATCATGGTTGCCCTAGCATTTATCTCACACAGAACAACAATGCAAGACGTCACGAGATCACTGTGGTAACCGAATACTTCAAATTGTTTTGTGTGGGATACGCTGCACAAAATAAGTCGATATTATGCAATTGCAAGGCAGCTTTTTTAAATGATGAACAGCAAAATAAACTATGTTTCTGAAATAACACAATAACTGTATATGCCGATTTCAACAATATAACCATTCCATTATTATATACAACACCATACTGTATTGATTTTAGCTATAATATAAGGCTTGCAACGCTCCCACCGAAATCATACCAACACAGTGCGTTACCAGCTAAGTATGATGATGTTATAGAACAATGGGCGCAAATTTACTTTTCCCTTTCGGAATTCCTTAGACGGACAATTATAATTCGTGGATATATTTGCCGATGAACGCAGTGAAATGACTTATTGAATTACGAAGCGGACAATCAATTGTCCTCAAGCGCTTATATAATTTGTTAGAACTTTTTGTATACATCTCTGACGAGACTATCTGCTACTATTCGTTGACTGAAAATGATGGCGCATTAAAAACGTATACTTCCATTGACGCCATACATTCTTGCGATTTGAAATTCAAGATAGCACATTTGGTATTTAATTTACTGTCTCTTTGAGTCAAACCAACAACCCAGCGTGCATGAGCGACATGCAGTCAACTTTCCTATCTATTCAAATAGGTACATCAAGGTCTTCAAAGGGAGCTCGTTATTGTTAACTCAGGTAAAAACATTAGATTGAAAGACATTGATAATTATTACGCTGCGTGAAGCTAACTGACACCCGCCTCGAATACTGAGGATAAAAATACTTTAGTTGATTAATCCCTCACTCTCATAAGCTTCCAATATATCGCTCTCGTTTGAAAACAACCGCTCTCACTGAAAAGAAATAGTAACGTATAACACGCAAGACTACGTTTTTGCAATGGATATGAGGTCTGTGGTTTAAAACAACTTAGCCTATGACATAAGGTGCTCATTATGCGCTCACACAGTGATCACTCATGTGTCCCAATTTTGTGCGACCTATTCACATAACGGTTAGCTTGTTAAAAGCATCATATGTTGTCAGCATATATCATAGAATGTTTTCTTTTGCCAGCGATACTAAATGTTCATGGACATAAATACAGTCAACTACATTTTTCCCGCCTGCAGAGACCGCAAGCATGTGATAATGCTTTTAATCATTATTTTTGTCACATTAACGTAAATAATACAAAAAAGCGTATACATTTATCAATATCTAGCGAAGTTGACTTTTTACCACCGATTGTACTTTTTTCAAGAATTAAGCAGCGCTCCCCAATCGTCGTATGGTAATGAGCCGCTTAAGACATTCGCTGTTGAAAAGTAAAACACTCTATGTTTAGCGTCCATGATTGGATTTCTATATTTTTACAAATCAAACATTTCTTCGGCAGAAATACGTGTATGGCATCAACATACGCCAATCGAGAGCTTACAGACCGGGGCGCTGAACGAAACTATTGTACACGGCAGTGGTTGACTGCTGTTTGGTCCGAATAAACAATTTCTTGGGTCCAGAATCAATTTACAGTACATCACATCTGCGCAATTAGCTCTGCATACTAGGTAGGTCACGACATTCGCAATGGATTTGTTTAGCTAAGGTAGCATTCACGAATGACCACTAAGTGAATGGTGCATTGACAACGTGAACGCGGCAGTCCTGTTCGAACTATTCTTGCATTTTAGATTGATCCCTCATTACTGATTGATTAACTGATAGACATCCAACCCAAATCTGGTAGATGAAAAAACAAATCAATACAAAAGCCCGGAAAGTAATTTCACAAATGCAGAAGTAGAAAATGCAAGTAGCTCGGTGGGATTGCGCAGCCCAATAAATGTGTTACGTCAGGTCCCAAATCAATAAGTTATTTTCATAGCATCAAGGTTCCGATCATGGATAAAGCGATAGCTATTATATGACAGGTCGAATATAAACCATCCAGCAACATTATCCCGGGGACTACAATCAATGGGACACAAATGCATTGTTACAACATCCGTAGAGCTTTATGCATTGCTAAACTGAAAGGCTGATTCTACACACCTTGTTGAAAAATGACTGGTGACCTTCATCAATTGGACCATATGAGCGTACTCTAGACCAGCGATCAACCATTATGAATCGAGCTCAATAGGGCAGCTTTATATAATCCGTTTGCTGAAACATTGGGTTAGAATACCAAGAATACAGCATGAGTGAAATTCCTATGTGTAAACATTTAGTAAAATATCTTCCAATTTGAGTAAAAAAACAAATGTAACCAACTGCGATACATAATCTGACGAGGATTAATCTTAACTGTACAATAAGTTGACCAGTTATATATGATCATACTATACAAACATTTACACATTATCTATATTTGCGTGGTACACTTAAATGTGGTGCCATAATTATCCTACCGTCAACTAAGATTTAGAACGAGAAATATTGGTGAGTATGACCTATAACCACTCGAAATGCGATATTAATTGGTCTACATGGGGAAGTTGAGAAATATTTATGGATGTATCAAGGAGCACTAACTATAAATAGACCATAAATGGCGCCCGTAGACCTCGTGCTGTAGATGCACCTAGGTACACCGTTGATGTGGCAAGGTCCACGTTTGGAGATCTGTATCTCCTTCCCAGGGTCAATCGTGGTAAGTTAGCTTAAAAGAGAAAATTTATTATAACTTTTATGAGGCAATTAGCTGAGCTTTTCTAAAACATTTACTTGTTTGTCGGTGTAGGAGTTATTTCCGGGATGTCGATAAAAGAGACGGAACTGTAAAAAAAATGCTGTATTTTCACTTCTAACTTCGATATCATATGTACTGCGCGTTCAATTTTCTATAAAATATATTGAATGAATGCAGGCACATTTGCATTTGCAAAAACCAAACAAAACATGTATAAATTGGTTGTTTCGTGCATCTTTATTAGTATTAACGCTGTATTTAATTGGCTGGTTATGTAATGTTTTTTCTCAAAGACGATGGACAATCATTTCCCCATATCCATTACTTATTTCACCTTATAAATATATACATATATATATATTTATGTATATAAATATATATATATATGGATACATATGTATATTTATATAGATATGTATATATATATATATATATATACATATATATATATACATATATATATATGTGCATATAAACATAAAAACATATTTGTATATATAAATTTATATATATATATCATATACATATTCATATGAATATATATATGAACATGTGCATATATATATACATACATATATATATTGATATATATATATGTATATATAGATATCCATATATACATATATGTATATATTTATGAATACATATATAAATACACAAATATGAATAAACATATACAAAAATATATATAAACATATATATATATATATATATATATATATATATATATATATATATATATATATATATATTTATATATAAATATATATATAGATACAGATATATATATATATATATATAAAGATGTTTCTCTATATATATATATATATATATATATATATATATATATATCTATATATATATATATATATATATATATATATATATATATGTATATATATATCTATATTAGTGACCTATCTTGTTCACGGTCCTTCCTTTTTTCCTGTTAAAGACGTAATTGCCGCGGTGAAACTGATTCGACAATTAACAGCAAACATCGCGATTCTTTTCGGCTCTTAGTTGGATGTTAAGTAGCGTGCTTCTTTCCTGGATGATGACCCCCGGTTGCTTGCCTACACGTGTATATTTAATCCGCAAAATAATAACCCTTTGTCTTCAGCGTGATGCTCGAATATATGCTCATAATGAGCTGGTTGGAACGTCACCTTGTGATAGCGAAAATTATATGATTAATGCGTCCATCGACAGTCATGTTAAATGACTCCTGATACATAATATACTTTCTACGTCAATGCAGACCTAATTTTTGGGACTGAAACAGGCCGAGGTTTGTACTTAACGTCATTACCATATAACGACATTTTTTGCCAAACAACTTTTCGCCCAGGCGCCTTTACGTAAATCGGCGCAAATACGACTGAAACATTACTTGATGGCCGCCCGATGCCCACAAATGACCCGGCAGCCGCAAGATGCCCAATACGGCCCGGCTGAAATTGCCTGGAAATACGTCACAAATTACTCGCAAACCCATCGCAAGCGAATTGTGAATAGGGTGTCAGTCGATTCATCCCACTTTTACGTCTTGCTTGTCTGCAATAAGATAAACGGGAGAAATGAGTCGCTACCGTCCTTAATAACACTGCGACTTCCTATTATGGATTGTGGCGAAGCAGGTTGAATATTTGACAAATCAATCAAATAAGTATGAGTATACATCGGTTGTAGCAGACAGTAGTGGCTTGCCTCACTATTCCTGCAAAATTCATTATTAAGACTATCACTCAATATAGCACTTGCCCGATGAATAAACTTGCCCGATGAATAAACTTTATATTTATATATATATATATATATATATATATATATATATATATATATATATATATATATATATATATATATATATATATATATATATATATATATATATATATATATATATATCTCTATATATGATATATATATCTATGTATATATATATATGTATATTTATATATGTATATATTTATATATATATTTATATATATGCACGCCATAGGTGGATATGTATATAGATATACCTAACTGTAAATAAATATATATGTATATGTATATAAATATAAATACATGTATAAATATTTATATCCATTTACTTATGTTTATTTATATCTACACATATACATATATGTAAATATATATATATATATATATATATATATATATGTCTTATATATATATATCACTTTATAAATTTATCTATATAAATATATTTATATCTCAATATATATCTATATCTAAAAATATATATGCATATTTATATATATATATTTATATATACATATATATCAATATGTATATATATATGTATATGTTTGTTTATATATATGCATCTATATATATATATATATATATTGATATAGATACACATATATATATATATGTATATATATATATATATTTATATATAAAAACATATATATATACATGTACATATATATATATATATTTATAATAAATATATATATGCATACATGTTTATATATATGTATATACATAATATGTATATATATATATATATATATATATACATATATATAATATATATATATATATATATATATATATATATATATATATATTTATATAAATATATATATATTTATATCCATATATATATATCTAAACGCTGATTACGTAAGGAATACTAGTTGACATACAGCGGAAAACCTCATCCAGTATAATGCGGCGTCTCTGAGGGCGTAAACCGATTACACTTTATTAAGTAAGTCACACACAAAAGGCGCACTGACTTAACAGAGCCAATTAATTGTTTTACGTCCATCGGATAAGTACCGTTATTCGGTCAAATTGTCGGTTTTACGACAGATAATCACTCATTGTAAGTGGTAATGGTTGCTGGCGAGGAGCCATCCTTGCCGAAGGTGCCTGGTATACATCTGGGGTTAGCGTTTACCACAGGATACGGGGAGTCGCCGGACATGTTAATCGTTTAACGCACTGACAGGACCGTTTTCCAGTAGCCAATAACTGTCACCCCAAAGAACAACTTTCAATCCCTCCCTCCGTCCCAAATTCATGATGCTATTGACACGTTGCGCATCACTGGATTCGGGATCTATCATCGTTTCAATTGACCGACAACAGTGGTTTCCAGTAGCTAGACCACAAATGTATCGAGTGTTTGGGGGGATCGAAGCAGCGCTGCACCTAGTGAACAAATAACCCTGCGTTGGCTGACAACGGTGACCTCAGCGGGGTAAATGTTGCGCTCACAACACAACAGAGCCTTTGAAGTTGGAGCGTGTACCTTAATCTTGGTATAACGGCCATTGTTCGCCCGGTGGACCCGCCGCTTATTTGACTGTTCGACCACCGGCAATATCGCGGGTTCCTCATCCAGGTGCTCGGGGAGCTGCTGTATAAAGCACACAAAAGTTTGTATACATAAACGGTGTACAGTGCAGATGTCACCATAAATATATAGAGTCATTTCATATATTTTGAAATAACCGTATCCTAAACCACAATCGGTGATGCAACACACAAGCTATTCAATCTGATAATGTCTACGAGGGCAGGAGATGAGTTTTAAAGCACTTTCCGGAGCCACCCATCAGCAAGCGCGACCTCTTTATTAAAAATGTTGTAAGGACCTGCAGCTTAGAGATGTCACCTTTCGAAAGGTTCTGACCATAGTAAGGCACTCTGTCTTAACATGCGGATCATTGATGACAA